>CM066244.1:6944500-8144500 GCA_033675125.1 Athetis lepigone
CGGCACTCGCCTCTCAAGTAAGAGGTTGTCGGTTTAAATCCGGGCAAGTACTAATGTGACTTTTTCAATTCATATGTATGTACTTTAAAAGTTCTTCCTCTTTGACATCGCATGCCTCGGAAAACACGTAAGGTCGTTGGTCCCGGTTGTTGTTCGTAGAACTTTGACAGTCGTTATGGGCAATCATAAGCCAAAAAGTATGATCAGTCTAACCGAGAGGTATCGTGTCGCCCAGTAACTGGGTTGTGGGGGTCAGATAGGTTGCTTCTGTTTCTTCTTCTGTTAGGCTGGAAGCCAACCACTAAAATGTTTTCAATCATTCCCCACTATCTTGAGTTTGGTGATGCTTCACTGCGTTTCTTCGGAATTTCAGAGCCGGTATTTCCAAACCATTGCGGCCTTTCGGCCTTCAAGAAAAGCCTAAACCTTCTTAAACCTCCGGCAACGCAACCATGTCTCTCCAAGTATTGCAGTTGGTCGATGACATACTTAATCGTTCATGCCCTCTCATTGAAAAATAACTGCAAATACAATAAATAGTACAACCTCTTTGTACCTATTTGATCATCGTATGATATAACAAGAGTACCTACAGTTACATGTCGTAAAGCCACTTCTCACTACAACTTTCCTAGTCAGCCGTGGTCACACAGTATTGTGAAAACATTGCTTTCAATTCAGGATCGCCTAATGGCGTCTCTTCGTGAAGTGCGTTGTTAGCTTTCGTTGTTATTTTTGTCAAGTTGGTATGTGCTCTTGTGGCTCTTTATGTTGTTATTCAAATGCTGAAGGCTGCTCAAGGACCTTGAAAGTGTTATAGTGGTTGATATTGATTACGTAACTAAAATATGCTATGATATAATAGCACCTGGACAAGAAAAATATGGTTATTTTTAGGGTAGTGCTCATGATCGTAACTCACACTTACACTAGCTTTTGATAAGTTTTTGGAAGTGTCGACTATTATTAATGCCCAGTATAGTACCTGGCTATACTGTAGTGTGGTTACTTTTTATTAGACTTCTCGTGGGCGAAGTGAAGGAAACTATTTTTAGATAATTAGAATAGTCTTCATAAAGGAGAAGGTTTAGATTAACCAAAATAAAAAAAAAACTTCAAAGCGTACCTAAAACTTAACTTAAAAACTTAAAATGGAAAAACCCAAAAATAAAATAATTTAGGAATTCGACGTCAAAATAAATATAACTGAAACCGGCGCTTATTTTTCCGTTTTGAACTGTTGTCTTGCTTTTTTATTCTACAGAGTACCGAAAATTTACTTTATCTGGGTTCAAGCTTACCTATTTACCTAAAAATCTTACCTTAAAGGTATTTTTAATTTAGGCAAGCTTCCAGTACCATAAAAGCTTAAGTATACGCCAACCTTCAGTCCGTACCA
This sequence comes from Athetis lepigone, assembly GCA_033675125.1. NCBI lineage: Eukaryota > Metazoa > Arthropoda > Insecta > Lepidoptera > Noctuidae > Athetis > Athetis lepigone. The sequence goes on from CM066244.1 coordinate 6,945,900, forward strand.
AAACTTTAGGTAAACAAACTAAAGTACTTACAAGAAGCAGACAGTATTTACAAAATAAGCCAATACGGGGTGTCTTGTTTTAATTAGAATGCAAATTTAATAGCCTGGAGGAATTTACATGTCAATGGTTGCCTAAATAACGTAATCTAGAGTACAAAGGATTCGACTGCCGTAGTACCGAGAGCTTACTGGCTTCGGAATATTGATCTAAGGTTTATGAGCCTTCAGACGCTTATGAATGCCAATAAATGTTACAAGTCCTTCCTGCCATCTCTGAATAAATTGATCCAGGTACCACAGCTACCGCCATCGAAGCTTGCTAATATGTCTGATTGATTGCGTGTCTCTGAATTCGATTTATTGAAAAGATTAAACGTTTTGTATCACCTTATAGTGTTGATGAAATGAGCTATGCGTAATTCAGGATTGAATTGAATTTTAATGTTCGGATTTTACATAGGAAATGATATAAATATTTATTTGAGTTATAGTTTCCGTGTTATGAATTTTCACGTCCACGTCTTTTCAACAGAGTTTTTTGAACTAAGCTCCCAGAGTCGCCTGAGCTACGTCATTTTGGCATAACGGTTTTTCAGATATGTGTTAGTATTTACTAGGTTTTTTTTATTGTAATTCACAAAACTGGTATACAATCACACAAGCAATAACAAAGTAATAGTTTTACATTCTTAAGATTGATATCTACTAGATGTGAATCCTGCATACACACTTTAGGTTTAAAGGTAGAACCTTTTGCAGAAGTAATTTATTAACAATGTTAAAAATCAAGTTGCGAGTTTATCTAAGCGATGAAAAGTGTTGTGTCTGTCCAAGGGTGAGTAAAAATTCTAATAAATTTATTTTCAGTTTTGTAACTTTTTCTACGCAAAAGCTGCGTGAACTGCAGCTTTTGCGTAGAAAAAGTTTAAAATGGAATAAAATAATAGATAAATAAAATTTGATTTATTTTTTGGTCGAGACTGCAAATGTTAGATAAAATTAAAAACATTGCAGATTGTTGGCCTACTTTATACACTATTATTCTAAAATAATTTACTGTTTTCTGTTTTTTCAGGGAATTTTTAAACACTATCATCAAACATCAGTAGTCGGTAGAGCTTATAGACAGATTTTCAGACTATAAGCTTAGCCAACCACATAAAAGATCAGAACTTCTTAACATTATTTCTCTCTCTCAAATCTTAATATTTCAGTTATACTTAAATGACGTACTTTTAGCGACTATGGCTTCTTGGACCATTAATGACGAGGAAATATAAAATTTACGATTATGGTTCCCTGTAGTTACTAATGGTCAAACCGTTTCTTAGAGCAAATCTTATGATCAGAAATTCTTAGGAATACAGAAGTGGGAGTTCTAATAGAAATTCTATACTCTGTTATAAGCCATTTAAATGGAATATGGCGAAGAATTACCAATATTTATGGCTTTATGAAATGTGTATTTGCTATGCGATTCTTAGTGGTAGAATTTGTTCATACTTATTATTAATTCAAGCATGCTTGACTGAATAATAAGCAAGAATAAAACGGAAATACAAAAGTTGATTTAGAAACACATTATGTATGCACCTTAAAAATTAAAAATAAACGTAACACGATGTGACGTGACATTTACGGTTAAGCTGAACTTTTCGTAGCCAAAAATAGACAATGCAGACGTCATTTGACGTCAAACATGACGCATAGCCAAGTGGATCCATAAACTACGTTGACACGAAACGATCCTTCAAATGGAGACATAAAATCCACTTGGAATAATTACTTCTACAAATAGTAAAGCAAAAGTTTTTACTATATATTAAAAATTAAAACAATGCAACACTCCTTAATAAATAACGAGTTTACGAGACGCCATATAATAAAGACATGCGAATGCCATTAGTGTTATTACACTTTTATAGCGGCTTATAGCAGGTGTATCAAATGCAGGGATAACAGTGGCGACGGAAAATCTCATTACGATTTAGGCGTAAGGGTATAGGAGGAGCGGTAAATGATAAATGCAGTAGTTGTTTTTGATTGATTGAATTTATTTATATTTTAAAGAAATCTCAAAACCAAGTTGAAAAATCTAAGAAAATGCTAGTACACATTACATAGGGAATTGAACACTAATGTTAATCAAAGGTATTTTTTGTTATATTTGTCTATCAAAGTATTTTTACGAAAAACTCGTTATTTTGCCATTAATAATATAAAAAATATACTTAATGCCTGCATTTAAAACTAAAAAAATATCGTTACATAACTTTTAACAAGATTTATTCCCAGTCGCTTAAACCAAATGTATGAAAGAACACGTAGGTAATGGCATATTAAATTAACTACTAAAAACAAGGGTCTCTGAAAACGTCCAGCAAACCTATTTTGTTGGCGAAACGAGTTTCAAACATTGTTGATTGACACTAGTGACACGAGCTCATAATTCGAATACAGAAAGAGAAACTTTTGTCCTGAAAAAGACCGCACACATTTAAAACAAATAAAAGTAATTATTTACACAAATCGCTTTTACCTTACACCTTAACCCACGACTTAAATTCATGGTGTCTCTGAGTGTCAGGAATTAGTTTTGTGAGTGATACTTGATTATATGGGAGGAAATGATTCAGTGAAAATTAAATACAATTAGACTTTGTTGGCAGACATCAACAACTCGGATCCGACAAAATATATGGCGCGATGTTCCTTGATTACTTTTTATCGCTTATGATGAGGATGGAGACGACTTTAATTATGTTTTTCTGTGTTATTGGTGCTGATTCTCTTGTTCAGAAACTAAACTAAATTTTAGTTAAGTGCAACTTTCTCTTTCCCTTTCATTAAGAACAGGACAGAAGATAAAATTTTAGTTTAGTCCTGTCAAATTAAGACACTCCATAGATAATTTAGACTCGATTAAAAGCATGACCACTAAAAATATGTCGATTTACTTAAATTGATAAACCTAACCTAAACTAATGTGTATTTCAATTCTTTTCTTAATTAAATGGAAAGAAAAAGAAGCATAGCACTTAAGTTATTTAGTTTGTGAACAAGGAAATAGGCACTTTTGTTAGGCGTATCCCACATTATGCGCGCGATCTTCGGGCGTGTGTGAAACGCGCTCGATTCATACACGTCACACGCCGACAACACGCAACGCTCACGCAGCACGATCGCGACATGCATGCGGCGCGCGCGCTTTTCTCATTTCCGAGGATCACGCAAATATTGTGGCCTTAAAGTTTCTATAATCGTCAATCGTTATTGTTACATGAGATTTTTTTTAGAATTGTGGCGCTTCCATGGGATTGCGACATTTTGTACGGAATAGCGGCCTCAGATAATATTGGAAAAACAGGTCGCGTGTCGTCCACCCACCGGACTTTGGTGGGTGAAGGGTTAAAAAAAATTCGCCAAATAAAAAAAAATGCTTACAAATAAATATATACTTAGCTCATATAATTCAATCAATTCCTGAATTGTACGAAGCTGGTTTGTGATTAAAAGAACTACTTAAAAAAAAACAATGCTTATAATTATCCCCATTAATCAATAGCATTTTCGCATTCAAGATTTGTTCCTAAAGAAGTTTAAAACTAGACTTTCTTGTTAGCGTAGTATTTGTAAGAAAAAGTATGCAATCATTTTCATAATGCCAACGCTCGTTAAATGACAGTGGCATAGCTTCCTAAGCCATGCGATCGATACAGTGATTTTGGACACACTATAGAGAGGTACCTAAATACTGTTTGTCTGTCGTCTCCATAATTTGATTATCATGTATCCTGTCAACAATGTCCAGTCTGATCCATCAATCACGGTTCCCCTCTGCTGTTTCTTTTACTCTTTGTGATGTATTTGGACTCAGCAGGACATTTTACATGGACGATATATGTAATGGATAAAAAAGGACTGGATTTTTTTCAATCAATATTTTTTTGACGGGCCTCAGTTGGTCTACTACTACTGCTTTGTGATCCTGACCGCTAAGCCTGAGTTCGTGATTTGATTCCTAATCAGGACAAACTTTGTGTGTTCTAAGTGTAATTTTTCTATAATTTGTAAGCATTTATGATTTATATAAATGCATGTTCGTCGTCTGGTTGCCAAAGAAGCTCTATTTAGCTTGGGATCAGAAATGATTGTGAATTTTATTCATTTTGGTAATACTCACTATCATCAAAAAACTAAGGTTATAAATGAGTAAGTAGGTCTGTCTGTTACGCGGTTACGGCTAAAAACAACATAGACTAGACCTTGGTGAGGGATACAAGCTACTTTTTAACCCTCTATTTTGTGACCGCGATAACTGACATTCATGTGGACAAATTGGACAAACTCGAATCGATTTGGACGAATTCCTAGTTGAAAAATGTTGTAATTTAATTAATCATTATTAAAAAAAAGTTGGCTAATTATTTCTCTATAATTATTGACATTATTATAATTTGGTAGCATAATTTAATGTATAAGTAAGTAATAATCGTTTTTTTTACTTTTTAGGGTTCCGTAAAACGGGACCCTATTACTAAGCCTCCGCTGTCTGTCTGTCTCCAGGCTGTATCTCATAAACCGTGATAGCTAGAAAGCTGCAATTTTCAGAAATTATATATATCTGTTGCTGCTATAACAAAAAATACTAAAAATTAACAAAAATGAAATATTTTTCGTATCTTTTTTATATTAAAAACGGTAACAGGTAGACGCTTCAAAATTTCACAGAATATTTACTTGTATATTACCTTTCAAAATAAATAATTAAATAACACTAAAGTAAATATTAAAGGGTAATAATCCCATACAACAAACGTAATTTTTAAGCAATTTTTACTCAATCTTAATAAACAGGTAGAAACCTTGTCTATTGTAGATGATAGTACGGAACCCTTCGTGCGCGAGTCGGGCTCGCACTTGGCCGTTTTTTATTTTTTATTTTTTTGTTTTTATCGATCGATGGAGCCATTGTTTCCTAGCTGATTACTATGAAAAGAAACAACCGAAACAAACACTGAGGTCAATGATATATTATTTAAAAAGAAATGCCCTTGTTTGGCACTCTGACCCAATTCCCACAGCATCAACACTTCCGAAAAATCAAGAAAAAAATTGCTTGGACTTTTTTAAACTCTTAATTTCCTGAATCTAGTATTACTCCAGTTCTAAGCTTTCCCAACTCGACAACCTCCGCACACCGATTCGATTAAAGACAACGATCGCGTTTCCTATTAGGTTCTGTTGCAACCGCTCGTGACGTCACGCTCTTCCCTCGGCGCTACCGAGCTTTTTAGGGTTCCTTACTTAATCAATGCCGTGGAAAGTAAGCCTAATTGGGGATATATTTTTCAGAAATACACATAGCCATTAAACTTTATTAAAAGGCTGCGTTAAATCCCCACATTTGGCCGTTTTCCACTGCTACGTGCTGTACTCAGAGATATTTAAATAAATACATATTTGAACCGGGAATCGAACCTGTTACTCGAGAAAATTAATCAGCCTGTAGTTTTATCATACCTATCGAAAGGCTTCATCACAAGAATTATTTTTTGCTAAATAACATAGTGTCACAAAAAAAAGAAAGGCACTTTTAACATTTGATGTGAAATTTTGTTTAGAATAGTTAAAAGCTTACATGTTTCGTATTTCGACATTTAAATATTATGTGAAATACGGAACTGTAACTGTGGACATCCAACTCGCACATGTCCGCCTTTTTTGCAATAATCTTTTCAGACCCACTCGAATGCTATAGCCGTAATTGGAGTACTGAATATTGTTCCGTTGAAGTTTTATGAGTTTGAATAGCGAAATTGCCCGCTGTTTCGGAATGCACTTTTTCGGTAAAGCAATATTTTTGGAATACGATTTTGGGATTGTTCTTTGAATATTTGGTGAAAGTAGGTTGGCATATATTTATTTTTATCAACACTGCAATAATTTGTTGTTGCTTATTATTTGCCGCGGTTTCGCCCATGTCTTGAGCAATGATGTTATAAGTAAAAAAACCGGCCAAGAGCGTGTCGGGCCACGCTCAATGTAGGGTTCCGTAGTTTCCCGTCCGTCACAATAAGTGTACCTACTTATAAGTTTAAAAAAAGGCTATTTGTTACGTTGACATACTAAGTACGCAGAAATTATTTTGTTCAACCTTTTTGCCTTTTTTGTACAAAAACTGTTCCTTCTATCAAGTTCAAATAATTTTCCTAGAAAGTCCTTATAAAGTTCTACTTTCCAGATTTTTTTCATATTTTTTAAACCTACGGGTCAAAAGTTAGAGGGGGGGGGGGGCGCTTTGATTTTTCCTTTTGGAGCGATTATTTCCGAAATTATTGACATTATCAAAAAATTATTTTAGTAAACCCCTATTCATTTTTAAATACCTATCCAACAATATATCACACGTAAGGGTTGAAATTAAAAAAAAACCACTTCCCTATTTACATATAGGGGGGCTACCCTAATAAAACGTTTTTTTCCAATTTTTATTTTACCACTTTGTCGGCGTGATTGATATACATATTGGTACCAAATTTCAGCTTTCTAGTGCTAACGGTCACAGAGAATAAGCGAGGACGGACGGACAGACAGACAGACATGGCGAAACTATAAGGGTTCCTAGTTGACTACGGAACCCTAAAAAGTGTAGATAGGTTATATGCAGTCAAAAAGTGGCACATTAAAACATGATACTGAGTATCGCGTTGCCATTTGACGTTTATCTCTTTTTCACTCGCACTACTTCAATCATGTCATCCTACTTGGACGTGTAATGTGCGTGCGTTAGTGTGCCGATTTTGAAGATAGAATTTCGTTTGGGTAACCTATCTACACTTTTTTAGTTATAACATTATTGGTCTTGAGTAACTGCTTCGTGGGTTCTAAGGCCAGTATTAATAGACGTCACTCAATTCTGAGACGCTCTCAAGTTTATTGCTGTCCTTATTTTTTCCCTTTAGAATGACAAGGACAGCAAGAGACTTGAGAGCGTCTCGGAGTTGAGTGACGTCTATTAATACGGGCCTAAGACTGTCATCATGCACAGAAATGTTTTATCTGCTAATGGTATTTCTAGAGAATTTCACATTTAAAAAAATAAAACGGCCTCTTTATTAGCAAGATAAGATTTGTTACATATATATGTATAGTTTACCTCTGGAAATACTTAACGAAACACGAGATTCTTAAAATGATACAAAAATTAGTATAAAGATGTGAATTTATTTGCCAAGTATCTTAGACATTATTAAATAAATAAATAAATAAAATAAATATCCTGGGACATCTTACACACGGCTATCTGATCCCAAGCTAAGCAGGGCTTGTGTTATGGTAATCAGACAACTGATATACATACTTATATAATTTCTAAATACATACAGACATATTATAGATAAATAACACCCAGACACAGAACAAACAATTCTTCTCATCACACAAAGTTTGTCCTGGGTGGGAATCGAACCCCGAATCGTTGGTCTAGTGGTCACTGACCACTAGACCAACAGGCCCGTCAAATTATTGTATGTATAGTATCCATACAAAGCTTTCACGAATCTAATCATTAAAATTATGTTAATTATATTTTTATTTAAATAGGGATAAATACATTAACTAAATCCAACCAGTTGAATAACCCCAATTATTAACTTATTTTAAGCCAAGCACACAATGGCGTGATTTCTAAGTAGGTATAATAAATAGGACAATAATCTCACTTCTATTTACAATTAAATTAAAATAACAGCTCAATTAACCTGTTTGTTTTGCCGAGCCCAAAACACATAAAAGGTGTTTTTGCTTTCATGCTATAATAAATCCATTGCAACACGCGACTGTAAAAAAGTATTGAAATTAGTGTTTATTTAAAAACTAATAGTGAAATGTCCAAAAAGAATACTGGTTTACTGAAAACTGAGCAGACAATCTGCAGAAAACTAAGATATATAAGATAGATAGATAAAAAACATTTATTTGGTGCAAAACACAAAAGAAATGAAATAAACAAAAAAAAATATTACAAATGCAAAGTGACAAAAGCAGTGCGTGTCTCAAGATTGCACCAAAACCGTCCATTGACTCTCAGATGCCAAAGATACTGTTACCAGACTGGATCCGTCTATACAAAATACAACTTACTAGCTTTTACCCGCGACTTCGTCCGCGAGGAATAATAGTTCCCGTTCCCGCGGGATTTCCGGGATGAAAACTATCCTATGTTCTTTCTCGGGTCCCAGACTATATCTGGACCAAATTTCATTCAAATCGGTTCAGTGGTTTAGGCGTGAAGAAGAGACAGACAGACAGACAGAGTTACTTTTGCGTTTATAATATTAATACGGATTTATGAAGCTGTTGCTGCGGAAAGGTTCTCGAATGGCGACCGCGTAACAGAAAATGCTACGTAGACAGGCCTCCTGCAAGATGGACTGACGATCTCTTCAAGGTCCCGGATGGGCCTCATGACCGATATATGTGGAAATCTTTGGGGGAGGCCTTTGTCCAGCAGTGGATGTCTTTCGGCTAATGATGATGATGACGTTGAATGGCAAAGAAGCTGATAGCCTACTTGATGTTAAATACACCTCTAATAATGTAGGTAATGCAAATTGTATAAAATAATTCAGGCAGGGAAATAAAAAACTGGAAACGTACATAATAGCGTCTACAGTCCACTAATTGTTTTTTTTTTTTTTTGTAATTTTAATATACTCAATAACTCTGTCGCTGTTGTGTTTCGGCTAGCACTGAAAACCAGCGCCGTGGTCTCGTGCCTGTGTATGGGCCCGGCATTATGCTGAGCGCTAGCCCTTTCGTGCAAGTGAGTGTGTTTTATTTTTATTTAAGTTTGTGTTTTCCAATGTAAACTTGCGAACCACGAATAAACTGTTTTTCTTTCTTTCTTTCTGTTGGGATGAGTCTGGCAATTTTGACATTTATTCAAATTCAGTTCAGCCGTACAGTGTTCACTTAGTACTTATTAGATGCTTTAGTATTAAAGATAGAGAAATGTGCTATGTGTTTCATGCGAATAAAACCCATAGCCCCCTCCTTTTTCACTCAAAAACAATAACCAAATCACAAACCCACACCATACAAACATGGAGAAAATTAAAATAAAACCCATAGGACGCTGAGGGCGCCCCAGAGATAAGCCTGCGCAAAAAGAGATCTCATATTATACGTCCCATATCGTGTTATTACAACTGCTGAGAGCTCATCGCGTTTCTAGTAGATGAGAACACTGTATGTGGCTTTAAAATTTAATGTAGTTGAATTTAACCTTTCAACGACCAAGCGACAGCCGACTGTCGGTCTGCTGATGTCTTTCTTTTGTGTCTGGAATAACGTGTGTTTGAAGGTTTAATTATGTTTTTTTATCTGTCTTAAGAAAAATTAAGCTGGCTTAGTAAAAAATTAAAGCAAGTTTGTTTGAAAAACCTAATGTTAGTTTATAAATAAATCATCCAATATTCGAGAAAGCAATGTTAACTCAATATTATTTCACTTAAGTAAATCTTTGCTGAAAACGGAACTGTGTGCGCAAATAGAGAACACTCAAAAAATATTTGCCTTTTCCCGAAGTAAAAAACTATGGTACGACTTTGTTCAAACCAATCAAAAGGTTTTTTACGAGCCGGTCGTTTTCATAAAATTATTATTTTACGAACGAAACTGTTTTTTTTTAATAAAGCTTTTACTTTTAGACGTTGAACACGTAGATTTTTGCCCATTACTTTTTTATTCCCATTAAAATTCACGTCGTAATTTTTTTTATCAAATTAACGCCATTAAAAAGTTTTCACTTTGCGAAGCAGTAACTTTTGATTTTTAAATGAAGCTTCGTATACAGTAGACTGTCTGTCAGATTAAATATAGTTAAATTTATATAAAGGCCATCTATATGGTAAGTGAGAAGACACTAAAAGTAGAAAAGGATATTTGAGAATTTAATCGATAAAGGGGTACAATAAAGGACGAAAAAGTTTATTTTAAATTCGTCTAAAAGACGGAACGCGAGCATTACTGCTGTCAACAGCTAGTATAATAATAATAAAAAAAGTGAAACATAATTTACATTTGCCATACCTGTGTAGATAAAAAAGTTATTTCAGATCAGTACAAGCAAACTTTTTTGCAAACAAACCGGACCTATTTTAGGAGGTCGAACGCGTGTCCAATAATATTATAAAGACATTCATATCGTGACTTTGTAAGTACGAAAATAGATTCTCTTCAATTAAGTTCAAGAGCACCTAAGACATAAAATGTTTGACAAAACGCTGAAGATCCTATAGTCGTCTACGTCTTCATGATAAAATATTGATTAACCAAATAAAAATTTAAAACTGCTGATACGAGGTTTTAGTAACAATAAAATTAAACTTAATTTATGTTATGACAAGTTTTATTTTCGAACATGTGAGTGTTTTGTGCATTTACAAATTATAACCTGAACTACGTATTATATTTATTAACTGTTCAAACTATCACTAATACTATCGTCAATGTGTATTACCAAATACAATACTGTAACTATAATTTTATAATATAATTATGTATAATGAAGAGCTAATTTACAATCAGCAGTCCGTGTAAATTCACATGTAACCAAAACAAGAAAAAAAACATACCTTATTTAAAAATGATTTAATACCTTGCACGTAATTTTTGTCCATCATAATGAAACTCGAGACACCTATCAATAAATGAACTACTCCGTAAGACTAAACAATCACAACAAAAACCGACAACTATTTAAAATAGGTATTCTGTAACTAAAAATAAACCAACCAGAAATAGACAATCCAAAACGAGAAATTAATCAGAGATGCCAATTAAAACGTGACGTACCGTGTTCTTAGTGACAGCAGACGCGGCGCCGAGCTTACCTCGCGCCAACGAGACGGTTTATCTAAGACAGTAATGAATATTAATTCAGAACTACAAACCGAACCGTGTGTACTATTGAATTATCTATTAGATACTGGGTACTATTCCAGCAGTTGAGAAATCGGAATGGTAGAATATGGCTTTTATTGGCTGGATAGGTGATGGTTGCGTTGACATTTTTCGTCTACGTAACTAAAACGCTAAATGTTGTTGCTAAGCACCAAACTGGAAAAAAAGCTGAACTTTGGCTATTTACTTACTTAAAAAAAATCGGGGTTCGTGGGAGGTTTTTACGAAGAAACAAATTTAGAAAAATCATCAGTATAATTTTAATTTGGGCAAAGATTCTAGTCTTAGTCCTAGACAGGAAGGTCTATTTACAGTCAGCTAGTTTAACAATATTTGGATGTGTCTGTGACGAGTTTTAGTTTACTTTTTTGTTATTGTAGGCACTTGGTTTACATTGATGAGAAAGCGACTAGCTATCAACAATAACGACAGGATCTACTAAATAAGATAGTATTCCCTAAGCGATGCTTGTATGGCGTTTAGAACTGTCGCTGTGAAACTAACTAGCAGCTGTTATTCGGCTGTTGCACTAGCACATTCGCTTAAAACTAAGCGACAAAACTATCAAACTACACATTCGTCTCTCGATGGTCAACAACTTATATCTAGTTTCTAGCTTTATACGCTTCTCATTCATCGTCATAAGTAAGGACATTTTTTTCCAATGTATTCCCATAATTTATTTATCTTTATTAAAGGACTCAAATTGCACCAATCCGCTATGGACAAATGTTATGAAGTTCTCAGAATGAGAAAAGGCCTCCACTCAGCATTGCCGCAGTTAGAAGTTTACATTATGTATTTATTTATTTCGTTTAAGTTTAGCCAAAAACCTACCAATGTAATTTTCGCAAATATGCACTGTTTAAGTTCACTTAGGGCATCACTGACATTTCATGCTGCGGAAAGCACGTAAAGCCGTTGGTCCCAGTTGTCATTTGTATTAGATTAGTAGATAGGTTAGTAGTTTAGTACTTTGTATTAGATTAGTAGAGGACTATGGAGGTCGTTGTTTCTAAGAGTTTTTTTTTTTGTTGTATAATTATGCAGTCTGACGGTTTGAGTATTTAATGCGGCCTACCCAAATGTCCTTACTTTGGTACTGTTCGTCAAGACGTTGAGCTCCTTAAAGTTTTTAGTTGAGCTAAACGATTACTGACAAATGCTTGCACTGTCTGGACAGGTCCACTCAAATCTGTGTGCTTCTCTCATCTAGAGAGTACCTCAGACAAACCTTCATGGTTCTCGCACATTTTTGACCAATACGATTGTATGGACTTTAAAAGAGACTTTGACCTATGAGTTTGTTTCGGATGTTTCTTCTCAGAGCAGTCCAGCTACGAAACACCGGCCCCGTCGTTCGCTTAATAAAAAAAAAGAAAACAATATTGTCGTGTAAAAGTGTTATGTTTATAACCTATTTACAAAATAAATATGATTTTACTGATTTTAGATATTTGACAGCCTATACGGACCCTCAAAAGACAGAGATCTGATAATCAATCAATGGATATCGAGTCACTAAATTCCTGATTCGTGAAGGTCTGGCTGTTGTACCATGTAAATCTGACAGTTATGTAGTTTGAAAAAGGCTAGAGAGTGAATGATATCGAAAATTCTACCCATTATAGAATTCTTGTAAGCACTTAGTACTAAAGAATAAGCCTTTGTTACCCGTCTTAAGGTAATTTCAGTTTCTGAGAAGGTTAAGCCTTATCCTAAAAAGAAATATTGTCTAAAAATAATTTCATTTTTACTTTCAATTTAATAACGTTGCTATGTAATGGTAAATTACATGCATGTTATACATTTCGTAAGAATCAGTAAGGTTTTTTTTACAAATAAACTTTTATGATGAAAATTTCCATGAACCTTATTATTGAATATTATGGTTCATAACATGCTTGGGGATTCATGTTTATTTTTTATTCAAATAATTTCTTATTTTCCTTTGAAGCTGTAATGTATTGTAATTTACTAAGAATATTATGAAAACTCTTATGTTTTGAATTCGAACTCTTTCAAAATAAGTCTTTAAAAAATGTTAAACCAACTAAGTGCAAATGGATCTCGCTCGCAAGGTACTTTGTTGCTCCTTATAAAAGAAAAAACAATATCACATGACGAAGAATGTGCAAGAAACGGAAAAAGTATAAACAAAATCAAGACCACTTCTAGCTTTATCTATATATAAACTACTCTCACATAATCATCGTCTGACGAGTTTGCGACAACGCCGTCTATTTGTCTGAAACCATTTCCCCAGAGATGCAGCGTAATGAATATTAACATCTGAACGTACCAGAAGGTTGCGTACCACTGGATGCTATTTCGCTCTATTTGAAGTTATGTCTATTGATACCTCGACAACTGGGAAAGGTCTCGGTATTCGCTTTGTCTACGTGACATAGTCTGTCAACTCATCGACCAACTCGTCGGTCTACCAGTTTGATGGTACGAACATTCAAAGGCAAGAAATCGGTTGGTCTCAGACTATCAAAGAGATGTGGTTCCAATAAGTTTTGATAAATGTGAAAAGGTCGTGTATTGGTATTGAGTTGTTTGTTTTTTAATAATGGCCCATTGCGAAGCGAAGGCTACTTCTTGGACAGGGAGTGCACGATCTTTAATCACTATGCTTACTCAATTCAAATTAGTGAAAGACTCATATAAATTTATCATAAGTCCAGATTTTCTTTACCGATGTCAGTGTTATTTAAGGTAAACATAGAAAGTATATAATTATATGAACATAAAACTTATATTGATTTAATTAGCCCAGGTTGGGACCTATAAACTCAAGTACCATAAGGCCACATTTAACCACTGCAACAGATTTTCAATTGAAAGCAAGTCTTTAACGTATGCTAAACATATCATTATTATTTCTTATTCTGGTTATCCATACTAATATTATAAATGGGAAAGTGTGTCTGTCTGTCTGTCTGTCTGTTTGTCTTTCTTTCACGGCAAAACGGAGCGACGGATTGACGTGATTTTTTAAGTGGAGATAGTTGAAGGGATGGAGAGTAACATAGGCTACTTTTTGTCTCTTTCTAACGCGAGCGAAGCTGCGGGCAAAAGCTAGTAATCTATAGCTATAATATAATATATAAAACAAAGTCGGGTTTGTTACAACACTTATAACTCGAGATCGGCTAGACCAATTTTCATGGTTTTTGGTTCGTTGGATTTGTCCCCGCCCCGAATAGCAGAATACATCTTAAAAATAATGAAAAATCGACGAGAACATAATTATAAAAGATGAATCATTTTCCCCTATAGTTAATTCTAAATTCAATTAAAGATTGAAAACTTAAGAGAACAAGAGTACTAGGAGCGCAGTAATGTGAAGTGATAATGTGAGAAAATTTAAAATACTGAGATACTTAGTACTTGAATCAATCAAAAGTACTAGGCGCGCAGTTGTGTGAAGTGGTTAATAGAAAATGTGAGCGCAATTTTAAGAAAATATAATTATGTTTATGAACTTAAATAATATCCATCCATACTAATATTATAAATGGGAAAGTGTGTCTGTCTGTCTGTCTGTTTGTCTTTATTTCACGGCAAAACGGAGCGACGAATTGACGTGATTTTTTAAGTGGAGATAGTTGAAGGGATGGAGAGTAACATAGGCTACTTTTTGTCTCTTTTTAATGCGAGCGAAGCCGCGGGCAAAAGCTAGTTTGTAATATTTAAAACCATTAAGAAATGTTATATAGCAAAAATAAATAAAACACGCAAACAAAATCTTTAATTCGACTACATTTTTATACCAAAATAAATAACCATAACCACGTTCTCAAAACTCACGTCAAAAGCAACACAATGAACGAGTAACGTTCGTGTTTGCATAGCCTGCAGCTGCCGTCGCATTAAAAGAAAATTAACGGAATTTGATGCACGGATTATGCAAATCGAAGCATATCCGCCAACGTTCTTTGTTATCACGTACACAAAATGAGTTTTGATGGTAATGGCGGAGACAATTTGTGTTTCTTGCACTAGTTTTATCTGTGCGTTAATTAATTTTAGAGTGGGTTTTGTGGGTTTGCGTAGTTTGGTAATCTCGTTTGGTTTGAGTGGAATAATCGCAGACTAAACATAAACTGGACTATCAAACATAAGGATAGCGTAATTTGGATAAAATTGAAAGATGCCTTTACTTATCAGGAGGTTATAAATGCAGTAGCTTCGAGTAAAACATTGATATGCGGATTCAGTTACAACAAGAAGCCGATTTTTACATAAGTGGAAAAAGATTAAGAAGATGATGATGAAGGTTGTTATTTAAAATACAAATTTGGTACGTGTTTAGGGTATAAAAGGCATTAACTGCCAAAACTACAACATTCTAACTCCAGTGGTCTAGATCCTGCATTGATGAATCAGTCAATGAAGACAAATAATTACCTATGCATGTGTAGATACAGCTGTTTCCATTAAATAGTGAAGTAGGATTAGACTCCTGTGATATCCAGAAATTGCAATATGCAAACTTGTCTTATAGACCAAAGATTACCACCGGCAGTATTGTATTGAAAACAACTCAAGCATTGAATTCGCTAGACTTGCTTGAATTGAGATTTGATTCGCTTCTGTATCCAGTAAATATTTGAATAACAAACAGGGGTCTAATACAACGATGTCTCCTGCCAAACACAAATGAAAATAAAATTTATGTACCTACAAGATTTCCTGAAAAACCAATTCGGTCCCCTCAAAATTACAGTATCGTAAAACAATGATTGAAAATCTCGATATCAGTCTTATATTTCCATTATGTTGGGGGAGTGAGTAGTCATGCAACTGTTATCAAACCAGGTATCTATAGCTTGATTTGATAATAATAACTTGCAGCCGGAAAATGAGGAAATCGGGGGCGAACTCGACTGGGGCGTGAAAATGTTTATACACTTTCATAATTTCGAGGGGATGATATCGGATACAGTACAAAGAGGGGTCGAAAAAGGAAAGGGCTTTCAACAAAATACTTAATACGGAAAATACGAGGTTGAAAACCTGGTTATTTCTAGCCGATGCTATTATTTGGGCGTTGATGTTATGCGAGGATTTGTTTGGAGTAGTACCTATTGCATTACCATATTTTGGAAGCGTTCGGTCCCTTCATGTTTTTTTTTGTTTGGTTATTATGAGGTCTTGCTGAATATGAGATATTTGAGAATAATAAACGTTAGATGTGTGCGTACATATCGGGTTTTGAGAAGATACGATTAAGGAAAAAGTAGTAATAAAGTATATTTATTGCTATTCAAATTATTTATAAGGAAGTTAGCCAAATAGCTACTGAGATTGTATAGTGAGTAAGATGAAGTCATATGAAATTGTGTCGAAATAGAAATAAATCGTCATTAATCTGGAGCTCATAATGACACATGAGGTTTGGAGTTAAATTTCAGCCAAAATATTTATTAAAATTGATAAACTAAATATACAAAATCAATATAAAACTGCATGTATCACCAAAAGTGATTTTGTTATCACACGAATCACTGCAGCCTGTTATCGATGCGTGAAAACAGAACAACCTAATTTGCACAATAAATCGCATAATTTTCAATATCCCTTGATATCGTTATCTCTTTATACCCAAAGCTACGTTAATGTAAACAGAGCCTTATCTCGAATGATTACCAAATTCTTTTTTTAATTAAAAGGCCGATGAACGAAATTGGATCGCCACTCTTTGTTCTAAGGCTTTATGGGTATTTATTCTTGTATTTTTTGCACAAATTATTCAAGCTTATTGAACATTGGACGTCAGAGAGGGCGATCTATCACAGGGATAGACGGAATCCAAAACCTTGTAAAGAAAACTTGACCCGAATAAGTGGGTAATCCTTTAGAAGTTGGACCTTTAAAAATTGGTTTTATTCGTTCGTATGTTCTTGGATTACGTGAGGTTAACTTATGAGGAAGAAGGAAATACTGAAGGGGCTTGCGGACAAAGATTCGACTTTAGAAATAAAATCAAAAGCATCATTACTTTAGGAAGAAAAAATAAATTCAGTTTTGTTTCTTTCTCTGCGTGTCACTTACTCCGATCTTCAGCTACTTGCAACCAATTACTGCCATCTGCTGTACTGGAGGGTTGACCTTCACTACACTTGCCTGAGCGTGGTCTTCAATGCAGAGCATGCTTGCTTCGACAATTTTTATTTATTTATTTAAAAACAACTTAATTAACAGTTTACCCCAGACATTTAAGTCATAGGCCAATATTGTAGGAAAATAAGTAGTATACACAGAAATAAAAAACAAATATACAGAGTACAACACAAAATTTACACGACAAAAATATTCGAGATATTAATTGTCGTTATGCAACAGACATGGAAGGCTGGCTCTATTGGCTATATGAGTATCTTCAGTCATTAACAAGTAAAGGTGCACTCTCTGTAAAATTCTGTACCTCTCAATTTAAAACGTTACTTTACATAAAAGTAATGTAATAAGTAATAAAAAACTAGAAATTCTTAGCGCTACTAGTGATTCTGAACTACAAAGAGTGCAAGAAGTGTCAGTTTTTATGGAGATGAATTGAATTTTTAATCCGGCTCAGCGACTGCATAGAAAAAGTCTTATGCAAGTCATGTTTAACACTTTTTGAAAATGTACGTACATTAATTAATTTGTAATTTTTTGCAAGATTAAGCTTGAGCACTCCAAATTCATATTCTAGTTCCTACCTACCGACGTTTTTATATTACATCTACCTATATTAACATGCCTTAGAAAGTATATATTATTAGGGCTTGTTGATTTTGCAATAATTCCTCGCTATATTTAGATAATTATGAAGTTAGTTACAGGTCAGCTGTTGATGTCGAAATATAAATAAAATTTATTTCAATATTCGTCAATTTATGTAAATCTCTCTCAGGCTATTGACTAATAATTAAAGCGGTTTTGAAAAAAAAAATTGTGCGGTTTTGAAAAAAAATCATTGTTAAAATATTTCAGAGTCCAGTGTCTTGCTATTTTATTTCTGTCAAGCCTATACTTAGGTTGAGTAAACTTACCCTTAAAACAAAAATTCTCTTTTCATTACCAAACAAAACCCAGATTACCTATCAGCACTTTTAACCTAAATCCATAAAAAATCCCGTCCTTCATCGACAATTTTGAGACTAAGAATCAATCTCCATTACATGGTAGTAGTGTCATTCCGAAAAGCAATCCGCGGACATAGGAGATTACCTTATACGGTATAGTGGTAACATATCAGGGTTCCGCAGGCTTCCAACGACCCTCATTCCTTTTGGATATCCTGGGGACTTTTATTGCTACTGTAAAACATGGAATGGCGGACCAAGTAAGGATTTTGTGGCAGGTAAACGTTTTGTGACGTTTGAAGTTGAGTGGAGAAGTTTTAATTTTTTTAAGTGTTTTATTTTTGGAAATGTTTTTTTGTGATTTGGGTTTTGTGTTTTATATTTAGAAATGTTTTGATTTTTGGGTTGTTTTGGTCAATAGTTTTATGGTCATGTTGTATTCCATTTCTAACTATTGGTAAATAACGGCTCACTTTGTAGGCCGGCTTTATAGGCAAATGAAGAGTGATATTATGTGAAAATAAACATTGTAACGCCATTTGTTCTGGGTGGGTTAGATTTCCACCCAGGACAAACTTTGTGTGATGAGCATGTTGTTTTATTAATAATGTAGGGTGTAATTTATCTATGATGTGTAAAGATATATTTATAAATTAAATAACTATGCTTATCAGTTGTCAGTGTGAGTTGTCCCAGAATATTTATTTATTTTATTATATATATAAAAAATAAAGTTTTACAAACATCCTAAAAATGTGATTCTTGTGATGTTGTCGTAATAGGGTCAGCAAACACATCATTGGAGGTAATTTATGGATGATTAATACGTTTAAACTTGATATAATTACTGTATTGGATTTTAAATTATCGGTTTCCAATTACAGCAAAATAAACTACCTTTTACATTAATCTAATTAAAGGATATACATGTACTACCATTGACATTTTACAACAAAAAGTGATTAAAGTGCTTACAATGTACACTTAGTGAGTTGAAATTTATTTGGAACACTATTATTACCATAAATATTTGACTCCCGAAATCACGTCTCTGGACCAATTGAAGATCTATTTGAAATCCAACCATAAGCTTTCCACAATAGCTTCAAAATTAAAACGTGAATTAAAGTTAGAAAAAGTAACGTGACTTCTCCTTAGTTATTATCATTGCCATTCATATCAAACGTTTAATGTGACCTCTCACAGATAAGTTTGTTGTCTTAAGCCTATAGATCAGTTAAGAATAGTCAGGTAATTAAATTACTATTGTTTTCAACTGTACAACTAGCCACATCTTTATATTCAATACCTCGTCTCCTATCTAGCTGAAGGTCAAAGGGAAATGGCGCCCGGCCTGGGTCGCCGGACATCTAATAAGAGAATTGCTGGAAACAATTTTTCCAATCTCTTTGTGCGGCCATCGGAGGCTCGACGATAAATTTTATGACAAATTGGAACCCTTCGACTGTGTCAGATTACGACTTCGTTTAAGTTATAAGCTGTAAGAGGGGTTTAGAGGATGACTTTTTAAAGTCTCTTTGATTGGGAATTGTTTTTAACCAACTTCAAAAAAGGAGGAGGTTCTCAATTCGTCTGTATGTTTTTTTTGTATGTTTGTTACGCGATATCTCCGTCAATTGTAAACGGATTTGGATGGTCCTTTTTTGTTTGATAAGTCATGATTCAGGGGTGATCCCATATAAATTTTGTGGCGATCGGTTTAGTGCTTCTCGAAAAATTAACCAAGAACCAAAAACTTGAAGATACGCACACATCATCTATGTATACAAAAAGTCAACACATCATCTATGAACATGATACATCAACTATGTATGTATGTATATAAAAAGTAAAAAATAAAAAACATTTTCCAAAAAAAAGAACCGCCTTCAAAAACTAAAAACCCAAAAATAACTAAAATTTCGGAAGTCGGTGGGTTCTCTTCTACCAGTCAATTAGTGTTGCCACCGACTTCTGAAATTTTAGTTATTTTTGGGTCTTTAGTTTTTGAAGGCGGTTCCTTTTTTTGGAAAAAGTTTTTTATTACCAAAAAAACAAGAGTGCTTGCCATTTTTCTTGCTGGTTGTAATGATTTCTGATATTGAGCGCTGACTTATTTAGATTAATATATTAATAGCAAAGTTTTGTAATTCAGTCAATCGGTGGTCCAATTGCAAATAAATATAATTCTAAATATAACTTTAGAAAGTACATTGATCTGTTTTTGCAGCATAGTTTGTCCTGGGTTCGATTCCCACCCAGGACAAACTTTGTGTGATAAGCAGAATTGTTTGTTCTGTGTCTGGGTGTTATTTATCTAGAATATGTATATATTTAAAAATTATATAAGTATGTATATCAGTTGTCTGATTACCATAACACAAGCTCTGCTTAGCTTGGAATCAGATAGCCGTGTGTAAGATGTCCCAGGATATTTATTTATTTATTTTATTTATTATTTATACTAGTGTGAACCATTTGGAATAATTGCAATAATTGAAATAGGTTATGGAGATGGTTTGATGAAACTAAACTAGGATTAACATTAATGGCGAGAAAAATAGATGTTACTAAGCACTGAATCTGCTTAGCCATGTTCCCGTCTCTATCTTGTACTTGACCTTTGGCAGTTGTGTAACTGTGACAGGTATTCAGTGCTAAGCCAAAGTCAATGCTTAGTAAAGTCTATTTATCTCGCCATAAGATAGTCTTATGTATTGCATGTAAAATTGTCTTAAAGTCCCTAACTTAGACTAAACTTTCATTGGCACCCGTGCGTGTGTCTAAAACGTGTTTTTCATCCGTTAAACGAAAATAATATATTTTATTTATTCGCTGCTTGAACGATTCCAATTGAAAGGTTTTCTTTCACTGTCCGTCTATAATATTTTTAGAAATAATATTAAACACGTTTCATTTTGCTCGTGAAGGTTCTTCCGTAGAAATTGCGATAAATAAATTATTAGACGGGGATTGTATTAAAGTGTAGCACATTGGTTCTTTATATTATTATTGGAACAGTTCTAGTTAAGTTGTTTTTATGTCATTGGATTGTAAATAAGCTAACGCTGTACCTGATGTTATGTGGTCACCGTCAATAATAGAGGCCTCGCGTAAACGTTGCCCTTCCAGCCTATTTCAAAATATTTTAGAGTTTCCTTTCACACGCGATACAGAAAAAATACTGTCATTGGCGACCATTATCGACTACTTTTAACCTCTCATAAAATAATAAAAATCTTAACCTCACAGACATCTACTTCAACCGCAGTTCAAAAACCTTTTAACTAATACAAAACAGAACAACTTAATTATTGGAAGCAAGAACCCTTTAAGCTGCTCAAAGTTTGATACAGCCTAGCCTTGCAGTCTAAATGCCTCGTCTTAGTATATCTTTAATTAACTTTATAAAGGTTAATACGTGTTCTCAGAGTCAAATGGCAGTGTATCGTCGCTAATTCTGTTTCTAGTTTAGTGAGCCAATTTATTCAGGTGAAATAATATATGAGTACGCTAAATGAAAGGAATCTTGTGATTTGTTAGTCACGTTTTCTGGGTTGCTATGCGTTATTTAAACTTTTCATGCATAAGTCGAAAATATTTCTGTCTTCTTAGTTATTTTTCTTGCATTATCTTCATTCTTCTCCACTTGTTCCTGTCTATGACGGTATTAGCTTTAGGAGTTTTCAAACCAATGAATTGTTTTGCAAGGTCTTATCAACGGCTAGGTGAGCAACCTCTTGGTCTTTTTCCGTCGACCTGCCCAACCTACAACTCGCATTTTTTAGAACGAGAAGACTAATTCCATAAAATAACTAATCGTTAAAATCTAGCTGCTTTTTCATCTCAAAGATTATAAATGTTAAAATCCTTTTAATAAAACTAAACTACTTACCTATGTACACGATTAATTTAAACTTTACGGTTTAAATTATTCGATATGTAATTTTATCTGAGGAGGCTTGTAATTAGCAACTTGATAATGTGTTGTAATTAGTCTGTTTGGTATTGATCCTGGGTAAGTGCCAATGTGACTTTTTAAAGGACATTGGGAACTTTATTATGAAAAAGTTCCCCAGGGCGAATAAAGATGAATCGTACTTCAATTGAAAGTTTTAGACCTGTAGGTACGCTTACTTAAAGCGCTTTGTTGTAACAAGGGATTTTTGGTGTAATATGAGTCTAATTTACAAATATTTTTGTCGAATATTTTTTTGCTATTTCTACATTTAATGTAGTTTGGCGGCATGTGATACAACTGTCATGATGACTCAGTAATTAATGCGCCCGCCTCTCATGTAAAGGGTTGTGAGTTTAAATCCGGGCAAAGTACCAATTCTCTTTTCCAATTCATATGTACTTCCTAAAGTTTATCTTTGATATCACTGACACTCCGTGCCACCACCGGTTATCATCGGTAGAACTTTGTAGTCGTTACCGGTAGTTAGAAGGCAGGAAGGCTGATCCGTTCAACAGAAGGGGGCTCAGTAACTGGGCAGTGGAGGCAGAAATCATTACACTAGTTTTCAAAAAGTGATATTTTTTTGACTACCTACCTATATTTGCACAGATTAAACATTCGGGCAAACATACAAATAATATCACTATTTACAATATTTGTGTGTATCAGATAGATAAATGTTTGTACACAACAGGTCTATTTGCCAACAAGCAGTTAATGTCAGCAGCTATTCTATAAATATAATAAATTATACGAGTTCTTTGTTTGTTTAATGATAGCGAATGATAGCCAGTTATACAGGGTTAGAAGATTAAATCAACCAAACATTATTTAACTAATATTTGTGATAAATAATAGCGTGAGCTACAAAACATCAAGCTAAGAACATTGAAAGCGGAATAGTAACCAAATCCGTTTCTCAACGTGGTGTTACTTCTACAAGTTCTTGAGAAAATGAATCTTGAGATTCGTATAGACCGACAACGAATAAATGATTCTAAAAGAGTTCCTTTTACTAACCCAACTGCAGACCCCTAAAAAACCAAATACCTTTTTAAATAAGCTAATCAAATAAAAACAAAAAAAAACTTGGTAGAGTAATGAGTTTTCAATTTGACGATATTATACTCAAATAACCTTTACCTTCAGCAGATAAAATAACTTACAATGTTTGATCTTATTAAATAAAAACAGCAGAGGCGTTGAATTTTAATACAATCATTACCAATTTCTATTAAAAAACGTATTAAAGTTACCAATTTTCGAAAAAACTCGAAACTCCATTAAGATACACCGCAGTAGAAAAATAAAAAAAATAGAATTAGCATAAATGAAATACATTAGAGTAGGAGCCATGGGGAATAGCTAAACAAGAGAGATTTCAATTTTGGTATTCGGTGCTGCACCAAAATTTTCCCGTGGGATGCAATCTTTGGAACAAATGCTTTTATAACCGACACTCGGGGTGAGAAAATTAGACATAATTGGAAAAGAGAGTGTAGGAATTCGGTTTCACAATTTTATCCACAGACTAGCTTGATCCCACGGTGTCGCCTGCGTTTGGGAAGTTATAATAGTTGTCAAGATTACTGTTTTTTTTCCCAATATTTGCGCAGTTTCGTTCTTCTACGAAGTACTAGAACAATAAAAACTTAAGAAGAATGATATCGGCTTAGTCATTCTCAAGTCGTGACTGTGAGAAATAGAGATTAATTTTAGAAACGTCTTTGTTTTTATTTTATTATTGCTTGCATTTGAACAAAAACAACACTTTACACAAAAGTAAAATGGACTTTCGCTACTGAAAAGTATTTGACTGAAACAAACACACTAAAAAAACTTTCTGCAGCACATTTCGATACGCACCATATAAGTAAACACGATATAGAGTAAACACTAACCCATACAGATGTTGACGCATGCCATAAAAATATGCGAGGAAAACCTTGCTGCACTGAAGCACATAAAAGAAATACTCAGAAGTTGAAGTAAAGCGATCGTCCAGTAGTACTACCGACAACATATCTGTCGCAAAATAGTTTTGTGTTCTGATTTTAAGGGTATAGGCATCGGGGCAATTACAGGGTTGACAGTATAGACGGACCTTTTTTGTATAGAAATTCTATTTAATGCGAGATCAGCTTAATATTAGATAGCTCAAATTATTGCTTGATAAGTAGCCGTGACACGAGACATATCAATTTTGTAAAGGCATAGGCATTTAGTACCACCTATCTTCAGGTAGATCGAAAGCTAGTTTCTCATCCAATGTCATAACAATAATGTTGACTTCTAATGAGGCACTAAAAGGCACACACACAAAGACACTATTCACGCATTCGTTGTATGTGTGCTTCAGTTTTCGCTCATCGAATAGACCTAGCCTTCTGTACTTCTCTATATGATGACTCAAGTAACAGTTTTCTTTGCGCCTTCCCCATCTCGGACGCTCTTAATGCAAATTTTATTTATTCATGTAAATTAATATCTATTCTCTGGGACACCCAGTGAGGCGAGAAATTGAGTACGTGCAAAAATAATGCTGGCTAGCACCCTCCCGGCTTATGCAAACGCCGTCGCGCCGTTGGTTACCAATTAGATTGTGTTGTGTCGTGGTGTGTTTGTTTGGTGGAGTATAAAGAGACACAGTGTCGACACGGTGCAATATGTGTAAATAGTTGAATGCATTGTCAAGTAGTGATGTGTGTAATTGAATTTTATTGCTATGCCTAAACTCAAGATCATGCCCCAATAGAATTGTAAAGTATCAAAAAAACTGACTACTTCAAAAACGTGGAGTAAAAATAATACCTATCTTAAATATACAAACAGTACGTTCAGTACTTTTTTAGTGACATGAATAAAGTATAACATTCAGAAACATCACTTAAGATACGAAAAAAACATCGCAAAAAATGTCAAAGGGTCCCAAAACATCTTAACATCAAACACAACGGTATCATACCGAGCGAATAACACAGCGATATGATAAACTCATAGGCCGATGACTTGAGAAGTTTTTCCACGCACCATTTACCGTGAAAGGGAATATGAAAAGGGTTGGAAATTAATTGTGATGTCGTGACGTCAGCCGCCTCGGTAAGCATCTTGGGACACGAATTTGGGACTCTTTTTAGTTCCATTATTGTTAGGACATTTTTCTGTAAGTGAGTTACGGGATATACTTTTTGGGTATAGATGTAAATGTGAGATATTTTTTATAGACTTTTTTAGATAGGAACTCTTTCGTATGTTACGATCCATAAATGTTTAACGTTGGAAATCATGTTTGATATTTTTGTTGACTGTTTGTAAAAGATGTTTTGATCGTTTTATATAAGTAGAATGTATTAAAAAACCCGACCAAAAAAAGAGAAACCATGACTCTAAAATTCAAAGAATAACAAAAGGACATTCGCATTTAACTTATTTACATATTATTTAGAAAAGTGAATGTAATTAGAAACAACCAATAAAGTTTATTACTACATAACATCGTCATTTCCTGTAGAAACCAATTTCATAACCAGCAATATTATGACAAACCCAATTTGTTTCCTCTATCGAATATCAACCTCCCTAATCAACCCTAAACCACGGATCAACTGCATTTCACAGTAAATACTTCAGACAGCATAATAGCAACACCTAGCTGATAATTTGATACACGCTATGACAACAAAACAATAAACAATAATGAACCTTAATCCCTCAAAATAAGGACTAAGTAAAACAAATAAATAAGAGCACACTGAATGGGGAATACTAATGGAAGTGAGAAATATGATAGCATTGAGCGAATACATTATTCAAAGGAGACAATTTTTTTGGTCCCACTATTAAACGGTTACGTTTATTAATAATTTTACGCATGAAACAAGTCATCACCTTATTATAACTAACCCACTAAAAATTATATAGATATCTAACGGGAATAATGAAAAAATAGTAAAAAACTATTACGGAAAAATGCATGTTGAGGAGCGTTTTTACATTTATTTCAACGTGAATTTAAATATATTATGTGAAACGAAACGTACCTAATTAACATTCCGTTGTAGATGCTCTGTGGTACAGTTTCAATCAGTTTGACATTGACAGACTACATTATTAAGCTAAGTTCATACGACCGCGCGAAACCGCTCTGTACCATTAACCGCGCGGTACAAGACCAAAGTAAGCAGCAATTATCGTAGACATTACCGCGCGTTCTACGTTTGTTGAAAAGCATTCTTGCATCCTATTTTAAGTGAAAGACTTTCATTTAAAATAGGATGCAAGAAAGCTTTTTTATTGTCTTTGTCATTTTCTGCGACGACTCAGCCTTCGGTATAAAATCCATAAGCAAATTGCCCCCTCCTCAAGCAACATTGACATCCGGACTGGTATGCACATCATCATGCGAACGCCTCAGACCCTGTCCAGGAGGGCGAATTCGCCGCGATTCTCTCGCGCGTAACACGCGCGAGTGTTGCGTCCAGAGTCTACGTATACGCGTAGACTCTGGACGCAACACTCGCGCGTGTCGTATTTCCTTCTCTTTCTCTTTTATACGTGCACTCGCTCTGAAATTCGCGCGAAATCTGGACGCAACAAGGCGGCCCTAGTATCTCGACTCGCGCGCATTACGCGCGAGTCACGCGCGAGTTTATTAGTCGCGCGATGCTTGTGGACGCGATGTATTGGTGCCTAGTATCTTGCCTACCCGCGAGTGAATTCGCGCGAGTCGAATCGCGGCGAATTCGCCTTCCTGGACAGGGCCTCAACCACGCGGCGACGCGCGGCTTCTCGCGGTCATGTAAACTTAGCCTAATATATTCCAACAGTTTTCTAGATAGTCAGATAAATGCTTCTTCTGTTCTTTTCGTATTTTTATTCAATAGATGTTAGAAAAATGGCTTCTGGAGATACAGTGCATAATATATAAAGCTGTTGTAACAATTGTACAGCTCGATTTCAACGAAATGTGCAACAACTTTACTTATAAAAGCATTGGCGTCCACAGTAAAAGAATAATCGAAAAAAAATCACACCAAAGCCAGGTTTTTATGTCATTTACACCTATATTATTATTGAAAGTGCACTATTCTAACATAAAATACCTAGGAAACCTCTATTCACTTAAATAATCGCTCTTGTGAGATTTTAGGTCATTATGAGAGTCATGTTTTGACTGTCGTATTTCCCAGTATTCCGGTTACTTAGAGTTTTGCTAATATTGCCACTGTAATCTAGAGATTATAAGGAATAAACTAACGTGCATTTCATTAATAAATGCCACAATTTGTGGTGGGCCTAATCCCCGAACAAAAAAAATTGTCTCCTTTAGTAACAGGGTTTTTCATTTTTGGTGTGGTAAGAATGTTTGGAAGTATTTAATACGCTGGTTTTCACATAAAAGTTAAGGAGAGTTTAAATTCGGAAAATATTTACTTCTGTACCATTTTTTTATGGATGGAAAATCTTGAAATGACTTCTCCCGTCCTTTGCGAGGCGGGAGGAAGTGTCAGACTTTTACTGACTAAAACCACCCATGTTCCTTCGGTTGCTCTTTATGTTCCGGGGCAACTAAAAGAACTATTCTGCAACCCAGGCAGGCATTGGTTCTACTCCTTTACCGTCATCTATACTAATATTATCAAGAGGTAAAATTTGTAAGTTTGTAAGTTTGTAGGTTTGTAAGTTTGTAAGTTTGTTTGTAGGGGAATCAGTAATCTCTGGAACTACTGGCCCGATTTGAAAAATTCTTTTAGTGTTAGATAGCCCATTTATCGAGGAATGCTATAGGCTACATACCATCACGCTACAAACCATGGGAGCAGAGCAGTAACAAAAAATGCAGGTGAAACCGCAGCTGACAGCTAGTAATGTATATTTATACGATTTATACGTAAATGGTAGTGTACCGGTATAATGATTATATTTTAAAGCTAACATTATTAAAAAACCTTTGGATGTTATTAATGCCACATCACAAGAGAAAAAACAAGAAACTTGAACACATTTAAACATAGCGAAGTTGGAGTAGACTAGCCCATAAGGTAAACCCATAAATATTGGAGCATTTAAGGACAACAGTGTGGATGAATAGATGAAACGTCTGTTGATTTATCATCGGTCATTTCAACCAATGTAAAGATCGAACACAAAATTTAAACAGATTTTTCTATTTATCAAAGTCGATTAAATCTCTATATAAACATTCCTAGCGCTAGAAAAAGAAAACTGCAAAACACTCACCCTAACTTAATTGCCTAGACTCATAAACATTATGGAAGTCTAACATTATGCCTATGATTACCCAATTTACGAGTTTTAGCCAGAGCTCTAACGATCGACCTAATCGCTTGGATACTTTGTAACTAAAAGCTGTCTCTAATATTATCCTTTACTTTCTATTTACCCTTACTGATTAACTTAGATTTGGTTTCATTTTGAAATGTTTTAACGTTTTTTGTACGTATGAAGAGCCTTGGGTATTGATGACAGATTGACGCCGAATAGACCTTTATGGATATGTTAATACCTCTAAAGTTGGTAAGTAAGTGCCTTTACTATAATAATAACACTATACTATTACTGTATTACTGTCCCATTCTCCTACAAATAAGTTATAACTATTGATGCATTGAATGACGCAGCAGATGGATCGATGATCTCATCAAGGTTGAAGGCGGGTGGAGATTTTTGGGGGAGGCTTTTGTCCAGCAGTGGACGTCAAACGGCTGATGATGAAGATTAATACATTGATCACATCGCTTGCTCAAGGCAGGACAACGATTATGGACTTACGCATAGTCCAATTTATAAGTCCAAGCTATCTCACGATGTCCTACTTTGGCGAAGTATATAGTGCTTAAGAAAAACTTGTTAAGGTACCTAATGTGCTGAAGAAGTCACATTGGCTCTTGCCCGGATTTGAACACATGAGAGACAGGCCCCTTTATTATTTTTCTAAAATGACAAGACTAAGTTTAGGCATGAGAAAATCCTCTCTGTTACAATGTCGTTGTATGTTATTTTCCGGCATCCTATTTTTTCTCACGTCAACAATGTTGGTTTGTTTGAATCAAACGTATGTATCTGTCTTTGTTTGATAACAAATATAGTTCCCGCGGATATTCTTCGTACCTACGTTAAAGCCGTATACTTTTATTGGCATTTTTTTATTTTGAAACTGTAAATTTTACTTAGAGTTATCCTTATAATGAAGTACTTACGTTTGCTTTAATTAAGATTATAAGGATTATTTTATCGCTTAATGTATTTATATTACTGTTAAACGTTTACTCATGGGAACGGAAAATATAAAAATCTTGTTGGTTTATTTTGGACGTCTTTAAATGGCAATTAATGTCAATAAACTTTGCCAAGAGATAAATGAGTTAAAATGACAATTTTGAAGCAAGAATAAAAATATATTTTTTAACCCATAACGTTCTTTTTGTTTTTATGCTTATCTTTGCATAGGTATAAGAACTGTACATCCATACTAATATTATAAATGCGAAAGTAACTCTGTCTGTCTGTCTGTCTTTCTGTCTGTCTGTCTGTCTCTTCTTCACGCCTAAACCACTGAACCGAATTGAATGAAATTTGGTACAGATATAATCTGGGACCCGAGAAAGGACATAGGATAGTTTTCATCCCGGAAATCCCCCGGGAACGGGAACTATTCTACGCAGACGAAGTCGCGGGCAAAAGCTAGTTGAATATAAAAAAAGAATCCGTGGTACTTATTTTTAAATCGATAGCGAAGACAATAATAATTATAGTTTTTGGTTTTTATGTCTATTTGTTTATCTGCTTATCTGCTTATCTGTATGTTTGTCCGGGATAAACTTAAAAAGTACTGCATAGATTTCATTAACATTTTGATAAGTTATAACAAGAAGTGGGGTCTACACATAGGCTACATAATATCATGATTATCACCTTTGTGAGATAAACAATGAACTCATATATTTATTTACCAAACTGTAACAGCTAATAGATAGTAAGTAGACTGTAGATTATTCTACAGTCTACTTTAGGCGAATGGAATCTACGCAGATGACATCGCGGGCATCAGCTAGTAGAACTATAAAATAAAAACGTAAAAGTTGTTATAACCCTAAAACACACCAAGAAAATAGTCATCATTTAACTTAGTAACACAAATAACTAAATTTTCAATTCGGTAGCCATATTTATTCCATTTTCTAGCGTTTCCCGGAGGAATTATCTCATTAATGGAAACAACACGTGTGTGCACAGCCGAATGTAACCTTAATTTAGTGAACTATAAATCATTGGAATTTAGACTCTACGTCTTCGAAATAAAGCTCCAGAATTTTGAATTTATAGGACTTTTGGGGTTAATGCGATGTTTGCTGTGGTGGACTAATAACTTAATACATACAGTCACGCAATATGGCGAACATTTGTATAAGTAAAGTATATGTGATTAAATAAATTGATGTATTTAACATCTTACGTGTTAAGCTCATTATGTTCTATCTCTATTAGGCCTACTTGATGAAAGCAGTGTAATCTAAGTCAGTGGCATAATTCCTACATGTTTTTCATTGTTTATAATGATGGTACAATTTTTTTTTTATTATCGTTAAGCTTAGAATTACCCCATCAAGGGTTTAAAGGCAGTCTGACACATTTTTTCACGCAAAAACAAATTTTTGGTGAAATATAGTAAACTGCTCATTTTATTATTAGAATATAAGTAGTCAATCATAAACCTATAAAAATCTTTATTGTCGTCAATCTCTAGATATCCAAAACTTCCTTAAATTTCTGCTACTACAAAGGGCTTAACTGCACACCATATCACATTTTTTGTCATTCGAAAGAGCAATGTGTTCCCCAATATAATTTAGTTTGTCATACAGGAACTTATTCCCCCCAGTAAACATGCATCGGTAAGTGTTAATGGTCTGTCATTATAAGTGTTTATTTTAGCCAACGACGAATGTAGACTTTGTGCTGTTTTGTTTAGTTTTACTTCTGTATTGATCCACAGTTTTTATGTTGGAAACATACTAAATTACGGTTAATAAGGGTTTTTTACTGAAAATCTGAATTTGGACAGTCTATGTCTAATTAAGTTGAGTCTAAAAGGAAAACAGAACAATTTTCCGTTACTTTAGTACTCACTGCAGATAAAACTGAATAACACGGCAGACATGCGAATTTTGAAATTGAAGCTGATGTTTCCACGTGAGTTAAATTTAACGATGATGAAAAAAAAAACGATGATACTAAATCACAATGATTGATTACATAGATTACTTATAAAAATGAAGAATCAGAGTGTGAAAATCCAAATGAAAAGCATTATACAACTGAGAATTGTAATGTAGAACCCAATGCCATCGCACCCAAGATGACTATCAAAAAATTAAAACGATCCTCGTGATACTCGGGGCCGCGCAAATTGTATGCAAAATACTTGAGCAAACAAAAAAAGAGCACTCAATATTATCACGCAAAATCGTATGGAAACAATAGTAAACGCAATAGTTTCTTACAAGCAACATCGTGCAATATCAATGCGGTGCACGCCGCGAATCCGATTAGATGCTTCGATAAACCAACATTTTGCACTAAGTTTCACACGGCACGATCCAATGTGTGTTTAGTTCATTGTTTTCCATGCTAACTTCTACCCTTTTGTAATGCTTTTGTTGCATAATTCAGGGGTCTTTTATTGGTGCTACCTGTTTCGTAATATGGTGGCAAGTGGTCATAGTGAAATTGGATGTGATATGTATCTGTTTCGAATTAGTATCGTTTGTTGCGTGTAATGTGATTTTTTGTGGCACGCGCTTTTTCTGTGGAAGCCATTACGAGTGTGGTAACAAGTTGAGAACACGTACAATGAGATGGTTGTGCAACTGGTGCTTGCTTGTACTTTTGTATTTAGTTAGATGTGATGTTAAGTACCAATTATAATACTTTTGGTATGTTAGTAATTTCTCTTATTATTTTGTTATTATATGGCTAACAAGCAAACGATGTTAAGCCATCGACAATGATAACCATTCAATGTTAAGCCATCTTCGATAATATTTAAAGGCTTTGCAGATGCGTTGCAATCATATTGACAAAGGTGAATTATCTCATGTGCCCCTAGTACAATAAACTACTTTGCGACATGTATAGATATAGTGGCACCTTTGACGAGCTCTTTAAAAAATAACTGTCTAACAAAACACATTTTTTAAATTAATTTATGATTTAGACAAACCTCTAAAGAAGTTGTCACTAAAGAAGTTTTGTAACAATGGGAAGAAACATCTTCCCACCATCACAATTAAAACATAATATCAAAACGAATAAAAATTTTATGATCTGAGCACCTAATTTATCAAGACGGTAAGCGTCCATAAACCCGATTTAAACTCGCAAACTCATTTCAACATTTTCGCACCACTGAGCACTAATCTACGAAAGGAGCCATTCTCTTGCGCGTGACAGTAACATCAAAAATAATGTCAATAACAGTTACGTACTCGGTTCTCATTCGCTCTCCCTTTCTACTCATCACAATAAACGCGACATTAGGGCCCGAATTAAGTACCATTAGTTCGCGTTTCTGTTCTGTTAAAAATTTCACTTCACTCGGTT
Organism: Athetis lepigone; assembly: GCA_033675125.1. Lineage (NCBI taxonomy): Eukaryota > Metazoa > Arthropoda > Insecta > Lepidoptera > Noctuidae > Athetis > Athetis lepigone. Next base: position 6,978,531 of record CM066244.1, read on the forward strand.
ACGAAATCACGTAAAGTATACCAACGTTATTTATTACATCGTTTGTCGTTTCACATTCAACGTCCATAAATTCAAAGTTTTGTTTTGTTTTTTCTCTCGTCTAATTTGTTTTCTTTTGCATAATGTTTTGTGTTTGCCGCCTGTGCTTAGTCTTGGGCATATGAAATGAGGAAGGTGTAATCAGTTACATCTAAGAACATTTTCTTGGCTGGAACTTTATTTTATATTTATAATCTTTGCTGAGCTTTATTCTTTGCATAATTGATTTTGTACAATAATTGTTTACTTTTACCCAAGTATTATTGCAAATAGAACCTCTATAAGTAATTTTATTGTAATAAAATAATTAGTGTCAAATGTATACAAAATAATTATAATAAAACCTACGACAAGACCAACGGATTTTAGTTTGAAATAATTCACCAAGCTTTCTTTAATAAAAGAACATGGTGAACCTGGGTCTTAGTACCCAATTAATAGTGCAACTAATGCTAGCACATATAAAATCTCATTCAGTTCCAAAGATATTAATTCCAGACCAACTCTAGTGACTCATTATGCAAAGACTAGAACCGACTCATAATTTAATTTCTTTGACGCCAGGGCGGGGTTTTTTTTCTTTTACAACTTAAAACGCACCTCTGGCCCGACGATGTATTTACGATCATGGTAATAGATGATTTTGCTCGTTAATGCAAACGTGATTCTCTTAAATCGCACTAATTGTATAAAATAAATCATTGGTTGGTTGTTTTTTATCGCTGAACATATTTGTGTCACGTTTTGAAACGCTTGATTTGTGGGGACGTTGACAGTGTTAGGTAGTGGTGTGACGTTTTGTAAGAGCATTGAGACTGTTCGTTGGATTGTTTTCTTTTTAATTGTCTGTGTGGTCTTTGAGAATAGTTGCTTCTCAATAGTTTGAAAACTGTCTAACGTTTAGTTTAGTAAAGAGTTTATAGTAAAGAGGTTTCTATTTCTAGTCATGCCTTATTGAAATTAGAAGACGTAATCTTTTGAAAATAAAAAAATGTTATATTGAATCTCGTTTTGGTTAAATGTCGCGTCGATATTTTGATAAGGTATATATATTCCTATTAGATAATTATAATATATTTTATTGAACTTTGTACCTTACTATTAGGTAAATTTAATGTCAGTTTATTTGAGATACATTTAAATAAAAACATTAGTTTGCTTCTTAATACCATCAAGAAAATACGAGATAAAATCGTTATCAGTACGATACGAAAAGCGGTATTTAATTAACGGTTATTCGAACGAAAGTTATCAAAGTTTTATCTAATTACAATCCTTCTAATCTCAATGCCACCAGTTCTTAACTGATTTACTTCCTCTACAATATTTCTGCCTACACCAACCGCCTCAAAATAAAGGTTTATTAAGACATTAACTCCCAAACAATTCGAGAAATATTCAAATCCGGAGTGGTTCTACCTATTACCCCAAAAATATAGAACTCAAATGTTTTATGTCACTGGAATCGATTTTGAAACTCCCACCGCATCGAACTCCATGTGACATAAAAATGAAATTGTACCTTAAAATAAAACACAACAGAATTCACTTTGTCGGTCATTTCCGAGTCATTAGAGATGTGCGTAAGAATTGGCTTCTTAAGTCTCGCTTGATAAAGCACGCCACATGGGACGTTTTACGATGGGGCTGTAAAAGTATATGTCGTCTTAAATGAGACATAAACACAGGGACGTGTAAACGAATGTCGCACATTTATTTTATTAGCGTCATTAATTCGTTCGCTTTCGTCGCGTCCAAACAGTTGGTGGACGCAACATTGATACAGCGCGGCTCGCCTTTAGATTGTGGCAAAATTTTGAAAAAAGAATTGTGTAAAGACTTTGAAAAAGAAATTGATTGATGTCGTAAAGGTCTTAGCAGAATCGATTCTTGGATGTATCATAACGATTTTTTTTCAAAATTGTTTAAATACAACTTTGCTTCTTTTCCAAAATGCAATTTATTATTGAACATCATTCATCTTCGTTGTCTTTTTAGACTTTTAAAATATGATTCGATTAAAAAAATATTAAAACATTTTCTCACAGTGAAAATGGTTATAGCGGATTACAAGTTGATCAACGGAATTGTTGACGTATTTGGCCGGCCAAGTGTAACGTCAATGCTTATTAGCGTCTAGAACAGAATCTTATGCAGTATATCAGATTTGGTATCAGAGTGTACAAAAATACTATAATATTATTTTATCGCCATATGGTAAATATCTGCATTCTGAGCAAATAAATCAATATTATTATATTCTATTCACCAACTAAAAAATTAACGATGGATCAAAATTCGAAATTTATTCTCACACTTATTTTATTAATTAATGGCTGGCTCCGCGGCTTTGGTTACTGCTCCAGCTTTCGTAGGTCGAAACGTGACTAATGAATCAAGCTTTTACATATAAATAGAATTATTCAAATCCAGCAGTTCTTGAGATTAAATCGTTTAAACAAACATTCGATCAGACCTAATTTAAAACAAAAGAATAATCGGCAAAGGAACAGTTCAGAGGGACCAGATCGTAACAAATGAAAAGTTCCTGCTAACCTACCAAATACTTACCGACACAATAACTTGATTAGGTGAAAGTCATTTATTCCTCATATCATAACATATATTTTACGTTCACGACCCATTTCATGTTTTCACTTATCTACGGGTACGGTATTAAAATAAGTATTAAACATTTATTTCAGTTAGACCATTTACAGGCACTTATGAATTGTCAAAGAATCGGTCGGTTGACAGAAAAAAAGATGAAGCTAGTTGCTTGTTCCATAACGTAGGTTGGTCTCTGTGGAGAAGCACAAGCGTGAAACTTCATGGACACTATCAATCAGAAAGTTTTCGTAACATTTATCGTGTTCTTTCTATAATATTCTATATGTAAAAAACTTTTTTCCAAAAAATAATAACCGCCTTCAAAAACTAAAAACCCAAAAATAACTAAAATTTCGGAAGTCGGTGGCAACACAAATTGACTGGCAGAACAGAAGCCACCGACTTCCGAAATTTTAGTTATTTTTGGGTTTTTAGTTTTTGAAGGCGGTTATTATTTTTTGGAAAAAAGTTTTTATTTATTACTTTTTAGTGTCGACTCCCAATGTAGATATAGAATCAATTTTTTTTGTTCTTGGTGAATTTTTCAAGAACCACTGAACCGATCGCCACAAAATTTATATGGGACCACCCCTGAATCATGACTTATCAAAAAAGAACCATCAAAATCCGTTTACAATTGACGGAGATATCGCGTAACAAACATACAAAAAAAAAAAAAGAACATACAGACGAATTGAGAACCTCCTCCTTTTTTGAAGTCGGTTAAAAACAATAAAAGTGAAGAAAAATTTAAAATAATTTCATGAAATAAAAAATGAAGTCCAATAAGACATGACCAATCCCACCTGACAGGGCCCGTTCACGAGCATGACGTGTGTACCAACATAGTAGGTTGTTAGAAGTAGATAATAAGTAATAATAATAATAAAATCGTTTATTTATAAAAAAAGGGCACATAAAAAATTACAATAAAGAAAACAGTTAACGTAAACAAGATAACGTAAACAAGATAACGTAAACAACCTGTCACAAAGGTAACTCGGACTATACTGTAACAGCAACCGATCTTGTTTCAATCCAATCTTTAGCTCCTAACTGCATTGTATGTTGCTGTTTCTTTTAGTTCAGACTAAACTTGGCAGTTTTCAAGTGTCCTTTAAGACAGCAAGTAGCGAAATCCGCAAAATCGCGTTACATTTGTGTCTGTATTCTGTTTTATTTAGTTTTCAGTTTACTGGTGCTTCAGTTTGTTCTGAGTGTATTTGTAAATAGATTAGAATATTTATTCGCATTAATTTATTGTTTTTTAATATATCACTGTTTAACAAGCAACAGATCACCTGAGATGTTAAGTGGTAATTTTAGCCTATTATCTTCTGCAATAACAGAGGTTTCGCAGATACGTTGCCATACTAGCCATCCCAGAGACAGAGTTGATATACCGTAGTATGCTACTTACCACTTAATTCTTTAGTTTTAAAGTTGAAAATGAATCAAAGAAAATTGACAGATTATAGTAACTTGTTGCGCTGGTGTTTGTAGATACAGATATCGTGTTTGTTTTAGGGTTTTTTATTTGATATCTATATTTTTATGCAGTGGTACTGAATCTATTTAGTGCGTCTCCGACTCGCAAATGGCCAGGTTTTTAGCCGAGTTTTTTCATCTTAATCGATGCCGCATCATTCTCACAACGTTTTTCCAGAATACAGCCACTGGATCACTTATCTGTCCTGAGTGAAGATCGAAACTACGAGAACAAATGCTGATAATGCACCCAACTTGCGAGTGCACTCTTTTACGAAGCTTTTTTATTTAGTCTCACGAAGTTGTGATTCTTTTCACTTATAGATTTTTTAGTATTGCAACGTATTATTGTTGGAGTGTGCTGTAATTTGATTTGTATTTCGTTGTTGAGAATAACAATAAGAAAAGACTTTGAAAAGTGCTTACTGAGAAATAATAAAAACCAGCCAAGTGCGACTAGGTCTCGCGCACCAAAGGTTCGTACATACTTGTTACTGTAATTCAATTTTCATTATTAGTCCATATATACAAATTTCCGGTTTTTGGTTTTTTACCCGTTGGTGCTTTATGACGTTGCTTTGTGCCAAATTTCATAGTTGTAGATTAACGTCCCTTGGGAGTTTCGAAATATACGAGTGTTGCGACATAAAACTCCGGAACTTTGTTTCCCGAACTCTAAGTTTGATTTTTTACAACTTCTATAGACCCAAATATACAATTTTAATTTTAATTCGATACGTCCACGCGATTTTGTGATAAAGTGTCTTGACATTCAGTCAGACGGACAACAAAGTGATCCTATAAGGGTTTTGTTATTTCCTCTTAAGGTATGGAACCCTAAAAATGTATACGAATTCAGTGTGCAAACAATTGTAATATTATATAGTACGACTAGCGGCCCGTCCCAGCTTCGCACGGGTAGATATAAGATGACACAATAAAAACACAATAATAACAAAATAATAGATAACACAATGATAACAAAACTTTTTTTTAATTTGATCGCAGCGCTAACTGTCGGGACAGACTAAAATTAAAATTCGAATATTATTTAAAATTTGACACTGCGATGGTAGCGCCGACATGTTAAGAAGTACTGCTACGCATTTTCTTATAGAACCTTTTTAATATCATTGTTTATGTTTATGACATCTGAAAGTGATTATTATTTAAAATTTGACACTGCGATGGTAGCGCCGTCTGTCAGATCCAATGTAAAACATTCCAAAATCAACAACTACTATTAAATTAATTGTGACTGTCAAATAATAACAGACAAATAATTAGCAATAAATTAAAATTGCGACTATAATTTGAGATTTAAACTATCCTATCTCTCAAGTTGGATCGAACTGCACATGGTGTGCGAATTTTATTATAATCGGTTAAGTGGTTTACGAGTCCATTGAGGACAAACATTGTGACACGAGATTTATATATATTAAGATGTACTTGCATTATCTACGTAAGTGGTGCTTTTCAGTTATTTCAGTCATATATTGTAAAATTTATTATTTTGTGAAATACTTTAAAAACAGATTGTGCTTGGGTGTTTTGATAAGTTTAATAAAGCTTAAAATATGGTATTCATTTTTGACAAATATTTACAGTACTTTACTACTTACTTTACTTTTAGAATTATTCTTTATCTCTATTTCTCTTGATCATGCCATAACTTAACAACGAAATAAAGTATGTCAGTTCTTTCAAACTGAAAATCAAAAGGAAATTGCGCAGCCATTACCAAAAATTTAAGAAATATATAATTGAAACCGCGGAGAACCGCTAATCCTTGATAAACTTCACATATACATAATCTTTACCACATATAATAACAGATGAATCCTCTAACGAAATATCATTTCCCATATACGGTGAGCACTCGCTCGTGAGTTTTATGCCAGAATAAAGCTTAAAACACAAAATATTTACTGCTGTATATAAACATCGATACGTGCCTGGGCGATGTTTAAATTTTTCATTCATTATTTTTATATGCAGTTCAGTAAAGTTAAATATAGTATTCGGTTATTGAAAGTGTCGTGATGGAAAGTTAAATTAATTGTGACTCTTGAAAAGTGACATAATCCCATGACTGTAAGCTGGGTTTTTTTTTTTAATACAGCCTTGAATTTTATAGTTTCATTTAAAAAAGATAATGCAAATGTTTTAAAAGCTATGACAAGCTACTCCCATTTTCTTTAAGTTGTGTGCAATGTTTTTAATCGTTTTTGGTGGATTCATTTCATGTTTAACCAGTATTTTCTCTTGACTTTTTTGTTTAAATGCCCTTATGGCATGCTATGCATACTTTTCCAGCCGTATTAGGGTAGTTGCCAGTCTAATGTGTCTTTAATAAATGCTTTTTCACGTCATTATAAAGTGGGTACATTAAATTCCATATTAATGCATGGATGCAAAAATAGCTTTTCACGCCTTTCCCTTTGCAATATGCATTGAAAACATACATTAATAAATCAACCCTCTAACATCTTCAGCACTTTTCGTTTCCTTCAACGTTAATCCAAAAACAGCCATACAAAATAAAAAAGTCACCATTACTTTTACGTTTCATACAGTAATAACGTCAGAAATATGACGCACGATATATCAGTACAGCACCCTACTATATTAACCCGTGTAACGCTTGCATCGGCTAAGCCTGGCTTATTTTTCAACGTCATTAGCCCCGTCAGAATGTGAAAGGATAACGCATTATTTGCCGTAACGTGATTATATCATGCGGTACAAGGTGTGATGGAAAACGGCCTTCGCGTTTAGAGGGTTGATTTTTAATGGAAAACTCAGCTGCTTTTGCATGAAAGTTTTTTTTTGTGTTTCATGGTGACGGGGAAGTCTGTGAAATGTGGATATGTGTTTTTTTGGGAACGTAACTTAATTTTAGCTGTTGCTGTATTTTTATTTACTTGACGACATCGGCTTTGACAACATAAATTTGTCACCACCCTATTATTGTTCCCCTCTTAGAAAACTATTGACTACCTATTGTTGCTCATTACGAATTGGCAATTTTAGACACGTCTTTATTATATTATTACTGGGTTTTGCCCACGGATTAACTCGCGTTAGAAAGAGATAAATATAGCATATTTTTATGTCCCATCTCTTCAACTATCTGCACTTAGAAATCATGTCGATTCGTCGCTTTGATTTGCCGTAAAAGACGGACAAACAGACAGACAGACACACTCACACACACTTTCGTATTTTTAATATTAGTATGGATTTTCTTAACCGTTGTCTGTAACAATCGAATTAAAAAAAAAACTCACACCTTATTGACTCTAAGACTCAAAACAGATTCCTTCAATTTTATTTTGTATCTAAGCAGCTTGCAGTTCTTCTTGTTTTTGTCGAAAATCGAAACTCCATATCATTATTAGTCACAAAACGTGAAAAACTTAATCAAGAGTAACTTAGTATCGCATGCTAGCATTCACAGTAACACTAAGTATTCCAACGTTCATAAAACAACACGATTTCTGTTGGCCCAATAATGTCGTTTGATCATGCGAGTGCATATTTGTTACGTTACGAGGTGACAAAATTTATAGGATAGAGTTCAACAACCGGCGATATTTCCTTATAACGTTACGGTGCAGTATACAAAAAAATCGTGCGGTGATTGCAGGGTTAGGGTTGTAATCACGCGATTTTTGACAATGATATGTTCGTTATATGGGATGCATGTAAATATTTCATGTTGGTTTTAAGCTCAAAGAAAATTGGTGATGACATGTGATGGTCAGTAGTAAAGACGCTTTTTCAATAAAATAATTTTAATATCTACTACATTACTGAAGTTTTGTGCGTCGGAAAACTAACATAGTAGGGGAAATAGAGAAATGGCGATGTCTATATTTTATAAATTATATTTTGTTGTTTGATTAAATTTAACACTAAAATAATGATATTATATATTTTATAAATTGATTAAATATAACACTTTACGCGTCATAATTGTTTTTGGCTTATAAACAAAAATATATCGTGCCATGTGTTAATCAAAATGGAAGTTATATTTGGTAATGTCCGTGCATATTTATTATACCGCTACAACTTTATAGCTGCACTAAATTTATAGCATTGTTAAAATTTTAAAATCTATATAATCAAAAATGAATTCCTATTTCCTTTTGTCACGCCATAACTTGAAAACGACTTTATTTAAGTGTTCTCAAACCTTTATAAAAAAATTGTAAAAAAATGTATAATACTGAATATACTTAATGATATTTTCTAAAATATAAAAAATATACCAACAAAAAACACACACACACACACAAGTACATACAAAAAAACATACCATTAACATGAAATAATAATCTAAGTATTCAAATAAATATTTTCATAACAAAACAACAATAACAACACGACCCAAAATCCACAAAACAACGTCTAAACAACGCTAATTACTGAAAATACAGAATTAACAAAATTTAACAAAAACATCCTAAAATAGAGTCGACAACAGAATGTAAAATGGCGTTAATTAAAGCTGTTTCAGAGGTCCTGTAAAAAGCTAAAATATATATCATCTGTAAACACCGCATTTACCAGTTAAATCCCGTTTACGTTTCCTTTTGACCAGGCACTGTCGTTATTCTTCTTCAACCTAATCTGGATTACAAAAAACATGTCTTGACGCTTAAAGTATTGGGTAAACGGGCGTTTTTAAAACGCTTTAAATATTCGGAGGTGATGTTTTTGTACTGTTGTGGCTTCTTCATGGTTTAAACCCTCAAATTTTTAAACGAATAATATGTTATTTTTGCGAAGTGACGCTATAAAGTATCAAGAGAGCACCTTAGTCATCCAGATGTTATAGACAAGGTTGTTATAGATCTCTGTAACTATAACCGGAACTTTGGGATATACATACGAAACAAAACTGTAATAAAGCCTTCCCCGATAAAATAATATGGAAATTCCACAACAAGAATAATAAATGCTATGGATTTTTGTAAATAGCTTATTTTTCGAAATACTACTTTGTGAATTTATTTTACTTCTCCGCAAACATTAAGTTTATTCGACAATATAGAGCAATCTTAAGAAGTTTAGTACTGCTTTGATAAAACTTTTATTGTAACTTATATTTATTTCGGCCAACAGACCGACAAGGGTTCTGTGTTGTTAGCAGAACCCAACAAAGTAATCCTGATAATTTCATATAAATAGTCCTATTATCTTAAATAAACAGACTAACGCATCCGACAGTTTAAACTATAAAAGCTTCATAAACTTTAATAATAACTTATACTTGCGAATAATCCTGAGAATGACTGTACATCAGATACGTTTACTTACTTCGTGAGAACTTTGCACTCTAGGATGTGATTATTCAGTAATTATTGCAAGTATACTTTTATGTTAAAATTGACATTAGCTGTACCACCTAGCATTTTCCCAGTATTGTGAGAGCGAATACGTTGTAATGTTTCCTTATGAACGTGGGTTTCATAGAAAATTTGTAAAATTAGGAAAAAAAAGGATAATTACATGTTGATGATGGCAATGAGGTTTTATATTCCCTATTTATTCGTAAGAAAGCTTCAAGTGAGAATATTATAAATGATGGCGAAAAGTATTAGTGACAAAATATACTTTCATAGAAAAAACGCTCGCATATAACACAGTAGTTTTATTCTAGTGGCAGAATTCCCGGCAACACTCGCCTCACATTTTAGGTCACCGCCATTCTGAAAGTACTAAAGAAAATGCGAGTAAATAAATAACTGCGTTAAATACATTCATTAACATGCGAACCTCGTTAAAACATACGGTAAAAATATAAAAATATGATTGCAGTACAGCACGACCGCGCTGAATTCCTTCGTATTTCAAATGTTTTCTTTTGTTTTTTGATCGCTCAATTGTTTTTCCTGGCTTTGACGGCAATTGCTTGATGTTTTAATGCAGTTTCGTCTTAGTTCTGTTGTGTAGCTACTGTAAATTTAAGTCCGTGACTGCCTGTTCAAAAAATACATGCGTTTTACATTTTTCTTTAATTGACCAGCATTAATTGTATATTCAATGACAGCCGACCGACAATACGTTGAAGAAATACTTTAGGTTAGTTAGTAAGTCTGAACCAGAAATATTAACGGAGAAATATCTATTTTTTTTTTTTTTTTTTTTTTGTTGGGACAATCCCACCACACTATTCCCAACCACTGCAACTCCTGAAAGCCAGAATCAACAGTGGAGTCCGCCAGAAAAGCGCCGAGCAATGAAGCTTGACGAGTCCCGGAGAAACGATTCAACTGTCTTGGATCCCGCAACGAAATTAATCAGAAAAGAACAACGGAGGAGTAAGAAAGGAGAAATATCTAGTGTAGATAACCTTTCTTTCAAGAAAAGAACTCAATATTTACCTACCATTCTTTTACATTCATGACTGATATAAATCTCCTCACCCCAAGTAAGTTTCGTATAAATTATCTCAAAGGAAATTAGCCTAACGATGCATACAAAAACTAATTGAAAAACTCCATAAATCAGGAATGCAAAAAAACCCCTCTTTGGATCACACTGCTCTTAAATACCCTCTAATTTAAACTGCTCAAATTTACTTTTAGAAGGTTAATATTATAAATGAAGTAAAAATTCATAGTCGTTTATAATACAAGACATAGGCATTATATAAACGAATTATCGTTATTCCGAAGGGGGCGATGGAAAGTAGGCTCTATAATGGTATTGCAGGGGTGCGTCAAGTGACTGTCTTGATGCCATCCATTATATCTGAGTCCGTATTCTGTGACATACTGCGTACTTACTTATTTCAAGGTGAATGGTAACAGTCTCGTGTTTTGACAAGAATGTAGGTATTTCATGTAGTAAGAAAATATTTTCGTTGTAAGATATTTTTGTTCGGTACCAAGAATACTTACGTAAGTAAGTGGTTTTTTGTGTAAACGATTTTTGATGAAGGAGAAGCTTTAAAAAAATAATAATGTATGATACCAGTCTATTATAGTCCTACTACAGGGTAAATGTATCTTCGTATGCAAAGCTCTATTACAAAATTACAAAAATATTTATTTCATCTCAAAGCATTGTGTCATATACAAATTGAGGCAGTCCCAGTAAGTTACTAAAGTACTTGTGTCGGAGCTGTCTCGCTCTTCCCTTAGGTGGTCTATACTGTGCTTAACACGGATTTGTTTACTTACATTGATTTTATTCATTCATTCATTCAATACCAGTGTCTATGAAAAACTTAAAAGTATGAAATAAGTTCACATAGTCACATTTTTCCCCGTTCACAGTTCTTGCCTGTTACTGAATCAGCAAAGCCGTGCTGACGATTTAAACATTACTAGTGCTTAAAACTAAAGTCCAGAAAAATAAACCTTAATTAGTTATTTCTATAAGCACTATTGCACAGCTCTTAAACTACTATTGAAAGATAGAGACCGCAAAAAGCCAAGCCAAAGTGTGTCTTAAAAATATTGCAACTAGTATTCAAATAAAACTAAAATCGCATAAATCAGAATACGGACACAGAAGACGTTGCGCACACATTGCCAAGAGCTGCATTCATTAACTAATGTATAGACTTTCAAAATATTTGCTCATAAATTTTGCTTAAGGGAAGGGAAAATTTGGCGCAAAATGTCAAGTGTATAAAAGATGTGTATTTTTGAACCATTATTTTTATTTTTACATTTTTAGCACCCATTTTGATTTAGTAGGTACAGCGTTGTAATTACAAAGGATTATTTTTATAGCTATTATGGTATTACGAAGTAAAACTTTTAATTTACAGGGTTATTTATTAGGGCAATGCAGGTGCTTTTTGTAACAAATTTAAATTTATAAAGAATTTTGTGAAGAAGAAAATTCTCGAATTGGAATAATGATATTCTGAGGCTGAAATGTTACGTCAGGTTATTCAAAGTAGTTCCGTTGCATAAGACGTAACATGAACCAGATTCGAGAAAAGTCAAGATATTATAATATTTTTTTTTTAATTGTAAATAATTCTGTTTAATATTGTAAACGCTTTAAATACATTACCATTTTGTTGTAGTACTTCGGCAATAAATCAGTAAGTAGTTACATAATAAAATTGTGTTGTTTAAAATTTATATAATGCACTTCTTCTTCATATAAACGTTGACAAATCACACATTCCTCCGTTAGTGCATATTGCACTAACGGAGGAATGTGTGATTTGTATAAAAAGATGTACAAAAAAATATCTGTAACTAAATTACGCCCCTAAATAATAACCAAAGATCGATCCAGCCTGACCCTTTGCTGCCCTCCAACGACGCCCTAAGCCGAGGTCCGTACCCCACAGGGGGTGCCCTTAGCGCAGTCGTTGTAGAAAAAGTTTTGCCCTGGCTGGAGGCCTAGAGCTCTCTTTTGAGCCTCTTGGCAGCCACAGGATTGTGCGGTTAAGCAGTAAACAGCCGTAGCGAGTTGAACTGCAAGATGCCTTAGTTAGAAAAATAAAAAATAAAAAAAATATCTTTAACTAACATTATAATATATGAGTAATAAAACAATCATACATACTCTATATTATAATAGGAACGAAATGCTCTTCCCCAACAAGAGTCTTACACAAACTCATGACACATTTAAGCATTAATTTTTTACCACAATCTTTTAATTCTTCATGAATTGAGTTAAATGGGTCCGTCAGAGGCACAAAGACAAGCTTTAACCACGGTTTTAACTTAGATAAAGTCATTTGGAGTGCACATTTTAAAACTACATTAATAACCTGTTAGAAAGAGAGGAGAGACAACCGCGTACTCAAAGTTTTGACTAGGATGATAGACAACTAGAAATGGTAGTTAAATGAACTGACTGTATGCGTTGATTGATTAGAATTAAAACATAACTCATTATTTGTTTGTTTTTCTAAAAAGCGTTGCAAGATGCTAGATATTTTTTGTACTTGAAAAATTTTCGTCGAGCCTGTAGGCTACAGGCTTATGTCATCTTTGTCTATGGGGCGACTGCGAAAACTGACGACTGTCAAAGTTCTATCAATACCAACCGGGACCAACAGCTTTGCGTGCTCTCCAAGGCACGGGAAATCAGTGATGTCCAAAATATACTTTAGAAAGTATATATAAATTGAAAGAAGAAATTGTTGATGCAACCCAAACCTTATTATATAAGTTAACATTTCCAGTAATTCTAGCTCAATGTTTTCAAGCAAGTGCACAGAGACAGTGCAAGTCTAATATCTCAGGGCGTCGAGACAGCGCGGCGCAATCACGCCGCGTCCCTGACGTGTCAGCCGGAGTTGCTTTGTCCTGACATTTTCTTGTTAACAGCACTTCGTTGAGCCTTCCAGTTATGCTTTACAACTATTTTTGTCTGTTTCGTAATTGGTTGTAAAGATAAATGTAGTTTGTACTAAAGAAAATAAAAATATAGGAATTAGAATACTTTTATGTTTCAGGGAAAACTAAAACAAATGTTTATCCAAATTCAATTGAACTTAAAATTAAATTATTCATTAGTTTAACTGAGACCATTTACAGGCACTATGGATTGCCATAAAGACAGAAAGTTAAGGCTAGTTGACTGTTCCAAACAGTTCCAAAACTCTGGTTGGATCATATTCTCCTTCTTATTTTACAGTCGATAAGTAACATCGACTATTAAAAGCTACAAATAATTTCCGTTCGTTATATCATAGTAATCATGGTACACATAATATTATTCCGGTCTATAAGTAAAAGAAAACATACGAACAGAAACTTCCGAATAAGTCCTTAGGGCATGAAACATACTCATAATACAAAAATATTAGGCCCGTCTTGTTATTCAGATAAGTCTCACTGCCTCATTTTCTATCATACAACCTACGCCCGTTTAATAACATGTTGTGATATCATAATACGGTATTTCCCGTGTCAGCCATGTCAATTAAAGTGACGTTAAAACGTGTACAATTACGTCACAACATAACAAATCCCTCCTTACTAACGTGCTTCATATAAATAGACTTTAATTATTAAATATCATGATCTTTCCTCGAAATTTTGACTCATGTATCGTGTGATTTGTTATTAAAGCTCACTCGTGCAGAACTCTAAACATGATGTAAAAACTTTTTTCATTATACCATCACGTCAGACTTTCAGAAATTATCTGTCATATTCGTTTGTTTCTCATATCTCCATTATACGATGTACGGAGCTGATTGAAATCACCGTACTAAATAAATCCCGAATACGCTCTAACAAACACGTTGAAAATCCAGCTCAGCGAAATATTCTAATAGAGAAACATTTCAATTCACCATAAAAAGCTTTATCTTTTCTCACTCGAATAACCCGTAAATGCGGATGCGGTCGCTTCTACCCGCCGCACGCCGCTTGAATGAATGCCGGTGGCAGGGCAGTCAGGGCGGTGGCATTGTCCGTCACTCCGCGCGAATACGAACGGCGCGGTCTCGGACGTCGTCTGAGGCGCCGCACCGACGTCCACAGACGTTATTTAGGGCTTCATTGTGCCATTGGCCATTCAGACCGACAGTCGCGATTTGACTGTTGATAAGCGTGGATTGTTTCGACTGATGGACTGTCACATTATCTCTTTAAAAAGCTTATTCAAATAACGAAGGAAAAAAATCAATTTACGATCCGTTTAAGCGTCTTCGAGACATCGCTTAGTGGTCCTCATCGTACATTTAGTGTCAAATTAAACGGCAAAACACATCATCACCAGAGAATTGATTTTTAGGCTCATTCATCAATCTTTTAGACTTATTGATTGATGATTGCACGGCCCATTGACGGAAAGTAATTAAAAAAACTACGTGCACAGCATATCTCGTATGATGGTCGCTACATTTTTTATGGCTGATTTAAAATGGCCCGTGGCAGCGCTTTATTGTTATGTTGATCGTATGCCTAATGTTAAAGGATTTTGAGGACTGAGAGTTCATTTCAATATTGGTGATGCATTCGCACATCGCTGGCGTCAAATTATTTTATTATCAAGTACAATCGAATAACTCGAATGTTCTTTGTGCCATTTTTTGTTGACAGGTTATTTATTTTGAATGGAATACACAATGTGATTTCGTTTGAGGTCGTGTGAGATTGTGAAGAGGTCTTCGTCATCACTAATGATATGTTATGAACTTATGGCATATTGTGTTTTAAAATAATTAATATTGCTTTTTGTTTTGTATCTAATGTTATGGTGCGTTACGCCATAATGATATTGCACAGTTCTGTGTTAAGAAATAGGGTGTACCTTGTTTTATTTGCTACCGGGTAGTTGTAGTGGAACCGGTCCAACTTAGGTGTAGCCACGAGACTGTTTGTAACCGTATTATGGAATATTAAAGTAATTCATTAAATTGCGTTACATTTTAGAATAATTTTAAAGGGGAAATTATGGCAGGGTTTACAATTAATTTTAAGGTTTTTTCTTTCTCATGCAGTTTCACCTGCTTTTTTTTTCCTTTAAAATCATTTGACGGTAAAATTTACTCGCAAATGCGTTTCCATCCCAAAGGCGATGAAGATGCCACTAAGGAAGATTTTTTTAAATAACAAAAGTAAGAGATGCGTAAAGATTTTGTTAACTTTTTTTTTATTCTACTTAGGCTAATTATTAAACATTGCTTCGTTTGCTTGCCTTTGTTTAAAAAAAAATAATCACTGAAATAAACTGTCCGATCCAAAAATATATTAGGTAGGCATTCTAAGTAGAATTTTATCACATTATTACAATAAATATTTAAATAAGATTCCAAAAGACCCTCCCACTCAAAACGTTACCAAAATAACTTCCAAGATTTTTTTCAATCTAATTTAGTCGACAGATACAATTGAAATCATGACAATCAGATTTTAAAAAATTGTTCACGACTTGAAAAAATAGCAAAACGCGAAAAGTATCGCCTATAATTTGGTTGAAACGTCGAACTTTCCAGACTAAACTTAAACTTAAGTTTATAACAATTTTTAATTTAAAAGCGACAGTCGAAGTTAAATTAAATTTATGACACATGTTAAATGTTTGGAAAGTTTATAAAATTACGTAGGTGTAGATATGATGGCATTTGAATATTTTCTGATTTCTGTAAGGATTATAAAGTGGTTTTTGACAGGATAAGTTCAAGTCGATTTATCTATTTTTAGCTTCAAAAGACAGAAAAAGTTACTATCCTATTTGTAAACTTTGTTTGCTTAAAGCTGATTTATGTATTAAATGCTTTTGGTAAGGTAATTAAATGCGGAGATTGAGAGAGTTCATGACATTTTATATTAGGCGATTTAGATTATTCATCTTTCATCATTTCGGCCTATAGACGTACATTGCTGAAAGTAGGCCTACCAACGGCTTCCTGCAACCTTGAATATATGTCATCCGTCCATCATCTGGCCGGGTCGCCACTTGAGAATGAATACAAGTAATAGGCGAGACGACGAAAATGGACTACAATACAGTCCGTTGAAGTTTCGCGTGACGTAACGCCTAAGTACAATTTTTACTGAACAGACGTCACTTTACCAAGCCAAAAGACCCCACTCCGAAACCTAAATGCTAATCTTTGTATTCATTTATTGTAAAAATATGTGTCTTATCTTTATTTGGATGGTCTAACGGACAGTTTAAGCAGTCTACCATTTTTTTAACCTAGCTGTCATATTCTACTAGCTGTCCCTCACGGTTTCAACCGCGAAAATCAAATTTTTGGTTACTAAAAAAAGATGATAAAATGTATTCTATGTCCGTCCACTGGTCCTAAACTACCTCCCCACAATTTTCAGCCAAATCGGTCCTGTCATTCTTAAGTTATAAAATGTGTAACTAACACGACTTTGTTTTATACATATAGATTTGCATTTCAACCTCAACACTACAATACACCAAATTCATCGTAATACTTGCGATATCAACACAAAATCTATTCACTGCTGCGCAATCTATAATCTACAAATACAAGGCTCTATTAACCTAATACGTGTTCCTATTTATTACGTAACGAAACAGCTTACTCCTTATAAAAGGTTGTTTTGATAACAACGAGTAGAACTATAGACCCGATTCGACTGCTCGGCTTACGTTGGGGCTTTGAGATATGCGATTTTATCATTTGAAAGTCTGAAGAATCTTTTTTGCTTTGCCGTAGTTGGGTAAATAGGGATGTTATAGGGCTTTTTAGATAAAATGTCAATGCTTATTTTTACCAAAATAAAATTAAACGATATCTTAGGTATTGAAATATTTGAAATTTTCTTTACAAATTGATAGAAGCAAATATTTAAATTATGGCTTTCGATTTTTTAATAAAATTTAATTTTGCCTCTCTGCCTTTCCAACCAGGGGTGTTCTTTATTATTTATGGTTTAATCTAGGCTTAATCTTATAAAGTTGAAGAGTTTGTTTCTTTGTTTGAACGCGTTATAATCAAGTAAGATCATAACAGGAGAAATCCAATAATAATAATAAAAAGATAATCGGAGAAGTGTCTCAATGACTTGTCTTTTTGATGCATTCCTGGTCCCCATTAACTCTGTCCTCATTATGGCAACAGTAGACAAATAATCTACGCATGCGATTACACCAATCGCTGTTTCTAAGCCCCAACACAACACCGGTCAACCGCCCCGACCGTGTTCAATTAAACCACTGGTGAGATAGCCACCGTCACGTACCGAAGTACCGTCGATTGTATCTTGTCACATCTGTACACAGCACTATATGACCTCGAACAGTTTTAATTAGTGCACATTTCCGTCCTCATGTAGGGACTATTGGCCAATCTGTTAAGCTAATGAATTAATGATGGCAGGTTCGTGTCGTGAATTTTTAAGTGATCGATTTTTGTATTGATGTTTTGTTTATATTGTGTGGCAGGATTGGGAGGTTAAAAATGCGAAGATTTGGTGGTGTGTGCGTGTTGACTGTATCTATTTATAACTAGATGTCCCCACGGTTTCATTCATGTTAGGTCAAGAACCTACCATAACGCAAAAAAAAACCGCTCTGCTCGCGGAGGTCATAGCGTGATGGTATGATACCTATGTGTTATTCTGATGTGTTAGCTATATACATATATACTACTGTAAAGATTAATTAAAATCCGTTTAGTAGTTTCCGCGTAAAAGTACATTGGTGCTGATTCTCTTTGCCACAAACTTAACTAAAGTGCTAAATGCATCTTTCTCTTTCCATTTCTTTAAGAAAAGGACAGAAGGTACATTTCAGTTTAATCCTGTCTAATTAGACAGCGCCTGAAGAAAATTAGCGTAGTCGCTATGTATTTAATCGCGTCTAAATTATCTATGGAGTGTCTGAATTTGGCAGGACTTAACTAATATTTTATCTTATAACTTTTTTTAATGAAATGGAAAGAGAAGGATGCACTTATCTTAAATTTAGGTTAGTTTGTGAATAAGAGAATCGGCACCTATATCATACATACAAACTTTCACATTTATAATGTTAACGAGCTTTTGCCCGCAGCTTCGCTCGCGTTAAAAAGAGACAAAAATTAGCCTATGTTACTCTCCATCCCTTCAATTATTTCCGCTTAAAAAATCACGTCAATTCGTCGCTCCGTTTTGCCGTGAAAGAAAGACAAACATACAGACAGACAGACACACTTTCCCATTTATATTATTAGTATTAGTATGGATAAGAAAAGATAAGATTGATTATTCTACGAATTGTAATTGCGTCTTCAGTTTTATGTATTTTTCTTTTTCTCTTTCTCTTTACTTCTCTCTTCGTTCCTTTCTATTATACTGCCTGTCTTTCTTGTCTCCCTTTAGATTCAAGGATTCAGAAGTTTTTCTTGTTTGAAATAAATATATTAAACTGTTCTTGAGTTCTTTTGTCATTACCCCTAGAAATTAGAAATCAAATTGATTAAAAAGTCAATTTAAAGTATGGTTCTAAAATTGATAAATCTTAATGTGTTGAATTATTGCATTTATTATTTAGTTTGTTCCTACATGTCATGAAACCTTTACTATGATAAAAAAAAAACAATAAAACGACTTTCATTTTGCAAATAGGTAAAAAATTACACTTTTACACGTAATTTTTTCTTCTTTTAATCGAACGATGGAGCCGGTGTGAGATGAATGAACTACATTGAATGACATTAGTTGTAGTGCTATATGTTTTCAAGTTTTAATTACTGCACGGACGTTATGGTGGCCTTATGAGGAGTTTCCGTTCACCGACGTATGACAACTTTTTACGATGTTAAGCTGTGTATGATATAAATGTTTATGTTTTTTTTAACGTCTGTTTAGCAATAGAAGTTGCTGTTTGTAACAGAGCTGTAAGACATTTTATAGGTAACTAGCTGCTGCCCGCGACGTCGTCTGCGTGAAGGCTTCAGCTCCACCCCCGTAGGTGATAGCGTGATAATATATATATGTAGCTTATAATTATGTTGACCTGACCTCTTAGTAATATTCATGCAAAATTTTAAGTAAACCCATGCAGTCCTTTTAGAGATTAGTCCGGACATACATACAAACAAACAAACAACCAACAAAAGATATTTAACGTTCAGGCGTTTTTTTTTGTCAAAATAGTCTCCCCTCTCTCTTAAATTTAAACGGCTGTTTCGAAAAAAAAAATAATGATGGTAGTCCTTGGATTGAACCTTAAAAGAAAGCTACAACGGCTCAGATGAAATCGTTGTTAAATTGTTAATGGAACCCTAGTCTATGCGTGGCCTGACACACACTTGATCATTTTTTTCTAAATTCCACGATATAAAAAAACATTAACGATTGAGAATTGTTACAAAACTTCTCTGTAAATTACGTTTGTAGTTTTGCTCTCAGCAGCCAGAGAATCAGAACTCGTGACGCGGGAGCAAGCGACGTACAGCTGTCCGTGTGAGAAGCAGCTCGTCCTGATGTCGACACCCGCAGCCATCAGCGTCTGGCGACTTGTTGATAGTCATGGCGATGGCGTCATCACACTCACAGGGAACCGCACGCGCTTGAATTGGAAGGGGTAGTGGTGCGGTATGAGAGGAATACGTGGTATAAATACTGCATCGCCGACGCCACAACCCGTCAGAATTTTCGCTTCAATTATATTCCTTTGCAGTGAGATGACTTTGAGCTGGGTCCCGTTACACAGTTTCGGAGGGGACAGGTTCCGAAGAAGCATGATCGGGACGCCGACCTTCAGCTTGATGGTGTGCGCTGGAAGTCCACTTGTTGTAAGGGAGTTTAGGAATTCTACGGGATAATGTGTGGCGTCATCTTGATCGACTACAGTGTTTATGGACGTACGTATAAACTACTTTGCTTCCCTCAATTTCCGAGAGTATGCTTTCGTTGATGGCTGCAGCTTAATCATTTTTGGGTGTTAAAATGGCTCGCTAGCACACCCAAGAATTCTGTTAGTTTGGTAATCGACTGATGTCCCCATACACACAACAAATGAGTTCTTCTAAGGAGGCCACCACTCCACCGAGAGACTCTGGGAGCACCACCTATTTACCTCTTTCCTCTGGTAGAGTGCTTTCGCCGAGACTTAGAAGGACATCTGAGAATACTTGGGCACGTGGATTGCCACCGAGCTGAGCTCGCATATTGATGGTCAAACGCAGCCTATGAATTTGTAACCACAACGAAGATCGTTTCAACGAAGCATTCACCCCGTCAGCTCTAGACCCCCGCGTCACTACAGGGAGTGTTTGCCGGAAATCACCACTGACCAGAACTGTAACACCACCCATCAAGTGTTCAATCCTGCGGTTGTCCAGCAGGGTTCTGTTCACGGCCTCCACTGCTTTCCTATTAGCCATCGTACACTCATCCCATACGATCCAGATTCAGAGAGCAAACCCTGAGCACATGTCCCTTGTCACTGTTACGGGATACCCCACAAACAGGCATTTCGGCGCTTTCTAAATCTATGGGTATTTTGAACATGGCATGCGCTGTTTTGCCACCAGGAAGTAGCGTAGCAGCGATTCCTGACAATGCGACAGCAATGGCAATTTCGCCTTGCCTCCTGACCTCTGCAAGGATACCAGTGATAATGAATGTTTTCCCTGTTCCACAAGGAGCATCCAGGAAAAACATTTTAAGCCCAATGCTTTCCAGAACAGTATCATATATTTGTTTTTGCTCTGAGGTGAACCTAGTGACGTGGTCATTTCTTGATGCGGTAATGATCTGGGAGCTGGTAACCCGTACTCTACCAGTGCTTTACCGCCGATTGAAAAAACCACATCTTGAAGTGAACTAAGACAGATGTTCAGCACGCGTTCATCAGTTGCTTCGATTTCACCTTCAGAAGCACGCCTTAAAGCTCGGAAAAAGTCCTCGGACAGAAGATAGCGGTACTTCTCCCACAAAGCTACCGGGTTCGCGACTCCACAAAACACAAAGATGCTCCGCGAGGGTGTCAGTACTAAAAACATGAAATTGATGAAGAAATGATCATCATCATTAAACCGACTTAAAAAAAGTAGGTTCTCTGTTCGACCTGTTTGTATGGGTGTTTGGCTGAGCCGATTTTGATGCGATTTTCAGTAAATGTTCGTTACATTCTGGGGAATATAACACTAATAGATTTAACCGACTTCAAAAAATCGTAGTAGTAGTTCTCTATTCGACCTGTAGTAATTCTCTATTCGACCTGTTTGTATGCATGTTTCTCCACCTTCATCGTGTGGAGGTACTCCCGGCTTAAGTTATTTTATACATTGAAATCAGTGATAACTTTGATTTCCACATCAGATGTTTCTAATCTTCAATCTTATAAACCAGCAAATGCCTATCAGACCGAACAACTTTTGCTAAGACATCATTCTTATTTAATGTGTTATGGTGTATTTGGGTGCTTGGAGTTCCACATTAGGTGTTCCAGATCTTCAATTTTTATACGTCAACAGAGGGTGCTCATTAAGCTGAACAACTCCTGCTAAGACGTCATACTTATATCCATACTAATATTATAAATGGGAAAGTGTCTGTCTGTCTGTCTGTCTGTTTGTCTTTCTTTCACGGCAAAACAGAGCGACGGATTGACGTGATTTTTTAAGTAGAGATAGTTGAAGTAATGGAGAGTAACATAGGCTACTTTTTGTCTCTTTCTAACGCGAGCGAAGCCGCGGGCAAGAAGCTAGTATGTTATAGTTTAGCTGGGCTCATGGAGTTGCACCTCAGGTGTTCCAGATCTTCAAGTTTATTCTCTCAACAGAAATTGCTTATCACGTGAAGCAATTTTTGCTATGATACCATTTTTTGTATCTCTTATAGTTTAGCTGGTCTGTTGCGGTCCTGCACCAGGGGTTACCAAGTTTCCAGGATAAGTTATAGCCTATATGTCGCACGGACTTAATACCTATACAACAAAAAAAAAAATCATTGAAATCCGTTGAGTACTTCTGAAGATAGCTGCGACGTCGTCAGCGTGAAGGCTCCAGCTCCTTTCCCGTAGGTGATAGCGTGATAATATGTACCTAGCCTATGTTTTGACCCGACCTCTTAGTAATATCCCTGCAAAATTTTAACTAAATCCATGCAGTACTTTTTGAGTTTATCCCGGACATACATACAGACAAAAAGATAAACAGACAAACAGACAAAAATTCTAAAAACTATATTTTTGGCTTCGGTATCGATTGTAGATCACGCCCCAAGTATTCTTTTAAAAAAATATTCAATGTACAGTTTTGACTTTCCTACGATTTTATTATATGTATAGATAGATAAAATAAATTATTATATAATAATCGATTGGTCATCAATTTTACTAGTTGCTAGCATTGTTATTACTCGTATGTTGTTGCTAGGGTTGTCTTCCTTTGATATTTTCTGCAACCTTATAACTTGCCTTAAGGCTGAGGCTACAGTAGGCAGCGATTTGCGATGCGCCTGGAAGAGCGAAACGAGATAAACGTGGAATGGCTACATTATAAGCGAAAATCTGGCATATATTCGATTTAATTTCGCTGCTACGTCGATGTAGCCGGTGCCGCGATTACAGTAATGTAGTTCCTGTCGCAGAAATAATCAAAGATCGCTAGTAATATTTGATGAACGGTGTAGCCATTTAGTGAGAATCCATGTATTTGTTTCAATAGCTCGTGCGTCGCAGTTCGCGTCGCAGCCTAGTGTAGCTTCAGCCTAACACCTGCAAATATACTTGAAGGAGTTTTGTTGAAATTTTACGATAATTTTTCAGATTAACATTAAGCTAAAAGCCACAGGAGTAGCGCAGCAAAACCTAATATAACTCGGGGACACTTTGTAATAAACAAATCCAATTAATCAGTTATATCATCACAATTTGCCATTTCATGGTACACTCAATTTCGCTACTAATACCAAATTCACCAAATAAAATTCTCAGCAATTCCAAAATTGCTTTTCTAAAATAGACGGGAAGGAAACCAATTATTATCGAATCCATTAGATTGCTTATTAACCCTAACAATGCTGATTGGTCGTTATCGGCTAGTTTGCAAGCAAATTGCGTATTTAATTTTATATTAGGTTACCTCTTGGATCGATTTAAAAAGTCGTGATTATACTGTAGTGTCTTGTTTTCGAGTTATAAATGGCTGATGGTAATAAAAAAGCTTGTGTTAGTTTGTATTGCTGACAGAAGAAATATAACTAGAGATTGGTGTTTAGTTTTTGTTGCATGTTTTACTGTTATGGCATCACGTGTCTATCTTTAGGATACTACACAGGCTAGTTCATTATCGGCTATCGTAGTAAAATTGTAGTAACATCAAACCCAGCTATCATGTGAGAGGTGATATTTTTAACTATTATGGCCACAATATTAGCACGGAAAAACAAACTAAGCTTCGTTGCATCTAAAGCTTGGGCATTGACGGTCATTTATCGTGTCGCATCAGTTGAACTGACGTCCATCCAAAATTTGATCGTGAGTGTCGAATTGTCACTCAACACAGAGTTGGTTGGCCGTCTAAACCATTTGTTGTGATCCACAGTTTTACGACTAGACTGACACGAAAAATTACCGTTAATGCCCAGCTTTAGTAATGATTTATGCAGACTTGAGTTCTTGCTTATACATATAATTGGATGATGAAGAAGCTGACTGACGAAGTGTTCAACCACGCCTTGGTATAAATGTATAGACAATTCTGTATGAACGCTGCAAGCAGGCGTACACCGACGAATACGCGTATAATATGCAGCTACGCCTCCGTGGACAGTAGGCAATAGGTATTGCAAAACAATTGAATATCATCCTGCACTCCATAATGCCCATTTCACACGAGGGCAGAACAGTGAGGCAGAACAGTGGGCAGTACAGTACTGCTACTGTTTGAACGCACATGGGCATTACTCAAGTTGCGGATGTTGTAGTAAAATAGCCAGGCTGAAGCTAAAGTAGACCGGCCACGTCGTGTAAGAAATGAGAAAAGAAGCACATAGCAGTAGTGGTATAAATGACGCTAGAGGAGAAAATTGTTGTAGAGACCGACCGCGGTGAAGGTGGTGTGACGATATAGTTACGTTTGTGGGACAATCGTGGCCAGATAATGAGAGAAAAAAAGTTTGGAAAGAAAGAGGGAGACTTTTGCTCAGCAGTGTGACAAAAACTGAGCTACTAAAGAAAAAAATGCAATACAATAAACATACGTCAACGTAAAATATTAAAGCCAATCAAATGATAGCATGGCACAAGTCATAACTTTACAAGTCACCATAAAAAAAGTTGTAAAACATTGTTCTTTTCTAGTAAAATAATAGAAATAACAGCTACGTCAACTTTCATGTTAGACATTTTTATAGGCCCTTTCACCTTAAGTCAGCAGCTAGATTTTATAGCACTTTTGTTAGTGGTCTCGTCTGGGTATATTTCAATTTCAGTTTTAGTACTTTGTTCTTTAGCTATAAAACACTTTTCGTTCTATCTATTCCTTGGAGGAAAATTTGTACACACAAACAATTTATTGTTTAAACATTCGAACACACGTGATTTGAGACACAATAGAAAGAATATAGCAGCTCGACAGCCGGCTGTCGGCTGGCCGTCAAAAGGTTAACAAATTAAATGCAGAAGTAACTTTGTCTACTTTTAAGTTTTTGCGGTTAAACTACTGAACCGATTGCGATTTGGTATGAAATAAACTTGGGACCCCAAGAAAGTACATAGGGTAAGTACTTTTTCATCCTTGCCTGGTCACGCTGTTGTGTCCATGATAACCAAATGATCTCTCTCGCAAAAAAAAAAAACTAAAATGTCAAAATGTAGGCAGGCTCTTGAGAACATGTGAGGGTGGTTTGTAGTATTTTTATTTGTGGTGTTTTTTTTTATAAACAAATAGAGAATTTCTTACGTAACTATAAAAAAACACAATTTTACTCATTATCGAGTAAATAAAAAATACTTCACACAATAAAAAAGATTTATTTAAAAGCTTGTTACCAAACCTATTAAAATAAAAAACATGATGTTGTTTTACGAAAATGTTACAAAGTGTTCATGTCATTGCGAATTTCCAATGAACACCGTCGAGTTTTCTTTTTATTACATCATACTCGTACAAAAATATTACGTTTGCCACGAAACCGTTCACACGAGAATGTGGCCTACCGTAAAAATCATATTTGAAATAGCAGGCTATGAAATGGTTATTCAGCAAAAATGAAACCTAGCTTTGAGGCTTTTTTATTTTGTTTTATATAGCATATTTTTATTATATGCTGACTGTTTCCCTATCATTATCATATAAAATATAAGAGACCTCCGTTTGAACAACGAAAAAGAATAAAAGTACTTACATAACTATTTGAGATCAGTTGGCCATTCGTGAGTTCTTTCAAAATTTGTTTTAATATTTAAATGCTAAACTGACTGATTGTTTATATGTACAGTCACGAGCATAAACACGTATACATTACGCAAAGAATTTAAGCAATTTTCTCTTAAATGAGCCATAATTTTCAGTTAAATCTTATTTTATTGTAATTATATCATAGACTACTATAAAATGTGTCCTAAAATTAAATATTATTATAGTTATTTTAAGAGAAAATTGATTTTAGTGTTAGCTTGGTTTATACATGTTTATACACGTGACTGTACTTACATCAACGCACAACTTAAACCACTGGTTCTGGAGACATGGAACATAGAGGGTATGTTCTTTGTTAAAAGTAAGTATGCACTAAGATAAAAATCCAACCCCAAAGAGGTTTTATTTTATTTATTTATTTTATAAGTAAACAAATTAAAAAAGATATTTTTAATCACATCAACAAGAAGTGGCCCTAACTAACATCATTGACAAAAATCTTTCAACAAGACAATTCGCTTAAAACCATCCTACACTCTTCTTTTGTTCCCAACCATTTTATTACAAAGATCACTCTTAGATTAGGCTATCAAACAAAAGTACATAAGGGAATCTGATATGGGGTAACTAAATAAAACATACCTATATAGGTATGTGCCATTAAAGCACACATAAAATTCAAGCGCGTTTTTGTAAGCTACCCACGTTGTACTATATCTTTAGATGGCGCTTTTTATAGTTCGCTGTGCGGTTATGGTAGAAATATACTTGCAGTATTTACTTCGAATATGGAGAAAAGCTTTTTCTTATGTTAAAGTTGGGAGGTTATAATAGAATGAATATGTGTGTTGTAATGATTGTAGGTGATGTGTAAGAGACACACACAAGACACACGAGACCGTAACCAAATTGACATAATTATCTGTTAAATACTTTTCCTCTTTTAATTTGGTGTAATTTTATTTAGTTAAGTTTGGGACTAAAACCTAAAATAGGTGGTCAGTTGAAGTTTTTAGACCTGGCTAACTGAGTTTTGAATTCATATAAACTGTTTAAGTTTATCTTGGGCGTCACTGAGTTCTATGTCGTAGAAAACACTAACTCTTTAGTGTTGGTTTTCTTTCATAGATCTTTGACAGTCTTTACAAACAGTCAAAAGTCCGAAAGTTTGATAATCAGTCTAAAAGAAGATGATGTTACATTTGAATTTATAAGAGAATGCAAAACGTGTACAGATTAACATACAACTGTCTAGTAACGAAATAAGGATCTGTAATTTATTTAAGAATTCTGATTGTAAATCTGACGTATCCATAAAACTTTTTGCTTTACAATTCTTTGACGTTGTCAATGTTCATAAAATTCCTGAACATGTAAATAATATATCCAAAAGCTAATTAGTCCTATTAACATTTCCACAAGCTACCTATTTAGGTCCCAGCTCACAGCACTACAAATATTCTTCAACCCAAAAAAAAACCCTCAACCAAAAAATAAGTGATACTTGTTAGTTCACCGTTCTTTTATAAATATGCATGTACTTGTATCTTATTAGAAACCACGAAAAGGGGTGGTCTAGGGTGAGTTATGGGAAGGGCACTAACCCCTTGGAACTTATGGGAAAACTTTCATGGAACATGTTGTGACAGCTAACATGTATGACTACGTGTGTATAGGTTTTCGAAAAAATGTAACTATTCATGGGACCGCATAGAGTTGATGGGAATATAATGAAAGGTACTTGCGTGATAATTTTTTGTGTGTTACGTTTAGGTAGTAGTCGTGTGGTTAAGTTGTTTTAAAGTATTCGTCGTTGATGCACGCAATAGTTTTGATTTTGTTGATAATTTTAGTTAATACGGTATTTTACACCATCATCAATTGACGTACTTTTTATGAGCTGTCAAAACGATATTCTCCCATAGATTTTGTACGGCAAAACACCTTATGACGTCACTAAGTAAACAACTCAATTGTCTATCTATTTATTGATTACAAAGCATCTAAAAATCTAATTTAACGGTAAATTTAATGTGAACCAGATTTTTAAGGTTTAAATTAGGAGATTTTTTATGGAAATTATGTCTTATATTTATTGGTTAATGGTGTAAAATACCGTATTGGAGTCTAGACACCGGCGCCTTTAATGCTTTCTGTTTAATACATCTTTCACTGTATTTATTTGCGTTAAAGAGGTGTTCGTTAATGATGACTCCAATGAAATCCATAGCCAGTTGACTAGTTTGATTACGGTTATTTATTTACCTTTAATGCCTAGTACCACTTTCAAATCATGATACGTGTGCTGATTGCTATTGAGGCATTGCATTGTCTATCCAAGGTCTACACATTTGTAAAAAAAAGTGGGACAAATATGAGAGAATATTCTTTAAAAAATTAATAACTTTTTATAGAAAGCGATATTGGTGGATACACAAAAACATAGAACCTCCTTTTTAGACGTCAATCTATATTACTCAAGTAGAAAAAGTCCTTTTGATTCACTGATTACGGGAACAATTGTAAAGAAATACTATTAAACGCTCCAGTTAATCACAGGGTCCATGTCACTAAAACACCAAACAACAACCGGATAACGATCTTTAAAAACCACACCCACAAAAACTCTACCACGAACATTAAAGCACAAACGGAGTTATTAAACCAAAGTACAGCATTTTGCAGGCCATATCAATTCCAGTATGCGCAGACAACATCCATCATCCAACGTACAGTGTGACGTCAGAATTACAAATTCAAATATTATTTCAAGCGAAAAGTTTCACAAATCCACTTTGCATGAAAACGTTCTTTATGACACGCCACGCCACCCCTAGGGTGAAACACCCTTAGTTTTCAATATAAACATAGATGTAGGCGTCTTATTATTTGCCGCGGTTAGCACTGAAATTGCTTTTCGCTGTATTTTCTTAACGTGTGGGAGAGTGCTGTGATAATAGTTTACTTTCGGCACTAGGAATACATTATAAACTTTAGTTGGTAGGACTTGATGGTACTTAGTTTTAAGGAGTATCGTGAATACGCAGTGGTTTATGCGGGCGCCTCGTATGAGGGTGCAGGTACGAAACCGGGTTAGCACTAATGTAACTTTTTAAATTCTTTTTTTTTTGGGAGTGGTATATTATTCAATGACTGCTCCCTTCCTGGGTGCGGCGGGAGGGCGTGTCAGACTTTTACTGACTAAAACCCACTCATGTTCCTTCGGTTGCCCTTTATGTTCCGGGGTCACGGTAACTATTATAAACATTCCACAACTCCGGCAGGCGTTGTTGGGCCCCTTCCTGTGCTGACTTCTCTTTGAGGCGCGCGTAGAACACTAACGCGCCGTCTACACGGGCCGTCCTAGCCGGGTGGCGAGCTACCCATCGCTCGCCGTCCGCAGTACTTTCTTAGTTTATACCACAGACTCGTGTGCCTTGGATGGCTGGTAGAGCCATTTAATATTTGAAGAGTTGGTCCTGGTTGCCATTTAATATTTAACAATTGCTAAAGGTAGTAAGAAGCCAGAAAGTCTGAAAATTAATTTTAAACCAAGAGGTATCGTTTACAGTTATATTACTAGCTCAGTATAGAACCCACGAGAGGTACCTTATCCTGTGGGTCATCACGTAATTTTCAACAAACCTCATACATTAAGATCAATTCTATTCAGCCGACCCTTTTCCATTATCAAAAACTTCTGTTGGCATGTCTCTTTTAGGACGAAATTCAAAAAGTTCACTGAACAACACAATCTTTTACTTGAGTTGTCACTAAAGTAATGTCTTATGCTCTTTGAAATATTGCAGCTACACACGATATCATACACGGTAGGTATTGCAAAATGCATGCGATGTTATTTTGTTTTTTTGTAACATAAGGGGTTGTCGTTTTCAGGACTGGGTAGAGCCATTTTATATACAGTTATATTGTTTTGTGACTTTGCTCTTATGAAAATTGTGTACCAAAACTTACCATAATAATAAGACTATGCTTAACTTTAAAGATTTTTTATCGGATAAGGACTTTCAAAAACTATCTTTTAAGGGCTGATTTTTGAATCATCAGTTAACTTCTATCCGAGGAATAAATATGACGGTTTGACATATTTTCTATACAAAAGCTGTCAAAACGTCAAACATACTCTTCAGATAAAAGTTATCTGGTGATTGAAAAATCGGCTCTTAATCAAACAATTTCTAAATAGTAATGGAGGCCTCTTTTAAAATTGTTTATTTTTTTTTCGAAGAAGATCGTCGTCTGCCAAAATCATTGTTATCATTTTTTATTATTAATATATATTTATGGTATATGTTTGTCATCTTATGTATAATCTTATGTACATTTTATATTTACTCTATTAACCCACCTTCCAAACTCAAGAACAGCTGATCCGATTTTGATGTTTGTTAAATTGTTGGGTGTCTCTGCAATTCAGGGAGAATTGAAAAAAAATCAAGAAATTATAAAAATAGAAGGAAAAATACTTTTTCAATACATTGCAATTAATGCTACTAAATCCTAACCATTTACACCTTTGACTGCAGTGTTCCTTATCGCGGTGAATATTACTGGTTTCCTTTTGGAGTTTCATGGCTTCAGGAGTCGATTGTTTGTATCGATTTATACGAGCTTAGAATAAAGGTTTTTTATAATATATGTTTGCGTAAATAAATCCATTGAAAATGTTCTTTCATTGTTTGGGTTTATTTTTTTTTTTGTAAAAATCTATAATTTATTTTATATAAAATTTTGTACAAAATTTAAAAGTGGAATACGATGATTTGAAACTTTTTAATATTTTTTGTTTTTTAAAGGGTTTAAAAAAGGTTGAAGGTAGTCTCTGTTTTTTTTTTTGTTTGATTAATGAAATAATGTTTTAAACAAAGTGTTTAACAAATACCATTACGATACGACCTACAAGAGCAGAGCAATATCTAACCAACCGTTAAAACCGAGGAAGACATCTTGTTTAGTTTGCTTTTATGCAATTCACTAGTCACCTTACCTTCACATTCAAAAAACCGCACGACCATACAATTATTGTTAATTTTCGTACCAGCATAATGATCTAAGATACAATCTGCACGGAATCGCTTAAAAAAACAATAAACAAAATAAATAGGGTGGACACGTGAGAACCAATCGAAAGTTCGAGAAGCAAACCGTAGGAGGCGTCGGGTGTCAACTTTAATTGGTACTGTATTTCAAGCCAGCAACAGTTCGTGCCATTGCATCCCGAGTAGGGTGCGGCCTAGTTATAGCGGGGAATGCAGAAAAACCCGTCTGTCTCTTTGAAAAAAGGGAATTATTTAAATAATTTGAACTGGCCTTAGGATCTTTGATTTTTTTTAATCAGCGTTGCATAATTTCTCTTATAGCTCTCAGGAGGATTGGCTTTCGAGGAGTGACTGTTTTATTTATTTCTGTACATTATGATCATTATGATCACAGTGGATCCACTGTGTGAATTTAGTTTTAAATAATCTAAACACTTATTGACATTAAATAACTGAAAAAAAGTTTGAAATTATCTGAATTATTTAAAAAAGATTTTAAAATTATCTGTTTTATGTGTAAATTATATGTATTACTAAATAAAAAGTAGAAAATAAATAAGATGTAGATGAGAAAAATATGTGAAATGTATTTTTTTCGGTTCTCAATACTACTTTATACTTTAGGATCAAAACTTGAATATTACCTTCGCTACTAAGATTTATTATAATATTTATTTAACTACACAAGTATTGTTTGTTTACTAAACAGTATCTGTATCTCTAGCACTGCGACCACACCTCGTGAATTTTTAACGTGCGATATCGAGGGTTCTATTGTACGTTTTTTTGAGTTTCTCTCGAAAGTGCGTCTAATTGGACGGTCGAGGGCTGAGGAGGAAGGATTTCCATTCCTCTTTTAATTCCTTTTTTATCAAAACAATGCCTCAAAATCGAGAGAAGCGTGAAACTTTATTGTGGTAATTTTCCTGAAGTTTCGCCGACTTGGGTCGTGTTGAATACGTTTCTAATTAGTGGTGTTTCTGTATTTTGGATTATTTGCGATGTCTGTGCTGCATGTGGTAGAAAAATTCCGTATAATTATAATATTTTATGCGTTTTGATGGGACAAGAACGTATTGCACAGTTGGTGCAGCAGTTGTGATGTTGGCTTCTACGTGGTGTATTTCAGGCTTTATTGCGAAATGAAAAAAAAAGTATCGAGTTTTGTTGCATTGTTGCTTTATTCAAAATTCAAAATACAAAGCATTTATTTCACTTAGACCATTTACAAGTACTTATGAATTGTCAAAGAGTCTGTCGGTTAGTCAGAAAAGAAAAGTGACGCTAATTGCCTGTTCCAAAACGTAGATCTCTATGGAGAAGAACAGGCAAGAAACACCACGGACACTCTTTTAAAAAAATCATGTTTTACAAAATCTTGGTTACATTTTCTTTTTGTTGCTTCTACATGTGAAAACAACGTGTATGTAACAAAAATAATAAACAAATACAAAATTAAAATAAAAAGTAAAAAGTCATGGCAGTTAAGAGATGACCCATCTCAACTGACAGCTATATTGCTAATATTGTTAGTTATGAGCGATTTTATGTAAAAGAAAGTACTTATCCTTTATTTTAATCATTATTGAAAAATAATTGTGCTACTTTGCATAATAAGGTAAAAAATTATGCATCGTCAAGCCTTTTCAAGATATTGGAATTTATGTTCTTTTAATACCTACCACTTAACTTAAAATAAATAAAAGCATAGATTGCCGATAAATTTTCACTTCAATATAAAATTCTCGGTAAAAGTAAGCCAGTGTTCAGGGAAGCCTGTTCTTTGAACATTTACTATAAAATTTCGTTTACACTTTATTATATAAAAAAGGCATCAAAAGTTTGATTAAACTGGCAGGTCAGTGAGTGTCGTAATGCGCCTTTAATTTTCGTTCGAAACGCGTCCAAAAAATCGTGGATCCGATAACTCTCTGTTCGCGGGCTTACATTATATTAGCTTAAGAATATTCGACTTTTCTATCGAGAAATATTCAATCGAGACTCAACTCTAAACTTTTTGATGTAGAGTTAAAAGTTGCTCGTGTTTTTTAAAAGGATAAAATACAAAGAGATCGGTAAGCTTGTTTGCAGGCTTAAGCTTTAGCTGTGAAAAAGGTTACCGAGCCCGCGATGGTGGGAATATTGATTCGTCTTATCAATATTGGCATAATGTTGCGTGTACAATGTTTACTGACGAAAAATTTTAAAGGGAGAAGATGGCGGTTTGCTTTATGTTGTATGTATCAAGTTGTATTGTTAAAAACTCATAGTAAGGTTTCATATTGAATGAGCGGTATTTGTTTAATGTGCTGTTTAGTCACTCGACTAACATGTTGCTCTATAAATAATTAGAGCATTTGTGTCTATCTATAAATAGAACATTAGTGTATACTGTCTTTTGTAATTTATAGTACCTTAACTGGGTTGTATGACAGATGCCTTAACAACTGGTAATAACTATTTTTAGTCTCTCCATCACTAAGGTAGACTGGGAGAAAATGCCTAAGGCAAATCTGCCTATGATTTTTGCTGCCTATGATGTGCTGTGATTTTTCACAAGTGCATGAAGCATGTCAGGTATTCATCTGTAAGTATTTACTCATAATCAAAATAATACCGGATTTCTTTGGTTAAAATTTCCCATATCTTTCTCATGCCATACTAAGTAATTTTCAGACAGTCAACCTCAAGTCGTGTTCTCATTGGCGAGTCTCAACGGTTGTCCCTTCAGCCATGATATTGCGTGTTTGTGGTTACTTCCGGAAATTATTGACGTTTAGCTGATCGGTCGACCGCCAAATGCCAAACGGAAACCTGGTCGGAATTACCACCTGGAGATAACTAGCATAACGAATGGTTTGTCCTGTAATCCTAAACGCGTCCTAATTTAGTAATATTAGGTTGTATTTCTATATTCCTCGATGCTTAATTATTGTTGCTTTTTTATTGCTTATTTCTTTTTTATTTTTCACATTAGATGCAAAAAGACGAGTGTTATAAGTTGCAGTTGTATTTTCCTTTCGTTTATGTGAGTTGGTACATAAAAATATTCAGTGGTTTGTCCAGAGGTGACAATTATTACCAGCCCTAAAAATTTTTACGATTTAAAATAAACCCCAGCAAAATGCTGAGACTCGTTTTTAACATCTTCTAACTTATTAACATTTTAATTATCGCCAGCTAAGCTCATGTTATGATCCTTAAATTGCGCCTGCAAGCTGTTATCCGGTAAAACAAAGCCTGAACTCCTAAACGAACAAAACAATAACAGTATCCCAACATAAACTAAAACTTGATATCCCAATAAATTTCAATTTAAAATCTAAAGATGCATAAAGGCTTGGTAACGGTGCTGTGAGGTGTTACCGAATAAGGCGCAAAGTATACGGTACTATCGTAAATACTGCGTTTCTCTGACATTAGTGTGGAAGCGTGAGACTGACGTTAGCGAAGCGTGCGCAGATTTTTATTACGTTTTGTTGTGTAATGGCGTAATGTATTGAATGGTGATAAATGTTTTTTGCTGTGGTTATAGAGTGAAAAGTAATTTATTTTACGTCTTATAAAAGGTTCTTGTAGTTGTCTATATTATCTTTGTGATTGAATATTTCACGTTATGCTCATCCGATTTTGATGTGGTTTTCAGTAACGGATTTGTTACGTTTAAAAGACCTTTTTTTACGGATTTCAAAAAGTAGGTTCTCAGTAAAAATGTGTTTCTGAATAAGGCGCAAAGTATACGGTACTATCGTAAATACTGCGTTTCTCTGACATTAGTGTGGAAGCGTGAGACTGACGTTAGCGAAGCGTGCGCAGATTTTTATTATGTTTTGTTGTGTAATGGCGTAATGTATTGAATGGTGCTAAATGTTTTTTGCTGTGGTTATAGAGTGAAAAGTACTAATTTATTTAGCGTCTTAAAAAATGGTTCTTGTAGTTGTCTATGTCGTCTTTGTGATTGAATATTTCACGTTATGCTCATCCGACTTTGATGTGGTTTTCAGTAATGTATTTGTTACGTTTAAAAGACCTTTTTTTACGGGTTTCAAAAAGAAGGTTCCCAGTAAAAATGTCTTACCGAATAAGGCGCAAAGTATATAGTATGTATACGGTACTGTCGTATATACTGCGTTTCTCTGACATTAGTGTAGAAGCGTGAGACAGACATGTGCGCAGATTTTTATTACGTTTTGTTGTGTAAGTGTTGTCTGTGGTGATAAGGAGTAGAGTAGTTTATTACACGTTAAAAAAAAAATTTTCGTAGGTATCTTTGTGATTGATCGTTTCGATGCTCAAAGGAATTTGAAGCGGTTTTCAAATAAGTATAAAATAGTTATAGTATTTTAAACCGACTAAGAAAAAAGGAGCTGCGTAAAACAAACACCCCTAAAAAGTAAAAAACCCTTTTTTTAAGAGAAACTCCACCCTTCTTCCTTTCATTAAAAGAGGTTTCAATTGTAAGTTCCAATACTCTATGTTTCACTACCACCATTTAAAATCCAGGTCTCTTAATATTATCGTCAGCTTTTATTTCATCCAATAATAAAGTGATGTTGATGATGACAAACGTTTTTATTTTCTGACTGACCCTGACTCTTTTGTGCATGATAAAGCCAGTTTGAGGTGAACTGTAGATCCTTAATAGCTACCGGTTTATTCCTGGTCTTATCAATATACATATTATTATTATGTATATATTATACTTGTGATATATTATATCAACGCACAGCCCAAACCGCTGGTCCCAGAGACATCGAACTTGGAGGGTTTATTCTATATAAACAGTAAGTATCCACTAAAAAATATTTTTTTAGCAGTTCAATCCCTAAAGCGTTTTTTTTTTATGGGAGTGGGAAATCATCAAATGACTTCTCCTGTCCTGGGTGCGGCGGGAAGGCGTGTCAGACTTTCACTGACTAAAACCCACTCATGTTCTTTCGGTTACCCTTTATGTTCCAGGGTCACGGTAACTATTATAAACATTCCGCAACCCCGGCAAAGGGGTAGGGTAGGGGGTAAAATAGTGATTGGAAATTAGACATCCACGCGAGCGAAATCGTGGCCAAAACCTTTGAAATTACTAATCTGGTTTAACCGACCGTGGTGATTAAAAGGAAAGAAGCCTTGTTGTAGTATTAGGTCAATAGTAGAAAATTTTCATATTTTTAAAATGTTTAAATATTCATATTCATATTCTTTATTGCACACGAACAAGAAAAAAAAAACATAATGGTAGCAAATAAAATAATCATGTACAAAGGCGAGCTTAACCCATAAATGAGTTTTCTTCCAGCAAACCATAATTTGGTAGAGAAATTTTGCAGTGGAGGATATACTCATGTGCAAGACAATACATAAAAAAAAATACTTAAATATAGTTTTTTTAGCACGAACCGACCAATATCTAATAAACCGCGGCTGGAAATTCAACACAGCGTCCACCACGGAACAAAAACAAAACCCATAAGCCATAAGGCCCACTAACAATATTTCAAACAAAGTTTCAATAAGCCACGTCTGATTTAGCTGACTTCTGCCAATAAATCGACGGTTGGATGTAAAATGGCGTGCAGAGATACGACCGACTCGTGAGCAGAATTCACGTGTTAAAAACAATGCGAATTCTTTTGATTATTATGAATAAGTTAATCTGTAGCTCACGTTGACCCTGAGGGATGATACTGAGGTTCAAATTTACGAGTCAGGCGCCGTTTGTGAACCTTATTTATTGTGTCTTTGTGTTAACTGTGAAGTGATTTTCTGATTTTTATGACTGTTTGAGCTTCTTATGTATTGTTGATGGTAATAAGTCAGACTTAAAAACTACTTGAGGAAGTGACAAGACAGAAAAGTTCATCATCCACGATTGAAAAGCGGAGATCGGAGCGAGGATTTATGTTTTGTTGTATCAAAATTTAATAGAGCAATACAGGATGTCAGCACTACTAGACAAGTAGTATTGTAAATTATATGGCAAAATATGTTATTTAGCAACAAATAATCCTTGTGATGAATGCCTTTCTATCAGTATGATAAAGCTACTGGCTGATTCATTTTTTCGAGTAACAGTTTCGATTCCCGGTTCAACTATGTATTTATTTAAATATCTGTGAGAACAGTTTAAATTGTTCTTAAAATTCAAATAATGTCCTCTTTCAGTAGAATGTTCTATCTACTATATTTAAGGTACTTTTCCTCCATGTGGCATAGCCGTGGCACACCCTATATAGCGCAAAACAGGCCTAGTTTCAAAATTCGGCAATAGATGTCACGTTTCTAACTTTCGATCGCAATGCTGTCCTAGTAAATATTGGTTATCATTATACATCGGTTAGTTTATCTGATTTATGTAGATATTAATGTACTTATAATGAAATGTTGGTATACTGGGATATTTCTGTAATTTAATCTTATAATCAGTTTTGAAACCGTAATTTAATGCCAATCGAATCTTATATTTATTTATTAACATAAGTAGTATCATTATAGTTACATGGCAATTTCAATGCATCTCAAATTAGATAAATAAACGCAGCAATACTTATTCATTTACCTTATATATATTATTTGTATAGTCGCAGGTAAAAACGGCCACATACTACTTTAAATATCACTATGTATTAGGTAATTGTCTTTTTTGTGAAAAAAAAAACATGCTTGTAGATCTCAGATTAGTAGAACAACACCATTTCAACATGCCTGATATGGTTAATCTAAGAGCTGAAGGTCATTTCATGTAATTAATAACGTCCAGAATCTAAACGAATATTATCTCAACGACAATCATATCTAAAATGGTCAAAAATGTAGGTAAATTAGAAGTTGTTTTGACTAAATGAAACAGATTAAAATCTGAACTTTGTTAAAGGTTAAAACAAGGTTTTTGGATTTGTTTGGTCTAAGTCTATTTTTATATAAAGGAAATTGTCATTCTATGGCATTGTGACAATTTAGATATTTTTGGATTACATTTTAGGACCTAATAAAAAAGGACAAAAGCTATTAAGTTCAATGTGTAATTTCGTACACATCTTCAACAACCGATGTTCACGCGAACGAAGTCTTAGTAAAAGCTAATTCTCTTACAAAAATCGTAGAATTTAATAACAAAGTTAAAAGCAATTTCCAATTTAAAGAATTGCAATCTGCCACTCATAAACTGCACGCAGAATCTATCACCACTTTCGATCTCTGTAGACAATTCAATTTGGCATAACTGCACGTACTCTTATCTTCATTGTATAACACTTCAATTCTTATATAACTAACAAATTATGTCTATCATTGATAATAAACGGTTTGCCATCAACCACACAATGGGTGAATGAAATGAATTTTTGAATCAAAAATTTATCGGCCCCTATCACATTGTCAGGTGGTATAGCCAATAATCGAGCCAACGAACGGCGTCGATTAATTGAAAATGTTTGGAGAAAAATACTGTAATTTATTGAATTCATGAGCGCCGGTAATCACAGGTTTGCTTGCAACTTTCTTCCGATATAATTAGGTTTTAAAATGGGTTGCCGCGACATTTAAGTGAAGTAGAAATTTTCTTGCTGGTGAAGTAGTCCAAAATTGACTTTCTTGGTACTTGTCTCGTAAGAAGTTGATGCTATAAATATTATCTAAGAGATACTACGTGATGATCGAGATAGATGATCGCAAATTAACTAACTTAGTTACAATATTACTACATAGTAAAAAAACCGGCCAGGAGCGTGTCGGGCCACGCTCAATGGCTCAATGTAGGGTTCCGTAGTTTCCCGTCCGTCACAATAAGTGTTCCCACTTATAAGTTTTAAAAAAAGGCTATTTGTTACGTTGACATACTAAGTACGCAGAAATTATTTTGTACAATCTTTTTGTCTTTTTTTTTTACAAAATCTGTTCTTTCTATCAAGTTCAAACTAATTTTCCTAGAAAGTCCTTATAAAGTTCTACTTTCCAGATTTTTTTCCATATTTGTTAAGCCCACGGGTCAAAAGTTAGAGGGGGGGGGGGGGGACGCTTAGATTTTTCCTTTTGGAGCGATTATTTCCGAAATTATTGACATTATCAAAAAATGATTTTAGTAAACCCCTATTCATTTTTAAATACCTATCCAACAATATATCACACGTCAGGGTTGAAATTAAAAAAAAAAAGACGGGTTGCACTCCGGGAGTGCCGGCAGAAGTGAAAACTTGATTATTAACAGCGTGCCACGCGCATCCATGGATGGTGACAGCTGTCTACTATCCATCCGTCCTACGCTTTTTCGATCAGGTCACGTCTCCTGACGCGAGTTTAAGATTTTATACCCATTACAGAAAAAGTGCTCAACGCCGCTAAAGAAGTTTTCACTTCAAAAAAAAACACTTTCCTCTTTACATATAGAGGGGCTAGCCTAATAAAACATTTTTTTCCAATTTTTATTTTACCACTTTGTCGGCGTGATTGGTATACATATTGGTACCAAATTTCAGCTTTCTAGTGCTAACAGTCACAGAGATTAAGCGAGGACGGACGGACAGACAGACAGACATGGCGAAACTATAAGGGTTCCTAGTTGACTACGCAACCCTAAAAACAAAGTCGATTTCCGATGTCTGTCTATCCCTATGTATGCTTAGATTTTTAAAACTACGTAAAGGATTTGATGCGTTATTTTTGTTAATATATAGAGTGGTTTAAGAGTAAGGTTGTGTTAAATACTTTTTTATTTTAGTAGAAAAAGTGTGGATTTTTATTTTAGAATAAAGATTACCTGTACTAACATATTTAATCAGCGACTTTGTTGGCTTAGAGTACAATAAAAAAATGTTTAATTCAAAGGTGATCATGTGATAAATTTTAAGAGAAACTGTATATTTTTTTACTATCGTAGTACTAGTACTACTTTACCACACATTTACACTGACACACACGTTCATTTAGAGATTATGCCGCCGCCGTACAAAACAAATTATAAATACATACCATGATTAGTTTGAATTCAAAATAATGAATATTCATACCCAATCTTTATCAGAAACAAAACTGGTGCAAAAAAAAAACAATTTACAAAAGATATTAGGTACTTTGATACCGACTGATGTAATCTGAAATATTCACTTTCTCAAACTTAAAAGTCGTTTCTTAACATCTGTAATTCCGTACGTACGAATTTGATACACAATTTTGTTCTTATTACCGAATCATAACAGAGTTTATTTCGACAGCTGTTCCATTGTTTCTGTAACAGTTTCGTAACATTTTCTATGTCTGTTGATGTAAGTTAAGATTACAAGTTGTCGCTTATTATCTGTGTTTGCAGGGATGTAATCGATGTGAAATTTCGGATCTGGATACGAATGCGGATACAGCGACAATGTTTTTGATTTTGTTAAGAAATGAAATTATTTCGGAATATGTGTATGTTTCTGTTACGGTTATTAGATTTTTCAAGCATTATTAATATTTTTGGTGATAAACGGGCTAAATTAAATAGTTTACAATGAAAAAGACGCGTGTGTATAAAAACAAAACCTGTCATTAAAACCCATGTACGAAATTATTCGTAACTTATTTCGGATTTGGTTACGGTTACGGATATTGTTCGTCCCAGACTAGTTTTTGAATGCCACACTTTCATTCCTTTCACTATTTTTCCTAGTGGATTGTGGACTCGTCATAAAGAACACACCACCAAGTTTTCTGATTCTAGGACTAACGGTGCTACAGCTGTGTGTTGATTGATATATTGTCAGTTTACTATTTCATATTTTTAAAGGTATCCGAAATTTTCGGTTACGTTTACAAAACTTTATAACATCCCTATTACAAGCTGTATTTTCAAGGACCGCTCTACGTGGTTATTAAGCTTCTGGGTCAATGGGAAAACGATAATGATAGTTGTTTTATTTTAATGAAGGGTTTTAGCCACCGGTGTCGTGTTTTTGCCTTTTCGTCGTGTGTTTAAGAATTGGCCGTTGAACTTAGTGGTTCATTGTATCAATAACGCCTTCCGATTCATGTTGTGGGTAAATTATTGCGGTAAATTAGGTAGCTTAATAACTGCGTTGGTTAAATTGGTTTCTGCACAGAATAACAAGAATTCCGATATTGAAACTGATTATTTTTTAAATTATTTATTAATACCTCCGCTGCCTTTTGGTTACTGCTCAACTTTTGTTGTGTAGTGTGTGCTAGTATCCCTCCTCCTTCCCTCTCCATCATCTCCCTAGCCTTTTCCCAACTGTGTTGGGGTCGGCTGCCAGCCTAACCGGATTCAGCTGGATACCGGTGTTTTACGTGGAGCGACTGCCTATCTGACCTCCACAACCCAGTAACTGGGCAACACGATACCTCTTGGTTAGACTGGACAGAGATTCTGGCTAACCAGTAACGACTGTCAAAGTTCTTCGAATGACAACCGGGACCAACGGCTTTACGTGCTTTCCGAGGCACGGGATGTCAGTGGTGTCTAAGATAAACTTTAGAAAGTACATATGAATTGAAAAAGTCACATTGGTACTTGCCCGGATTCGAACCCACAACCTCTTACACGAGAGGCGGGCGCCATATCCACTGGGCCATCACGACACTTCCTCCTCCTCCTTCCCTCTAAATGAATTAAAATTAGATACAAAACGGAAGGTTGTTGTGTGTTGGTAAGAAAAAAATTACTTTTGCGACTGCACTTTCACCATTTTTAATTCACAAATGTAATACAAGTGTTTTTTGTTAACTTAAATTTTTCATAATGTGGTGAGGGTCTATTCTAGCTCCAACGGCAGATTTAACACGCTGTACATTTTACTTTCAAAAATAATGTAAAAAATTAACTAAAACTTTACTATAACTGGATAAAAGGTGTCAATATCAGATGATTAGTACAATCACTATCAGGTTTCTGATTTTACATACAATTAAGTTACTTGAAAAGATAGTTTAAAGAATTAAATAAAAAAATCAGCATCTTCTTCATTCACCTGCATTAATATCATAAATAATACGCTGTTCATAAATGCATACTCAATCCTATAATAAAAGGTAATAAGATGGCTTAAACGCTAGGAGCAAAGAATTACTTTTTTGCGTATACCCTGACGAAACGGACGATATTACTCCAGGCTGTATAAAAATTACATTCATTGACATCGGTCGAAGTCATCTGTGGTACCTACTAAAGCTTGGACTCTACTAAAGCGGGGATAGCTTAGTAGGTGTTTCAGCCCATGAGTTTCGTCCACTTCGGTCGAAACAGGGGTTTTATTTTTATTAATAAATTGTTACCGTCCAAAACACCCCTAACCACCGACTGAAGCGCGCGAAAATCAGCAGCCTGCTGTAATGTCTCGTAAATAACCAAATAGGACTGTATTGCGCTAAAGCTAAGCGTTGGAATGACAAAATAACGCACCCCGATTGGCTGAACGAGACTTCTCCGTACATCTGCGCTTTGGTGGAGTTCAGCCCTTAAGGTATTAGTACCTTAAGAGCCATTCAAGTTATTAAATGTCTCATTAACCAGTTGGTTGGTTAATGAGGCGTAATAACTGATTGTTAGCTCATAGCCTAAGAGCATAAACTAGTTAATGGCCTTTGTTGTTGGAATAAGCAGATGTTATGACATCTGTTTAATTCAAGGTTAGCACTGAAAAATAAGTTACCAGTTCTTGGCGTATATTGACACAATTTGTAAGTGACTTTTAAAATCATTTTTATTAACCAATAATAGTATTAAATGGTAGTACTATATAATAGCCTAATAAAATAGCTTGACTCAAATTTTCATCC
The DNA here is from genome assembly GCA_033675125.1 of Athetis lepigone. NCBI lineage: Eukaryota > Metazoa > Arthropoda > Insecta > Lepidoptera > Noctuidae > Athetis > Athetis lepigone. The sequence goes on from CM066244.1 coordinate 7,021,278, forward strand.
TAGTATTATCGCATTTGTTCCTTTGGAATGAATACAGCATTATGACTTTATAAATATTAAAACGTAATAAAAAAAAATTAACAATAAATTAATTATTTTTTAATTTAAATAAGCACATGATCATTTTTCTGTTTAATACTCGATTTGGTATGACTATTGCGACAAAAATTTGATAAATAATAATTATATTTATGTAAAAGTGAAGGTTATCTTTGGACATATTTTTGTAATATCTTTTAATTTTGGGTTAATTATACGAAAAAACACTTCTGAATTTTTCACGCTTAAGAATAGACATTTTCCGTCTCACGTTGCGGGAGCTGCAAGTAAATTTCCGTCTCACTCAGTCGCAAGACGAACCAAAGCCGACTCAACCTGTTTTTCTTACTGCGTACTAACACATTCAATTTCAACGATTGATAGAAGTTCGTTAAAGAGGGACCGAGAAACAATTACTAAAACTAATTAGCCGACAAAATATTAAATTTTTGAACCCGTTTTAAAAGTGACAAACAAATAGACTTCATTTTTTGACAACACGACACGAAATGGAAGTTACGTCGACGAGTTTTTAAATACCGTCAGGTGTTTCCTGTCATCTGTGCGTCCGCGTAAATGACCGTACGTTTAAATACGAATATATGTCGCTTCAATATCATGAGTGGATGACTTTATTTCTGTAGGTAATGCAGTTTTTTGTTAACTTTTACTTTTATTGTTTATTGCATTGAGGTTTCTCTTGAGGAATGTAATTATTTGACACACCTTGATTATTATGTTAAATTGCAAAATAAAAAGTTTTATACGTAAATCCAAAACACATAAACAATACCTTATGAGTAATTTTCTTAATGTACCAGATGTACATTCAGTGCCGTTGTTCTCACATAGTACTTTAAATTCTACAATGAATGATGTAACCAAATTTTTGTAATCTATTGATTTTTAAAAGAGTGTCCATGGAGTTTCTTGCTCGCTCTTCTCCATGAGACCTACTTCTTGGAACGAGCAACTAGCTTCATTTTTCTGACAGACTGACACCTTGACGATTCAAAAGTACCTGTAAATGGTTTATTTGAATAAAATAGTTTTGAGTTTGAGTTTGAGTTTGTGCATTGCCAGGACCCTTTGAGCTTCGTTTTCTTCTTCTGTTATCTTATAATGTTAGTGTTGCAATGTACCTAAGCAATAGAATACATCGCAACTATAACATAGTAATATGTCAGCGTAGCAAACCACAGTTTCTGCAAGGCCACCATACTTTCTGGTTGCACTCGTCACTGTGGCAGTGGTTAGTAGTCACCATTGTTGAACTTCATCTGTGATGAACAGAAAACCGTGAAGACATCGTAGTTTGAGAAAAACAATTCTACAGTTTTAGATCTCGCAATAAAACATAAATAAGAAGTCCCCATAATTTCTAATTCTTTGTTTAACATATCCTATCTTCCTGCAACATCTATCCCGCGTCACAACGACCATGCTTGACTGTTGATTTAACAATAGCAATTACGTCGGCTGCACTCGGCCTCAGGCTGGCGACTATTCTTTAACATGACAGATGCCAGAGAGAATAATTACCGCCATTTATAACATGAGGGGAAGCATTTGTGAACTAGTCTTGTAAGTAAATTCCGGGAGTATCGCGTTATCTATGTGGCGATCTTCTTGGTGTGTCTTTGATTAATTGTTTTATAGATTGTGGAGTTTTAGTGCTGGCTAAAATGAAGTGGTTTTTAACGGTTCTTTTTTTTATTTGAATTTTTTAATTGATAGCAGTTTTGGTCATTTTGTTGTGTTATGAAAGTGGTAAAAAGTGGCTTTCAAGTTAAATGCGGAGGAAGCCATTTTTATGATTTCCCATGAATACAAAAAGTCAATTTAAATTAACTTTACTTAAAAAGTGACTTATCTAAGAATTATCGTGGCTTATTATGTTCAGCTAAGTAATATTACTGTAACGGAATCTTAACTATTGTAAATTTATCTTTAACACTTCACCCATATTCTAAATCATATTTAGTATACAATACAATATAATTATAAAAATTGTAGTCTCTTTAGTGTAGCTATTTCTTTTTACCCACGACTGAACGAAGGTGTTTGCGTTTGGGGTGAGAGGTTGTGTATGCGCACACTAAAACCCAATGAATATTCCTATAACCCTTAATTTGGCAAAGTACTCCACGGAGTCTGTACATAAACTTAAAAAAGAATTTTTTGATAGGATTTTTAATATTTGCTAGTAACCAAAACTTCTATGGTTTAAACTTGTTGCTATCATGACTCTATCTCATCTATTTATAACTCGTTTCAGTTGAACGTTCTATTTCGATAAAATTTCTTATCGATTTAACATGTACAAAAATAGACCATGCATCGATATTTGCAAAACATTTTATTGTTCCAAAGCAAATATCAATTATTAGAAAAACTTTGTTAATAAACATTGTACTATAGAGTGCTGGAACTCCAATCACCCTTTTTGCATCCAATTTAGTTGAAAATTCATACAAACAATAGTAAATTGTAACGTGTAATAAAATCGAACAAACATTTGTACGACCTGAATAAATATCAACTTAATCTAATCCAGGTATATACCTGAATTGTGTGTGCTAAAATACAAATTTCATTTTAATTTAAAAATGTGACTGTTTTTAATTGAAAACAATATCTAGATAATAAATGCATATTCAAAACTATTGAAGCTGTAACAAGAAATTTGAACTGTAGTTTATTTTTATGACTTAGAGGCGGACAAAAATCTTGACTTGGACTTTGCCGGATTCGAGCTTACAACTTTTTACATAAGATGCACCTCAATATCTTTATCATCACGACCTAAAATAGTACTTCCTATAACAATACCTAACTGTAAGCTTGTGTATAGTATACAGTATCTATTTATATAATGGTAAACTGACTGACTGTTGATATATCAACGCACCGCCCAAACCGCTAGTCCTAGAGACTTGATTCTGAAGATGTCTTCTTTGTGAGGAGTAATAAGCTACTAAGAAAGGAATTTTGGAAATTCGACCCCTAAACATAGTGGATGTACGTTCAACATCCGTGCGGACAAAGCCGCAGGCAAATCTATTTAGTAATAAACGTTAAAATCTATAGCACTACTAGTTTTACATAAGACAATAACTTTTAGTGCGCACGGTCTAATATATCTCTAGAGTTGCCATAACCGCAGCAATATTTTAAAATATTATAACAATTTACTGCGGATATGAAAAATTCCTCGAATGGGTGCGGAATATAAATTTCCCCGTGACCCGTAACTGGGGGTGTGTTCACTCATAATTCCTTTTTCATTGAGACAAATATTCATATAAACGTGATATTAGATGCGTGCGTTCTTCGCATGTGACTCGCACAGAGTTAGTGATAATATTGAATTAAATTATGGAGATTTTTGTGTTATGAATGTCTTTATTTATTTGCATTTAGATCTTTGAATATAAAGTAGATTAACATTTAAAGTATTTAATGAACTTAAGTGTTCTTTATTGCAAAAAAATAGTAGTTTAGCAAACATTAAAGAATTTGTTTTGATGACAACGGAGAGTGAACGAAATAGCTATTAGGCTTGCAGTCTTCTGGAAATCTATGACAAAAAACAGACTAGCTGTATTCTATTTGTTAATGCGTATGATTCTATGATCATAATTAACTACGATCTTCAAACAACATTACCCCATGTAGCTCTAAATACAAAAAAAAAAGCCATACGATTTCAGCTGGAACCATAATACCCTTACACGTTCCTAATTTTAGGAAATCTATTTCTCCCACAAACAAGGTTTAATTAACACTCACATAACAATATAATAAAACTAATTGCTCAATCTTACGAAATTCAATGTATAATATGAAGAGATGAAAACGATACTATGCTATGTTCATTTCGCGTTACTCGATTCGAGAGAACGACTCGACGCCTCCCGTGAAAACGTGACGTGTATGAATTAAGGAGCTGCTGTGAATAAAAGTACCTAGATATTAGTGTAATGGAAGTGGTAACGAAATGAATATTTCGTACTAATAAATACTTTTTGATAGAGTTTTCACCTTTTGACGATCAAGCGACTGCCGGCTGCGCGCTGCTATTGTCTTTCTATTGTGTCTCGAAGCACGTATGTTCGAAGGTTTATTACCAATAAGTATTAATATATACTTCTTCAATACAAAATATAAAATACAAATGCAAAAAAATATTCATTTTGTATACATAGCCCATCAATATCACGGTATCTTAATTTTATTCCTTCAACACTGTCTTTATGACAAGCCGTTATAGAACGTTTCATAGGACAAGGATTTATATGTATATTTTACATTTTACAATTTAGGAACAATTTGCGGTCATTCTCCGATTCGGCGTTATTTGCCTAATTACCGTAACCATTTTTATTTTTCACTGATTTACCTTAAACTGATTAAAATATGAAACTAGTAAAAAATACGAATTCAATAATAAATGAGGCATGTTTTAATTACTGGTAGTTTTCTAGTTATTGAGACTTAAAAAAATTATGAGTACGGTAATTAGAAAAGTTTAATATCTTATGCCACGGTAATTAGAAAACACTGTCAATTTTAAGTAAAATGTGATATAATATAATAAAAATAACACACATTAATAATTTGTATACATCTATTTATATAAAATGAATCCCTATTTCCCTTTGTCACCTTTGTACCGATTTCGCTAATTCTTTGTTGTGTTTGTTATTGTTTGGAGAAGGTTCTTATGGAAAAAAAAATTAAAATTAAAAGGGTACTTTAGAGTAGTGTAGGTTAGAGTAGAGTAGGGTAGAGTGGGATATAGTAGGGTAGGCTAGAGCAGGCTAGAGTGGGATATAGTAGGGTAGGCTGGAGTAGGCTAGAGTATGGTATAGTAGGAGAGAAGCCGCGGGTTCGTTTTCGCGTTATTTTCATACAGACTATTTACATTTTTAAATATAAAAAAAAACAAAAACATGTAAGAATATAAAAAAAACAGTTGCCCAACGGCATCGGGAACAGGGTCCCAGCTACCGGTGATCAGGGCTTCAGAGAGAAGAACTTCCTAACGATGCGAGCCGTGTCCAAAAGCTTCTGAATAAAGCCCTAGATCCAGCCATCTGACGAGAGCCTCCATAGGTGTTGGTCGAGACTCTTGGCAATTAAACCATTGGCAGAAACAACTATCGGCACATGACCGTTGAGTCCACATTCAACATGTCAACAATCTCGCGAGCCAAGTCGATACTTAATTTTTATTATCTTTCTCGATCTTCACAAGGTTCTTGTCACGCGGGACCGTTAAGTCAACGAGCATTGCGCGCCGCTCCAATCAATCCACCAAAACTATATCAGGCTTGTTTGCTACAACATTCCTTTCAGTGATGATGTATCGACCCCAGTACAATGTGACATTGCCATCTTCAGATTCTACGAGGCCGTATCTCAGAGCAAGTTGCTGATTGATAATCCTGGCTACTAGGTTGTGCCCATTCACCTCTTTGTTAGCAAGACGAGAATAATCAGAGATAGTGTGTCGAATCGTTCTTCCGGCAGGTGACACGCCCGACATAAGTCAACCGTACCATCTTTCACAATAAATTCCAAACAATTCTTCGTCATGATAACCTCATCCATAATTGTACAGACAAAACCTTCGGTTTCCCCAAATAGGTCACCAAATTGTAGCTACTAAACTGACACTAAAAAGTCTACATTGGGCCCATGCAGGGCCCGAAAAACCGTCCGTGTAGCGCCTTACTCTGCCATACTTCCTCACGATCCTTTGCCTCAAGCACTGCAAGTTTGCGCCAGTTCTCTTTAGTTAAGGAGAGCGGAGTGATGTTCTTGACCACAGTGACCACATCTCGGATTCTCGGTGCTGACGTAAGGAACCACGTCAGCTTTAAGGAAATATTCCCGGAGATACAACCTCCGGGTCTCGCGGTTGAGGAGAGACTTAGCATTAAGAAAGCCTCGTCCTCCACATATCCGCGGGATTATATATATATCCCGCGGATATGCCTCATCAACTCATCACTGATGATCGCGGGTGATGCTCAAGCGCGCTTTGCATGTAGATTGACTTCTGTACCCATCTATTTTGAGGCTACAGTTAGTAAATAAGAATTAATTTTTCATACAACGGTAATTATAAACATACGGTAATTAGTATACGGTAATTTCGGAAACCAACAGAATATGCAAATACTAGCTTATTACAACGTACTGAGGCCAAAGTACTGCCTCGATTTACATGATCAACTTAGGTCTAACTTAAAAAATCAAATTTATATAATGTGAAATGGTAATTAGAAAAGTTTGTAACCAAGGTTACGGTAATTATATACAAGAGCGCTTTATTAGCGGTACACTAACGTTAGAGACGTGCAACTGCTGCTGTTTCGCGGTACACATGGAGGAGACGAGACGCGTTCGGAAGTGGTGTGCCAAATACTGTTTTTTAGGGGTGTGCACTCGAGAACAGAATATGTCACGGTAATTATAACTTTCCATCGGACATCCGATAATTTAATGATAATTATTTATAGACTGGTTCTAGTGAGTCAATATTTTACTATGCGATACACGTTGTTTAACACCATTTAAAATGTTGAATAGATCAAAGTAAACCTGTAAGTCATAAAAATTACAAGTAAGTTTTAACATGTGCGGACACGTTACGGTAATTAGAGAACAGAGGTTTTTGAACTTAGATTAAATTAATTTAGTCTTAAATACTTTAAACAGAAGCCTGCGTTTTTGTTTATGGCTAGATAGGGATGCTATCTAACATATAAAAAATATTGGATGATTGAATATGATAAAGGTACGGATTATTCAAGCCCGGACACGTAAAATTTGCTTTTCGGAGAATGGCCGTTAATGAACCTTTCGCATCACCTACGCTTCTATAATAATCAACGTGTTTTCCACACTTCACACACACTCACACACACTTCTTCACACTTTGTGGAAAACACGTTCAGCATAAAGATAAGACTATGCCGCTTCCAGATGTAATAACTCGGAACATACGCCCCGTATATTGCGGGGAGGTGTATCCTCATTTTGGAGTCATTACACGAAATAGTATCACCGTATAAAGTCCCAAGGGAGGAGGGAGTGACTTTGTGGCTCATGTTTGTTTATACACTCCCATATATATTTTGGTTAATTAAGTTTTTGTGCGGTCGCGGATTAGTGAGTAGGTAGGGGAGAATTGGCAAGACTAATCGTGATGTAGTGGAATGGCCGCTGTACCGCAAATTTTGTGGTGGAAATTAAGGTGGATTTTCCTGACAAATATTATGGGTCATTAGTTAGACTAATTTTTTTGTGTACGGTGATGTTTGTGTTGAAATCTAGTTGAAAACAGCAATATTGTAATGTAGTAAAATTGGTAAACAACAAAAAAAAACTGCTATAAGTTTTTTATCACTCTGGCGACTAAATTAAATGATATATTCTACTAGTAACTGATAATCTAGAGAGCCTTTAAATGGTCTTATGATAAATAAATTATTTAACTTTTGGCATTGACCTGAAAAAGATGCCAGAGGTACACGTATCAGTCGAAATACTAGAGTAACTTTTCGCAAAATCCCATTTCAACGTTTCAACGTCAAAACAGACACTAAACACACCTAATTAATTAAAGATGGAAGCATCATCTCACACGTTACTTTGAAACTCCAACTCTTTCAAAAGCTTAATATTTTAAGGACTAATTACGCTCTTATTCCACAAGATGCGTACGTAAATAAGCAAAAATTTTCCATTTACTTACCGTGGTACGCAATTACCGAGTTTCCCGTAAGAGATTGAACATCAAAGAGTCTTTAATTAAGCCTTAGAAGGGCCATAAATAGCGTCCAAAGTAACACTGAAATATTTACTTAGTCCTGTTAACGTTTTAATTGAGAATAACAAAATTTCTTATAGGCGCTTTGAACTCAACGTTTTGGCGATAACCGTGCAATAAAGCTGGGCTTACACGAGCGAATATAGCGGTAATAGCTGGCTATTGCTCGTAAAAGGTTGGCCTGGGTGATGAATTATTGTGGTAATAATTTGTAGCATGTAGTTAACAATAATCCATATCACTTGGTACCCAGATCACGCAGAGTAATTGTTGCCTACAAAATTGCAAATGCTTATACATTGTGTTAGGTAAGACGAGGGAAAGTTTAGGGACAAGAAAATTATGCTCATTTTTAACTAATAAAAATGAAGATAATAATAAAACGATATAAAATCGTAGAAAAAACCGTAGTTGAATTATCGCTATAAGGCTCTCAAAGTCATAAAATAGGACACCCCAGCGCTGGCGGTTACACTGGGTCACTAACCTATGATTAGAGAGTGAAGTAGGTATTATTCGTTCTTCTTTCGATGGGTATATAGCGCGCGTGTCAACAATTTATTAACTTTATCAGGCATTTGGTAAAAAATTAAGGTACTGTTTTAGCCACATTCAATATGTCCCACGTCTTATCTAACACGGTGTTTAGCCCCGTAAAGTTGCACTCATTACTTTTGAAAGAAAAACTTACGTAAGAGCGGCGTTAGCGTAGATTGGTGAATAAAGAATATTAATAAGCGCATTGCATATTATTATACCAATTTATTAAACCAACAACTGGTAATTATTGTTTGTAGAATTTGGTATTTAATTCATAGATCGTTTTGGCTGGAATTTTGCAATAATACATTAAATAAAAAGGCAATATAACATACAAGTTCATAATATACGCTGCTAAAGTTTGTATTTGTATTTATTATGTCCAAAAAGAGAATCGGGTTTAAAATTACAAAATAAAAAAACTTTTGCGTACAATTCTATCGGATTGGTAATTCCGTAGGTTAACGCATTTAACAAACAAAAGATACCTTCAGCTTTATTCTAGAATATTTCAATTACTTTATGGTTTCACACAAACATTAAAAGAAAAACAAAGTATAAAAACCTTTCTAGGAAATTTCTCTACATCGTTACTTACAAATAAGGTGGAGGAACAAAGTCCGGAGATAGAAAAGCATTTAATTTTTTACCCCACGATTCTTCGAACAACAGACAAATACATTATTAATGAGAGGAACAACCTTATCACAATCGAACTTGCTGTTTTTTTAACAAACTTGTCTTCGTTTCATTATTGGTCGTTGACCTCTGGTAACACGATTTAAATTAGATGATACATTGCTGTTGTCCAAAAAGCATCACATGCTACAAAAGGCGTACACGTCATATTAAGTAGTCTATTCGATTTGTAGTTAGAATTGAATACAGTTTATCAGTTCAATACATTGGATTTTTTTTGCCGTCTTTGCCCGCGACTTCGACCCCGCCAAAGCTTTTTTAGTATCCCAAGAGAACACAAAATGGGCTAAATTGTCGTAATGGCCCAATGGATAAGGCGCCCGCCACTTGTGTAAGAGGTTGTGGGTTCGAATCCGGACAAGTACCAATGTGACTTTTTCAATTCATATGTAATTTCCAAAGTTTATCTTGGACATCACTGACATCCCGTGCCTCGGAAAGCACGTAAAGCCGCTTAAAAAAAAGCCGGAAAGTCTGACCAGTCTAAGCAAGAGGTACTGTGTCGCCCAGTTACTGGGATGTGGAGGTCTGATCACTTCACGTAAAACACTGGTATCCAGCTGAATCCGGTTAAGCTGGAAACCGACCCCAACATAGTTCGGAAAAGACTACCTGGCATGATGAGAACACGAAATGGGCTAAATAATTAGAAAAATTTGAATATCCACTCCCAAGCAGTAACTGAGATCGTGACTATAGCTAAAAGTCTTGATAACTTCGAAACAGCTGAATGGATATTGATGAAACATAATTATCTAAGAACCCTAACCTGGTTAACCCGTTTAAAAGCTACAGTGCCACAGACAAACAACAGGCAGACACAAACATAATTAGCGGTCAAACTTTTAGTACCCCTCTTTTTGAGTTGGGGTTTGTAGAATAGGCATCGATATCTACTAACAAAATTTTAACTACTTAATTAAAATTGGCTGTTGATGCGTCAAAAAGTAACAAACATTTGCGTTACTTGTAGAATTCTAGATTAGAAAAATTTCAACCTTATTAAATGAATAACAACGCTCATTTTGATTCCCGAAACTAAAGCATTTTGTAGCCTTCCCTTATTTTATTTCTGGGAAGTAAATAATCTGTTCTTTTTCCACTCGGTTGCTACCAAATCAGTAAATAGGTTTATCCCTCTGTTCTGTATCAGTTTTTTTTTATTTTAGAACATCTAAAGGTTTAGCTATTTTTATTGGAGATGATCTTGGATTTCGCTATCGCTTATAGCTAATTTGGATCTTGCCTAAATCTGTAGATAACAACCTATTCAGAGAATTACTCATCAAAAAGATTAACAATATCTTCAGACAGACTTGGCTCTAGTTAAACCTTTGTTGTCTGCGATCATATTCAAAAGATTCATTCAACAAATTTACTGAACCGCAAATGTCTCAAAATGACGGTATCTGTTTTATTTGATCGAATATTGAACAATCGCGGATATCGCTAACTCGAATATTGGAGTCCCTCAAAGACATTCGTTCATGCGAAAGATTCTTTCAGCTAAGTTGCCACTTTTATAACTAGAAGATATGGTATATAAGAATCTCACTGTATCTAACTGCCCGAGGCATTCGGAATTTTATTAAAACTTCTCCCCTTGAGATAACTTCTGTTTGATAGAAGGCAGAAGGAAGGAGGTTGGGGACAAACACCCACCCCCTTCGCCCGACAATTAATGCCACCATTTACGAAATTTTATTTCATTTGCGAATGCGAACTCCCGTTATTTGATTATTAATAAAATGAGTTTTATTTTGTTGCCCATTTGCATAATTGTTTCATTTTCGCTTCTCGTCTGTCGTATTCGATGGAGTTCGCTCGCCAAAAATCTTTTAAAAAGAAATTAAAGTCGAGTTTGCTGAGGCCTCTGAGATTTTTAGTGTTTTCTGGGCTGAAATTTAATTTTTCGACGTTGGCCGGAAATTGTGTTGGCACTCATTTTAGAAAATTAGTCCTCCATCTTTTTATCTAAGGATCGTGACGAAAGGAAGAGAGTTAATTAAAGCCGCAATTGAGTAGTTACCTAATTACGTAGATTCAAAGGTCAGTGAGTACATACTTATAAAGACTAATAGAAATAGACATCTAATTTCCTGATGGAATTGGAAAATGAGTTGATAAATATAAAGGCAATTCTCGTACTTTAGAAAGTTCCATTCTAAGCTCAGAGTCAATTTGGAAAAAATGACTTTATTTAATCTTCAGTTTTGATAGAGCGAGATTGTTTTGTGCCATTTTATTTACGAAGTTTTGTATTTACCTTTATTTGTTAGATTTAGATATCTATTTATATTGATATATTTTTTTTATATTTTTAAGCTTACTGATATTTGACGTTTTGAACTAGATGGATTGATATTTTAAAAGTTCGAAAATAGTCATCATGCTACGACATACAGAATCAGAGCAACGCAAGTGAAACCGCGGAGAACAGCTTGTTGCATAAAAGTAGTTAAAAAATAAATACGAAATTATAACGGAGAAATATCTACATAACACATGCCATTATCGCAACGTGATATTAAAATGATTACTTCTTGTATCAGCTTGGTTTAGAACAATGCCACGAAATATTAGAAATTTTTTTTTTAATTTTTTTTATTTATTTTTTTATTTAGATAATAGATCTTAAATAAACTAGCAGCCTCTAATTTATTATATTTTATACTCTTAGAGTATGAAAAAGATAAGCTATGGTTTCTGTAACTGGCATTGACTAATTTTCTTCTAAATTATGATTACATTGTTTAAACAATATTTTTGTTAATTGAAAATCTAGATCTAATTTCCTATTCAATAATGTACATTTTACTGCTTATGTTCAAGAAATAAGCATTGAGGAAATAGAGATAAAGTTACGGAATGGAATGATAAATATATTTTTATTAATAGAAAGTTGCATTATTTATCGGTGGTATTTATAAAATGATTAATATATATAGTCAAACGTAGGTACAAAATCCAACAATTATTTAATTATATTTAACTTATACTTAGGTATTTGTGATTCTGTATAATAACGGATAATTATGAAATTTTTGTACCGGCAAAACACAAAATCAAACTTAATCTACAGCATAGCTTATTTATACGCAAAAGCTACGCACAATCGACTAAAATGTATATCAAGGAACATTATTTCAATATCTTTGCCCAATAAGTATCTAACGGAATGTCGCACTATAATTTGAATCGAACAACTGCAACCAACATCGGAATGCGGTGTGAAACTTTCATGTTGCATAATATGCCAATTTTTGATAGTAAACTTTGAAAGATGGTTATTTTAAATTAGGTAAAAAAAACACTTCTGTTCAATAAGCGCGTAAGTATAACTCTAATTTAGTTACGTCACACTCACGCCTCATAATATTTTAGTGACTTTTATTGCCTCAATTTTTTTGCACCTAGTGGAACCTATTTCATCAGTTTATTGTAAGTTGTCTTTTATTTCTTGAACATAAGCAGTAAACTGTTCATTATTAAATAATAAATTGGATTTAGATTTTTAATTAACAAAATTATTGTTTAAAAAATCAAACCATAACTTAGAAGAAATAGTCAATGTTGTAATATTTTAGTGACTTTTTTTGCGTCGATTTTTTTTGCACCTGGTGGTTAGGGCTCTCACTTCTTATATAATTATGAGCTTGAGGGTTTGAATCCGGACAAGTTCCAATGCGGCTTTTTTAACTCATAATTATGTATTTTCTAAAGTTTATCAACAAGTTGGACATCTCATGCCTCGGAAAGCGAGTAAAGCCGTTGGTCTCGGTGGTCATTGTAGAACTTATCGTTATCGGTAGTCAGAAACCAGAAAGTCTACCACCCTTATCTAGGTATATCGTGTCGCCCTAGTAACTGAATTGTGGAGATCTGATAGTCACTTAAAATAAAACACTAACATCCAGTAGAATCCAGCAAGCTTGTAAGACAATCCCAATTTGGTTGGAAACTCAAACTTTTTGAGGAGTTCTCTTTTGGGCTAGTAATTAGATGCTTAGCGTCTTACTAATAATCGCTAAATAAAGTTATGACAGGTTTATACGTCAAAAAATGTATGGTTACACAGGCTTTATTCATGACATAACTTTACACAGTAATTATTAGTAAGGGCAAGTCATTAAATAATATTATAAGTAGAGACAGAATACTATAATTACGTAAATATGTAACACAATACTACGATTCCATACTATATTTAACATTCACACCCACAAGTTGTAAAAAGGGCTTCTAAATTGTAAATGTTTACTATTATTAATAATATTACATTGTAGTAATTAATTATTTTGGATAATTTACTTTGAAATTGATTTGATACTAGCTTTTGCCCGCGGCTTCGCTCGCGTTAGAAAGAGACAAAAAGTAGCCTATGTTACTCTCCATCCCTTAAACTATCTCCACTTAAAAAATCACGTCAATTCGTCGCTCCGTTTTGCCGTGAAAGAAAGACAAACAGACAGACAGACAGACAGACAGACAGACACACTTTCCCATTTATAATATTAGTATGGATTTATTTGATATTTTTGCCCAGCCGCTGTTTCCGGAGGCTAGATTTTCAGTTCTATAAATATAACCGAATTATTAAAAGGTCCACAGCTCACAAAATTTGGTTATCATTATAATGTTGAATATTTAATAATGTTCATAATAAGAACTTTGAATAATTAATCTATGTGTAATAGTAATATGAGTATGAGTATATGTTGCCTGTTTTTTCTGGATGTAATCTGTTGGAGGTTTAATACCTACCTACTGTAATCCTGGCCGTCTCTCAGGTGTCACATTATTTAAATGTTATAAAAAAGAATGTGTCTTTTTTGAACTACTGATGTTTTGTTGCTTGTCTTGTGTGCTATATTAAAACTCTGCTGATTTTATAGAAATATATTTATTTTATTATTTCTAATAGGTTATGTGCCAGCGTAAATAGTTGATCGTTGATATAAATATGTCGGAAAGTGCAAGTCATAATTTTACGTATGAAAAATTACGTGGACGTGAAAATTACGTCGAATGGAAATTTGTGATGAAAAATGCACTGATTCATGACAATTTATGGAGCAGCATATGCGGATACGGTAAGGAAGATGCTACGACGTCCGAGGTAAGAGATAGACGTGACGAAAAAGCAAAGGCAAAAATTTGCTTGAGTGTCGAGAAGTCTTGTTTCTCACATTTGATGTTGGCAAATACGGCAAAAGACGCCTGGGATGCACTTGCACGTGCCTATGATGACAAAGGTCTCGGTTCGAGAGTGAGAACACTTCAGAACTTGTGCGCTGTCAAACTGGAGAATTTCGGCAGCATGGAAGCGTACGTCAACGAAATTTTATCGCTAGCGCAGCAATTGGCGAATATGAATAAACCAGTTGATGACGAGTTTCTTGGTGCGCTGATGCTTAAAGGTTTACCGACAGAGTACGAGCCAATGATCATGGCATTGGAGCATTCCGGAGCTGCTATTACGGCCGATCTTGTCAAATCAAAATTGCTGCAGGATCAACGGTGGACTGCTCGTGGAGATTCTAGTGAGCGCTTGTCATCAATGATAAAAGGCGCTACAACGAGTAACTCTGGAATGAGAAAAGCGCAAAAGCATAAGGACGAATCTAAAACGAAGAATGTTTCTGGTCGAATGAGAGAACCGTGGTGCTGGAAGTGTAGACAAAAGGGCCATCTGAAGAAAGACTGTCGGATCGAGGCTGGTTCTTCAGGAAATTTGGTTTTGTCGGCATATAGTACTAGAGTGGATTCGGATTCTTCGTGGTTCATTGATTCGGGAGCAACTAATCACATGACTAGCAGGCGCGATTTGATGACAGACTTTAAATCGCGAGGTGGTTACGTCACGATTGCTAGTGGAGATAAACTGCAGTGTACAGGTATAGGTAACGTTAGGCTGTCGGATAATATAATGTTGTCTAACGTGATGTATGTACCTAAACTGTCTTGTAATCTCATATCTGTTTCTCAATTGATTAAGAACGGTAATTTTGTAAGTTTTGATACTAATAGTTGTACAATTTCTAAATCAAGTGATTTTTTAATTAAGGCTTATGACGTAGGAGGTGCGTACAAACTTCAGACTTGCAGTCTAAGGGCGAATATAACTATTAGCACTGCTACTTGGCATCAAAGGCTTGGTCATCTAAGTTGCAATAATATGAAGCTATTGAGGCAGGGACTTGCTAATGATATTAGTTTTCAGGACGACCCTTGTAAAGACGTTGCTTGTGAGGTTTGTTTAAAAGGAAAGCAAACTCGATTTCCTTTTGTCAGCAATCCTGAGAAGTCTGTGGCTGCGAAGCGGTTGGATTTGATCCATACTGACTTGTGTGGGCCTTTGCCGGTAAATTCGCTTGGAGGGAAGAGGTACATCTTGACGTTCTTGGACGATCATACGAGAAAGGTATTCGTGTATTTCTTGAAGAATAAGCACGAGGTGAGTCAATACACTAAAAACTTTATTACTTTGGTTGAAACCCAAACTAGTGATAAAGTGAAGGCCCTGAGGTCAGACAATGGAACTGAGTATGTAAACAGGAACCTTGATAATTTTTTGAAGGGTAAAGGGATTGTCCATCAGGTCACAGTGCCGTATAGTCCTCAACAAAACGGTGCTGCTGAGAGACTAAATCGTACACTTCTGGAAAAAGTAAGATGTCTGTTGTATACGTCAAACCTTGACCACAGATTTTGGGCAGAAGCTGCTGCTACTGCAGCGTATTTGATTAATGTATCACCTTCAAAGAGGCTTTCGGGGAAAACACCTGAGGAGGCCTGGACCGGTGAAAAGGTTAGCCTGAAACACTTACGTGTGTTTGGCTGTGAAGCTTATGTTCACGTTGATAAGGTGAAGCGTAATAAGCTTGAACCAAAAAGCAAGCGTTGTATATTTCTTGGCTATAAAAGTAACGGGTATAGGTTGTATGACTTAACGAAAAGGGTAGTTTTTCGTAGTCGTGATGTTGTCTTTAATGAAACAATATTTCCAGGGGTCACCTGCAAACGGTCAGTGGAGATGTTCTTCCCTACGAATGACGACGGAGATACCGTTGAGGGTCATTTAGAAGATCAACCTGAGGTTGAGCTTGAGGCGGAGATGCCAACGCAGTCAAATGAGGATATTCAGGTTGAGGCGGAGAGGCCTTTACCACCTGATGTTTGGTATGAGGCGGAGGCGCAGATGCCGAGCTCGTCAACCGATGCAGGCGATGATCTACAGGAGCCAGTTATTGATGGACCAGCCTATAATTTGCGGCCAAGATTGCCGAAGACAATGTCCGTACTCGAAGTCGAGGTTTGCGAGCCAACAACTGTAAAACAGGCTTTACAATCGAGTGATAACAAACTGTGGAGACAAGCTATGCAGGATGAGATCAATTCATTTAATAAGCATGAGGCTTGGGAGCTTGTTGATAGACCGGCGGACAAGAATATTGTCAAGAATAGGTGGCTATTCAAAATTAAACGCGATGCTAATGGAAAAATAGCGTGTTATAGAGCGCGATTGGTTGCGAAGGGTTTTACCCAGAAATTCGGAATTGACTATATGGATACGTACTCTCCAGTTGTACGACATAGCTCGTTAAGAATGTTGTTATCTCTTGCGGTCGAGTTGGATCTGAAGATTGATCATCTGGACGTCAAAACTGCCTTCCTGAATGGTGACTTGAGTGAAGAAATTTATATGGTTCAGCCAGAAGGGTTCATTAAACCAGGCGAAGAGCATAAGGTATACAGACTCAAGAAAGCAGTTTACGGTTTAAAGCAGGCGTCTCGTGCCTGGTATGATAAGGTAAAGCAAGTTTTAGTCGCAGAAAACTTCACGCAGAGCAAGCACGAGAGCTGTATTTTCAGTCGCCGGGTGGGTAAGCGTACCATTATTATTGCGCTTTATGTTGATGATTTTTTCGTATTTTATGATTGTGACATCCTTGCAAATAAGCTGAAAATGTCACTGAAGTCGTATTTCACGATAAAAGACCTGGGTGAGGTAAAACACATGTTAGGTATTAAGGTAGATCGTACTAGTAGTGAGTTGAAGCTGAGCCAGAAAAACTATATTGAAAAGTTATTGGAACGATTCGGTATGAGTGACTGTAAAGTGTCTAAGACGCCCTTAGACGTAGGTCTGAAGTTTTCTGATAGTGTTACCCATGATAGTAGTCTACCATATCAGGAGTTGATAGGTTGCCTGATGTACTTGTCTGTGACCATTAGACCTGACATTTCATTTGCTGCAAGTTTTCTAAGCCAGTATAATAGCCGCTATACAGCGGAGCATTTTGCAGCGGCAAAGCGTGTATTACGCTACTTGAAGGGAACGATGAATTTAGGTCTTGTGTACAGGAAAAGTGATGTAAATGATAAATTTCGTGTGTTTGGATTTACTGACGCTGATTGGGCTAACGGGGCAGATCGTAAATCTTACACGGGATATATATTTAAGTTAGGCAGGAATGTTATTTCCTGGGGTTGTTACAAACAATCTTGTATCGCACTTTCGTCTACCGAGGCGGAGTATATAGCTTTGTCTGAGGCTGCTAAAGAGGCGGTATACATTCGTGCGATTCTTGGTGAGTTTACAGGTAAATGTAATACTGTAACTCTGCATAGTGATAACCAGTCTGCTGCAAAGCTTGCTAATAATCCTGTGTTTCACAAACGGTCTAAGCATGTGGACATTAGGTATCATTATATTAGAGAGGCTATTGATAGTAATGTTATTGAGCTGAGGTATATGCCCAGTGATCATATGACTGCTGATATGCTCACGAAGGCATTGCTGTATTCTAAGCATAATGCATTTGTTCAGGACATGCTGGAAGTCGTCCAAGATTAAGAGGGCGTGTTGGAGGTTTAATACCTACCTACTGTAATCCTGGCCGTCTCTCAGGTGTCACATTATTTAAATGTTATAAAAAAGAATGTGTCTTTTTTGAACTACTGATGTTTTGTTGCTTGTCTTGTGTGCTATATTAAAACTCTGCTGATTTTATAGAAATATATTTATTTTATTATTTCTAATATAATCTCGGTGCATAATTCCGGTACTCACTGGAGATGAATTCCTTCACATAGCTTTTCTCTAAATGAAAACGATACCTACCATCTTGTCGACCATCATGTTGGTACATAACACTAAATTACAAGTAATTTTAGTAAAAACAACTACAGTGATAATAACTCCGTTAGGACCGGTCTTATAACAGCTGCTTTAGCTAAGATTTAGAAAGGGACAGGACATTTTGCAATTGCTCCACCTGAGACGATGGTGAATAATGCAGGTACGAACAAGAAACAGGCGAATTCAGAAGTTCCAGTGAACAGTTAGTGTTGCGACTTCGGGCTCCTGAAAAAAGAGACTGCACGTACTTGAATAGTCTTGGCTGGAACTCCTCAGGCCTCCTAAATGAGTCAAGGGGTGGTGGAATTAAGGACGTTCGTAAGTCCGATCCCACTCCCCTTTCAACTGACCCGAGGTGGCGGCGCGTAGTGTTAGCACTTTAATGGTGCGTCAAACACCTGATTCTCTTCCTCCTCCCCCCGTCCTGAGAAGGCGTCTTGGCACCATCCAAGGAGGATTGCGGCAACCACACCAGATCACGCGGCCCCTAAGCATATGTGGGAGCAGGAACACCAGGGTAGTTTTTAGTCTGAAAACAAGACGATAAATGAAGATTTTCTACCCTGGATAAAAAAAATTGGCTAGAACTTCAGTACTTTCCTATTTTATACAACAACAGAAGTCTTAGTGCACCGTGCAAAATGTTATGCAAAACTTGTGATCATAATTTTGAAGCACTGCTGAAGTTGTCCTGTAAACAGTAGGTACCTATTATGTTTCCGTCGGGTCATTTAAGTGCTTGAGTGGCTCTATATTTATAGCTTTGAAAGTTTTGCATTTTTCTCAGGATAAACATCTGTGGGACAGTTGTGGTAAAAGATTGTGCAGAACAGAAAAGTTTGCAAAGAAAAGAGAAGGCTTATGATTAGCGGACACAAACTGGGTTATTAAAAAAACCGGGGTTTTGATGTCCAAGCAGGCTAAGGCTAAGATGTTGCGGAATGTTTATAATAGTTACCGCGACCCTGGAACATAAAGGGCAATCGAAGGAACATGAGTGGGTTTTAGTCAGTAAGAGTCTGACACGCCCTCCCGCCGCACCCAGGACGGGAGCAGTCATTGGATGATTTCCCACTCACCAAAAATAAAAAAAGGCTAAGGCTAAGATATTTATATCCATACTAATATTATAAATGGGAAAGTGTGTCTGTCTGTCTGTCTGTCTGTCTGTCTGTTTGTCTTTCTTTCGCGGCAAAACGGAGCGACGGATTGACGTGATTTTTTAAGTGGAGATAGTTGAAGGGATGGAGGGTAACATAGGCTACTTTTTGTCTCTTTCTAACGCAAGCGAAGCCGCGGGCAGAAGCTATTAATAATATATTTATGAAAACAAAAACAGAAAACAGTTAGTAATTTCATTCATTAATTCATTGATTACAGTCAATAAGTTACTAACAATTTTTATTTTACAGAAAACATTGCCCTCATAACAGTACCACCTCACAAAGACAGATCAGATGAGTCCCTCCATCCGATAAAGTTATAATGAACCCTTTAACATGACCTCAAAAACCCAAAAACCAGTACTAAATATCGATTTTTATAACCGTATACATCATGTTGTGACAATCAATTACTCACTGCGGCCGACGTTTCGAACTACATTAGTATCAATCAACGTCGTATTAATTAGATCAGATACAAGTACACCCACTATACAGTCGATATTGTTATCTGTTTAGATGTCATTATGAGACAGATTTACTTAATGTATAGCGAGTTCTTGTTGGGATGGTTGAACTTTTTGTGTGACGTCACCCAGATTTCTTTTGTTTTGTTGACAACTGATGTATATTTAGGTGAGTATTGATTTCAAGTGTAGAAATCACAAATGCCATCAAAAACATAAACTGAGTCTCGCAACTCAGTTTTCCTACCGTTAAAAGTTGTAAGATCGATGTATTTGGTACTGAGTCGGTTATTTGATTTGGCAAACACACTAAACTATTTAATTTATTATAACATGTATGACATGTGAAATTAATTGTGTTATATGCAATATATCATGTTTATATAATACCTGCATGGTAACTAAAAATTCAGGCTTCTAGTTTTATTCACAATGAAGTCAAATGTAGTCGAAAATGTCCTAAAAAGGACAATACGGCTGCGCCGCATTTTTACTCGACTTAGCGCGCGATTACGTGCCTCCAAACAGGTTGTCTATTGTTTGCCCGAAGATTATATGCCATAATCATCATTTTCCCGAATTTCATTTACCCGAATTTCATTTGCCCGAATGTTTCATTTGCCCTAAAAGACATTTGACATACTTTTAATTGCCCGAATTTTAGATACCATAAGATACGAATGCCATAAGTATTGTTTGCCATAATTTTATGTGCCATAATAATTATTAGACATAATATTTAAATGGCATAACAAGTATTAGACAAATATTTAAGCCCCGTAATGGTTTTTTTTTATGTGCATGGTTGATGGTGGGCTAGGTCGACGGAGCCCCGCTTCGCGGGGCTCCTACTTCTGTGTGGTTTATAAAAAAATAACCACGAAGGGGATGGCGGGGTCTATTCGCTCGCTTCGCTCGCTCACACGACCCCGCCATCCCCTTCTAACCTAACCTGTCCGAGTCGGGGTGCCCTAAAGTCCCAATTGCATCCAATTTCTCTTGATATAAACAACCGTTATACACCCGATGTCGATGGCAAATTATGTTATGGCATATCATAATTATGGCATGTGATAATTATGGCTTACAATGATTATGGCAAATGATGTTATGGTAAGTGACTTTATGGGAAACAATGATTCTGGCACGTGACTATTATGGCAAATGAGAGTAGGGCAAATGAGTATTATGTCGTATGATATTATGGCTGTTGACTATTATGGCAAATGAAATTAGGGCAAATAAAATTCGGGTAAACGGCGGTATACCCTCCAAACAGAGTTGTTGGTATCATCGCATCGCATGTAAGACGTTCGTAATCTGGGCAAGTATCAACGTGCTTCTAAACTTTATCATGGTCATTACAGGTTTCAGTGAAGGAGAAACGTCATAAAGAATCCTAGACTGGTGTTATAAGTGTGACCACTATGTGTGTCAGTCTGTAGCTATTAAACGGATGAACCGACTTGTATCCAGTTTTGGGGATTCTAGTCTCCATCAAAGTCGGTTCAGTCGTTTCGATGTTATGACCTCGTCGAAGTAGCGGTTATTTTTTATTTTTATTTTTACTTGTCTTTTAGAAAACGATACTTAAATACGTAGGTAGCTGTTGAAACAGTTTAATGCAATATATCGATAGTATGATACCAAACATCATTAGTCAAGCCTTCCCTAGGGTATCGTAACCTGTAAATCTTGTTGAGAGTATAATATATGTCACTAATAGTTGATATCTGCCTTCAGGACTAAAATGTTGAATTCGCAAAATGTTGAATTCTCAAAATGTTGAATCCAAAAATGTTGAATTCGTAAAAAGTTGAATTTTCCGGACTCATAATAAACATCTGGTTAGTACATGAAATTCGACTTCTTGCAGTGCTTTTCCAATATTAGTAGAGACCTCTTAAGAGGGATTTGCAGTTTAATTTTCAGACCAATAATACAAACTACAACAAACAAGTAAAGAAATGTCGTAAATTATACAAATGTCTGACTGTAGGTTTAAGGGCAGACACATTAGTGTCCCAAAGTTTTCTCTTGTGGGGAACTTCTCCGCTCCATCAAGAAGTCCTAAGAAGTCAAGTAAATTATAGTTCTTAAATTAGTTTTTTAAAACGCCTCGTTTTCAAAGCTATTTTAGGTACAAAAAGTGGGGTGCCTATTCATTTTGCGTGATCTCAAAAGTTAGTTCGATTGGTAATTTAAATGACATTATTGTAGCATTAAACCAGGTTTAGAGTACTTAGGGCCGGCCACTTTTCACTTTCAAACTATTTCAGACTTTGTCCTCATTGAAATAATATCTAAATCAATTAACACAACAGTGTGCGGTCTAGCGCATACTCGCAAATCCGCAAGCATCCGCGCCCAGTCTCAGGTAGACATTTTCCCAATATGTCACGAGGTCAGAAAACTTCGCGGGCATGCTGTCCTCTGCGCTCTGCCAAATGTGCAACACGGCAACAATTAGACTTGATTTTCTTCTACACTGATATCGGTCGCGTACAGACATGCATAACGAACAAACTTATTTAAGTACTCTCTTTTTGCGTCGGCGTTTAATAAAGTTCGTTGTTTTTGATAGCCCAGACACACTACTAGGACAGTTATCTTCTTTCTCTCTAGGCATAATATGTTTCATGTTCATGTATGATAATATCGTGATAGCCGATAGCTGTAAAGTAGTTAAAGGGCCCGCCTTTCATGCACGAGGTTTTGGATTCCCAACCGGGCACAAGTTAGAACCATTGTGACCTTTTCTACATCATGAGTACTTTCTTTCTTCTTTCTTTCTTTTAGTAAGTCTTAGACTTGTGGGAGAAACCTGGTGAATAAGGCTAGGACAAACGTGGTCAAAATAACCTTTGCGTGTAAACAGGTGAAAATAATAAGCTGGTACGTTTCTACATAGGTAATTTTATATATTTTTTTCTTCTACCCGCAAGGACATGAAAAACAGATTATTATTTAGCTTTTTTTTTCAAGGTCAAGCTACTTTTCACCAAAATCGCTTCACTGATTTAGTCATCGCTTTTATAAACACATACAACACAACTGTAAAACTATATTGGCTTGAGCCAAAATCATCATCCCCAGCTTATAAGCGTCCTCTGCTGGTCATAGGCCTCACCTAGCGCATGCGGTTCTGTGCCACCTGCATCCAACGGTTCCTTGTGACCTTAACGAAATCATCCATCCATTTAGCGGAAGGCCGTCCCAAGCTGTCCTTGCCCATACCATAGCCAATACAAGAGCCAAGAATCACAGTACGTGCTAAACCCCCAATAGCTACGTTTCTCCAACGAGTAATCAATCATCTAAAACTGAAACCTTATTAAAACCTCAGATTAATTGCATTGAAACCCGTAAATGAGCCAAGAATGAAAGAAGACAAAAAATACTTAATCAACGTTCATGAAATGCGTCCGCAAACGCATTGTTCACGTTTTCTCAATGCATTAAATGAGATGTCTTAATTACTAAGCTCCTTGAGTAATCAATCGAGTTCATAAAGCCCCCTTAATATTTCACTTCGAACGACCAAAAATAATAAACAACAATGTGAAATTCAATAACAGGCATACCGTACCGTATCTTATACCTATGTGCTTTTGTACGAAAGAAATTGTGGATATTCCGCTCACTGTGGCAATTTGTGCTTTACCTCTTCATATTGTGATGTCTATGACAGATGGATGTCATCTGTCAAATGTCAATAATTATCATTTTGACTGATGATGACATCAGTATTGCTTTAATTTAAAAATTTTTTTGCTAAATCGTATTTGGTCGTTGTGGTGTACATCCATTTTTTGTAAGTTTTTTTTAAGGCATATGACATAATTGTGTAACAGTCATTGTATTTCATGTAGCCTGAAAATTATCTGAAAATTATATGTTTTAAATTCTTCTAAACACAACGACTAAGTATAATAATTATAACATTTTTCTATATTATGTTTCAAAAAGTCGAATATCCGTTACTTTAGCAACGTGATTTAATGTTTTATAAATGGAATTGCCACCCTATTATTTTAGGCACGTGGACGTCTTATAACCAAAAGTCTTAATTAACATCGTTTTAACTAATTAGATACTTACTCATTACTTTTCTCAGAAAAGCTTTACCTACGTATGTATTAGCATCCAATTAGGGAAGAAAATTTGGCAAGAAAATTTTCGCAATTTTTTTTCTTATTGGTTAAAATCAATAATGGATAATAATACCGAACTTGTAATTTTAAAACCAGTCTGACCCAAGCCGGACCCTTTTGTTTCTCCAATGGTAGCTACGCAATTTTTATGACTCCAGGAACAATGGCACTGTTTTGAAGAATTAATCCGTGGATTAATTAACATATCCACAGACCGTATCTAATTACCAGGCCTTTTTAATTAAAACTTTAAACTCCTACGCTTTATTAGCTTCCCGTCCAGTGAAGGGTTGCGATGCCAGTTTTAGACCTTGGCCTTTTTGCTAAATTGGCTCTTGCTCGGTTGAAATGTTCGCTGAAAAATATGTGGTTTTATTTTTATAATTTTGCCTTTATTTTGAACTAGCAGTCCCCTGCGGTTTCACCCGCATTTTTCGTTACTGCTCCGCTCCCGTAGGTCGCAGCGTGATGGTATATAGCCTATAGCATTTCTCGATAAATGGTGTATCTAACACTGAAAGAATTTTTCAAATCGGACCAGTAGTTCCAGAGATTACCCCCTACATATAAACTTACAAATTTTACCTCTTTATAATATTAGTATAGATAAATATGTTTTATTATAATCGTCAGCACCCGAGCCTTTTACTCACCTACTAGCTTTTGCCCGCGGCTTCGCTCGCGTTAGAAAGAGACAAAAAGTAGCCTATGTTACTCTCCATCCCTTCAACTATCTCCACTAAAAAATCACGTCAATTCGTCGCTCTTTTTTGCCGTGGAAGAAAGACAAACAGACAGACAGACAGACACACTTTCCCATTTATAATATTAGTATGGATAGGGTGACTGGTAATTAGTGTGCGATAGAAAAAATCAGCTGTTTATTTACATTTATGTACAGCAGCAACAGTTAATACTTGTTTCGCGATTTACGGTTTGTTCCCATAGAAAAAGTTGTTGGTTATCATGAGCACAATCACGTGTTTAGCTATTGTACACTAATTACCAGTCACCCAGTCAGTCAGTTAGTCAGTCAGTATTAATTTAATATGACACCATATACCGCGCTGGCAGGACCCAACATGCTACTGCGCCCAGCAATACCCACGACGCAGCTGTATGTTTCGAGACTACATAATTCCACAAAGGTTGAGGAGATTGTGGAATATGTACGAGTAAAGACCAACTGGACTTTGAGAGTTGTGCAGTTGGAGTCGCGCCACAACACAAATTTTAAGTCGTTCGTGGTGCGGGTGCCGACTAATCATTTGGAGACTTTCCTCAATGGAGAGTTTTGGCCGAAGGGTGTCGTATCGACGTTTTCGTGGAAGCATACACGACGCCGTCACTTCGTGTGCAATAATTAAAAATATGTAAAGACGCATGGGTACCAGAATCATTGAATGGAAAGGATATCAGAATCATTCATCTTAAAGTAGGTAATGGCACGAAGTAATTTGGGAATAAGTAGACACGTCTTCGATGAGCAGCCTTATAATCACGATTCTCAATGTAAATCACAATAATCACACAAATCACACACATTATGTTACACAGATGAAAATGGGTTTAGTTTTGGGTCGGCGATCCGTCGTAACCGTCCAGGACCACGCTATCGTTTTTCCAAACTCCACGAATACGGTGGCCGTTGACGTTTATAACGTTTCGCCAGAGTGACAACTGTGTTGTCACTCTCACCAATGTTTAAATAAGGTTTCAATCTCTATGGCGCCAGGTATGCGCCTTCACGGCCGGACTGACAATCGCACGTCCTCGGGCGAATATGAATTCCTGCAACAAGACAACACCATCGAACCGCCATGCTCGTCCACCCTGACATCAGCCAATGCCTCTTACTTAAAGCCACAGCCTATTTCGAACTCATACTCACAACTTGCACCGTTCTTTTACCTCGTGCTATGCATAGCCCGGACAAATGCGTCCCTTCGACTTGCCCCAAGGGCAAGACCGGACAACACCGTCCCTTCAACTAGCCATAGCTCACTCATAACTATGATGCGCAGCCCGGACAAATGCGTCCCTTCGACTTGCACCAAGTGCAAGATCGGACAACACCGTCCCTTCGACTCGCCATCACCCACGTCAACGAACTAGACTCGTACGTCCCTTCGACCAGCACCGCTAAGCCCGGACAATACTATCCATTCGTGACACACAGACGCATGCGTCCCTTCGACCTGCTAGCACTCTAGCCAGGACCGGACAACATCTCGTCTTTGGGTTTGCGTCCCTTCGAGTTACCCACCAATGGGCAAAACCGGACAACAACACCCACACTCAATCACTTTACATAATCTAAACGTACCATAGGTTCCAAACACTATGCTCATTGAATGTCTACTTCTACGTCAAATGTTATAAGGCCCCTCACCTGCCAAATCAGCATTCGCTGTTTCAAAAGACGTTTCAGACGATGCAGTCAGAGTAGCTAAATCTGCAGTCAGGGTAATAAACACTCCAAGCTGACATATTATCTCAAAATCGGCATCATAACCGCCTTCACGGTTTCCTCGTCATTCATAATGCATTCATCTAATTCCATTCACTTTTAAACTTTCGCGTTTCATGTTATCACATATTACAATGGGTATTAACGCGAAAACTGATTATAAATACCCTAGAAGGCTTGACGTTTCGACCTGGTTGCACAGGTCGTAGTCGCAAGCCGACTGAGGATGCGATGTCACAGCTCCCTGCAAAGTCGGTTAACTCGCGTAGTGTGTAGACGGCCTAATATGGTAGAAAGTGAAAATAAGGGGGTATATGAATGCCCGAGTGCGGTCGGAGAAAAGTGAGGTTGTGTTATGCGAGTCACTGGATTCCACGTCGATGACAATTTAAAGCCGTCCTCCCGATTACAATTGTTTGGGCATTTCTTTATTTCAACCGCATTCACACAATAGACCGTAAATTTTGTCGAGAGTCATATCAGGGCCTGAATATTGAATTTTCAAATGAATGTGACTGATCAGAGTCCATACCAACGAGCGGGGTACTACAGCTAGCCAAAAAACAATTTTATTGTGGTTAATTTTTCGGTGTAGAATACCATTCCTAACGACATAAGTTTGTGCTACATTCTCCGGTAAATCGCCGATCGAAAATTTCTTTATAATGTCCTAGATTAGAGCGTCACGTTTTTGCTCGACGGGTAACCATCCCGCATGCAACTCTTCGAACTTAACGTTTTCCTTATAGGAGTAGAACTAGGAGAAGCTTCAACAATATTCTAAAGTTCCGATCTGAGATAAGTGATTTCGCGATAGATAACCGGCGTGTTCCATGCTTTTCCCTCCACAATAAACAATATGAAAATCGTACGCTTCAAGCATGGCCCACCACCTATAAAAGCGGGGTGTCAAATCGACCTTTGATTTAGACGCCTTTAACAAGTAACAATCTGTATAAACTGTGAACTTCCGGCCGTACAATAGTGACGGCAAAGTTTGACCACTCGCACGACTGCCAGAGTCTCTAATTCGTATGAACGTTATCGAGACTTAACCTCAGTCGTGTTGAGGCTGAAATAAACCACTATTAGAAAGGAAAAGATATGCTCACCAGATGCCGTCGTCAGTTTACCTCTCGAAACCTTGTTGCTCGCAAGTGTTGACCTCCCTCACCGCTGCGCCGCTTCTTTTCCCAGGGCATGACGTAGATACGTGACCTGACTTCCCGCACATGAAACAGGAGATTGGTGCTGACTTGTCCTTGACCTGATCCGTGTTGGAACCATCAGCTCGGTTAGCTGGATCGTCAACTCCACACCGATGACATTTTCCATTGAACTTCGAGTGTGACAGGCAAAGTCTTTTTGCTTTATTGTTATTATCATCATTATCCCTCAGTACAACGCTATAAAGGAATCCCACCGAGTGTCTTGAAGAGGTGAGCACGAGTGGTAATAGCATAGGATTTCAGTTCACGACAAATCATGTGGTCTTTCGAGCTCAGAACAGAAATAACGAACCATGTGATTGCCTCTTCCGACATCTCGACTTTAGGGATTGTAGTCTCCTTTGCTCAGATCTTATAGCGCAATGTCAGAGCAGCTAAAAGTTCCACGCCACTCAGATTCTTGCTGTTTATTATCAACCCGGAAACACGGCAACAGCCCTTGACATCAGCATCTTCACTATGTGGGTCGAACTTGGTCAACTGAACCGCGTAAATGTTTGCTGCAGATTGTGATGTTTGTACTGTGGCATCTGCGGGTTGATTATGCGGCGGAGTATCCTTATCTGACTGTTTTTCGCATCCTACTTCTGATAAAGACGCATGGGTACCAGAATCATTGAATGGAAAGGATATCAGAATCATTCATCTTAAAGTAGGTAATGGCACGAAGTAATTTGGGAATAAGTAGACACGTCTTCGATGAGCAGCCTTATAATCACGATTCTCAATGTAAATCACAATAATCACACAAATCACACACATTATGTTACACAGATGAAAATGGGTTTAGTTTTGGGTCGGCGATCCGTCGTAACCGTCCAGGACCACGCTATCGTTTTTCCAAACTCCACGAATACGGTGGCCGTTGACGTTTATAACGTTTCGCCAGAGTGACAACTGTGTTGTCACTCTCACCAATGTTTAAATAAGGTTTCAATCTCTATGGCGCCAGGTATGCGCCTTCATATGTTTATAGTTTCTTTTATTATGTATTAGTTTATTATTTTAAGCAACATTATTTGTGTATTTTTTTTCTATGGGCCTCAGTTGCCTGATAATAAAGGATTATTATTATTATTAAATTAATGTTCCAGTCTGTGTTACTAACCAACTTTCTTGAAAGCCTATATAAAGTGGCTTAGACCACCTGATTTACACCGCTTTCTCAAATGACTAGGTAAACAAATGAAGCGTTTACTAGACCAGTTTCTACTCATAATAACATGTCAGACCATACGCATATTCTATGGTCTAAGACCCCGAAGTACATAGACTTACGTCGTTTTAGCATTAAAAGGTAGATATTGTAAGAATTTGCCGTAGAGACCGATTGCTTACTTGATGACATGAATTTTTGTCGTTACTTTGTGATCGTTCTCATTTTAACTAAATCTCAATTTGTCAAAAATATCTGTTATATTTTTTAGGTTTTGTACCGAAAAGGTTCCGTTAAGTTACCACGAAAAATCTATGACACATCATTATTGCTAAGCTATTTTTGTTTACAATGAACAATCACTTATCAAAAACTCATACTTTATAAAATTCTACTAATGCTATATGTAATAAACCAATATAGGTATTTAAGTTTATTACATTTTCATTGATTTTTAGAATTAAATTTAAGGTGACATGGCTCATGTGGTTGTAAGATTTCGGTCCATATAATAACATGTCAGTCGTTGAACATAGAATGTAAGGCAAGAAAATAGCTATAATTGCGATGTGTTTGTTTTCTCTTAAAATCGGACACAGTTACGTGAAATTCCATTAAATAACATGACTTAGATTCAAGTTATAATTTTATTTAAAACTAGCGAAGCCCGCGGAGCAAACATACATACAGATCACACTACGAACCTCCTTTGTTAAGTCAGTTAAAAACAGTCCTCGCCACATGCAAAAACCTGAACTCCCCACCGCCATTAAAACAAGTCCTTAAATAAACAAGAACTGAAAACACACTAATTCACAAGGCTCGGTAACAACAGAGGCGCGGATGTAGCCTATCATTGACCCACTGCTGGGCAAAAGGCCACTCTCATTGACGTTATTATCACAACGGGAGGTAATGGACGTAATCGCAAGCTTGCTATCGTCTAACTATCTTTGTAAGTACAGGAGGCGTCTGAATAACTAGAGGTTTTGCGGGTAAAGTTAGAATTGTGAGGAAAAGATGTGTTGGCACTGTGTGTATTTATTTTTGTTGCGTCTGCATGTAGTTTAATTATTACGGTTGTGGTCGATCTCTGGTTAAAGTAAGTTTTTAGTTTTGTACAGTGATTAAAATATTTATTTTTAGGGTCTTGTAACTTTTGCCCGTCTGTCCTTTGTATCTTATAAAAGGTAGAACGTTGCGAATTACACAGAATGTGTTACTTTCTTTGCGGTTGTACAAGGATTGATTTTGATAAAACCAATATATGTCTAGGTAAATATCGCTTGTACAGACATAGTTTGTTTTATAAATAATTTAAAGGTTGGAATTTAGATTTGAATTACATTGTATTACACAACATACCTATCTAAAATAAGAAAAAAATATTATTAAAACTATCTTTGCACCACGAACATTTTTTATTTAATAGAAATCGCCGCAACCGGCAAAGAGCAATCATTCCACAACAATTGAATTCAAGAATATTCCCGAATGAATTCTTATACGTCTCTCACTGAACTGACATAATTATGTCAGATAATACAATTGCGTAACACTGACAACTGACAGCCTGCGCCACCGGTTCTGTCTGAATGGCGCTTTATAACCGCACAAATACTGCGTACATTTGCAGAGAGAATATTTACCATTTTTGTGTAAATTATTCTAACATTTTGATCCTATTTCCTACCTTTATATTATAAATTTAAAAGTTTGTGAGGATGGATGTTTAGTTGGTTATTCTTTTAAGCAACATCTACTGAATGAGTTTTGTTTACTATCACGATGTCAGCCTATTGCCGTCCATTGACTGCTGAACGTAGGCCCACTATAACATGGCTACCTAGCATACACCAGCTGCTATACACTTCCTCCTTTTTACAATTAATGATTTCATTTTACAAATATTAAGGCCAACGTGCGTTTGAACAGGCAGACCTATTACTCATAATAAAAACCAAATAAAGTGTCACCAAGATTAAAAGATAACTCGATTGCCAACTTGAACAGGATTGTAGTGACATACATAATTTTATTGTGACCACTCATAAAAGCTATTCCAACGAAATTTAAATTAGTCATTCATAAAAGTCGTTTTATAATAACCGCAGAATTTAATGTCTTATTTGATACATATAAGTCATTAACGTTAGCCAACCTTATTTAATTAGTCACAAAATTTATGGACGTAGGCCTTTCTACGAAACCTGTCTTGATGTGTAGGCGTGAGGCGTGATTTATGACGTCATACAATATTTCTCCAATGGCGTCCCTCCTCATTAAAATATTAACACTTCTGTTCATAATTCAAATAAAGTTCCCAAACGTGTGTGTTAATTTAGGATTAATCTCGAAAATTACTAAACGTTTTCGAGAATTAGAATTTATTGTGTTTTTACACATCAGTTGTTCATTGAGTTCGTTGCCTTTAGTTTTGTTCAAATATTATTAGATTTTTCGTATTTGTTTAATAATTTCATTAACTTAAAAATATTGAATTAACGTTCTAGCAAAAAAACCTTTTAACAGTTAAGTCGAGATTCTCAAGACATAGAAGTTGTTAAACATTTTCCGGTGGTTTGTAATTAAGAAATTTCTATTTGACCTTTCAGTTTTACAAGGAATGAACTTTCATATTTAAGAAACTTATATTCGAGGTTATTTACTTGCTCAAATTCCAAGAAATCGCTCTAAACCAAGTTATAACCGTGGGTCTCTTTTAAAATACAGAAGACATCTCACATAAAAATAACTAAAAACAAAACAAAAACACCATCGGAAACGACCCAACAGTTTCTAAAGACATTAAGGACAAACAAACGAACAATTAAAGACAAACAACTGTGTAATGTAGAAGACATTTGGTAGCAGATAGAAAGATATCGTGGTATCCAATATCAGATGTTAAGCGTGGTGGGACAGGCAACCAGCATTCCTACCTGCCTGCTTAATGATGGGGATTTATATAGAGCTGATGTATTGGTGTGTCGTGTTCGTTAAAGTGTTATGTTTTTTTGTTGTTTAAGTGATATGGGTTGATGGTTAGGAAGTTAAATGTAGTTTAAATTTGATTTGAAACAATAGTAGAGGATTGTTAATAGAAAGTTCCGACGTAAATTCAATGACATAACTGTTTGTTTTTGTATTTTACACATAAATATTATTTACATTGTGTTACTAAAAATAGGTTTTAGAGTAAAAAAATTAACTGCCCGCAGCGAATATATGGATTTATTTTACCGTCAAATAACCGTGTATTTTGATCGTGTATGTATTTTAAAATTAAATTATTACATACTAGCTTTTGCCCGAGATTTCGTCCGCGTGATTAATAGTTCCCGTTCCCTGGGGATTTCCGGGATGAAAACTCTACTCCTATGTCCTTTTTCGGATCCCACACATCTGTATCAAATTTCATTCAATTCAGTTCAGTTGTTTAGGCGTGAAGAAGAGACAGACAGAAAGACAGACCGAGTTACTTTCGCATTTATAATATTAGTACGGGCTACTATCTACGGATTAGTTCGGAATTTCGAATATATTTACAACGATATTTTTTTTAATTTCATGTTTATTCTAGTATTGACATGATATTTACTTTGTTAATTGGTTTAATTATACACTTTTGCACGTTAATATTGTTTTTGCTTACAAGGTATTAGTAGGGCAGGTGTTTGAGGAGAAAGATAGCTGAAATAAACTCTGACCTCAAAGTCTGAATTTCATACAGTTCTATTACTAAAATCATTAGACCATCTTGGGGTGTTTTATTATAAGATGAAAGTATCAAGACTCATCTAAACAGTGCTAGCGTATAGCAGAAGTCTGACGTCTGGACGAAGAATGCATTAAGTACTTAAACAGTTACACTAATAAAAATTAATATACTTATAATTAGGGTAATGAGCACAATAAATACGATTTCTTTTAAGGTTTGTATTAAAAATGGTTTAAATAAATAAACACTACAATCTGAAAATAATTTATTAATTGTGCTAAGAACTTAAAATGTCTCCAATACATTTTTATCAGCTCTATACATATAAGACGTATCTCTAAAGTTCCAGAGATATTATACATAGAATTGGAGCGCAAAAGCTGTTTGCAGGCTATTAAACGTGAATGCGATTCAATACAACTATGGTTGTGCTGTGGATAACGGAATGTGTGTGAAAGTCCTACAATTAATAAGTTACAAATGAGAAAAATGAATAATTATATTATTAACTTTTAGGGAATAAAATAAATTTGTAATTGATATGGATTACTTTTTAGACTATGTATTTAGATTACATAAAAAGAATAAAAAACATGTTAACAAAAAAAGTATTAATTTAAAACAAAAAAAACCAAACTGGTTGATACTTCATTTTTAGTTATTAGAATAAGATTATTATTGTAATTAAAAAAAATGTTTATTTAATCCCAAATAAAAACAATATTGTCTTTAAGATGATATAAGGACTCGGCTTTGCTTGGATATTATTTTATCGTAAGTGCAATGTGCCTATATTATGTACCTATTTATTTTCAAATCCATTCTTTTAGGGCAAAATTGACAAAAAAAAATGAAATTTTACCTATTTTAATGAATGAGTTAGTTACCAACTTTTTTCACTCATTATACCACAAATAAACAGCTTTAAAACACCCTACTTTTTTATACAGATTATTAACTACAAAAGCTGTAGTTTTTCTAAACAAGAATAAATTCAATACTTCGCATAACGATGTAAGTTGTAGCGTAGTCTGGTAATGATGTGCAGTTGACTAGCTGATAATATAATGAGACATGTTCCTTGATGGGTAATTAGCTGTTAAAGGGAATATAATATATTATACGGTACAAGTTTTGTACCTCACAAAGCTGTAAAACTAGCCTAAACAGGTATCGGCTAAGCTTGGGTATCGGAGATGTTGATTTTTTCTTTTGATTGCTTCTTATATGTATTATGCAATATATGTATTATTTTTCGTATATTTTGTCTATTATTTTCTGTTATAGTAAAGCCGGGTATAATTGGTGATAAATTCAGGAAATAAGAGCAGGATAATCTCGACTAGAGAATTTTTGTATTACCAAATATGATATATATACTAGGCAGGTTTGACCAAGCCGCCTTGCAACGCAAAAATCAATACATTCTATTAATATATAGTATGTAAAAGATAGCGAGGATAGACTAATATACCTTGCGAATGACACATAGGCTACATATCGTAATGACCGACGGGAACGGAGCTACATCCAAGCCCTAACTTAACACGAATGAAACTGCGGGGGGTAGCATTTATGGTTTAAACGGGACAACTTTAAAAAAATATTATAACTGTTAATTACCGTTAGTCATCTTTAATATACTGTCTTTTTTCATTAATTATTTTATTATTAGTAATAAAATTATTAATTAACATCAATAATTGCTTAGTTCTATTCGCTACTTACGCGTAAAGTCTGGGATAGTTTAATTTGCAGCCATTAAAAATCCTATTAATATAAATTGCAGTTAAACGATGTTTAAATAGTAAACCTATTTGTTCGTTTACAAGCCAAAGCCTCGCCTTTGAGATCTTGTTTTCCTTTTATGGCATTATTATATTTAATGTCTGCAGTATAAACGTTTTCTACATCTAAGTTCAAGTAGCCAATGTCCAGTTCATCTTTTATTACTCAATAATCAACGCAACACTCACTGGTTATATTTGATACTAAAATAAAACGTAAAATATTATTATGCCTTTAACGTATATTGTCTATTGTATTTCAGTGCTGCAAGGCGCAATGAATTCTAATATATTACGATATTGCCTCCGAGTTAGTGCCACTAGAAATCTTACTATTGTCTAAGACGATCCGTAAGACAACGAACTTATAGGTTTTGTACAAAAGGAATATTGCAGTCCATGTCTGGGTATAATAATTTAATTCTTGGTAATATCGCTGATAGTTTAAACTTCTTTGAATTTTCAACAAATTAAAAATAATTCAACGGCGAAACTTTCTGCAATCCGGCTTTTCCAGTAAATCCAGCGGCCGAAGCGTTTAATAAATGTAAATAAGGTTTAGCACGCAACTTGGTACACCAATAAATTCCTATTCAATTAACTTGTACGTAGTGGCATTATATTATTAGTATATTTGATTTCACTGGCATAGGCTGGTGTAGTTATTAGAACATAAACCGTGTATAAATTGTAAGAGACGCTTATTGCTAACGTTGAAACGGCTTTATGGTACAACCTACTCATATTTCACGATTTCTCGGCAAATTACGTGAAAATGAAAGCTACACTAAATGGTATGGTGCTGAAGTGCTTTCTAGTAAAATGGTAGAATGTGTGTATAAAATAGGAAATAAAGAAAAATGATTCGATGATAATGTGGCCATTTAACTTTTTATAAATGATTGTGGCGTTCTTGTAATCGTTATAAAAGGTCGAGATTTAGATGATGATAGTCTTCACAACAGATGTGTGCTGTCCTAATTATTTTAGACACGCTAGAAGTAGACCACAAAGACCACCCATAAATTGTTAATAGAGGATAAAATAATATAAACCCTAAGGCTATTTTACAAAAGCGATTCAAAACAAATAAAATATTGAAAAATCTACATTTAGTTCCAAAGCTAAAATAAACGAATATGAATATGACCATACGATAAAAGAATATTTTCAGTATGTAATTACGTTTGGATACCGTTAAACCTTTTAATAGCAAATAAAGTTGTTAAGAATCCTAATGGCCAACCTGAAATGCTCACAATTACCCATAGATATTAAAAATATTTTTTGTATGTTTATTTAACGTTAGTCTTATTATTGTCGTACTTTATCTTAACAAAAAATACAATGATAACCGAATAGTCCAATAAAATAAACGAACAAATTTTAAAAATAATCTGGATGATTTTAATATAAAAGAAAAACATAACGTCAATGCTAATGCACCTGTTAAAAAGACTGCAGAATATGATAAAACAAGACAAACAACAGCGACATTAAACCTTTTACCAGCAGATAAAGAAGTAAACATTAATACAAAACATAAAAAGCCCAAACAAGATAAACCCACAAAGATTACCCCATGTTTACACAAGTATTAGAAGTCACTTGCACTTTGTCAAACAGAAAGGTGTCATTAAAATATTTGTGTTCAATCGGTGGACGATCAACGTGTAAATACGTTTTGTTATCTTTAGTAATGGTTTTTTTGCTGGCCGTGACTGTATTTCGGAGTTTTGTGTTAGAATCTCATGTTTGATCATTATAAGGTGTGACTGAGAGAATGGTGTTTGTATTAGGTTCTTCACTTCTTTATGGGACGGTAGTGTTTGTGAGATTATCGGGGTTTTTAATACAGAATCTATCGTACTTGATAATGAACTAAACAGTTGCCTTTTTAACAGTTAGTTATCCAAAAGGTGTCAACGAGGCCCTATAACTAGGTCTTCATTGTGAGTGAGTGTGTTCAATTGTTAGCTGGATGTATCTCATGAACATGTAGGGAGATAAAATGTTCTCAGAGTTTTACTTTAGACTTAGAAATTTAATTTTAGACAAATGACAATTGTTGTACGAAACCCTTACTAACATTGAATCTAAACGATTACAGTTAGGAGTACTAGTGTTTTATGGTCGACGTATCAGTTTAGAAATAATTAATATGCATGAATTCTTTAAAAATCACGAGATTCCATCGATGACATAATACATTTATCCTAAGCTAATACAGGTTATTAGCATGAGTCTGTTTATAAAAAAAAATACAATTAGTGTTTGTTTTAATATAACAAACATTAAGACCAAAATTCTCCTCATAAATCCTACAATTCTCCAAGTGCAATAAGAGCAAAATTGTCTTTTCCATTTCGTAACACAGTTCTTTAAAACATCTCAGAGTAAAGCATTGCAAGATAAAATATGACGTTATTACATTATGAAAACAGTTTAACACTTGGAAATAACTTTAGCATACACTTAAAAGTATTTTAAGAGCCAAACTATAGTGCTTTGTGTTTAAGTTGCGAGAAACTTGCTTTATTAAGTTAGTCTTGAATACTTAAGACTCAAAGCAGACATCTACGATACAGACTGGTTGCTGCACTTGTTCATTCTCCATTGAGTTATTTGAAGGAAGTTTGTGTAACGTCCGCGATTTGGTTGTTGGGTTTGTTGCTGAATTGTTCTTATTTTGTGTAAATAAAAATAAAACTCTGAATGTGGAAGCAAATCTCGAGAAGTTGGACCGTTTGATGAAATCTAAGTAAGGTTCTAAGAAGAAGAAAGTGCATAAAATTGGCAAAAATTGTATGTCGATATTTTCTGTAAGGTTTTTGTAGGATTTAGTCTAGATAAGGCCTGCCGTATCAGCTAGTCAATCATAAAACCTCAAATAAAGATTAAAACATAAATGCTAGTTAAACATAATCATTATTTACTACACCTACTTTAAAACCCATAAAACGTGTCAACAATAAGGTCGAGAAACACGCCAACAAACATTGTCGTCGTTATTATTGGTTCCACGTAATTATAACTTAACTGTTCCCTTGAACTGAATAACACCATATAATTGTGACAAATCATATACCTACGAGCATGTACAAATAAGTCAGTACTAGCTCCAACTGACCTATACCATAAAATTAAATCGCCGAAAAAAATTTAACAAAACGAAATTGTATATCATTATGAGTTCCCATCTCATATTTACCTTGCCCTGTACAAGTATAAGTCCGCAAGTGACACAGTCGATTCATTGCGTAAACTGGAGCTTTGCCTAAGGCGGCATTCATTAGTCGACCAATTACGTTCTTCAAAATGTCGGATGATTACAGAGAGTCTACGCCGGAGGCTGGACGTTCAACAGATGCCGTTCGCTCTTTGTTTCTACGGTCCTCTTGAAGCTGAAATTTTGACAGGCTTTTGAAATACGAGCTTGAAACGGGGACACCGAGGACAGATGGTGTCCCGCTAAATAGAGACCCACCAAAATTATGCTCTTAAGATATTGTAGTAATTCTGAGTGCTTATTTGTAACTTTGACGAATTTTCAGACACTGTAAAGTGTAATTTGGCAGCCATTCAACTGGTTTTAATGGCCGGTTATTAATAATTAAACTTCAATTGAAATTCAGTCTCATATTTCGATTTAACATGAGATATTAATGTGATATCCTGCACAAAATACACAACATTTAATTTAAAGCAACATTATAATTGTGTCATGCCTATTTACTTAATTGCGGAAACAATTTGCTATGTAACTTTGAATGATGAAAGTAAGTAAAACTTTCGTAGTAAAATAATTACGGTTACATAAACGTGACTTTCAAACATTGCAACACTATCACATCAAACATAATTAAAACACCAACCAATTAATAACACAAGACATTACTGATGAAATGACAAGAGCAAATTAAGAAGCCGAAATGTTTAGAACATCATTGACCTAAAAAGAATTCTTGTTGAAAGGTTGCTCAAACAATTAATAAGAAAAGATAATTAATTTTATAGATCCAAATCGAACATAGCTTCATAGTAGCCCCGTCATCTTTTATTCGATGCTTTTGACAGCTACGCAATTATTTTTTAGAATCGTCGTAGTACAGTCACGAGCAAAAAGATGTCCAAGTTTTGCTACCTGTATTAATTTCCATATTTAGCTAAAACTAGGTGTAGCCGCACTTCGGGTATTAGCCGTAACATATCCATATTCACAACTCAATCAATAATGCTCTGTTAATACTAGTATTAATATTAATACAAATGAAGCGAGCGAGCTAAGGGTTACGGGGTTTTTCTATGAGTAATTTCTCAGTAGCACCTCCAAGTTTGGCAGTAGGTGATGAGACATTGGGGTCGGTAAACTTTTGATCCCGATTGTCATTATCCGACCTTTGACAATAGGCACGGTTAGTCTGAAGCCAGAAAGTCTAACTATCAGTGTTACCAAGCTGTATAATCTGAAGGGTAAGTGGATTATGGATGTCTGATACCTGTCAGACCTCTACAAATCACAGTCGTTTCAACTAAATAATTGGTATTCTGCATAAACTGCAGCCACTTCTTCTAGAAAAGGGCTAGGAGTGTGTAGTTTGAGAGCCACGGGTCTAGGGTGAGATCTCTGTCACTATCTGTCTACATAAATATGAATACCACAAAAATACACATCATTTGGCACCTCACTGTACAAAAAAACCGAACCGACAATTTTGTCATCATCAAGTTGCAATAGCCAGAATGAAATTATGCGTAATAGTTGAAGTTAAATTTAACCTATTACATAATGAAAGTAAAAGTTTAATGCGCTATTGTGCACTCACGGGTTAGTGTTATAAACTACTGAGCCATTAAATAACTCTACATGTAATTACGACTTCGTATGAAACGACAGTTCGTTTGAGTGCTTTATGTACATCGAGTTAGTGTGTCTTTCTTTAAGAGATTTTCAACTGTATTGCTTTCAGCTATTAGGTTCAAGGTAGATTGGTTTTGCCAACTTGATCTGCTGGCGTTTGTAGTTTGTTTCTTCTCAGGGTAGTTCTCAGTCTGTTGAAACATCGCTAAAACAATTGAAAATAAGTATGAATATATTTTTTTATTCAAATTGTACTGTTTTTGATCTAGGACATCACTGACAACTCGTGCCTCAGAAATTTTGTAAAGTCGTTGATCTCGATTATCATTATGTAGATCGCTACCAGTCATACACATGTAAAACATTAATATCTCGTTGAACTAGAAGCCAATACCAACATAATTTGAAAAACTAAGCTAAAAGATAATGACATGTAGATGATCTAGCGTGATAATATTGAAATTGGTATTGTAATAATAAAGAAAAAAAAGACCGAAAACCATTGTTAAAGATTTCTTGTGAATATATACATAAAAATTCTGTGTTAATAAACAACCATATCAGACCACCAATAACAACTTGATTCCGACAACCAGTCCGATATTTTCCAACAACAATTTAGCAACAAACAAGAACTCAAATCAAAATTGAATTAATTAAACTACCATTAAACACATAAATATACTTTCGATTACTGTTTCAAATATAAATAAAGATCACTTTATTAAACTGTAGTCAAATTTAACAAACGAACAATATTAATCTTAGATTTATTAAAGAGAAATTGTGAAGCTTCTTTAAGTATTTAGATAATCCGACATTGAAACAGTTGCGGTAATCTTAAGAGCGAGCAAGCTGCAAATCTAAAATATCTAGGGATTATAGTAAGAGCAATTTCCTTAGTACTGTTGTAGGATACTTGATTCGAAATGAAACTTGAACCTATGAGTGTTTCTACATTAAATACTATCTGCCTCCATAGTTTCAGTTAGACATTGGTTACTACTCCGCTCCTGTGTGTCATAACGTGATGCTACCTAGCTTATGTAGTATTCTGATGATGTACATTATTGTAAAGTTAAAAAAAAAAATGTAATTTTTGCGTATAAAGTGACACTTCGTGCTTTGGAAAGCCGTTGGTCCCGGTTGTCATTCGTACAATTTTAACAGTCGTTACGGATAGTCAGAAGCGATAAAGTATGGCAAGACCTAGGAGTAACGTGTCACACAGTAACAGGATAGTAGGAGGCCTGATAGGCAGTTGTTTTACTTAATACACTGGTATCCAGCTGAATCCAGTTAGGTTGGAAGTTCAATACAGTTGGGAAAAGGCGAGGAAAATGATGAATTTTTGTTTAAAAAGTAACAAACGTTCAACTAAATTCACAAATTCGTAGAATTGTTTAATTATTGTCAAGTTTTCTGACGTCTTATTCAATTATTATATTTTTTATTTGAACTAGAAAATATCAAGAGACGGGCTCTAAATACTCCGACTTATAAGGATATTTTTCCTAAAATTTTACCTAAGTGTATGTAAATGAAAACTGTGAAAATATATTATAACCAGATTCAGAGATATTTATTACAACTAGAATTTCCAATTAGTGTCCGTAATAATTATTTAC
Organism: Athetis lepigone; assembly: GCA_033675125.1. Taxonomy (NCBI): domain Eukaryota; kingdom Metazoa; phylum Arthropoda; class Insecta; order Lepidoptera; family Noctuidae; genus Athetis; species Athetis lepigone. The sequence goes on from CM066244.1 coordinate 7,062,180, forward strand.
TGATAACAAAACTATTTGTGATCAGCGTTTTTGAGTCTAAGACTTTTTGCATCTCTGTAAACATATACCGTAACTAACAGAAAATTTTTACATACGTTATACAGTATTATTTATAAACAATCACATCTAGACTATGAGAAATAGACAACAATGATGCAGCAGATAAAATATCCTAATCCTAAAGAATTTCTCTTGTGTAATCAATGCTTTAACCGCAAGCTTCTTTAAATCACTCAATCTACGTTAGTCATCTAAAGGTTAAGAGTATTATAACAATATTAACATAAATATCAAAAGTTTCCTCGAAGTCATAATTCCCTATGACAATATACAAACCACAAGCCGCTTATAAATCGTTCAATTTAAATTAATCATCGTGAAAGTTAGCAGTATCACTAACTTAAACAATTTCTCCTTTGTCATCAGCACTAAGTGAATCAGCTTCCAGTGAGTCAAGATACTTAATTTTTGCAATAAAATTCATTATAATGTCATGTTGAAGTGTAATTTTCCCACAATTTTGTAAAACCTCAATTTTGTGACACTGGACGTGGTCTCATGGATATTTTCGGTCGTTATATTACATGCCGCAGCGTTACAAAGCTTGAGACATTTGTGAGGACATAAAGGCACTACCAAATGGTTGTGGACGGCTTTTAAGTTTGGTAAAAGTTATGCGTGACTAGCTTTTTTGTTACAATCTACTTATTACACTATAATGTTCTATGTGGGATGGATGGTATAATAAACTGACAAGTAATTTAAAGTTCTGTTTACATGAGTGAAGCCAACGGACTCTATTAGTTAGGATCTGTTATGCGGCCATGTGCGAGAGGGCTGCATTGTATAAACTGTAAATAGGGTTAACATGATTACAGACCGTGTACTTCAATTGCTGTTACCTATAGTCCATACTAATATATTACAAATGCGATAGTAACTCTGTTATTAGACCGATTTAAATGAAATTTGGTATAGCGACAGGATAGTTTTTATCCGAAAAATTCCAGGGGAACGAAAACTACGCGGGTAAATTCTCGAGGGACAGCTAGTTACAAATAAGGGAAGCTCAGATAATAAAAACTCATGATTTTATCGATTTTAACTTGGGCAATTTTTTCTAGTTTATCCACATTTAGACCAAAACAGCAGCTTTTGCAATTTCGTCTGGCATAAAAAACTCGACTCAGCTTACTTTGCAAATCGCTTCTCTGTATCCGCTCGCACGCTCCGCTCGTTAACTCAACCGCTCGGCTCCCATAACTTACTCCTAGACCCAAGTGGCAATAAAGAGGTGGACAGCCTGCAGCTATTGTTAATCTCGACCACGGAACAGGTTCGAAGAGAGAAGTATAAAAGCTTGAAGATAAGAACACCATGTGAATGTTTTTTGATTGCAGCCGTTAACTTTGTTTATGTGGTATTACCTTAAAACTTTTGTTTTAAAGTAACGTTGCGTGTTATTGTTGTCACCGTAGTTGTTTTGGTCACGCTTTTCGACTATATTTGGAGTGGGTCAGTTTATTTTATGGCATATTTAATTTTGTATTATTAAATTGACCACGTTCAAGTCTTTCCGTAGTTTTTTCTCAACCATGTAAGGGTCAGTAAGTACGCAATCTAACCGGACCTAGCTAAATACTAATGTTTTTTGAATTTTTACCTCTAGAACTCAGTTACTGAGTAACAATATACCCCTTGGTAAGACTGATTGCCAGACTTTCTAGCTCTGATTTATTTTAGTAACATTTGTGAAATATCTTCTAATTACAACCGGAATTAACAGCTTTACCAGCCTTTCAGAACAAGGGATGTCTGTAACTTCCTATAAAATATCATAAAGTATTTATGGATTGAAACAATCACAATTAAACTTGTCTGTCTGGTTTTAAACCGCAATCTGGAATAGGAGACGCATTAGCCTATAGCCAAGTACTCCTTCAAGTGTTTAAGACGATATAGTTCTGGTGTCTTCTACTTACAATAATGAAAGTGTATGTAATAAGTCGAATCAATCAATACAATCTTTAAACCAACAAGACTGAATGTCAGAAACCTTACACAAAGTACTAACACAAGTTCCATATAATGTACACCCATTATAAGTCAAAGAAAGTGTCCTCCCAAGCAACAATGTTAACAAAACGTCGACGAAGTACGAACCAGACTTATTTGCTTACAATTCATAACTCAGACTGCCTGACAAATTCATATAACCTCGTTTAAACTTAAAGCAAGCCCAACTTGGCTTAAGTAATCAATGAAAAGTTCCACGTAATGGGCATCCAAGTTATGAACGATTTGCATAACATTTGCTTTTATTAGTTTTCTTAGTTCTTGTTTTGATTTTCTCTACAATTTAATTATTATTAGTTAATGGGGTTATTGCTGAGACAGTAATTGTACGGCAAGCTTACGCAATTTTAGAATTGATAATGCAAATACGGTTGAACAAACAGTTGGCTTTTATGACCGTAGTATTTTAGTGGTTTTAGAACATACAGCAGGACCCAAGTTGTAATTTATAATTCTCACAAGTACTTAACCTAAGCTGATTGCAATCAAACCAATAAAAAAATTATTCGTTCTTAATCTTAACTTCAAAAAAATATGAAAGCCTTTCAAGCAAGTCAGTACAATGGACAAATCCGGTTGACACGATTGCCTTCGGAACGACATTTCAATACATTCGGCTATTTATGCAAATACATATGTGATAGTGTAACAAAATGTCAAGCGTAACGTAACATCTACTTGTAATATCTTTGAAAACATTTCATGTCGCAATAGTGCTCCAATAAAAATGTATGTCCCGAAGCCAATCACAATTTGCGCAATACACAGGATCAGATATCGAAATTTGATCGCAATAGATACACTTAGCTAATTATTGATAGAATTCTACCTCTGATTGACAAGAATATCAATTATCAGCGGTTTGCTAATATAGACCTTATCAATGTAATGTATAATGAAACGATTGTGGACATAAATCCATGTATTGATACGATCAAATTGATCAAACAAATACTAATTCATAATGTAGTGCCGGAATTGGCAGACCAGAGTACCAATAAGGTAAGTAACAATGAAGTTAAAAATAACGCAAGTAATTTTGCTGGTATGAGTAATAAAAATAGGACAAAGAAGTACTTTCATAACATCAATGTAACCATAGGAAAATAAATCCCCAAAATAAACATAATTTTGGACGTTATTGAATAAAATCTAAAAACGAGCTAAATTGGAGTTCTAAAAGCTTTGATCCACTAGTTACGGAAAACCATCTTCAATGAATAAATAATTTCCGGTCAAAGTAACAAAATTTTGCGCAAGTCAAAATTCGCAATAACAATAGGGCAACATTTACTGTATAACTTGTTGCTTCCTTTCATATTACGATGTTTTGCGTTGGCGGGGTCTTCTAATCAGCTCCCGAATCTTTAAGGAGTTAGATTGAGTTACAAGTTTGTCGAAGAGTCGTCCGCTCTGGATTTGAGCGAGTATCGGGCTCTGTTTGTATTCATGTTAAAAGGAGCGTTTTGAAGTTTCCTGAAGTGTTTGCTACGTTTCGAATTTAAAGATAAGGAATTTGATGTTTGTCAATGTCTTCTTTTGTTTCCTTTTTCATGTTGATGTTATAATTATTAATATAATGGGTCGATATTCTTTTGTAGTTTAGTTAGTTCTATGGTGTAATTCTGACAGGAATTTAAGGTGTAATTTTATTTTATGATTGTGTTTATTCAAGCAAACACATGTGTATGATTATTTTCACACATTTCATTGAACTATATAAAAGCTGCCTGCTGATTAAAGGTGTTCGTCTAAAAACAACATGAACCAACTATTACGTATTTTATAAAAGTGATCATTATCTCTCTATCTTCAAAATTAATATAAAAACAATGAGATTAATTCACAACACAATGGAGTCCCGCTACTGCTATGGAATGCATGTGAAGTATTACAAAATATTCTCCACACTTTCATACATATACCATAGCGATTCCACTTACTATTGTAACGGCACTCCTTGCACACGATATTGCTCTTTCATTAATTATAACTTTTAATTAATCACATCAAATAATACCTCAGTTGGGACCGGCCGGTAATAAATGAGCTTTTTATTTGATCATTGCTTCATTTCATAACGCGTATATATTTATTACATTTCCTTTGATAAATGCTAATTTAATTTCCATTTTTGTGAGTAAATCGATCTTTGACAAAGCTTGCGTTGGTATTATTTTAATGATCCACGATTTCGTAAACTGTTTACAATAATGGCTGTTATTGTTGTATTTACTGCTGCAAATTATAGGTTCAATATTCTGTTAAGGAAATCAGGTCAGTCTTTGTCAAGTTCACAATGACTTACTATTGTTAAAATTGAAGGCCTTCTTCTTTTTCCTTTACGCTTTCGTTTCAAGTAAAAGTTGGTTCCTTTTCATTTTCATTTTAATATAGTACTAAGCATATAGAACGACCAGTCACAGCACGAACGCCCCAGTTACCGTTGCCTTACATAATTGTATTAATTATGAAGAAAAGTATTATTGTGGAATTATGTGGCAATGGATTTCAATATCTAGTGCATGAAATTAAAAATGTTTGGTTCTTTAATAATTTGTACGTTTATTGTTATTTAAAATATTAATATTAATATCTGAACAATTATATTTTGTGTCGTCAGATAAAAGTTACTCTTTCAATTTATGTGTTCTTTCTAAGTATATCCGTCATATGCAGTCGTACCTTTTCAAACATTTGTGTTCAGCTGGTTAAATTAAAACCCGGCTCTGACATATTTTGGAAAAGGCTAAGAACAAGTCGAATTTACTTTATAAAGTTTAACCTAAGACTTAGGAAACGTACACAAATGAAAACGTCGATGAAAAAATACCTAACACGCTTTGACTAAGTAGTCTTATAAACGTAAAAACCATGATATCTACAAATTTCACCGTGTTGACCGAAATATACTCCCAAACAGAAATTAAGAGCACACAATTCCTCTACCAATCTTGAGTTATATCTGCTAAGTATGTCCTTTGTCTGACAGTCGTGTTGTCCTGCAATTTATGGATTAGTCCCTTTGTTAGCTGTCTGTAATGTATTGACATTCGATTGAAGATAGAGCGTGGCCGTAATGGATGGTCATCTCGAACAGTACTGTCATTGACAATTAATGCTGGAGCATTTGCGTCGTGTCTGTTTGTTGTAAGGACGTAATAATACCACAAGAAATCAAAGAATTAAATTGTGACGAGTTAATAATGCTAACTGAAGAATAAAATCTTGATCTAAGTTAATTAACATTTCAACGACCAAGCAACAGCCGGCTGTCGCGCTGCTATTGTCTTAATATTTTGTCTCAAATCACGTATGTTCCAAGGTTTAAACAACAGGAAAATATATTGACAGCGGTGTATTTTTGTGTAGCAGTACATCATAACACCTTTCTTGCCAGACATGAAAAGTTGCAAGTTTAATGTGATTCATCCAATTAAGTCACACGTAAAAATTATTCAAGAATGCGATTAAAATTATTTCGACACGTTTTTAGAAACTAATATGAGATATAACGAAATGACTCAACATACTTTATTTCTTTTTCCTTCCTTCTCCTAATTGGAGCATACTATTGGAAATAAAGATTACTTTTACTATAAAATAAGAACGTTGTGTGTCTTTCAATTTCCAAAAATTACCAGAGAATGAAAGATCAATCTCTACATCAGTTTATACACCCAAATAGGACTCCCCAATTTACGATTACCCATCTTAAAATGGTGAGTGAGAATCGTAGCTCACATTATCTCCTCTGCCGGCTCGTAAACATTGAAACGTAACAAATCTTTCACACCTAACAAATGAGAATGACTAAAAATCAATTTCCGTCCTATTTCTGTATCAAAATTATGCGCTGAACCGTTACCGTGTGACCATTACGTGAATACTCAGTATACGTTCGTCCCACACAACCGGGATTTACAAAGCATCTGATATTTTCAAAACTAAAATGTCTTCCGCTAGCGAGCCCTCGATTTATAGCATTGTTGGCCACGACTCGAATAAGAGCTTGTACGACAGTTATCGCAAAGCAATGCCTCGAACTGTGCTTAGCATTGTTAGCTTAACCTACTCAAATTTATGTGGTGTAGCCTTTAAATACTTGTAGTACAATTTACAATACAGAAATGGCTTTGAATAGATTGGATTTAGGATTATTATATTGAAAAGGTTCGGTGCTGGCTTTATTTGCATTGTAAGCGGATATGTTTGAGTTTTCTGAAATGGATTATGTTTAAATTACTTATGGTTTTGTTGTTGAAAGTCACAAATTAAGGGAAGTGTTCAAATTTTACTCTAAAACCATTATGCATGGAAAGAAACATGCAACCTAGCACGGTGGATGGGAACACAGTCTGCGTCGCTTTAACATTTGCAAATAATGACGCGTGCATTGGATCATTCGGTTTTCTTCAAAATGGTTGATCTAAATGGTGCTACTCGCGCGTCACTCGTTTTCCGGTGCAGCAATTTGTTTTTGGTCGCTTTTAAACACCATGGCTTAATTCTTATAATATTTTTTGGAATTATTTTACAATGCTCTTTACTTTCGTAGTTTTCACACACGTCAAGAAGCAATACGAAAAACAATTATAATCAAGATTATGCAAAATTAATTTAAAAGAGTGACCGTGAACTTTCTTTCCTATTCTTATCAATAGAGTCAACCTCATCCTATCTACGTTTTGAAATAAGCCACAGGCTTCAAACTTTGTAGTCAACCGTTCTTGACAATTCATAAATGTCTGTAATTGGTCTAAGTAAAACGAATGCTTGCTCAGGCACTACCTCCCATTAATTTTTAACCAACATTCTTATTGGAAAATTGACCACCCAGCACATTATGATCTCTCTCCAAACGTGACAGATTGCGGTTTCATCTGATGATAAAAGTGAAGGTGATTGAGGTTACCCGCTGTGACCAAAACTCGATCCTGAGAATTTCAACCGCACCCTTTAAACCAGACCTTACTACAGGTCCTGTCAAAAGTTATAAGACTTACAAGCTAAATCTGATACACCCAGTTTAGTCATACATCTCAATTGACATGTTTCGGCCGATCAAAAGATTCAAGAACGCGATTAAAACTGTTTCAACATAGTTTTTAGGAATTAAAACGAAATATGAGTCATATCCTTCATAACTAGAACATCAACTTTTTATACAGTATACTTATGAGCTCCAACGCTTATGAGTGTTCTTAGAAATATTAAGGTAGGTACTTATTGTGACCAAAAATTGATATGACTAATATTCAAATGTGTTGTTAAGATATAATTCGGAAATAACTCGCGCCTAGCAGACGTAGAAACACTTATATTAATTACCCATAATGCAAGCAAATTACTTCCGTTTCTTGCTTAGAGTATGTTGTGCAGGATAGGCAGTGTAATGTTGTGACCAATTGTTTCTAATCTGGGTTTGAAATGTAGGGCGTAAGATTAAATAATACTTTTATGAATTTTGTAAAATTGTTCAAGTATGTATGTACGTAAAAAAGAACGGATAATGTATTAGGGCCACCATTAAATATTAAGAACTAGCTACTAAATATTGTTCTAACTGCAATTTATAGAAGTAGTCATTCAGGAAAATTGCCACTATTTACATATTAGGGTTCATGTGGCGCAGTCCTTTGTCAGGCCGGACGGACATTGATCTGAGACTTATGTTTAGGATGTAACTAAACAATTACAATGCCAAAGATTATTATAAAATTGTGTTAATGACATAAGGAAACCCTTGTACAATATATTTCGAAAGTAAATTAAACACCTACACATTAAATTCTAATTAAAATGAAACACAGGTGTGTTATCCACGTTTCAAAATCCAAGATTACCCCATAAAAACTCGAAGACCAACAAACTATTCTGATGTTTAATTGTTTTCATTTTCTTTTCACACAGTTGGTGGGCAAAGTAAAGATCTATAATTATAAAGAGCATCTACCGAAATGTGTAATTATTTCATCAGCCGACTGCGGTGTAAGACTATTATGTCAGTATTATTTTTTAAGTCGGCATTCGATTTCTGTGAAATGTAATTACAATATCTGTGACAGGTTTGCTTCGCCTAGAGGTGAAATTTAATAGTGTATGATTAAAATTCAAATTTAAGGTCCGCTGTCACTGTTGTGTGACAAATTGCTTTGGAATTTTATACTTGAGACAAGTTGTGGGGCAACTGCAGCCCGACATAAACGCGTTGCTAAAGTGTCAGTTTCAAAGTAATTGTTTTGAAGTCGAGTACTGGTATTTTTATAAGGAATGTGTGACGGGTTTGCTAGTTACGCGCTCGTAAACCGTGCAATATTGTCTTTCACTGTCGCGTTGTGCGAAATATAGCCGGGCTTGTCGCGTGTAAGATTTCTTTTGTGTCTGCAGCAATGAAAATATGGAGTTTGATCGAGCGGAACGCCTCCCGTATCCATTTCTGTAATGCTAGATTAGTGACATTGTCTTGCTTATAAGTCATCAGACCTCAGTGTTCAGTCATCTGCATTATAATGTTCTTTTAAAAGAAAGAAAATAATTAAACTTATAGACAGAAGCTTTTTGGTGGTAAGCGACGCCGAGCCTGAACTGAGTCTAGAAATGTGTTTTTTTTTTTTGGGTGTTTTATTTATGACGGAGAAGAGTATTTAGAATAAAAAGATTGACGAATGAAAGAGAGAGAGGCCTATACATCAAAGTAGATTTATATCTACTTTCTTAAAAATCCTCTTTTTCCTTAAAATATGCCTTATGACCTATGCATCAAAATGACACATCTATGTGTAAACTGACTGACTGACTGTTGATACTGTTGCACCTAGATACATAAAACTTTGAGGGTGTGTTCTTTTTGAAGAGTAAGTAGTTAACCACTTAGAAAGGATTTTTGGAAATTCCAATCTTAAAAGGGTAAAATTGAGAACGGAAATTCGACAACAACGCGGGCGAAGCCGCTGGCGAAAGCTAGTAGATAATATACATTAAGCTATGACTCAAAGCGGATGGATCCACAGGGGGCATCTAGTGGAAGCTCATGTCAACATGATTTCTTAATTGACTACAGTTTTCCAAGACAAAGTTTTAATAGAAATAATGTTTTCCAGTTACATTATTTTCTTTACTGACATAAACGTTGAGACCACGCGACGTATCAGCTACCTAAGTTTCCGAGAAAGTAGTTGAGTTGATGGAGAAAAACAAGTTACTGTTGTAAATACTGGTTACCTGCCGTTAACTAGACATTGGTTACTTCAACCATATTCCAGGAATCTTGTATGGAAGTATGATTTATTTAAGTTTATTCGTAGATTGTTGGTTGAGAAACTTTGACATGTAAATTAATTTGACTCTTATTTATTGGGTCTTTTTGTAATATTTTCAGTTGCCGTAAAAGGTATTAAATAGGATAATATATCTGCCTATTACTAACATATTTACTGTGCCACCCAGGGCAACGTTCTCTTCTTATACGGAGAAGGCACAAAGTTTCTTCATTAAGCTTTTTAATTATACATATAGGTCCAGTTTTTTGTTTTTGACTTTATTTTTGGTAAATAGTGTATTCTTTTATTTTTCTAATTATTTATTGAGACTTGTAAGAACTCCTTACCAATAATATACTATAACAACTATGACCCTGTAAGCAGTTTCGAGAACAATGGAAAATAATCGATCGCCGTAGTGTGTCTAACAATGAACTAAATAGATTGAATGACAGATTTAAGGGTCCTCATAAAATCAAATTAGCAACAAGAATATTTATAGTCTTTATCGAGTAAGTTATTAGATCGCCAAGGTAAGTAGTGCGACAAGTAACCCTGTTATAGTATGACAATAATCTTGCGATTGTCAAGTGCATTAACCTAGATAAGATCCGGATGTAGTATTACCTGTCTAACTAGTCTTTGTCCTCTAGAGTACATGCCAAAAACCTATTTATTCGGCCTTGTTGTAAATTATATTCTTAGTGTAGGGCCTGATGGCCCGCTCAAATCGAGCGTCCAGCGGGGCGGGGCGTGCGGCGTCCATAATATCAAATAGACGCATTAACACGTAGGTGTCCTGAGTAGCGACCGAGCGGCGCGAGAACAACTTGCACGCAACGCTGCACGCTCCGCTCAACGCTCCGCTCAACGCTCCGCTCAACACTTCGCTCAACGCTTCGCTCAACGCTCCGCTCAACGCTCCGCTCAACGCTCCGCTAAATGCTCTTCTTTATGCAAACATGAATAAACGCCTGGGGCAGCTTTTTTGTTAAATTGTCAAGTCATAAAATATTTTTTTTTTAAAGTAAGTATTATAGTAATGTTAGTATTTTTGTGTTTTTCCACTTGGACTAAATTAATGCTTGAAGCACAACATTTATGGTTGAATGTGATTAAGAATAGTTCAGTTTAGTTAAAATTCCAGTAATATAGCAATAAAAGTTTTAGTGTTTTACAAATTCATACAAATACCTAAACCATGTCCTTATTTATTATATGAACTTCGGAAACTAAGATAGGTATAACTTAGCCCAAATCAAATCAAAACCCAAAACACGTGCAATCAATTCACCCTAACAACCAAAAACAAATGCTAATCTGCAACTTAATTGGATCTAAACTTACATAACAACAATGGAATCCGTTGTGCAATGCAATCTTGATAACGACAAGCAAATAGACCGAGTGAGATACGACAAAAGCCGAACCGAAGATTTTATCTCCACCCCAAGTAGCGACCAGTAATTAGGAACAAAATTCAACATCTTTATCTTGACGATCGAATGCAAACCTTGGATATTATAGGCTCATTAAAATAATATCGGTTCTTATTAGAAAGCAAGGTCGGTGTTGATGCCAGTTCTGTTTGTCGTGTGCTACAGTTTTCGATGTGGAGCAATGACGATAAAATTATCTTTTGGTACTTATTGTTAGGAGTTTCATCATGGGTTTTGGCAAAAAAATACCTATTGGTAATACCTACTTAGATTACAATAAAATTATTTAAATGGTAATGCATCTTTAATGTATTTTTAACTGAACATAATTTGATAAACTAAGAATAACTTGACGTAACTTACAAGTGTAACAATAAATAGATTAAGGCGGCATTTACGGCTATAGGTCATCGCCGATTGTCAGTGCCAAATTTTAAATCAAACTCTAAGACCCGTATTAATAGACGCTACTCAACTCCGAGACGCTCTCAAGTCTCTTGCTGTCCTTGTCATTCTAAAGGGAAAAAATAAGGACAGCAATAAACTTGAGAGCGTCTCAGAATTGAGTGACGTCTATTAATACGGGCCTAAATCATTTATTCAAATAAACCATTTACTTTAGAACTGTCTACAAGTAAATCTGTCAGAAAGTTAAAGCTAATTGCCTGTTTCAAAATAGTAGATTCTATGGATAAGAACGAGCAAGAAATTTCATGACCGAACTATGCAAATCGTCCGTCAGAGAGCTGCCGGTTGCTGATGTTGATGGTACAGAATCAGTGAGAAATACGTTCAGTGTAAACGCAGCTATAAGCAAAGTCAAAGTCAAAGTCAAATCATTTATTTCCATTAGACCAAAAAAGGCACTTTGAAACGTCATACTTAAGCCGGGTCTCCACTAGGCAACAATTGACGCGCAACATGTTGCACAACAAGTTGCTCAACATGTTGAAAGTCAGCGCGGAACTTTTGTTGAACAACGTTGTCTGTCTACGCATCTCCAGTCGTCGCCAACATGTCGCCAGAGGAACTTGTATTAATTTCAGCGGCACTGGTTATAATTTTATCGAAAAATGCATCTAAAAGAAAAAAACCACGTTGGTGGGTTAAAAAATACCTACAAAACAAACAAAATGTAAAAACGCAAAAACCCTCATTGATACTCAACTAACAATGCTCTTTAAACAAACAACAAGCCGCGCGTCTTGTTGCGCGCCAGCTAGCAACGTCGCGTGCTGTTGGGCAGCGTTGCCGTACATGTTGAGCGTCACGTGTCGCGCGCCAAATGTTGCCTAGTGGAGACCCGGCTTTATAAACAAAAGTGAATCTACCGAATAAGCGAATAATTGATTCCTGTTTAAAAATATAACAGGTTACATTGTAGCTGGTAAATCCCATTTTGTCGTCCATCATCATCACCCTAGCCTTTTCCCAACTATGTTGGGGGTCGGCTTCAAACCTAACCGGATTCAACTGGATACCAGTGTTTTACGTGAAGCGACTGCCTATCAGACCTTCACATCTCAGTTACTGAGCGATAAGATAACCTTGGTTAGACTGGTCAAACTTTTTCGCTTCTGACTACCTGTAATGATTGTCAAAATTCTACGAATGACAACCGGAATAAACGGCTTAACGTGCTTTCCAAGGATGTACAAGATAAAGTTAAGAAAGTACGTATGAATTAAAAAGTCACATTGGTACCTGCCCGGATTTGAACCCACAACCTCTTACACGAGAGGCGCCTTATCAACCGGGCCATTCCGACATTCAATATGTATATTTCTAATTTGCGCTATCGTCCGTGATATGAATATTCTACCCAAAATTCAATACACTATCAACCAACTTCTTACACAACGCTTTAACTTAGTGTAAGACCAAAAGCAATCTAAAGCATCCTCTGAACTGGCGGATTGCAGCAAGACAAATGCGAGATACCGGCTTGTACCGGTAACCGCCCCAGTTCTCAGGCTTTGTCGCCGGGCTCCTTTGTGACTTGACTCTATCTGGATCACGGAGGTACCGCCACTTATGCGTAACTTACGGGATGCTGCGGTATTGTTAGGACTTGTTTTCTTGCTAATTTTGAGGGAAAAATGCTTGGAATTTAGTGGGTTTTTCTTGCAGGTTGTTATAGTATTAAATTACTAGCTGTCCCTGGTGGTTAGTCAGTGCTCTGCTCCCTTAAATTGTGGCGTGATGTTACATAACCTATAACATTCTCCGATAAATGGTCTATCCGACACAGGAAGATTTTTTAATTCTAACAAGCAGTTCCTGGGATTAGCACGTTCAATCAAACAAACTCTTCAGCTTTATAATAATTATTATAATATTACAAAGTATAGATTTTACTTTTCTCTGTAACTGGTGGTACGAATCCCGGCTAGTACCAACGTGACTTTTTCAACTTGACTTACTACAAAAACTTACTCAATTGCTACATTTTGTGATGACATCAATCCGCATAGTAACTAGAAATGACATCATCATGAAATCTCATTTTTACGTAACATTAGCATATAAAAAATCCCGACAACAATCATCTGACAGTAGCCCACCAGACACAACACCGAATGGTTGTAATTTTGTACCTCTTCAATAAAGGATGTACAACTTTCCACTCCATTCTTCATACCTCCAATGTATCAAGACCTACCTCATAATAACTCCAAACTATAAACGTCAGTATATGCAAAGCCTTGCAAATAAACAACTGCATATATCAAAATGTCATAGAAACAATGACGCTAATTAGTTTGTCTAAAACGTATTAATAAACTGGTTTAGAGTAGGTAGCGGTTTTGTTTCTACCTATGAATAATGAGCCAGTTATTGCATAACAGCTTGGATAATTAATGGATCAATTGTGTTACTTGAAACCTGGTACTAATATTAGTATTAGAGATTCATGTAGTCAGTAGTGGGATATTGGGCCATTGATGTGTCTTTTATGAAAGTTTCTATTATGATTTTTTTATGTAAGCTCTTACGTAAGTGACAGTCATAGAAAAACTGGTAATACATAGAATGGGCTTCCACCCATAGGTGTTGCCGGGGTTGCGGAATGTTTATAATAGTTACCGTGACCCTGGAACATAAAGGGCAATCGAAGGAACATGAGTGGGTTTTAGTCAGTAAAAGTCTGACACGCCCTCCCGCCGCACCCAGGACGGGAGCAGTCGTTTAATGATTTCCCACCCACCAAAAAAAAACCCATAGATAATAGATAAGGCACGAGCATTGATCACCATGCTTGCGCTTGCGAATTGCCAATTTATATTTTAACTAGCTGTCTACTGCGATTTCACCCGCATTTTTGGTTACTACTCCGTTCCAGTAGCTTGATCTTAAAAAATAACATTTCAATTCGATCCAGTATTTTCTGAGCTTGACGCATTCAAACAAACACACTTTTCAGCTATAAGAATAGATATATAGAGGTTGCGTCACGATGTTTTCCCACACCGATATCAGTGAGGTCCAAGATAAAGTTAATGGTACTTTCTTATCAAATTTGCATGGGCATCTTATCCTTTTTAAATAGTAATAATTATATGAGAGTCTTGCCTTCATGACTCATAAAACTACCTCCTTAAACTTTCGTCATACAGTGTGGCGACATCTGTTGCAAGTCTAAAGAACTAGAATAGACATTTCTCACTCGTCGAGAAGTAGCCCACCAGACACACACAACACCCGTCTAGTCGCCAGTCGGAGAACGTTCCCTTTTCAATGAAGGATGAGAAAGTTTTCACCCTGTTCTCCGAAACTAAATGAGGCAAAGATATACAAAGCCACATTTTGCAATTTACCACATTTTGCAGTTAGTTTATATTATAAACTCTGTTTATAAAATTTTACGAATGTACGTTTATTATTGTTTTGTTTTTTAATGACAGAACAAAATTAATAGCTAGTAGGTTTTGGTCTACCAGAACAGATACTTTTTTTTATTAAAAACGTTAATATAAATAATACATTTATCTTGTGTTGTGGGTCACAAACAATTGGGCTCGGAACAAAAACTTGTAATGTTTCAAGAATCGCAATTACTGAACCAACTATGACCTCTAAATATCCCATTTTTAAGTTCTGTGAAATAATATTACACGTTTGACGGGGCTAAAGTCACGGGCAATAACTAGTCTACAATATACACAAGGAAAATTGGTCCTTGCCAAGTAACCACGACCGCTCTTTCGGGCTATTGCTCTTTTATGTTATAAATAGGCGGATGATCAGTTACTTTATACATGACGTAGCACTTTCTACACGTAAATCGATCGACCCCAACCTTCAAGGGTCTAAGGATACCGAAATAGAATATTTTCCATTAGTTACCGCTAAGTTAACTTCCTACGGAACTTAACTCGTCTCATATTTTATCAAATTAGTTTTCTTTTTACGTTCAAGAGATTTTTTGTGGGAGTCACTTTATTTATGAATGTGCTTTGATATTTTTAAGGTCAAGTTTCTTCTGTGGGCAAATTGAGTTATTTTTAAAGGACTCCTGACATAATTGGTTTATGATACTACGGTTTATGGTACTGGAAGAATTTTATTATATTCGTAGAGAATTTGTTTATAATCTCACTCGATTTTGCTTGCGATTTTGATCCAGTTATAATGGATGAATAAAATAATATTTGATTTGTAGATTGATAAAATGTAGCACATTTACACGTCAATATTGTGATATATATATTTTAGGAGCCGAATAACCCTACCACCACCGGGATCAATGGGACCCAGTGTTAGTCGTAATCTTCTCAATTTTCAACACTGTTATTTTGACTGTAGATTGAGAAAAGGCTAGATGATGATATCGTTTGGTGGGATAAGAGCTCATCTTAAGTCCTATACATAGACTCAAGCCAAAAAGCCGGCGTTTCGTGATGCAATTTAACTGCTGCGCTCCTGTCTTTTACATTGATAGGTGGATTGATTGAAATTGACAATATGTGTCGAAGTGTCACGAGAATGGGTACCTAATTTAAATACAATGCTAGAATTACTGTTTACTGACATTAAAAAACCTTATACATTTTAATGTAACAATACCGTGTAAAATTAATTCAGATCTGTAACATAATTTCATAAAATAAAAGGTTATCTGCGGATTAAATTGACATAATTATTACAGTTTTTGACTGTTTAAACCTTCGAATACACGTGATTCCAGACCATAGAAAGACAATAAAAAGAAAGACCAAAAAGCCGGCTGTCGCTTGGTCAGAGAAAGGTTAAATATCAATTTCTATTCCCAGGTTAACATCATCCTAAAAGAAAAGCAAAATGGGAATGAACATTTACCATGCCGTGAATATTATAATATGCGCTCAGCACTTAGGCAGATACAGCACTCGAGGCATTAAATTTTATAAAATCTTTAACGGCAATATTGGAATTTGCGGTTCGATTTATGCGGAGCTTGCATGACGGGAATCGTAATGAAGTGTGCGCGTTAAAATGCACATTTTTCAATAATTCCATTATGAGGGCGCGAAGTGGTCGGAAATCATTGATTTATTGATACCAAACACCTTTGGAATATTATTTTCCTTTTAACAGTTGACGCTCGCTGTTGCGGCCGTGTCAATTTGTTAAGTTGTCAAAATATATGTGTTGCAAGATTGGAAGACATTAAATTAAATTACGAATTTAAATACAAAAGACTTGGTATATGTTGTCAGCCTTTCAGTAAGCTTTATTGCCTTGTATTTAAACTGCAAACTTGTTACTAATGTTAGTAAATAATTTACTCAAATACTGACAGTTCAATTTGATGAATAGAGCGGTTGGCAGTTCTATTGTTTAAGTAATTTTGCAAGTTCTAATTGCGGAGTTAAGAAAAATAAAGATAATTAATTTAACACTTAGCTAACCTAGTAGGACATGTTTTGCACATAAGTAATTTTGTAACCAAAACTGACGAAACCACATCAAAACAAAGACATCTAAAACAATTCTCAAGATTAAACGCAGTCCCACAGCGCAATGCGAATAAGTCAAAACTTGTATGTTTAAAATGCCCCTAGATTACGTGAGCTAGTTCACAAATATGTGGCAACGTTGCAATCTAGTGCAATTAAAACTTGGCTAGAGTTTGTATATGAGTGCACCTTTCGCCCAAAATTTGCCAAGTTGCCCGAGTTTGACCAAGTTTGCTTGGCGTTTATCACAATGGAGCGTGGAAGTTTGTCGCCCAGGGACGTCGACGGAGCGACTCAATATTGTTTGGAACTTCAAGAAATATTGTGTCATAGGTATTACGTACGGAGCGGTACGATCAACTTTATGGGCCGTTGGAGAGAAATTAAAAAGTGATACGGTGGATGGCTGCTGTATGAAATTTTATTTGAAAGTCTTAGAAATTTTATTTGATAAAAAAAAACAGCACAAGAACTTAATATTAAAAGTTGTTATTAATATAGTAAGACAAAAATAGATATACTATTTAATTTAACAAAATAAACAATCTGTGAGCACCTTTCACAATTCGCTGTCTCCACAGAACAATAAATAATAACTGAATGCATACTTAACAAACTAGTCTCGTTAGCTAAATTACTGAGCCAATTAATAGGGACTCCAACTCCCAAAGTCCTTTAGTGTTAGAGTACAAACTTAATAATGCACTTACAATAAACTACTTAGAATACTCTCCATTTGGCAAAGTTCTTGAAGGCTCTTGAGAGACCCAAAGAGTGCTTCAATATTACCTTTTAAGTTTATAAAATATTGTCTTCTTATATTGTCTGGGGTTGCACCGCGTGCGTCCCTACTTTGAGAATTTATATCAGATGTTGTATCCTGAATTATAAGAACAAGTATCTATTATTACATGTCGTAAATATTCATGGCAAACTTGTTTCATAGTGCATGTCGGGAGATTAAATAGAAACTTTAAAGACACGTGCTGCTGGTAAAATATGGTTAAGAAAAATATTAAATCGAGCATTTTATAGTACTTAATATAGGACAACAGTAGAGTAACCTTTCTTTGCAATAACTTTGTGGCCATGACCTACCTACCTTTCTAAGTTAACCTGACCGTACTAATGGTATTTAAGTGGGAGTACCAGAAGATTTTAATTAATTTCAAGGTAAATACACTGTAAAGTTACTGAACTTTTGTAACCTTTGTGAGAATTATTGCGGTTAATCCAATTCGCATGACTATCTATTAAATCAGACGCAAAATAAGTATGACAAAAAAATGCTATATTCATACCTAGGTCCAAAGCTTTACAATCACCTTTGCCGTTACATAGTACTTGTTTAAGGAATATGAGGAACACGATGTAAAGTTCCCGATCTTTCATTCAATAGGGAGGATCCTTCGACTAGACAGAGGTATTTACTGGGTGACGGTAGTTGGAATTATGTTTATATAATAATGTGATGATGTGAAAAACGTGAATTGTAATATTCATATTTAGGCCAACATTGGACACCTTAGGTCAAAAGAAGAGCAGGGTGAGATCATTGTAGAATTAAGAACTTACGTGCAAGTCAATAAATCAGTTGAGTAATTTAGCGTAAGTTCTAAAACAAAAGCCTATTAATGCAAACATAAACTAATAGTATTCTATAAGTATGAGAACTATTTCTTATGTATCTGTAGGTTACCCAACAGTAATACACGAACCGATAACCTACAGACCAATTCGAAACCCCTCCAGCTAAACATACAAACTATTCGACCAAACTCCGGTTAAACTCTAATCTAAGTTCGTAACTAGTTCGACATACAATCAAATATATTGTAGGTATTAAGCAATACGATTGTCAATGATAATGATTAACCTTTAGATCTGAATCTGGAGGTTTTCGAACAATTCCTCGAAAACGTTAAGATGTTTCGATAAAGTCGTCGAACAACACGGAGCGTGAATATCTGACATCTATTGAATTTTGTATTGTCGTAACTGTGTGGTGGGTAAAATGGCGTAAGTCTGATTGTAATAAAAATTGCGGTGAGAGATTGTTGCTGGTTCTCTTGTTCACATACTTAACCGTATTTTAACTTAGAGCATCTTTTTCTTTCCATTTAATTAAGAAAAAAACCAAAGATAAAAGATTAGTTTACTCCTGCCTAATTAAGACCCGTATTAACCGTATATTAGCCGTCACTCAACTCCGAGACACTCTCAAGTCTCTTGCTGTCCTTGTCATTCTAAAGGGAAAAAATAAGGACAGCAATAAACTTGAGAGCGTCTCAGAATTGAGTGACGTCTATTAATACGGGCCTTAGACACTTCATAGATAATTTAGACGCAATTAAAAACATCGCCTCTACAAATATGTCAATTTACTCCAGGAGCTGGCTAATTTGACAGGACCATAAATATAAGTTTCTTCTGTCCTTTTCTTAATGAAATGGAAGATGCGATGCATTTAACTTAAAGTTGGTTTAGTCTGTGAACAAGTGAATCAGCACCATTAGTTATTTAATAGTCTGGTTTACTAAAGAGCACGGCTAGACAAGTGGCATTGTAGAACAGATTAGAATAGATTTTTAAATGAATTGTGCTAATAAAATTTTACTTAGCATTGCCAATTGTTTTAAGCGTTAACTTTGTTTGAAACAAAACGACTGACACTTGTTGGGTGCTGTACTTTTCTCTTTTTTTTTTTTTTTGGTGAGTGAGAAATCATCAAATGACTGCTCCCGTCCTGGGTGCGGCGGGAGGGCGTGTCAGACTTTTACTGACTAAAACCCACTCATGTTCCTTCGATTGCCCTTTATGTTCCAGGGTCACGGTAACTATAATAAACATTCCGCAACCCCGGGCTGTACTTTTCTCTCTAATTTTTTTTTCTGTAGTGATACAGATTATATGCAGACAATTAATAACAATTAGGATTTTACAATGTTAAATCGGGATTTGCATATTTTAAAATGTGTATTTACTAGGTAGTCTAATCTTCACTATTAAACCTTCAAACACACGTGATTCGAGACACACGTGATTAGAAAGACAATAGCAGCCCGACAGCCGGCTGTCGGTTGATTTTTGAAAAGTTAAAGCCCAAAATCTATCCTGATTGTGTAAGTATGTAAGTATATCTTGTGTTTAAAACAAAGAAAGTAGAAATACGTAGTTTTGTTATAGTATTACTTAATTTCAATTTACTGTACACAGAGAGGGTACAGTAAATTGATTTGAAAACTCATTAAATAACCACCACAAACTTGGACACCAAGTTTATGGTGGTTATTGAATGAGTTTGTATCTTAGCAATGGGTTTTTGTTTAAACTTTTCAGAAATTTAGCTTAATCTTAATAAAAAAATAAATCTACTAAGCGTGTGTTAAACCGCGTGGACAGCTAACATAGTCATACTACATAATTTCTATTTTCAAGTTGACAAAAGTTAAAAAAGAAAACCATTAAAAAAAACTATACTTTATAGCGCTTAAAATATATTTCTCAGGTTATACCAGTGCACCGCTGTGAACTCCGTCAACCCTATGAGTTTGTTCACAAATGCCAGCGGTGTCAAACAAGACGTGACAAATAAAATGGCGACCGTGCGATTGTGCGGTCACCTCTCACTTTTGAATATAAGGTGCAGCGTACAGTAGACTGCGGGCAACTTCGTATAACTTTTAATAGTTAAAGCCTCGTCCCCACTAGGAACATTTGTCGAGCGACATGTGTCCTCGGTGACATCGGGCGACGCCGGGCGACGCCGGGCGACGCCGGACGACATCGCCGCGACATTGTTGAAACTGTTCCTTGTCGCACAGTCGATGAAGAATAGTGACAAGGAATATAAATTACTAGATAATTATAAATTACTAGTTCCACCCAGAAAAAAATACCATTTAGAAATAAGTAGTATGAAGAAAAGGCTTCGACAAAGTACCTGCTATGTAATCGCAAAATAACCTTATTACAAATAAAATAAAACCACGTAGAAATCGGTTTCCCGTTTAAACCTTCGAACACACTTGACTCGAGACACAATAGAAAGAAAATAGCATCTAGACAGCCGTCTATCGCTTGGCCGTTGAAAGGTTAAGAGCTACGGTGCCGCAGGAAGACTTACAGACAATCAAATGGCCAACTTATAATAATCCATTTTTTGCGACGAGGGCGAGATTTAAAAAATACAAAATGCTCTCTGTCCGTCTTACCTTAAACACCATACTTAGCATCACAGATTTCAGATATTGAGCAACTCAAAATTTTCATAATAAATCGATCGGTTTTGCTGTTAAGGTTCCACATAAGTATAATAATTTATTGCAAACTAAACGTGATTGCTTTTTGTAATATCAAGATAATTTGTCTATACTTTGACATTGTTAATCAGTTTTGATGGTGTCTTGATTAAATTGGACACCAAATGTTTGTAATAAATTACTTCATGGTCTGTCGTGAATATAGATATTAGATCGGCCATATTGGTTTTGCAAGACCGACAAAACGGCTAAGCAAATAAGAATGGTATGCTTTATCGTTTAGGTAATCTTTTTTTACTGTCATACGAATGACCTTGTGTAGATGACAGTTGTCATAAATAAACTTTCTGATTAATAACATTTGATATATAAAATATCAGTAAACATTGATAAATTAAATATCAATGTTACTAAAGTAATTACATGGTGAAAATTGTAAATGGGGCAGTAAGGAGAACTATTCTAACATCGCAATTACATGAAAATAATTTTAGGAAACCATATTATTTATTTTAAGAATTTTGATCTTTATTTATATTTGTTATTATTACAAGCACAAACGAATTTTGTTTAAACTATACAGTAGCTAGTTTTTGCCCGCGGTTTCCCTCGTTAGAACGAGAGAAAAAGTAGCCTATGTCACTCTCCATCCCTTCAACTACTCGTATCTCCAATTAAAAAATCACGTCATTCTGTCGCTCCGCTCTGCCGGAGACAGACAAACAGACACACACTTTCCCATTTATAATATTTATATGGGTATAAGTTAATACATCAAAATAAACACAGACTACATATCATCACGTTATAGTCCTTGGGAGTGGAATAGAAACCAAAACCAAACATAACGCGGGTAAAACGACGGGGATAGCTAGACATATATTAGATAACATATTTTTTGCTATTTCCAGGTTGACGTGAAAAAATCAACCAAAAAATAGTAGAAACTGATTTTTAAAAAACCGTTTTTTCGTTTAGAGCGCAAAGATAAAATCACTCGGAATTTGCAAACCAAAAAATGTGAATTTTTTTCCAAACTATGCATGTTGGAAGCGCCATGTTAGTACGAACTAAATGTTTGATGATTGATTATTTCATTCAGTTTTTACATACTCCTATTACATACAATGAGTGTAAAGTTAAATCAGAATTAAAATACACTTTGCTAGTGGTTCACTTATAAATTGGCAATTACTGAACGGACCCGTAGCAGACCACGAAGAAGATAGAGGATCTATCTGAATGGTTTCTTTGAGTTTTGGCAAAACGATGGAAAGAATGAAGGGAGGCCTTTACCCAGCAGTGGAAAAGTACAGACAATAGGCAATATAACAAATATAACAATGCTTATATAGAAATGATAGATGTCCCATATGACGAGAACTTCGTGAAAGCTGAGAAAGATAAGCAGGGCATCATCTCGTGGTATGTATCGATACTGATCAATTTACTGCCCTTGCGAGTCGGGTACATCTGAGTGTAGTTGCAGCAGACATTGTGCTGATAGTCTTGACCGCCAGTGGCATAATAGTAAAGAGCCTCGACCATCATCTGAGGGCGCTTTTGCTATTAGGTGATACAGAAAACGGTACTCATAGACACGGCGCATTGTCCAGGGGACTCTCTCTGAACCAATGCCGGTTTGCCATTTTTTTTTCAAATGTTTGTATTATGATTATAATATTTTAAAATGTATTTAACATGTGAAAATAATAAATAAATGAACTAAAAATACTGTAGAATTACGTGAGTGAAGAAATTCAAAGAACACTAGTGGCAAAGGGTCGCAAGAAGCCTTTGAATATCCGAGTCTAAAACAAATGAGTCCAGCTGTGGACAATATTACACCTGCCAGCTAAAACAAAACAAAATGGAAGTTTAATGTAATTTCCAACTCGAACGTTGAAAGCTCCAAAACGTTTTAATATCAGTTCGTGTGATTTACGAATCATATACGAGGACGCAGGTGTGAAGGACCCGTCCATTTGGTAGGTCGACAATTTGGCCAGTCACCACATTCAGCCGGTATAATTCACAAAATGCATTTACGGCCCGACTCGGGTAGCCCGTACTGCGTTGCTGCTATTTACTTTCAAGTTTCGTTTGAGTTTTTAAAGCTGGTTATAGTAGTGTAAAAAAGCAGTGCTGTGATTTTTGCACTTTAAATCGAAGTCAAATTGTAAGTGTGCACCATTTAAAAAGACACTTGAAGTGTCATTTACAAGTTAAATAATTGAATTTAGTGGATCATTTTTAGAAGCAGTTCATTTTGAAATAATCCGCTGAATTCAATCATAAAATTTAAATGAAAACAATTCAGATGTGTATATTTTAAGAATGGTCGCTAAAGTTACAAGATGTTATTTTTGTATCGGATAAAATCATTCATAAACTTTCCACTTCATTAGATTTATGATAGCTTAGGTTGTTGTGTTGTAAGGTTGTGATATCAACTATAAAGTCTAATTGTAATTTAGCATCTTAAATTAAAACGATAGAAAATTATTATCTTTGAAGAAACAGAACGAAAATAAGTGGTAAATAACATCATAAGCAATTTATAATAGCACTAACTCGTTCCGATATTTAAAACTATACCTAGTTATTATTACCATAATTTTTTCGTACTCATGACTAAGTATCGAGGACCATCCGAGTATTGCTAGTATTACTGTTGGGCAAAATTTATCGGAAAAGATTTGTGGGCGATGCCGATGCAGCAATTTGACTATCGGAAAATATATTTTATGACGTCCACGGCACTTTGTTGGGCTTAATGGTGGCTGGCGGATGTTTTTTTAGACTCTGG
This sequence comes from Athetis lepigone, assembly GCA_033675125.1. NCBI lineage: Eukaryota > Metazoa > Arthropoda > Insecta > Lepidoptera > Noctuidae > Athetis > Athetis lepigone. The sequence continues at coordinate 7,085,967 of CM066244.1, forward strand.
ATGTGTTGACTGCCTGATAGCGATGTTTCTGTTTGGTAGAGGGTGACATATCCTATTATTTTTGCGCGTTTGTCCCGTAAATCGAAGCACTATACAGTGCTTTTATTGTTTGAGGCAGATTTTTTGTGCGAAATTGTAAGTTATTATGTAACTGTATCAAATAAAAGAAGAACATAATTATCCTTCCGCCAGCCGGCAAAACAATGTCTGATTACTGCCCAGGTGTGTATACTAATTTTATGAAATGCAGGATTGATTGCAGGCAAGACAAATTCTAATATGGAGTGCAAATTTTTTATTTGATAAGACGCTAATTCCATTTTTTCTATGCATTGAGCCATGTCTCAACTTATTTTTATTAATAAGAGACTGGTAGGCTACTCACATTTAAAATTACTATGTACATTTAGTCTCCAATAGAGTTTTAAATACACATGACAGTCGTGAGTTTTCTATGTTATTATTATAGTTACATTGCGGGTTGCTAATTGCCTCGTTATTGAAACAATGAACCAATTTCCTAGCCCATTTGATAAAAAAGGCTTAAGTAATGAATAAAGCAATATATTATAGGAACTGTAATTGGTTTTAAAATGAATAAATTTTGGTTTATATGAACAAAAACCGCAAACTAGTAACTTTTCTGGTACTAAAAAGTGTTTTTACGATACCAAGCAATAATAATAGTGTACAGGCACGCTCTAACACTGCATCTAAAATACCAAAACAGTACAAACAAGTCCATTAAAGCCTGCAGCCGTTAAAAACAAAAAAAAAAACATGAAATGATAGAACACAGTTGTTAATCACCAAAAACAGAAAACTTATAGTCTCATTCCATCGCCGAAGTCATTGTTGTTCAATTCTGAACCTTACATCAAAGTGTTACGGATGGTTTTATAATTGGTGGAGGTACTCATTTGTGTTCCAAGCAAGCAGATGCTGTATACAACCTGTTAATTACGAACAACTTTTGAAATAGGTACTAGTTTTGCAATAATTGCTCGACAGGGCGCGCGACAGAAGCCAGTAAAAAGTGATACAAAAAAAATGTTGTTCGTCTCAATATAGAACTTGTTGATTGCATTTGTAAATAAGTGCAGATGCGACAAACCTTTTAACCTGATACATAAAATACATGATAAAATGAGTATGAGAACTTCGATGGACGATTCAAAATAAGAATAACTGTATTGACAAACTAGTGGTCACAAGCACGACTAAGGTTAGGTTTTACTCCCGGATCTCGAATCGGATCCCAGATCTGGCAAAGTATTTTAGAGTTTTTAGGAAATTCGCAATAAAAAAAAACATAGAGTGTCCGTGGAGTTTCTTACTTGTTATTCTCCATAGAGTACCTACGTTTTGCAACAAACAATTAGCGTCACCTTTCTGACTAACCGACTGTCTCTTTGACAGTTCATAAGTGCCTGTAAATAGTCTATTTGAAATAAATGTCGCGAATTTTGAATTTTGTTTTTAGAAAGCAAGTCTGATGGCTAGATAAATAGACGTTACTAAGCACTGACTTTGGCTTAGCACTATTCCTGTCACTGCTAAACGTCAAGTGTACGATAGTGACGGTGAAGGAACATGGCTAAGCCAAAGTACGTGCTTGGTAACGTTTATTTATCTCGTCATTAGTTGTCCTTTGTTGTGTAGTTGACTCGCACACAAAAGCTTTTGTTCTTACAAGATTTCTGTAATGTTTAAGTAAAAAAAAAAAACGACTTCCCTCGATTTCGGCATGATACCATCATCAGATCCTGGACCTGATGACAATGGAACTACTTGGGAAGTCAAACAAAAAAGAATTGTTCAAATCGGTTGGTAAACGACGGAGAGAAAAAAAAATACAAACATCCGAATTGAGAACCTCCTGCTCTTTTTAGAAGTCGGTTAAAAAGGTATCGAGTTACCTAGTATCTAGGATGTGAAAGTCTGATGTCGTTCCATAAAAAAGTATTCAAGCCGGATGTCGTGTGTTCGAGGATATTTTTTTTTTGTAGGAACCTGGTACACTGAAAACCGACACTAACATGACTGAAAAAAGAGTAAGCAGATGATGAATTTAAGATGCAGAATATTAGCCTATAATCGTCCAGGCGAATTGCATCGCACAAGCATTGATCACCACACTTGCTTTAAGCGAATTGGCTTACATAAATGTGAAATACAACACACGTATTTATCTTCTAAACATAATTAGGCGCGATGTCATCTATTTATTAAATAATTTTCAAAAATTATGAGGTTCTGTGGTGTGCAATACGAAACGATATAACGATCATTGATTTAATTTGGTTTGATTTTCGTAGATTCCTATGCCATTACCGGTACGTGGCCCGAGAGGTGATGAGTTATAAAGAATGTGTTACTCATTGGTTTTTAGATACATTTTATAAAAAAATGTGCTGTTTCTGTGGAGTGTGTGTGTGGACGAGACGGTCATTTTTATATCAAAAGGAGGACCCTATTCGATCAGGCCATAAATATTTGATTTTTGACAGTTATGAAACTTAAATATTAATGTTTTAATTATTGTAGGTTTAAGAACTAAATGATGATCATTTGTAAATATGTTGAAAGTCAACCTAAAATATCTCAGTAACCAAATAAACACCAAATGATAATAATATTATTATGGTCAAACCGGTATAATCGTTAGTGCATGAGTTCTTTATACCGTACACGTGCCCTTTGGATTCTAACAGTGTCTTTTGACATGTCCTATTTCGAGTTAGAACACGTCTGTTTCATATGCCTACTCTATGACAATTTTCAATGAACACTTCAAAGCTCATCGTCCGTCAGCTGCCAACAAGAACAGTAAATACATTGGAACAATGTAACCACCTACAATTATGCCACCACACCATTTTAAGTAGACCCTTAACTTTATAACAAAAAGAAGAAAGTTAACTCCTTTTAAGGACTGTATGAGGTCTAGTGTAACTGGTTGTGTCTGCAGTAATTATTATTACAGTGCCATATAAACAAGGAGGCCGTGACTTCATTCTGCTAAATTACGCGTGGACGCCAATAAAAAGACGTTCCTACCCATATTTTTATTGACATTTTAGTAGTCTGTGGTCGAATGTGGAATGAACAAGCGGCAGCATAAAGTTTTAAAAGCACAACGTTAAACTACTTTGGACAATGGCAGTCTGGAAGAAGAGTTTTAACATTAAAAAAATGTTGTCTAAAAGGTAATAAAATCCAACGTCTGGATTTTTCTATCAATTGGCACTTTATTATATGTAGAAGATAATTGACAATAGGTACCTTAAAATTACTCTATGAAAAGCTTTTTTGTGATTGTGTCTGAATGTTATAATTATTTTCTCTGTAACTATTTCAGATACAGTGTAAATATTGTTTTAATGAATAAGTAAATTAATAAATGAGTAATTATTCTTCATAATAATATTGTTTCGTTTTCTAAGTAACTCTATCTTCATTGCAGAAGGTCATGTCCAGCAGAAGAAGTGTACTGATAATCCACTGCATTTTTATTATCTACTTTCTTCTGTTTTCGGCGGTTTTAACAGCCAAGTTAATACCACTAGACAAGTAGCATTGTAGAATAGACGGCAGAATTGAATAGATTGTTTAATATATTGAATTGACCTATGTAAGCTTACGCTAAGTAATTTGGCATCTCGAATCGAATTCTATTTTCCATATTCTGTTCTACAGCCATTTGTGGTGCATTTGGAGGTGCACTATTCCTTATAATTTAAAAATACTATGTCAGCCTTTTTTAATTGTAGCTGTTAAAACTAACAGAAATTCAAACAAATAAAGCATTTCGATGACTCTTTTCTACAATTTTAGTTTATCAAAGAGCCGATTGCAAAAATTCCAGCTAAAAGACGATCACCTTGATTCACAATCATTCAAGCAATGTTAACAATGTCGTTGAGCTATTAATAAAATTAAGCAGGTTCAGTAAAGCGCATGCTTTCAACCTAATTAAATACTATACGGTAAAAAAAAGTGGTCGATCAACAGATGCAATTGTAGAGAAATCTGCCCCAGCAACCATCTGCCCCTGATCGAAATGGGCAAACGACATTGCTGCAACACCTATTAAAATGGTAAGCTTATTTTTTTTTTGTCAAGCCTACTCGTCATTTTAAATCATTTCGCTATAGTTTTATACGGGACGGGATGAAAACGGAACGATGAAAGATGAATTTAGGTTTTATATATTCAAAATTGAAGCAGATCAACAGAGTCAAGTGTGGATAAATCTGCCCTAACCAAACTATGCCTTTGATCGACTGCATTGCTGCGACACCTATTAAAATGGTAAGATTGTAAAGCTTTTTATTTGTCAAGCCTGCTCGTCATTTTAACAAACGTTGCTACTGTTTAAACAGTTTTATATAGAACGGGATAAAAACGGAACGGTGAAGGATGAGTGTAGGTTTTCTAACTTCAAAACTGTAGCTTCAAAGCTGTAGATCAACCGCTGCAAGTATAGAGATTTTTTGTTTTGGTTCCAGGACGGAAAATCTTTATGGATGTCTTCCGTCCCTGCGAAAGTGTCTGTCAGACTTTTACTGACAAAAAACCACCCGGTGTTCCTTCTCCCACCAACGCTGAGGATCGCGGGAACTAATGCAACTGCCGCCATCCCCGGCTGGTGCCGGCCCGCATCTGTCCTCGGGCCTGCTTGCTGTCGCTACGACATCACAGAGAGGCGCGCGGGAACACACCTCGCTGCCACCTCGAGTCCAGTTCAATAAGGGCGACGGACGTCCCCAAGTCCGTCGCCGAAGTATGGAGAAATCTGCCCTAACTACCATCTGCCTCAGATCAACGGCATTTCTGCCAGCTCTTTCAAAACAGTAAGCTTAAAACAATAAGTAACTTGCCAAAAGTCTAGTTATTCATCAGTCTAGTTTAGTCATTTCAACTCACTTCGCTATAGTTTTACAGTTTTATGTGGGACGGTACGAAAACGGTATGGTAAAAGACGAGTGTACGTTTTATATCTTCAATATCGTAGGCATGAAAGGGTTTTTGCATAACGACGCTTCGCAAAACGTGAATAGTGCTCATAATATTATTACAGACCTCTTTATATAGGACACTACTTTAACGTAAGTGAACTATGTATTAAATAAAAGGTAGGCCTACATAAAAACCGTTGGGTAATGAAATGATAAAAAAAAACCGGTCAAGTGCGAGTTGTACTCGCGCAACGAGGGTTCCGTTAATTTGTTTTTTAGTGAAATAACTACACGGTTTTCAGAGCTTTCCTTTACTTTTGCTACATGACGTTGCTTTTTGCCAAATTTCATGATTCTTGGTCAATGGGAAGTACCCTATAGGTTTTGAGTTTTGATTCCCTTGAAAATGTCTAAATATGCAATATAAACCGCCGTATCTTTTTATTGCGTTGATTTAGAAACTTAATTTTTTCACTGCTTTGGGAGATAGCAGACTTGAGTATGTGATAATAATTTCAGTTTGATATCTCGACGCGTTCCTGAGAAAAAGGTTCTTGACAGACAGACGGACAGACGGACGCCTGATGTGAACTAACTACAAATTTACGGTTTTTGGAGTTTTCTCTTTACTTGTGCTACATGACCTTGCTTCTTGCCAAATTCCACGATTCTAGGTCAATGGGAAGTACCCTATAGGTTTTGAGTTTTGATTCCCATGAAAATGACTAAATATGCAGTATAAACCGCCGTATCTTTTTATTGCGTTGATTTAGAAACTTGACTTTTTCACTGCTTTGAGAGATAGCAGACTTGAGTATGTGATATAAATTTCAGCTTGATATCTCGACGCGTTCCTGAGAAAAAGATTCTTGACAGACAGACGGACAGACGGACGCCTGATGTCAACTAACTACAAATTTACGGTTTTCGGAGTTTTCCCTTTACTTGTGCTACATTACCCTGCCTTTTGCAGAATTTCATGATTTTAGGTCAATGGGAAGTACCCTATAGGTTTTGAGTTTTGATTTACTTGAAAATATCTAAATATGCAATATAAACCGCCGTATCTTTTTATTGCGTTGGTTTAGAAACTTGATTTGTTCACTACTGTGAGAGATAGCAGACCTGAGTATGTGATATTAATTTCAGCTTGATATCTCGACGCGTTTCTGAGAAAAAGGTTCTTGACAGACAGACGGACAGACGGACGCCTGGTGTGAACTAACTACAAATTTACGGTTTTCGGAGTTTTCCCTTTACTTGTGCTACATGACCTTGCTTTTTGCCAAATTTCATGATTCTAGGTCAATGGGAAGTACCCTATAGGTTTTGATTTCCTTGCAAATGTCCAAATATGCAATATAAACCGCCGTATCTTTTTATTGCGTTGATTTAAAAACTTGATTTTTTCACTGCTTTAAGAGATAGCAGACCCGAGTATGTGATATTAATTTCAGCTTGATATCTCGACGCGTTTCTGAGAAAAAGGGTCTTGACAGACGGACGGACGGACAGACGGACAACAAAGTGATCCTATAAGGGTTCCGTTTTTACCTTTTGAGGTACGGAACCCTAAAAATTAAGTTATGTGTTTCTTTTTTATTTTAGTGTGTGGGAAATCATCAAATGACTGCTCCCGTCTTGGGTGCGGCGGGAGGGCGTGTCAGACTTTTACTGACCAAACCCACTCATGTTCCTTATCTTATCTTATCTTATTGTGGGGCCGGCCAAAGCCGTAGCACTTCGACCCTTTTGGATCTTTTGTGCTGTACCCCTCCTTTTACTCAACCTCTAGCCTTCTGTGCACCTCCTTCATTAGTCCCAGTATGGCCTTGATGGGGCTGAGCCTGTAGTCCTCTGGTCTTGGGAATGGTTGGCCCAGATACCCTAATCTTTTGGAGCCTAGTGCTGCGCAATCACACAGCAGGTGTAGCATAGTTTCCTCTGCTTCTCCACAGAGCCTGCAAGTCGGGTCGCTTGCTAGTCCCATGTTTTGGAGCTGTTTGTTGGTGGCGTAGTGCCCTGTGAAGACTCCTGTGATTGCTCGGAGCTGTGGTCTGCTGTACCTCCATAGTTTCCGGGTCCAGCCATTATCTTTGTCGTTGAGGAATAGTTTAGCATGCTTCTGGCCCGTTGTGTTGTGCCAGTGCATGCTGTGTGTCCTCAACGCAGCCTGTTTTAGCGTGTGGTTGATGACCCTTGGTGAGAGTCCTATGAAGGGTTCCGGTCCGCAGAGGGGTGTTTCGGATCCTTTCCTAGCTAGAGCGTCGGCCCTCTCGTTGCCTTCTACTCCTGTATGACCTGGCACCCAGATCAGTCTGACCTGGTTGCGCCTTCCTATCCTGTTCAGTATTTTGATACAGTTTAGTACCAGCCCAGAGTCCACTCTATTGGACGTAAGTGCCTTGAGTGTTGCTTGGCTGTCGCTTAGAATGTAGATAGTATCCCCTTTGGTATCTCTATCTAGTATTTCCTGCGCACATGCGATTATGGCGTAGGTCTCTGCTTGAAAGACCGTCGCCAGTTTGCCCATGCTTAGGCTGAGGTTGCAGTTGTCGCTGTGTACCCCTGCACCTGTACCGGTGCTCATTTTAGAGCCATCCGTGTACCATATCTGAATGTTACCTTTGTGGGGTTTTATTCCACCTTTCCATTCCTCCCTGCTCGGAATGTAGATTTTGTATTCCTTTTTGAGATTGTGGATGGTGTGTATTTTGTCACATCCCATGTCCATAATCCAGTCAAGTACCCTGTTTGGTCTTGTGTTGATATGGTTTGTTGTGCAACCGGAGTTTGTCCAGTGCCCCATACTTCTAAGCCTATGTATGGCCCTCCTCGCCTCTAGTTCCACTTCAATGTGTAGGGAGGTGAGATTGAGCATTGTTTCCATCGCCGCGGTTGGCGTGGTCCTGAATGCTCCTGTTATGGCCATGCGGGCAATCCGCTGCACTTTGCTTAGCGCTTGTCTGCATGTTGCCAGCTTGGTTCTAGGCCACCATACGATGCTCCCGTATGTGATTATCGGTTTCACCATCATGGTGTAGATCCATTTGATTACTTGGGGTTTTAGACCCCATGTTTTCCCATAGGCGGAGCGACATATGCCAAAGACCCTTAGAGCCTTATTTACTGTCGCTTCGGCATGGCTTTTCCACGTGAGTTTGCTATCCAGGATTACTCCTAGATATTTTACTTCCGTGGACAACTCTAGTGCGGTGCCGTAGAGCTTCATGGTTCCCATTTGAGTTAGGTCCCTCCTTCTGCTGAACGGTATTATCACCGTTTTGCTTGGATTGATGGATAGGTGATTGTGTTTACACCACTTTTCCACCCTGTCTAGCTTTTCCTGCATAATCTCTGACACAGTGTTAGGAAATTTTCCGTTTGCTAGTATCACGAGATCATCCGCATAACCAACCGTGCGCGTTGGTCCTTTGTTCAACTCTGTTAGCAGTTCGTCTATCACCAAGCACCAGAGGGTTGGTGAGAGTACGCCTCCTTGTGGGCATCCTCTTGTGACGTGTGCCCTTTTGGTCTCACCTAGCAGTGTTGACTCTATAACTCTGCCCTTCAGCATATTGTCCATCCAGTCGCATATGGTGGGGTCTATGCCATGTTTCTCTGCAGCTGTTCGTATCGTTCTAAAGGTAGTCCGTACGAACGCGCCTTCTACATCGAGAAAGGATGCTAGGCAAATCTCTTTGCGCTCTAGCGCCATTTCGGCGCGGCTAACCACCTGGTGTAGCGCCGTTTCCGTCGACTTGCCAGGCTGATATGCGTTTTGCATCCTGTGAAGCGGTTGTTTCTTCAGCGCTCCTTCCCTGACATACTTGTCTACAAGTTTTTCCAGAGTTTTCAGGAAAAACGATGTCAAGCTTATAGGTCTGAATGACTTAGCGTCCTCGTAGTCTGTTCTTCCTGACTTGGGAAGAAAGATTACCTTCGCCTGCCTCCACGCCTTTGGTATGTAGCTAAAGGCGATGCAGGCTCTGTATAGTCTGCCAAGGTGCGGGTATAGTATGTTCCCCGCCTTTTGTAGTAGGACCGGATAAACTCCGTCCGGCCCCGGGGCCTTGAATGGCTTAAAGCCCTCCAGGGCCCACTTGATTCCATTAGACCCTACTACCTTTTTCGCGGCGTCCCAGTCGGCTTTTGTTGTTTTTGACTTAATGTCATCTAAGCTTATTGAGTCCGCCGTGTCCTTGTATGTGGAAGAGCCGGGAAAGTGCGTTCTGAACATCATCACTTCAAGGGTGTCTCCCCCAGACTCTGTTGGTTTGCCATTCTCATCCCTGATGGATGTTAATGGGTTTACCCTAGCAGTCGCCATAGCCTTGGATAACCTCATGCTATCTGGAATGCTGCCAATGCTATCGCAGTGGTTCCTCCAGGACTGCCTCCTAGCCTTTCGTACGGCCTTGTTGAATTCCGTTAGCTTTTTGGCATATATCTCGAAATTCTTGATAGCCTTAGCCTGATTAAAGGTGGCCCTAGTTTCCCTCCGTAACCTGGCTAGGTCAGAGTTCCACCATGGTTCCCTCCTTGCTTGTACTTCTTTTTCGGGGCAGTTCCTCATCCAAGCGCTCATCACAGCCTCGGATATCCGCTCCGCCTCGAATTCAACGTCTGTTGCTGAGTTTAGCTTACCTTTGGGGTCCCCGAGTTCCACCTTCAGGTCTCTCAAATAGGAGTTCCAGTCAGTGTGTCTTGGGTTCCTCCTTGTTACCAGTACCTTACTTCGTCGGGTACTGTACTTGAAGCAGATATACCTATGATCCGAGAGTGAGATCTCGTTAGGTACATGCCATTCGCTTATGCGGTTACTAGCCCTATTAGTAGCTACTGTTAGGTCAATCACCTCCGCCCGTCTTGCATTGACGAACGTTGGTCTGCTGCCATTATTTAAGATTTGTAAAGGTGAGCTTACCAGGAAATCCAGTAGTTTTTCACCCCTCCTGTTGTTACCAGTGCTCCCCCACGTGACGTGGTGCGCGTTGGCGTCGCAGCCTATGATCAGGTCTAGGCCCTCCCGGCTGCAGTGTTCCACGAGTTCCCTCATCTTCGTCGAGACGGGGTCCTCGGCTTCATAAAGCAGGTATGCGGAGGCTATTATAAGCCCCCCGCCTCCCTCCTCCTCTCCTAGAGGGACCTTGATGGTTGTCAGGTCCCTGTAACAGAAATTGTGCAGGGGAATAGCGTCTAGGCCATTTCTGACGTAGATGCACGCCCTTGCGTTTAGGTCATGACGTTGGTAGTATACAATACCCCCTGTCCTGCCCAGGCCTCTAATCTCCCCTTTGTATATATAAGGTTCTTGAATTAGAGCCATATCATATTTGCACATGTTTAGCTCGCGCGCCAGAAGGGCGGTCGCAGCCTTATTATGTTGTAAATTTATTTGTACAAACCTTATTGCAGCCATTATGGTGTTCCTTTAGTGCTGCCTTCCCGTCTCCCCGTCATCGTCCGACTCCGGGAATATGGTATCGAGTTTGAGGACCGCCAGCCCCTCTAGGTCCCCCGCGCATGTCGATGGTGACGACGCGCGGTCTAGGTCCATCGCTGGGTGGTAGTCCTCGTGTAGTGCTACCTCGTCGTCGCTGGTCCTCTCGGCGAGGAGAGCCTCCTCCGAGCTTAGGACCCGTCCCGGCTCGGGATCCGGTACGGCCTCGGTCGCCGCGGGCTCCCTGGCCGATTCCTCGGCCTGGTCCTCCCTTTTCCTGTCCGCGTCCACCAACAGTTTGAACTGGCTAGGCCCCAGTCCTGAGTGGAGTGTATAACCAGCCTACCTGATGGTATCCGCGGACGCCTGGTCCATGAGGACGATGCGCCTCGTCGTGGATGGCTCCACGTCGACCTTCAGCATCTTCCACCCTTCGGTGCGCAATGCTGGGTTGAAACGTTGGAGCATCCTTAGGGTGCTCGCCAAGTCAGCCCCCCTTACAGTCTTCGACTTCCACGCCATCTTTACTGGTTTCGGGAGGTCTTTGGCATCAAGCACTTTCAGCTTGATGCCATCTACCTCCCGCCCATTGATGGCGTGTAGCCACTTGACCGCCGCCGGTCCCTCGCAACTGACGTGCAGGGCCCCGCCAACCATGTTGCCGACGTTTACGCATAGCAGCGGATCCGGGGTCTCCATCAGCAGCTTCCACAGAAGCTCCTGGATTGGACCCAGGTTCTTAGCGTCCAGCACTTGGTCGGGGTGGGACGAGTGCACTATTGCCATCTTCGTCCCCGTGAGAGCGTCCCTGTAGGATCCCTGGGTTTTAGCCTTTTTTAGGTCATTGCCCGGTTCCTTGGCCTCGTCGCTCACCTCTCTTGCCCTTTTGACAGGTGCTGTGCTGCCCCCTGCCGTTGCAGCTTGTCGTCGCAGGTCTCTCCTCCTGCGCCTTGCGCTGCCGCTCAGCCGTCGGTTATGCGGCCCCGGTGACCGCCTCGCAGAGTCCCCGGCAGCCGTCCCTCCACTGGACGTTCCCTGTAAAGGTTCCGTCCCAGGTGGAGGTATCAGCGTGCTAGGGCCTCCACGACCCAGCACCGGTGTAGCACTCATGTTCCTTCGATTGCCCTTTATGTTCCAGGGTCACGGTAACTGTTATAAACATTGCGCAACCCCGGCAGGCGTTGGCCCTGTTGAGCCCCTTCCTGTGCTGAATACTTCTCTTTGAGGTGCGCGTGGAACACTAACGCGCCGTCGACGCGGTCCTCGTCCTAGCCGGGCGGCGAGCTACCCATTGCTCGCCATCCGCAGAACCGTGCCTACGGTGGCCGGTAGTCGTCTTGCGACTCTCGACGGGTCAGAGCCCATTCGTTCCCTAAGATTTGTCCCCCAGCATAAAAGTTGTGGATTCGGCCCCTATATAGGTGCCCATTGGTCTCCTAGTAGGAGACCAATTAATATTTTAATAAAAAATATTATTTTTATGGTACCCATTCGTCTCCTCTAATATATACACAATATAAGTTAAAGATTCGGCACCTATTCAGGTGCCTATTGGTCCCCTGAGATAAAATTAGCTATATTTTACCTAAAAAACGGTTAACATAGTACACTTGTGAACAGTTTATTAACGCAATTAATTTAATAAATCATAACAGATCATTGAAAAAAGAGCTATGATGAATGATAATCCGTCATGATAATAATATAACCTGTCGATAGGCTATGATGTAATATTGTCTCTCTACGAATGGCTTGTTAAAAAAACGGGTATTAATGATTGAAAACTTAAGAGAACAAAAGTACTAGGCGCGCAGTAACGTGAAGTAGTCATGTACGAAAATCTAAATAAAGTTCACTGTATTTTTAATTTTCTCACAAGATCACCTTAATCAATCCAAAGTACTAGGCGCGCAGTAACGTGAAGTAGTCATGTACGAAAATTTAAAATTCACTGTATTCTTAATTTTCTCACAAGATCACCTTAAACAATCCAAAGTACTAGGCGCGCAGTAACGTGAAGTGGTAAATAGAAAACGATCGATCGACGAATCGATTAATTATTTTGAAGACTGACTTAATGCCCAGAGCCTATTAAACTTAATCTTATTTGAAATACTTAAACATGATATTTAAGGAATTATTATATTTTAATTTTACACTTTTCTGCGCGACTGTACCAGGACTACCAAGCTGCAGTATACACATATACATGTACTTATATTAGAAGAATGAATTAAAATAAATATTCTTCAGGGGACGAATAGGCCCCTCAAAAGTTCCAGCGGACGAATGGGCACAGGGTGCGAATCTTAGGAGACGAATGGGCTCTGACCCCTCTCGACGTCTTCGCCTGGGTCTTTGTCCGGGGCGAGAGGCTAGTTATGTGTTTCTTAATGTACCAATATTCTTTACAATACTGCGATAACATGTTTTTGTACCAATACAGAAGCACTTCGATGTCTTCAAAGACTTAATTCTATCTCTCTGTCTGTCAAGACATTCATGTTTTTATTTCAAAAGGCTCTGCCGTCCTATCTACAAATATCATTGCCTAGAATCATGAAATTTTGTAGTAGCAATGTCTTATAGAGCTGGAGGTAGAATAGATTAGAAAGCCGTTGTATATAGCGTTATAAACCCTTGCAAAAAATGGAAAAAAAAATCTCTTAGAAATTATTAAGAAAAATGTTCCAAAAGCAATAACTTAATCAATAGTTTAAAAATCTAAATATTATACGAACTGAAATAGCTTCACCAACCGAACCGCCAGACAAAAGTAAAAGAAAACATTCTAGAAAATGTCTCTAAGACTGGTTGTCCATAAAAGAGGAGCAAGGCAGGGAATCGGTGAGCTAGTCAAAAATCCTTCAATAGAATCTCGCGAGCGGGGACTGAATGAAACCCTATTGGTGGATTTCTACCCGACTGCCGAAAGGAGAGTTATGTTTATCGAACGTATGACTGTATGACTTAATCTACGTCACGCTCTATAACCTAAACCATTTAATTGATTTCGACATATTATGTACATTTAAATAGGTATCACTGAATTCACTTCAGTTGTAGGAGTGACATAGGGTATTTTAATATAAAGAATGTCAATTAAAAAAAACCGATCCGATCCGATATTGCAGTTGGGTTTTTTGATTATTTCTTTATTATTTTATGACTCGCTCGCTACTCCGCTGACTCGCTCCGCTCCTGTGTAGAGGCAGCCTTAGAGGGTGTCTGACTCATTGTACCCGACACCATGACTTATCAGGCTAATTTAAATGTCACTCAAAAAGGATCTCATCAAATAAAACTTTTCGAACCCCTTTCTGAGTTGCAAAAGAGAATTCGTGCGCATCGGAGTACTAACCAGAAATTATTCTTGCGTTTTTGACGAAAGAAATTTTAAAAGGGTTACCTATTCTATGGTTTTTAATTCTGGACATAATTATCTGCTTTCTTTGAATTCGATAAAATCGTTAATTGAACCATAGATTTGTCATCATGGTCCCATAATACTCTGCTATTTCTTTATTATACTTTTAAATTGTTAAACCACTTCAATTCTGATGACATTTTACAAAGAGATAGATTGGGACTTGAAGAATGACATAGATTTTTGGTTTAAGTGTACTCCGCACCTACCAAATTTCATCCAAATTGGTTGAGAGGCTTAGCCGTAATAGTGTATCAATAAAATAGGAAGACAGACTTTCGCATTTGCATTCGCACTTTTAATATGAGTATGCATTTGAATTTCTATTGGGCGTGATTACGTCAATCGTCAACGATATTAACCTTTCGACGACCAAGCGACAGCCGGCTGTCGCGCTGCTTTCATCTTTCTCTTGTGTCTCGAATCACGTGTGTTTGAAGGTTTAATCGTTCCCGCCTCGTGCCCTGCTCGTCGTCTAAAAACAGGACCTCCACCCTTCAATGTCACACAATCGTTGACGCTGTAGCCATCGAATACCAGCCTAACAAGTTATCACGTGATGTGGACAGGTGCTGCTAAAAATAAAACCTTATTATATAGAGCATAATTACTATTCTAAGAACGTGCTTTAATTTCCTTTGGACTCAATTAATCTACAACCTGCCATGTGTCATTATGAAGATATTTCATACGGCCCCTGTGTTTAATGTCAATGGACTTTGCGATTGGAACTGGTATGATTATAGATAGTGTGATAGAAGGGTAACTAGACTTAGCTTTAATTCATTGGGCTTAGTCTGGTCGTGTGGTTTATTTATAGCAGTATCATTGTGAGGCTATTTTTGGAATAATTGTATGAAATAATGATGTAACATAATTTCGAATCCATTCTCAGTTCCTATTTTTACAAGGTTTTATTTATTTTGCATTGTTTGTATCTATGTTGCTTGCTTCATCATCAAATCATTTTTCGACCACGTAACTATATTAGAATGAGTCTTTGTTTTGCCGGTAGGGTCTGTTCCGATAACAGTACATTGTTTTGTAAGCAGTATCAAGATCAGGGTATTATGATCTATTCTCTACTTCTTTAGTCGCATACCCGGATACTCAATTCTCAGGAACTGACATCCATCAGCTCAAGCAGAAGGCAAAAAATAAGGGAATAAGACCCAAACCCACATATTTCTGTAACCTTTAGTAAACTTATTAAGAACCATATTATTATTTGGTGCTTCACAAGTAAAACATATTTTATTCAATAGAATAAACAGCAAACATTTCCGTAGTGCCTCTACCACAATCCGATATTTAGGTTACAGCCAAACCGAGTCTATTGTGCAAAGTGAAACGTTGCCGTTTAATGTGTGGAGCAAAGGATAAGGGACTTGCGAAATGGCTAATGAGAAATGTCAGCATTTTGATTTTTATTTCTATGGCGTAAAGTCTTATTTTCGTCTGATCTATGTCTTGGTCAATTTCACTATCAAGATTCTTGTCCGTTGGGGCCATAATCTGGGATATAACTTGCCATAACTTTGGGTGCTTTCTGAGGCACGGAGTATTCGCGCCCGAACATTCTAATTTCAGAATACTCTGAAGTTTCTATAAAGAGTATTCAAAAGAGAGAGTAATAAAGAAGCCGCAGCAGAACAATTTAGAACGACTTGTCAAACAAACCCAGGTCTCCAGTGTGCAAAACAAGTGGTAGTATAGAAGGTAGAATAAAGTTCGAGATATGATTTTAAATTACTTAGCATAAGCTTATTTTAATCCCATACATTTACAATCTATTCTATTCTACCATCTATTATACAGTGCCACTTGTCTAGAGTTGCAGGTTAAACATCGCCTTTGCAATTACTAAGACAGCAGGTAAAAGGCGGAGAAACAGACAGACACACACACTTTTCCATGTATAATATTAGTATGGTAATCCCTTACCTTCAAAATAACGACCCAGTTACTCGCACTCTTCATCTCATCGCTCATACCTCATCTATGCGATGTTTTATTCAGTCGCGCGACTCGTTAGCGTGGCACATTGTGGTCGCTAAACAAACCGACAGACCGCGGTCCCTCAATGCATGCTTGATTTTTCAACAATAATGTAATTCCACCTTCGCTGGCTTCAAGTCATGCCAAGTTTTGATGAGTTGACAGCCATGGTGTATTGAAATGTTAAGGCTTGGTGTGAAGAAAGTTAGGTGAATTGCTAGTGCCTTCGTTTATACTATGTACTATATTTTTAACAAAATCTTTTTCTTTAAAAAAAATATCATAAAGATCAGTGTTTATTGATCTAGGTTGATACCTAATATGGATTCCTTTATTATCCTTAGTGCAGCAGTTAAATCACAAAACGTGCAAAGATCTTTATTAAGAGTTTTATTGTAAATATCTTTAAAGGTATATAGGTCTTTATAAAAAGTATATGGACTAACTCGGGGTCCCCCTTAAAATGTATAGGTATTTTTTAATTCGGAACCTGATATTTGAAAAATCTAATGAAATGTAACATAGAAGCTCCTCCTTTTAAGCAGATAGACGGTTAAAAGCAAACGAGGTTTTACTGAATTCCTCTCAAAAAACCTAAACGATACTTCGATCAAAGCACCATTTTAATTTATTGTCAACATGCACTCAATGGGATGTACTGTGTGCATGTTGACAAGAATATCCCTCGTAATAACACACATAAAATCGCAAAAACGTATAAATTTCCGTTCTCAAGCCACTTAATACATCATTTACAAAATCACCACATTGACCCCCCTATAATCAAATACTTACTGTCGTAGGACCTAGAATAAACACCTGTGATAATCGCGCTTGAAATAACACGTTTCCCTACGTCGAAAGTCGTTTCTATTTTGAAACATAATTTCTTTCCACCCTATAAATCATTTGCACGCAGCCATTTTTTCCTATACCTAATTTGCTCAACCCTTTTTACTGAAGGAAGTTTTAATTGCATAGTTTTGTTGTTTATGCACAAATTCGTAGCACTGATATGACAAGTACAGTCGGTGAGAAAGCGTTTGGCTTTTGTTTTTGTTTTCGTAACTTTCTGAGTAAGCAGTGTTTGTCTAGTTGTACTTTTGTTTGTCAAGAGTAATAGTGTGTCGCAGTATTATAATGGAAGCAAACATAATCAGGAGTTAAAAGTAACTTATGTGCTTCTGGCCCCAAGGCTGCAAAGGGCTAGCCCTTTGTGTCCGGAAGGAACATGGGCTGCTTTTAGGCAAGATTCAATCTGTACCAAAAATTCGTTAAGTTTGGTTCGACAGTTAAAGCATGAAAAAGTAGTTAAACTGTAATGTAATAATCAATCAAAACATTTATGTAGTAGACTAAATTAGTAATTGTTAAACCAAACAAGAAAATAACCGCTATATTAAATTGCAAAAAAAATTTTAATTATATTCGTTTGATCTAATTTAATCGCAAATATCCTTTTTTTTCTAAACGTATGCCAATTAGTGCGAAGATATCTAACACGTTATACTTTTCAGATAACGTCAAGTCTAAAGAGCCATTTATCAGTAGGCAATTAAATTAATTTATAAAGATTATCTAGCATCTAGCCCATCTACATATCTCACTAAAGATAACGAGATTAAAATATAATTAAAATTAATTGATGCTGAGATAGAGTTTGTGGTAAAACTAGTTATAAGTTTCTTAAATAAGATATATTATATTTAGAAATGATGTCTTTCGATCAGGGTGAAATTTCAGTCTATAATTTATCTTATAATACAGGATAAACCTGGGAAACCGCAGCAAGCTATAGCAAACAACTCACCGTACACATAATTTAAGCATGTTTCAAATAAGGAATATGTATAGCATCAGTCATGTGTTTCTGAGACTAATACTATGAAGAAAAAAAAAACACAAAAATAATGCATATAAATAAATTCGTAAAAGTTAGTTTTAGTTTAAGAAAAGCTATAAAGTTGACTCGGCGGTGTGACAAGGTCTCAAGGAAACGTTATATGAACTACGTTAAGCCTTCACATTTTCATAATTCGATAAATATGAAACGTTAACGTTATAATTATAACGAAATTTAAAATCATTATTATAGTTTTAAGCCATAGTTATATTCGGTGATTAACTCCAAACTCGTTGAATTTTTATTTTTTGTATCACTCGAAAACGATATCATGCATCTCAACTTGGAGTGTACCAATTCCTTACGGTAAGCATAACTACCGTAAGGAATTCGTACACTGGTCTCCAAGTTTATTTTTGATATATCTCATATCTGAGATACTTCAATTAAATTATTACCTACAACCTAATAAATAATACCTATAACTAATATTCAAATGTTGGTGAGCCCAAAAAATAAAATAAAACAAAATAAAGCACTAAACTGCTTTTCAAAAAATTTGTTCAATACACAATATTCACCTATAAGTATTTTTGCACTGCTTGTATTAACCCACAGTTGGATGATTCAAGAAATGTCCGGCTAATTACAGACTAGCTGCCATTATAAAGGTAATTTGCTTATTCCGGTTTTGTATAGCAGTTCGACATATGCTATTACTGCGCTCAGACGTACTACGTACGTCGTACAAGTAATTGTTATGAAATCTGTATATTTGCTGGACAATGTCTCGATAAATATGGGCCTGGAATAATTTCTGCGGTTTTTTTGGCAGATGGTGAATTTAGGCTTTATAACATCTGTTGGAGCATTTTATATAATTATCTTTTGGTTTCTTTTAATCATTTAAAAGTACAGCATCATTTAGGTACTTGTGTGCTTTGATGTACCATGCATCTGCCGAGTTATCTGTTTGCAACAAAAATACTTGATATAATTGTTTAAAAAGGTCGTGATCGTGGTCGTAAAAGGGTCGTGATGGCCCAGTGGATATGGCGCCCGCCTCTCGTGTAAGAGGTTGTGGGTTCGAATCCGGGCAAGTACCAATGTGCCTTTTTAATTCATAATAATATGTACTTTCTAAAGTTTATCTTAGACACCACTGTCATCCCGTGCCTCGGAAAGCACGTAAAGCCGTTGGTCCCGGTTGTCATTCGAAAAACTTTGACAGTCGTTACTGGTTAGCCAGAAACTCTGACCAGTCTAACCAAGAGGTATCGTGTCGCCCAGTTACTGGGTTGTGGAGGTCAGATAGGCAGTCGCTTCACGTAAAACACCGGTATCCAGCTGAATCCGGTTAGGCTGGCAGCCGACCCCAACACGGTTGGGAAAAGGCTCGGGAGATGATGAATTGTTTAAAAAGGCCTCTTCTTTTACGAAGAAGGTACGAGTTTTTAACACCACGCTTGCTTGAGGCGGCATGTATAAAACTTATTATGACCAGACATTAAATACAGCCTCTTTTATTGTTTTTAAGAACGTTAATAAAACTCAATTTTGTTTGTTTTTATTTCAACTTATTAAAACTTTCAATAATCAAAGCAAAAAAACATTCTCAAACTTTAAAACCAAACAATCGACTGGAATAATTTCAAAAGCTCTAACTCATAATACGTAATCACTTCGCATAAATAATTCATTTCTATTTGATTTCAATCAAATCACAATACATAATTAAAATCCATTATGAATCAGCTCAAATATTGAATATTTTAGTTTGGTTACAATGAAAATGCCAATCGGTTACATTATGGGTATCTATTCGATTGAATATTACAACAGACGGACACTGCGACTCGACGTAATTATATCTGTATAGTATTTATTACATCGGCCTTGTCAAAGTATGAAACGGTAGCTCGAACACAATAAGCTAATCATACGCTTGCAAGAAATACTTGTAAATAGTATTGGGACACACTGTTGTCAAGGTTGGAAAGCATTTTACACCTAAAGTGGTTTAATTTTTAAGACACAATAAGTTTCTTATTAGTCATGTGACGGTGAGTCACGGTAGGTGTTTAAGTTCTATAAGAGAGCTAGATGCATAAGCATGTTCAGCAGTGGACCCTAACATGCTGAGAAGAAGAGGAAGAGGATATAAAAATACTTATTTATGCGAAAATCGAATCCAACACACATTCCATACTCAAATACTGAGTGACACGATACTTCCTGATTAATAAAAAGCCACAATAAGTCAAATGTTAGTAACAATAATTCTTGATTCTCTGTTAGTTTTTTATTCTAAGCAAACATAATAATTTGGATTTACCGCCAGACATCTAACACCGAAGTGGACTCATATATAAATAGTTCAGTCTACTTAATCTACTCTATATAAACCAACTAGTAAAGGTTTACAAGGTTGTCAAAGTTTTACATAATGAGGATTCAACTGCTTTACGTGCTTTCCAAGGCACATGATGTCAGTTAAGCCCTAGATAAACTTAAGTAATTACTCATGAAATGAGAAAATTTCGCATTGGTACTTGAACGATTTCAAACCTGCATGGTCTAGTATGAGAAGCCATAACCACTGGGTCATCATGATAATGGTCAGGAAAGTCAATGAGACAAGAGACTAAAATAAGATCTTTGGCTAACCAAAACTTGTAACACCTATCGTACTTTAGACTAACAGGATTTACCTACGAAAACAAGCAAAATTTTGTTTAGCATGTTACAACGTCAAACCATTATATTTTAATGGTTTAGTGTAAATTAGAATAAATAAAATTTTAAAAAATTAGGAAGAGAAAGCTTATTTTTTTTGCAAGCATAGTGTTTACAAGTTTACAAATAAACCACTTTCTTCAACCAATGAAACTTTTGTTTGAGCCAACGTAAACGATGGTTGTTCAATTAATTCGTCCGTGTATCACGCAATAGCGATAGAGCGATAGATGAATGGACGTTCTATTCACGTACGGCATTTCAATATTATCGCGAACCTTGTCAGGTGAACAAAGGCTCGAAAGAAGAGATGAAGTGGCGTCGTTAGTCAGAAAAACTTTATGTATTCGCATCACTAAGGGCCTGATTATAAGAACTATATTTGTGTGTCACATAGAAAAGTTGTGTCAAGGATATGTAACGGTCAGTTCATTTGACAAACGTCTAGCCTTGGAGTCTTGATGCGGACATTATGATTAGAAAGTCGTAATTAATTATATTATAGTCGGCTTTTGTTTCAAAATTTTACTTTTGCAGGTCTTCTACCTGCAAAAGTAAAATTTTGAAATTATAGAAAAATAAATATGCTCCAAAAATCTTCTTAAAGTAAGTCGAAAAAATACAGTAAATGTAGTTTTAAAACTCAACTATTGTGTCGATTAAAACTGGAACTAACCTTTGTAGTTTAAGCAATGACAATCATGGGAGTATCCTGCATCTTTGGACTGGGCATCCATCCATCAACTGGGCATCAAGGGACACACGGTTATGAAGTTCAGATAGGTCTCATTTTTGTATGATGCCTCAATGGGCCACGATCCAAAAATGTCTAATTTTACAGCTGCTGCACTAATTTGGTATACCACTAAAAATAACAATACAATATGATTTTTAATCTGTTTGAACTAAATGAACGTATCATAAATAAGACATTAAGACTCAAAATAAATGACTTGTTAAGAATACAGGTGCACGTAACTGGCATTAAAAGGTGAAACTGCATCAAGATGCTCCCGCGTTAAATACTAAACCGTTTACAAACAAAAACGTGATAAAATTAACACGGCTGTAATAGCAGCAATAATTAAATGAACAACATGTATGTGGAACAAACAAACAACTAATAATTGATCAGTGTATTGGCATAGCATTATCTTTCGCGTATCGTAACTGCCATAAAGCAGCTGTGGTTATAACTGCATGTATCCATTCATTAAAAATGGCCACCAACATTCGCTTTGTTTTCACTTACAATGTAATCCATTCAAATTAACAAGCATTATAATTATAATTGTGACAGCCATTATTTTTGTGAGAATGTGTATGGTACTTTGTTGCATTGATATGGTTTACAATGAAAAGTTAATTGTACAAAATATGGGGTAATATGACATATCAAATTGCCGTTAATTACTTACACTGCATTAACTATACTACCCATCATACTTTGTAACTTGGAGCAAAAGTATTCCTATGAAATGAGTTCATGTTTTGGGGTAACGCGACTGGAAAAGAAACTGCATTTATTGCACAGAAACGGTGTGTTCGTGCTATATGCAATCTTCAAAAAACTGACAGTTGTGCTCCTTATTTTAAAGACTTAAAGATATTGACCCTACCATGTATGTATATTTATGAATGTAGTCTTTTCGTTCGAAGCAACCTGTCAAAATATTCCCGGGTCAGCAGCCTGCGTAGAGCTGATAAGTTAAACTTGATTCCAAGTAAAACTGCACTGTTTCAGAAAAGCATATTCACTATGGGTCCTAAATTATATAACAAACTTCCGAAATGTATAAAGGCAGCAGCGACATCATATCTATTTAAAAAAATGCTATTTAAGTTCCTAATAGATAAGGCATATTATTCCACTGAGGAATTTTTGAATGATAAGATGTTGTGATATAGATTGACGAATTTTTATATCTGACATTGCCATAAAGTTCTCTAATTGTTTTTTTTTTTATTTTTTTTTTTATGACATTGTAACTAGATTGTAATTATTATGAATAATAATGTGTTTTAAATTTTTAAAATTGATAAATCTACAACGTTTTATTTGTATTTAATTTGTTCTTGACATTCTTATTGACTACTGATTTTATTATATATTATTTGAATACAATTAATTACCTAAATATTTGTACACCATTAAATGGTAGGCATAGTGATCTAAGGCATTGACTGTAACATCTATTATAAACCTATGTTCACAAATAAATATATTGAATTGAATTGAATTGAGTTTTATTTTTGACTACCTTTCGCCCACGTGGATGTCGAACTTCAATCCACTATTTTGGCCTCTTTTCTTAGTAAATAGCTGCTCTTTACAAAGAACACACCCTCCAAGTTTCATGTCTCTAAGACCAACGGTTTGGAATGTGCGTTGCTATAACAACCAAATCAATCAGTCAGTCAGTTTACCATTTTATTTTACACTAAGTACTATCTGCTCCTTGATTTTACTTCTTTGGTTGCTGGTCTACTCACATAGGCATATTTTTTATAAATCTCGCAGTAATATACGAGATTTTTTCCGTTCAGAAATAGGTATGGAGACAGTCCTTCGGACAAGCTTGTCAACAAAAGCTTATTTATTATAATGTATCCTTTGAAATCGTTTATGGTATTTTCACACTATAATACCTAAGCCCGACGTTT
Source organism: Athetis lepigone (assembly GCA_033675125.1). Taxonomy (NCBI): domain Eukaryota; kingdom Metazoa; phylum Arthropoda; class Insecta; order Lepidoptera; family Noctuidae; genus Athetis; species Athetis lepigone. The sequence goes on from CM066244.1 coordinate 7,109,039, forward strand.
TCAACTCTCATAATAAAAAATTCAATGATTATCACTTTTTAAACAAAGCACATGACAATTTTATGGGTTTCTTTATCTTTTTAAAGCCTTCTATTAATTTCAAGATTCATAATTGTGTTGCCACACACGGAGTCATTCTTTGACGGGACACAAGTTCTTCAAAAGCACAACATCTATCAAAAACGAATCAATAGACAGGTCACATTTACAGGATTTAGTTTTGCTATATAGCATCACAAACCTATTATTTGTAAAGGTTTTTAATTGTTAACTCATTAATTGTTTATTGGAACTAATAACAAAATAACACAGAAACGAGTTATGACAATGCAAGGTGAGAATGATACGTGACTTTTCATAAGTAGGCATTGTTCATACCGATTTTTGTCATCTTCCTATTTTTTTCTCAATTATGTTGGGGTCGGTTTCACCGGATTCAGCTGGATACCAGTATTTTACGTGACCGCCTATCAGATCTCCACAACTCTGATACTGGGCCATACCCTTTGGTTAAACTATTCAGACTTTCTGATACCTGACTACCCGTAACGACTGTCAGAGTTCTACGAATGATAACCGGAACTAATGGTTTTACATGCTTTCTGAGGCAAGGGATGTCAGTGACATCCAGGAAAAGCTTTAGAAACTATACGTTGCCACGGTTACTTAAAACAGTTTAGCGATTTTGGACTTATGTCTGGTCCAGCTAGTATTATAATTGTGAAAATTTCTGAACTGCTAAATAAATTTTTACTGTTACTGTATAGTCCAGTAATTTTTTTTTAATACTCGGAGGTCAGTAAATTGGTGTACAAAAATTCACCTCACTAGAAATTTTTCCGGAGCGAAAACCTAAAATGACTGAACTACGAGTAGTAGGACGACTTTTAGTCTACTACAGCAAAATAGAGACTGATATACGGACGTATCCTCAGCTAAAATAATTACGTACTATACCTATTTATTAAGAATTTCACCCGTAAATGGGGTGTTTTGGATAATGCTATATCTATTTTCTTATACTATAAAGTAATATAGTAATTGACCAATCACTGACTTGTGTTCTCCGACTGCGCCTCACCGGTCATAGAGTCTGTTTCAAAGGCAGCTGTCAAGTGTCGTATGACGCAATAAAATCCCACTTTATAGCCACGTCATATTAAAGGGCGTTTCATTAATTTTTAATTAGGACATTTGACTTTATACTTTTTAATTAAGCATTGTGGTGCTGTTAAGTTTTATTGCCTTCTAACTACGCTTTGAAACGAAATAATGGTTTACTGTTGAATAAATAATATTGCGCGTAAACCCTTTGGAACTACCATTTTTATGTTGTTTATATTCACTGCACGCGGTCAATTTAGAAAGTTTTGGTAATTTCAAATATTTGAATGTCAGTGACATTTAAAAATATTTGATGTGTAAATTGAATTAGTGAAATAAATGGTTTTGATTAGTTCAGTGGTATTTTTTTATTATTTTCTTTTATAGTGCTAAGTTTAATGGTTGGAAAATAAAATTTTGGTGAGATGAATAAATAGCTGCTTGACATGCAGGGTCATAAAATAAGAGTCAATAATTGAAGGTAATTTAAGTCAAAAGGGCAAAGCAATTGTATTAAACATGTTAGGGGTCCTCTCATCGGCGTCTTTAGTTATTTTGAAATCTTTAATTATGGGTCTTGCTATCTATGGGCTTTTCTTTTTTCCAAGAAAGCAGTAGAATGGAATCTTCTGCCAGTCAAAATATGCGTTATAAATGGATGACTTTAATTTTTTTTACGGCTTCAAGGTATTGCAGACCTGAGTAGTTGGTGTTCATTTCAGCTTGACATCTCCACTGCTTCTATCCGTAAATTACAGACAGACCAATAAACATTTTTTTTTCATTTCTAGAGTTAGGAATGGGGATTATGAATATGAGAATTTTGTTTAAAACACCATAATATATTTTTGCTGATAGAACCAAAAAAAAAAACGGTCGAGTACCATAATGTATGCAAATAAAGTCGCGGCCATATCATACTATCACATAAAACGAATTCCGCCATATATCACCACCAATTTCACAAACTAATTACACGAAAACCCCTCTTATTCCCACTTAAATAAAGTTGTTAAAAACCCCTTAACGCGTCCACGCAATGAATAAATTTGGCACAACGCACGTAATAAATACCAAACATTAATAAACATGATGTGCGATATTTTACGTTCGTAGATTAAACTGATGTTGTGTATGAGGCCTTAGGGAGGCGTTTAACTAACTTAGTGAGGACACAGACTAGGGAGAAATAGTGTAGGAGATGGGTCGTTCCCTTGATATCACTACATATGTAGTATAAAACGTCACTTTTTGGCTGATGTCTGTACGTACCGTACGAATGTTTTGATCTTTAAAACTACGCAACGAATTTTGATGCGTTTGTTTTAAAGGAAAGTTTATATCATACGTTCATATTATAGTAAAGAAAAGCCGGAATTTTAGAAGCTTAGTAACACCCGTGCAAAGATGGGTCGGGTAGCTAGTATATTATGTATGTTCTCAGTATCTTTTTAATCATACGAGCACTTTAAAACCAAATAGAGACTTTATTTTAGCTCCATCTCCCTAGCCAGCCGTTTCCCAACTGTATCAAGATCTGAAGTAATGTAATACAAGTGTTCGACAAGGAGGGTCTGCTTATTAGACCTTTAAAACCCAGTGTCTAGGGAACATGATACCTCTATGTTACTAATTCTGGCTACTGACTACCCGCAACATCCTTCAAAGATCTGCAAATATGAACCGGACTGTCAGCTTTACGGATTTTTCGAGATAAACGAGTAACTTTCAGACAAATTTATGAAGTACATTTAGATTGAAAAAGCGACATTTTTGCTTCAACGTTACTGAAGAAAAAAAAATTTAACATATACAATTTGTAAGCGTTCGATCTTTATTTAAGTACCTACTTGCTGTCGCTCGCGATAGGATCATTTAGGTTTTTTGCAAAATTATGATGAGACGATGTCTTCACAAAGAACATACTCTCAAAGTTTTATGTCTCTAGGACCAGCGATTTCGACTGTGCATCGATATATCAACAATCAGTCAGTCAATCAGTCTATTTACCATTTTATATACCTATATAGAAATTAAAACATCATTGATTATCTTACAACAAATCTCGTTCACACCTTAAATGTCACAAAAAACACACCAAAACAGTGTCCCGTCTAGATCTTAATCTTTGCCTCATTGCTGCATCCCGTTTTAAAGCGAGGAAAGAACATAAAAGTGTCTTAAAAGTAGTGTATTGTCCGTAACAAGGACAATATGTTACGTACAGTTACTTCTTATAAATTATGTATCCCCTTGTGAGTACTTTGAAAAACTTTAGCCGTATTTATGAAAATGAATGCAAGAGAGTATGCAGATTGGTTGCATAATGTGTTTAATTAAATATTATGTTTTATAACTACGAGTATGGATATTAATTTCAAATTAGGACATTATTTTTCTTGTTTAGTACATAAGCCGGCTATGTGGGAGTGGAATCGCACTAAAGTCTATGACCCTATGTAGTCATAGACTTTGATTTTCTTTAGAGAGTCAATATGATGATGATTTTTAACTTTTTCACAGCTTTAACAGATTATGATTAGTTTATTACAACTCTGATTTAGAATAATTTGTACTGATTAGTTAAAGTTTTGTTATTTAGTTTCGTTAGTTGGCACGCCTTAAGTTGGTTTCCATGATCATGAAATTATAACCAAAATATTTAGTTCTGGTCACTGGTGTAGCTTTTACAACATTAAATCTGAACGATCTTTAAAAAAAAAATACGTCATTTGTAGTTAAGCATAGCAATTTTATCTTTAAAAGTTTACACAGAATTTTAATAATCTCCCCCTTTAGCGTTGGCCAAATGAAGCCTTTACCATTATCCACGTTTTCCTTCCACGGACGTACTTTTAATGCGGAACAGAATTTCCAACGTGTTTGTTTCATACATGGCATTTTGTTGTTCTAGGACCGCTGCCACCAAAATTTCTTGGCCTCCCCCGTTCGCCGCGAGCATCTAAATTACAGAAGCAAAGTGGTACTTGGACAAGTCAGGGGGCTCAGGGAAAATTGGTTGCTTTATACGTGAGAGCATGCTTCATTTGTTCCTTGCTTCGGGCACTAGCACCCGAACCATTGTTTATGAGAACGGCCAATTATGTCTTTACAACACACTTTCATATTCCTTAAGTATTTTTAGTACGGACCACGCAAATTATTACTACCACTCATTAAAACCCAGGCTTGTTGTTACTAACCGTCCTTTGTTTTACTTTTATGACGTAACCGACCCAGACATCTGAAGATAAAGTTGTAAACTACAAGCATAGAAACCAAGATGTGGTACAGATATTAAGTTTCTAAGTAGAACTAAAACAATGTGAAGCATATCTTGAAAATAGTTGAAATACTTGTTGAAGCTCGTTCTTGTAAGTAAATAATATGTAAGACGTATTTCAAGTTGAAGATTTTCTTGAATATTGTTACTTGTTCTATGAACTAAGTTGTGAGAGATAACTTGATAGTGTAACCAACTGGAGGAGAACTCAAAATTGGTCTACGATGTCAGAGAGATAAGTAGAACAGAAGTGGATCCAGTCTTCAAATCAGGGAAGGTCACAAAGTCTAAACATTCTAGTCAAAGGGCGTAAGTATACTTATTACTCAATAGATTTCGATAAAACTTTACAGTAATATTATCTACTTATACGTCTATAACCTACGGTAGGAGCGTAGTGACAAAATAGCTCAAATAGCTAATTCTGCTGGATAAATTTTCCAACTTTTTCACAGAGTTTCCACATAGAAACAGTGAGTTAAAAAATGCATATTTCATTTATAGTTTCCAGCAATTTTTAAAAAACTTTGTGCCCCGTTACCATACTATATTTCTCATGTATTGGATGTGCGCTTACAAATATATGAACTCAACCTGACTAACAAATACAGAATCTGTAGGTAATACAATTCTTGCAGAGCAGCAGTCAAGCGCTCATCCAAAACGCCAAAATCATTCGCAAAGATAATAATTATCTTGGACAGGACTGAAGATAAGCATACGAATGTTCCTTAATATTTACACGTGATAAAATATAAAATAAATGGCCACAATATCCTTAGAAATAAACACATACCACTTTCTGATAAACGATGTCATATTGGATTTCAATAGCCATTCATAATCTTTTATAGTGTAGCTATAAATAAAATTCTTTATACATTGTCTCTACTATATTTCGCATTAAATTAGTATTCATTTCACACACGCTCGCTTCAAGAAATGACCGGTAATTTCAAGAGGTGTTATTATTTCCAGAATGTCACATAAAAATTCATAAGATGGACACACCTGTCGTGTTTCGACGGATCGTGGCAATGACAGCGGAGTGGCAATGACATTGTATTCATGCTGTGGTAGTGACATACAAAACGCATGTGTTGCAATTTTTGTGTTCCTTTATAATTTTGGTTGGGTTGGAATTGTTTATCGAAACTGCTGATAGCTAGGCTTTTGTATTTTACTTTATCAAGTTTTATTTATGGCGATTAGTGTTTGTTTTAATCTTTTTTTTTATACTATTTGAATACAGTCAGTATTTAGTAGTGAAGGGGTTAATAATTTCCAACCTAATTTTTTACAAAAAGTTTTTTACAAGACATTATCGTTTATTTATCGTTTTACAGCAAACAACGACAGCTCCAACAACTTTATACAACACTTCAAGTCTCATACAAAGTTTTAATAAACGACATCTCACATACAACTTGTACACTGAACTGGAATTATTAAATATCATTTACGCTGAGTATCTGGGTCGGGTACAACAGCGCAGAGCCGCAAGGGCAAAAGTGATTTTTCTAAATACGTGCTCGGTTGTACCTTGGGGGGACAATTTACGCGCGCCGACCGTCCGATGTGATTGTTAACTATGGTACAAAGATTACAAGTTATCTACAGAGAGCACGAAGCTCCAATGAATATGGGGTCTGTCTCAGTATTTTTACGACTTATTATTACGTAACCCGTTTACAGTTTACGAGGAATTATCGTATGTAATCAAAGGTAGGTGGTACTTCATCCAATCATATGTTGTTCAAATGGAATTCTGTTCACTGACATCAGTAAAAGAAAACATGAAAAAATCTGGATATATAGAAAATATAAGCGCTTTCTTTTAATTTTACGATTTAGCTTACAATCGTGTCAATCCAACACGGTCATAAAGACAAAATTAGCAACGCAATAAAATTTGATTTGAAATATCGATTTTCAAAATACACAGAAAGCTTACGTTGTTAAATTGAGTTCCGGCAACGACGCGGTGGCATGTAACCAAATACGCGTCAAAGAGCGAACAAATACGACAAAAACACCATGAAATCACTAATCCGACCTAATTTTGAACGCTATACGTCATATGAATAACGACTATAGAGCGTTAACTTAAAATCTTAATTCGAATCGTTCAAAGCTCCTGCTTAAACCGTTTAATGCTTGCGACCGTCGCCTCTTTTACAATAAAACCATTATCTCAGACAATTTATATACTTAAAAGTTTTAAATTAATTTTACAAATTGACGATTTCATTCCGCTTAAGTACCTGTTAATTAATAAAATGAACGACGTGCAATTTAATCAAAGGTAAGATATTAATTAATTTGTCGAGAAATCATCAGAAGCTTTTTCGATATCTTTGAAAACTTTATTTTTAGTTTGACGTTTTGTTTTTATCTTTTAGCGTGATATATTAAGTATAGCTTACTATTAAGTCTTGAATCTATTTAATCAAATCAAAATAAATTCGAGGAGTCTAATTTCAATTTCTCATTATTTTTCCATTTCTGTCGAAACGCAACGTTGCTGTGTTTAGCTTTGAAAGAAACTGAGGGCGAGATGAGATTTTATTTTGACCGACTTTGGCTATACCTGTCACTGTTCACAACCTGTCAAATCTCAAGTGCACGACAGAGACGGAATATAGCTAAGCCAAATTATGTGCTTAGTAACGTGTATTTATCTCGCCATGGCGGTCTTTGGTCTGATGTTATGACAAGCACAGATGCCATATCATCTTAGTTTCTGTTATGGCAATGCACCTCTGAGTCCCTCTACCACTACATAACACCAGACAGGCCGTCAATTTATTTACCATACAGAAAAATAAAATTACTTACAAATATTTTTAATACGACGTGCCACTAAAGAGCAACATTGAAGGATATCGTAAATTACTTCACATCATGTGAGCGAAATGCTGACAAATGACATGTGTTTGGTCCCAACGTTTTATTTTTGGACGTCCCACACAGGGCCGTAATCAGAAACCGTTGTGGGGCTCAAACAAACGGACTCCATATCTAAGAGGCTGAACGAATTTACGGATTCGAAAAAAGAACTACGTTTACTCTTTTGTTTTTAAAGTAAAGCTTTGGCGTTTTTCTGTTGGAAAATGTGTTTGTAAGTATTTTTCGGAAATATCACCGTGTTTTAAAATTACTTCTTAGTTTATGGTTCCTTATCGATATAATTTAAAACAGATAAATTGTCCAATGTATGTCAGCGCATAATTTCAGAACGGTTGTACCAGTTTTGCTGCATCTTTTTTGTTGTATTGGCAGTATTGTCAGGATAATGTTTGTATGAAGGAAAAAGTGTAAATGAATACGGAATACTTTTGATTTAAATTAATGGTAATTCAAACTTTAAATTAAATCGATGCATTATTAAAAAGTTTAAATAACCAAACAAAACTTAGCACTTAGACTTTAGTCCTAACTCTATAATTAGCTAATTTTGTTACTAGTTTATACTTTGGCCTTTAGATGAGTGCATTTTCGTTTGACAATTTGTGTTATAGACTTTAGTTCTATACAGAATTGTTCCAAAATGCTTTACAAACTGCATTTTTACCTTAAAAGGCATTCCGACTATTTCTTCCCCATACCACAGTTTAACGATACATACAGTTGTAAAACGAATGTACTTGCATAGAGCAACGGCGGGGATCTCGAGGGGAAGTGGGCGGCGCGGATCGCATCCCACGAATGCGCGTAGTTGGAGGGCCAAACTCTGGGGCTAACGCATCCGTGTAAATCGCGAGCGAGTTTTCAAGAATCATTGAATAAACTAATTATAATGGTGCACACTTCTTGTTCTGTGTACGGATGTACCTCGACAACGAGACATAATAAGGATTTAAGATTTCATAGATTTCCCCGTGACGCGAGGTAAGTTTATTCTTATAAATTCGTATTAAACAGGTGGGTACCTACTAATATTTATTTTGTATAAACTAATAATACCCGTCGTGTTTATAGTTACGTATATAACGGTACGAGTAAAGTTAAGTTATACACGTATTCGTATACGTTATATTATTACAATCGGAAAAACATTTCAATCGGCATCATTTATATTGCGTATTGTAGGTATATACGCTTTGCGAACGGGCTATCTCAGGCACTTGGACACTGTTCACGCAATGTTAGGTTATTTATTTATACAAAAGTTAAAAAAACTAAAACCTGACTACAAAAAAACCCGGATAAAACAATAAGCAAAGGTACCTAACAGTCTGTTTCCAGGTTATGACCGTAGTCGCATGCCGCTGTGACCTGTCTTTTTTTCTTCTAAAGCTTGTATCTCGAAAACGGTGTGTCCTATCGCAAAAATAATGAAAAATTTGCCCCCCTTTATAAAACCGTCAGCCGCGTAATTCTCACATGTAGGTAATATTCAATTATGAAAAAAATAAAGTTTGTCTTTTTTGACAACCCTTGCGCATTTGCACGCGGTAGCGTAAATACCTACACGGGCGGCGGCGGCGGTGTCGTCCGACATCAAAGGCGTTTTCCAACTGTATGGATCGTTAAACTGTGCCCATACTATTAACAACATTCAAGTTAAAAATCCCATAAGATCACGTAATTCAAATATAATACACCTAGTATTATTTACTCATAAGCGTATAATAATCGTAATAGGTCTAATAAAGACATAATTTTTGTTTAAGAACATTACATTTTTTCTTACTTTACTAATGAACGACCATTAAACCAAGATCTCCGGTACTTAATAAAATGTTTGAGAATTAGGTGTCTGGTTATAATGGATAATGTGCCGCGTATATTTAGTAGCTTGGGGCTATATCCCATGATTGAAGAACATCAGGAAATGGAGATTAGTTTTATATAAGTTCAGTATTTATTTGAATACATAACTCAGTATTAGGACTAGTATTTAAAGTGTCGAAATTCACAGTAAACATGTATTTATAACATCACTTTTATCGACTCGAATCTCGTAACTATTTTTAGATTATAATTATATGTGTATTATAAGGCTTTGTTTGTTACGTTGACATTCTAAGTACGCAGAAATTATTTTGTACAACCTTTTTGTCTTTTTTGTACAAAAACTGTTCTTTCCATAAAGTTCAAAATAATTTTCCTAGAAAGTCCTTATAAAGTTCTACTTTTCAGATTTTTTTCATATTTTTTAAATTTATGGTTCAAGAGTTAGGGGTCGGGACACATTGTTTTTTACTTTTGGAGCGATTAATTCCGAAATCATTGATATTATCAAAAATGATTTTAGTAAACCCTTTTTTATTTTTAAATACCTATCTAACAATATATCATACGAAAGGGTTGAAATTAAAAAAAAAACACTTCCCACTTTGCATATAGGGGGGCTACCCTTAAAAAAGCACTTTTTCCCAATTTTTATTTTTCCACTTTGTTGGCGTGATTGATATACATATTGGTACCAAATTTCAGCTTTCTAGTGCTAATGGTCACAGAGATTAAGCGAGGACGGACAGACAGACAGACGGAAAGACAGACATGGCGAAACTATAAGGGTTCCTAGTTGACTACGGAACCCTAAAAATGTTTACGTTTTATGAATAAAAGATGGAATGAATGTTTTTGACACAATGTTTCTACAATTTAAAGTCAAAAAGCTTTAAAGTACGTCGTTTGTCCGTCTTGACACGTTGATGCCATAATAATTTGGTAATAACATACTAATTGGTCAATGGGTTCGCGAAAGCTGTAACAGTATTAACGTCAATTGGCGATACTTTAAGAAGACACCTTTTCACATAAACGAACTGCACATTTGCAATTTAAATAGACACCATTAATTTTACGCTACACCCCACGAAATCCAACCAAAATTGAAGCCTGTCCCTCTAAAAATAAGATGGATTTCACATTGCCTTTGAATGTAGTGATTTGAATACTTTTCAACACAAAATTATTTAAGAGCCGATTACCATAACTGAAATACACAAGCTATGTGTAACTAATTTTAATAACGATTATGTTTTATGAATATACTCACATTATATGTGATGCTTCCTTTAATCGTTTTATAACAACGTCTTTTAAGCATACGTCGTAATGCCTGCTTGTACCCTTGGGCTCGACATGACAGTAATATCTTCTGCTTACAAAATACTCCATAAACCTTAAAGCTAGAGCTTTAAAGTTGTAAATCTAATAACAAATAAATTAATGGTATGTGTTGTGAATATTTTCACAAAATGGCGTTCTCGGAACGATTACACTGAATTACAGAAGCTGTAGTCTACTTTATGGAAGGTAGTTGAAGCTTTATATTAACAGAGTTCCGCGTTGGAAATACAAATAGCAAAACATTTTATTTCAAAACTAGTCTGCTGTATGTTTTTTTTTTTATTTTTGTCATGAATTGTTTGCTCTTTTGCTCTACTTTTTTTTTTTAAACTCGCATCGGTAGCTTCTAACTGCATACACTGAAACTAGTTCATATCTAAAATTTTAAACTCCTGTCATTTATCTAATACTAGTTTTTGCCCGCGGCTTTGCTCGCGTTAGAAAGAGACAAAAAGTAGCCTACGTCACTCTACATCCTTTCAACTACCTAAATCATTTAAATACATCGCTCTGTTTTGCCGTGAAAGACTGACAGACAGACATATACACACACTTTCCCAGTTATAATATTAGTATATATTTAACAAAACTCTATAAAGGTTACGTAAGTTTTTCATTCATTTTTATCTCGCTATTGAGGTAAACAATAAACAGTAATAATCATAGCTGCATACACATCATAACAATAATTATTCAATTCACTAATTAACACAACAAAATAATACAGAACCCACGCGTTAGCGTTTGAGACCATGTTTGTTTACTTATTTTTAAAGCGCTCGTTGCTTTTCTCCAACGTTTCCTTAAAAGCTTAATAAATTACTAATTAGACGAGCGACGTCGATTAGCAGAACTCTTTCGCTCTTAAACGTTAAAGCTTGAAGTTTAATATGATTTGTCATGCTGTTTTACTAATAAATTTTCTAAGTTGAAAATGGGAAGGAATATTCTAACTTAGCCTAGCTGCCGCCCGCGGCCTGGTCGGCGTGGAATTGGCACTTCCCCCATATATAGCTTACGCGTATTCCTTCGGTTTCTCTCACATCTTTGGTTCCTGACGCGCTCTCGCAGGCCGTAGCGTAATGTTTTATACCCTGTAATATTCCTCATAGTTAAAATATTTTGAAACCAACAGACAAAAGGCTCAAGCGAAAAAAAAACCATTTGGATAAAACTAATAATATTTTAAAACTTCTCCTTTGCATCAGATTTTTTTACTTACATGAGTCATACACAGTATATTCGAGTCATTGCTATATTTCATTTCAAATTAATTTATTTTATGTTTCTAGATTACAGAAATCAAATACTACATTTGTCTAGATCGAGCGTGTCCAATCATAAAATTGTATGTAATTTGGTACCGATGTTTAAATCGTTTAATGAACCTACACGCCATCGAAACTCGTGTCACAGATTATACGTTTTACAGCATATTATTTGTATGAGTTGCGTTTTAACGACAGTTTATATTGAAGGCACAAAGACGTTTAAGGTACTGGTTTAGGCGTCTGAAATCTCATGCACGAGGTGGTGAGTTTTCACCAGCATTTTTTTTTTTGGGAGTGTGAAATTATTCAATGACTGCTCCCGTCCTGGGTGCGGCGGGAGGGCGTGTCAGACTTTTACGGACTAAAACCCACTCATGTTCCTTTGGTTGCTCTTTATGTTCCAGGGTCACGGTAACTATTATAAACATTCCGCAACCCCGGGCAGGCGTTGTCCCTATTGGGCCCCTTCCCGTGCTGACTTCTCTTTGAGGCGCGCGTGGAACACTAACGCGCCGTAACCAGGAACTTGAAGACTACTCCGTTGGTCTCGTGGTCACCAAGTGCTACTATTGTTTTTATATTAGGTTCTCTTTTTAGTAGCAGCCTGGTATTTGGAAGTTGCTGGTATAACACACCTGTGCGTCGGAAAGCAAGTATAAAAGGTGATCTTTTTTGTCATTTTGAAGCAGTGTCCTAGGTAGGCGATTCAATGTAACCGCAAAACAGCGAATTTCGAACAGTTTAAACACTTCAACTGTTTGTCCCGCCGTGCCACGCTGCAATGCATCGCAATTGCATTGTGGGTAGTCTAATCAGAAGCCAGAAAATGTGATTATTTTCTTATTGAGAGTATCGCGTTATCCAGCTACTGGGTTTTGGCAGTCAAATGTGAAACACAAGTATTCAGCAGCAGCCGGTAAGATTGGTAACTGCCTATAATATACTAAGGAAAAGGCTAGACAGATGAATGTTTGTCGTTCGTCAATCGCAAATGCTCACAAAATAGGAACAGTACTACTCCTATGCTTCTAAGAGCTGAGCCGGAACCATAGTAAGCTCCTATACCCTTGCTTCTCATTACGGTCACGGCTCCACCACTTGAACATTGTCTAACTGACCATACGAGTAACGGACGCAGAACTATGACCCTCTTTCGACTTCACGCCGACATAAAGGCAAGGTCACATTGGGTCTCTATGACTGATGTGGACGCGAGCCGCCTTTGACTCCGAGTCGCTCAAACGTCGATCTAGCTGGAGGCATGCTCGTATCTCTGCCGTCTATAAGCTAAAAGGCCGCTAAATGACAAATTCTTATTTTGAGCTAGAGCAGAAAAAAGCGGCAAAATTTTCAAACCGATGCTCCTCAGTATCTATAAACATTTTGTCATGTTAACATATACCAAAAAAAGGTATTTTTTTCAACTTTCTTTTAAAGTAAGTTGATTTTCTAAAATATTAGTAATTATGTCAATAAATACACATTTTCCTTTTTAACCTTGTAAAGTTTTAAGGTTCGCTTCAAATGTACAGAACAAAATGGCGGCTAAAGAATCATAACTGCTTGTAAGTTATGGATTTATTAAAAACTGCCAAAGGCATTTTTTTGACACAGGGAGTTATTAATATTTACATAACTATAAAGTAGTTATGTTATTTTGCGTTTTTTAAACCTAGTACGAATGTTATTATATTGATCTTATCCATAACAAAAAAGCAGTTAATTACATAAAGCCGCCTTTTAGCCAAGCAGATATCGCTTTGCTTCTGTTCCAAGATTTTTTAACAACTTTTAATACAGCTATGCATAACTTAAAGGCGGTTAATTATTAAACCTTTTCATATAACTGCTTTTTAGGCTAGCACTATCCACATCTGTATTTTTCGAATCCTGCAAAATTAAGCGTTAACTTATGAAATCAAACAAAGTTTTTGCAAAGACAAGTTCTTTATTGTCACAAAACTACCGGGCACGGGGATAACAAAACAAAAAATTGCAACTTCTTGTAATCAAACTAAAAATTAAATAATTATTTAAAAAAAACTACATCCTAAAATCGCATGGCAAACCACAAAATATACTGAAATTGAGTATTTAGTTAGATACATAAAACAGTCGGTTTGTACTAGCATCAAACGTCATTAGAAAAATATTCTTATCAAAAATAAAAGTAATCACTATAAATTCAATAACAATCTTAAATCTATCAGTCTTTATTTGTCACAACCAAGTCAAGTGTCAATTGTTGGTAAATTCTTCCAGAAAAGCATTTTATGCGCTGGAATTAATGCGGACAATTTATTGACAATAGCATCTTTTCTTTTTTTTTCTACACCTTTAGGTACTGTGCGAAAAGTTATAGTCAATGTACTTGGGCTTCTTAAGTATTTATCACTCATAAATCGTAACGTGACATATTCATCGTCGAAATTATTCTTGTACATTAGGTCGTACATTTTTCGCTGGAAACACACTTGTGACATATCCTTGAGATACGGTCGAGGTTTCGTAATGTTAATACGACGCTCTGATACATAATTTGTTAAATTCAAGAAGCTTTGCGGTGTCATAGAATTTACATTGACTTTGCCATGATTTATCGTACTTACACATTCAACAAAATCGTCGTAATCATACAGTTTACCTTTCCTTTTCATCGCTAATTCTACTTGATGATGAACCTGATCACAACTCATAAAGGTGTGACCTGGTTCAAAATAGTATAAAATAATGTTGTCTGCGGAGATTAGATCACTATTCACCATATGAGTCAAAAATGAATAGAGCAACCAATTTTTGTTCTGCGAGCTGCAGTTGTCGAGCCAAATATTTATGGTCCGTATGTCCCGGTATCGTAGCAGAAAATGATAAAATGCACTCATAATATCCTCCTGTTTCCTACCAGCTATGCCGTCATGCCAAAGTACTGTAAGTGGTTTAGATTCAAAAGTTATTTTGCCTAAAGGAGCAAAAGTTTGATTAAAAACAGTTAGCCTATTACAGAAAATTACTGCCTTAAAGGTGTCAAGTCGCGGTAGCATTATCACTTTTTCTAAGTCGGTACTGTAGAATATCTGGGAAGAACTTTGCTCTTGGGTTTTATGGAATTCATACAGGTTTCTAGCCTTAGTGTACTTTTCTTTATGCCTTGCCCAGTTAACACAAATATCACATTCAGCAACTATTTCTATAAGTATATCGTGAGAAGTTTGCTTTTTATGCAAATCATATCCTTCACAAACCTCACATTCTTCGTTCCCAAGTCTCGTGAAAGATATATTCATTTTCTTGACGTGTGATCGGTATAGCTCATAGGAAACAGTTAAGTTAGGATGTTTTGTACAAAAATCTGCGTGCATTAAGGTAATGTTAACATCACTAGGTATATATCTACGTAGTGGGGCGTGCTCTCGCCGGTAATGGGGTTCTGTAGGATTAAAAGACTCTACGTGTTGTGTTAATAAGTTTCGATCAAATGCTACGGTTTTAGTATGTTTGCCACGACTATCAACATTACTATTTTTCAAGGCGTTGTATAAAACTTTATCATTAGATTTTTTGAAACCTAACGTGGTTAAAAAGAATATTTTACATACTGGTATAGATATTCCGTTTGAGTCCTTTAGACTAAAAGATTTTCTGGCGTCTCTTTTCGGGCTGAATGTGATCTTCCTCTTGGGTACAGAAACAGATACATTGTGTCTTATAAAATTACGTCTCTCTTGCCAGGTAAGTTCCCAAAATAGATTGTTCACAGCCTTACGACTTGTATCGTCAAAAACATTTGAACATTTTTTCCGACATTTATCATTACATCCTGGCTTCACTCTGTGCTCTTCTCTTTTAGTGTTCACTATTACTTGCCTTCTTTCCGCTAAGCTGGTGCTATATTTTTTCCTTTTTTTTAGTAGACCGGGATTGTTTGATAGAAATAAATCATTGCAACTATTGCTTCTCTTGCGGCTCATCGTTTGTATGCTTGCATCCTGAGGGGACCGAGAGGTATCTAGAGTATTTCGACGTTTATTAAGAGAATATGGAACGTTTTCTTTTAAGGTGATTCTATCGTTTTCTTTGCTCAAAAAAGGTTCAACACTAAATGAACCAACCCAACTCTTTGTTCTCCTACGGGGCAACACTTGGCTGTGTAAGTTCTCATCTTGAAGTGATCTAAGAGAACCCAACGTATTTCTACGTTTGTTAAAAGCTTTTTCTTTGACGGTGCATTGGTTGTCCACAAGAGGCTGAATAGTATTTGTACATTTCAGAGAAACTTTTGGTTTTACAACATCGCACGCGAGAGGTTCGATTGCCTTGGTCAATAATGCATTTCGAGCTGTTAATAATTTTATTTTTGAAGTCGATGTATCATCTATATCCTCTTCAGATGACGATTCAGATGAAGATGGGTAATAATCTTTGTCTCGAACAGAATCATCCGAGTCAAAATCTTCACCAAAACGACTAGCTTCATGGATTTGTGAATCTTTGGCCGAATCGGTATTGTTACCATCAGTTTCACATGATGGTGATAACGCCAAAGTTTCTTTGCACGTCAGGTCTAATGAAATAGGTTCACAAAGTTCCATCGGATCTACGTCTTTTTTATTAAAATATTTTTTAATTGCGTCTAAATCTATGCTATTAAGATGGAATGAACTTTGCGAAGTTTGTGTTTCACACATTTGGTTGAAAACCGGAGTTGTTAATGAAAATTCGCGGGAATATAAATCATTAACTAAATCTTGATCACCAGAACTTACTTTCAACTTTTGCACTTCGAAATTTTGTTTGCTTTTTTTTTTATCTTGAATAACTGAGTACTCTAGTTCACCACGATCACTAACCATATTTAAAATGGTTTTAGCTCTTGAGTTGTATCTGTAACAAGTAATGGTACTTCTTTGAAATAATTATACGGTTTATTACACTTCAAACACACGGTAACATCAAAACTTTACATTAAGTACCTTAAAGATATTTATTATTATAGGTAAAGCTTGGCTAGGTTAGTTTGTTATGCTATGCTATAAGATATTAAATAAACAATAATTAAATCGGAACGTCTAAAGAAAATCAAACATCGTTTCCTAAAATAAACCCTACCGTGAATCAAACCCGGAACCCAACGTGCATTCGTGCACCCATATAGCTTTAGCTTAGATATTATTAATATTATACAATACTTAGATGATAGCTATTATCAAAACCAAAAGCATTTGCAATCTGATTGACACACATGCATAGGTAAAATTAATTACATAACAAAGCCTTCCGTAGGTAGGTACTGGATTGATCAAACACTGACGGATGAACGAATGACACTGCTCGACAGCACTCAGTTTTCATTCTAAACAGTATGATAGGTAAATAAGTAATATATTATATCCTCTTATATTATAGTTATAAACTCAAAGAATGTCCTTAAATCTTTATCCTTGATATAGCAAACTGCCTCTTAATGACGGGCGTAATATTTAACAGTAAACAAAAAATCCTATTTTTTTTTCTTCTTTTTAAAAAACGTTGCCCCCACACTAAGATTAAATCTTGTATGGTGGGTACGTTTTACAAACACACGTTATCACATACACAAACACCCATACCCGGAATATGACTAATGTATAATCCTCACCCGCCACAGGGTGAGGATCCATACATTTTGATATTATATTCTATTATCTCCTCCTTATTACTAACACTAATCATTAAGTTATTTTGTTGTTGCTAACACTATGGACTTACGACTGAAATAAAGAAAGAATTTGAAATTAATAAAATAAAATACGTACCTTGGAACTCTTTGCGCCATAATGACTGGATGTTTTAGGCGCGAAACGCGGACGCGCAAACGTGCCTCCCTTGTTGATGTCTTGACTAAACTGACCGGCTAGGCTAGCCCTTCTTCCCGTGCGTGCCCAAGCGCGTCCCCCGCACCCCGGAAGAATCCCTATGAGTGGCGTTGGGGTTGTGCAGTTTGCGGCTTTTTAGCGATGTTTTGTTGTTTAACGGCTTTTTTGTTATGCAAGACACAGAATAAAATATTTATTTTACTTTACGTCCGTTGCAATAAGGCTTTCTTAATAGTTTTTTAATTGTAAAAGTAGTAACACTACAACGCTTAAAGGCCGCTAAATAATTTTAACTGCGTTTTAGTTCGGTAAGAGCGTATAGCCGCCTTTCAGTTAAGTCTATGCAAGGTATTATACTCCAATATAACCAAGGCAAACAGCCGCTAAAATACTTTTGCTACCTTTTAGTTAATTGATAAATAATAACTGTTTTATAGCTAAGCGTTGATAGTAAAAATGTTCAATCGATCCAAACGTTAAAGTAATATAGCTGCCTTCTAATCTAGTTGTGCTGGTTAGCGACCTTTAAGCGATGTAAAGTATTTTATTTTTGTATTTAACAGCCTTTTAAAAAAATGTATCTTGAGAACGGTAAAAGATAGAATAACCGTTCCTAGACAGATCGATAGAGAATTTTTTTTTAATACCATTACATTAAAAAAGTGAAAAATGACCAAATGTCATTTAGCGGCCTTTAAGCTTATAGACGGCAGATCTGTAGTGCGGTTGGGTTGTAAATGTACGCTGAATTTTTTTTCTAATATTTGATAATAATAAAAAAAAGGTTTGTGAGCTCTTTTTGAGTAAATGGGTTGGTTGTGATAAATACAGATTTTGATTTATTAACTAATCGGTTAACGACATTGTAGATAAAACTTTTTGCATTTTTTTTTTGGTAAACCGTACAAGCTAACGAACTGCTAATTCAATAGGGATGATGACTACATCAAAAGAATGACATTCTGTTTAGTCCGTCTGTTAGACAGTCCAAAAATACTGGACACATATTTTTTGCTTGATCAAATTAATAACAAAATACAAAGATAAAGAGCATCAAAGTTCCGGAGAGGGGGCTTTTGACGTTACTTCTGAGTAAAAATTATACAAAGGCGTGACGTTTCACGAAACTTCAACGCACTGTATTGTCGTCATTTTCTGTTTACGAGAAAAAAGAAAAAATACGTGTCCCAAATTTTTTGATTATCTAACTGACGGACTAAATATTTTTTTTTTGTCATCTCGCCTATTGAAAATTTATTTGAGATAAGACTAATTTAAGCCGCAGGGTTCGCTAATGTATGACACAACTTAAACTATCTTAGGAAATAGTTTCAAACACGTATTAAGTTTTTGAAAACCTTAACGCTACTTTCTTCTATTTGAAATTAAACTCAGTTTCTGAAAAATATCTTTAATGTTTTATCCTATTTCACCAAAAAAAAAAACAAACCATTACTTAAATAAATTCAACAGAAAACCCGCCCAAAACGTTCCAATTCCGAAAAAACCTCCGTCACTTCACCCAAGAGACAGCGCAAAACGTCACCTTGTGCCACGATGGGCAGCAAAAATAAAATATGAACAGTTAAAGGCCGGACTATAAATCGTGCACGCATCACATCGGTCGACGCGCCGCCGGCCATAATGATTCATTAAGTGCCTCCCCGGGATTACCTTTTTGTAATTGAGCGATGATGCGAGCGCTATCACTGCTTCTCTTTTACTCGAAGCATGGTTCAAACGGCCAGAACGTTTGTGGTTCTTTTTTGTAGGACACAATATGAGCGTTCACATGGGCTCTTGTGAGTAGTTTCGAGTGACGTTGGTTTTCATTTAGTGGTTTTCAATTTGTGGACAGCGTTTGGATGTTTTTCTAGTGGGATGTGTTTGTTAGTTGCGTTTTTGCGATTTTTCGTAAGAGACTTTGGGCACAGTTAGGTTAATTTGCTATCCGCAAGTAAAGTATGAAGTTACACCAACGGGTCAGAGCCCATTGGTCCCCTAAAATTCGTCCCCCAGCATAAAAGTTGTGGATTCGCCCCCTATATAGGTGCCCATTGGTCTCCTGGTAGGGGACCAATTAATATTTTAATAAAAAATATTATTTTTAAGGTACCCACCCATTCGTCTCCTCTAATATATACACAATATAAGTTAAAGATTCGGCACCTATTCAGGTGCCTATTGGTCCCCTGAGATAAAATTAGCTATATTTTACCTAAGAAATGGTTAA
This sequence comes from Athetis lepigone, assembly GCA_033675125.1. Lineage (NCBI taxonomy): Eukaryota > Metazoa > Arthropoda > Insecta > Lepidoptera > Noctuidae > Athetis > Athetis lepigone. The sequence goes on from CM066244.1 coordinate 7,128,866, forward strand.
CATAGTACACTTGTGAACAGTTTATTAACGCAATTAATTTAATAAATCATAACAGATCATTGAAAAAAAGAGCTAGATGAATGATAATCCGTCATGATAATAATATAACCTGTCGATAGGCTTACGATGTAATATTGTCTCTCTACGAATGGCTTGTTAAAAAAACGGGTATTAATTATTGAAAACCTAAGAGAACAAAAGTACTAGGCGCGCAGTAACGTGAAGTAGTCATGAACGAAAATTTAAAATTCACTGTATTCTTAATTTTCTCACAAGATCACCTTAATCAATCCAAAGTACTAGGCGCGCAGTAACGTGAAGTGGTAAATAGAAAACATTAGTATGCTGTGACATTTAATGGGAGAAGACACTGACTTCTGTAACACAGGTCTCTGAACCTAGATCAGGAGTCAGGGACTTCATATGTCTTGTGTATCTCTTTTATTATTATTATTAATGCCGATTGTTCCGGGCACATTTACTAGAAAATTCGGGAAAGTTCCACAACGTTCTAGAACGTTCGATGGAGTTCCGAGGAATCATTCGAGAAACTTCCAGATCATGGAATGCACCTGGGTACCTCGGGTTGTCGAACTTTCTAGGAAATGTGACTGGACTATATAAATAGCGGACGGTCGAGGCCTAGAGTCACTCTTGGGAAAAAAAGGTACGGGTCACAGCACAGTATTGGTAACGAAACCGCGAACATCGCCGCGAAGCGGCACTACGACTGCGATACGAAGTGTGTGTTTTGTGTAGTGTTGTTGTGTTAGAGAATTGTTAAAGTGTTTGTGAATTCTAATAAAGAAATTGTGTTTTTTTCGAGTAAAACTGTAATTTTCATTTATCCCGTAACAATATTATAGTCATCATATATTTTGCTAAATATTTACAAATGTACAAGAAACCAAAAGTCGATTAATTATTTTGAAGACTGACTTAATGCCTAGAGCCTAGAGGCATTTTATTAAACTTAATCTTATTTGAAATAATTAAACATGATATTTAAGGAATTATTATATTTTTATTTTACCCTTTTCTGCGCGACTGTACCAGGACTACCAAGCTGCAGTATACACATATACATGTGCTTATATTAGAAGAATGAATTAAAATAAATATTCTTCAGGGGACGAATAGGCCCCTCAAAAGTTTCAGGGGACGAGTGGGCACAGGGTGCGAATCTTAGGAGACGAATGGGCTCAGACCCACACCAACAAGCCCCCGACGTGCGCGGCTAATCCGCCATATCAGTTCTTCATTTAAAATTCATGATCTGCCACGGTGTTTTCATCAATACAGTATTTAATTTGTATACATGTCACGGTTATAAATTGTTTAATTGTTTATATACTAAAATACTTATTGGAAAACTGGCATGTTACTGGTTCTCACTCCCAACACCCATTCACGAAGTAGAAGTTGCAAATAAAAGCTAGTTGTCTTATCCTGACTGACATTAGAAACAAAAAATATAATTTATTTGCTTGTTCCGTTCCCCTTTCACGTTTTCACTAAACTGATTACTACAAAATATTAATTTTATAAAACATATAACAGATTCTAAGTTAAAAAAAGAAACTGTTCTCTCTGAATAGTTTTTATTTCCAGATCGCTAACCGCCACTAACTTACGGCAAAAACTTTTAAAGAATTAAATGTTCACCGCGCATCGTACATTGACCATGACTTTTAGTTATACATCCGTATATACTCAAGCAAAATGTTTTACAACATACTTCATAACAGTATTGACGGCACACGTCTAGTTTTTGTTCGCTCTTCAACCAATCAATTAAATAGAACCAGTGGTCAATTAACCAAGTAATATTGACATAATTTTGTCATTGAGTAATGGGTTTTAAAACTATATTAGCAAGCAGCAGAATTCATTGTCTTTTGATTATATAGGATGGGTAAAAAAAAACATTAACGATATGGTTTCTTAAGCTCTAATGCTCCTGTCGGAATTTTGATTGCGTCCTCGTAATGACATATGTACCGTATGGGAAACGTGGCTACTGATAGCAGGATTATTTTCTTAGGTTAGGTTAGCGGACAGTCCCTTAGCGAACCTGTGAACAGTGGTATGGTTGACGTCTTTCTGAAAGATAAAATTCTAGGCAGTGCCAGAGTTACAGTCATAGCCACTCGAATCTCCGAACTGAAGTGGCAGTAGGCACTGTCCTGACACAGAATCTGTAAGCGTGTTCTGCAGTCGAAACCATGTTACGTCAAACCTCTTAATAAGCCTAAAATCTAGCCTAAAATCTAGCTAAGTGCCGCGAGCAAAAAGCCGAAAATATCGAAGACTTGTAACAACTAAACGAAGCTAGTGCGGGTCACTAGTAAATAATAAATCAATACCAGTCCAAGCACTCATGAAAACATAAGAACGTAATTTGCATAAACAACTAACAAAAACTTACTTTCGCAATATCAATCACTTGCCCACATTCTAACCGAGATAATACATCATACATCATTAATGTCTGCGAAATTACCCCAACTTGTACTAAAGTATATTAAACTTATAACTTACAAAGTGGTTTCAACTATTACTGACAAGTTATCTCCACAGTAACTTGGAAGTTTTGCGTCTATGTTCTAAATGGAGAATTAAGATCATATACGTATCATATAGGCTTGTAAAACCGCTACTTTTGTAGTTCTAGTTTAAGTACAAGCTGTATGAGGATTACTGGATATCTTTAAAGTTGGTAGAAGACTGTCTTTTCAATCACGTGTTGCATGCCCTTACTGATAAGAGAGAGTACTTTGTGAGGATCTTTCACATTACAGCAGTGCGATTCCGTAAGAAATCGCGTGCGAATACGATTTCGGTCTCATTCCCGATTTTATTTCCTAACTCACCTGAAGTGAAAAGTGTTTGGTATTCAAATTCAATGTCAAATTAGACAACTTTTAACTTAAAATAGTTCCCTTCACCTACGTTTTCATTGATTGGCGCTAAGCGTAGTTTTCATTGGGTTACAGAACACCTAATACAGTTTTCACCGCGGAATCAGAAGTGAGCACTGAAGTGAGATCTTACAGAATAGCATTGCTGCTCTATTGCGTCATGTATTAAACAGAAGATGTGATAAGTCGTCGGTGAAATGCAACTATTACTACAATGACAACATGTCATATACAATCTAGGGTACTGAAACACGGTAGGTTTTAACCCCAACGAAAAAAGAGGGTTGTCACAAATATGACAGTTAATGTGTGTCTGTCTGACAGTGGCACCGTAGTTCTGAAAAGGGTGAAGCGATTTCGATGTCTTTTTTTTAATTTGAAAGTTATCGGTTATCTATTCTAGATAACCTATACGCGTCATCAAAATCAGTTCAGCCCTTGCTAAATTAACTACTCTTTTATTAGGTGCAGTCGCGATCTTGCGTATTTGGGGGCGCGGTTTTTTTATTTACAACTTATTGTAAGTTATTTGGAGCCAAACTGATTACTCAGAAACGTGACATTAATCGCCTTACCAATTATTTTTGGTTTATTATCTACAAGACCACTGCAGGACTGTTGTAGTTAATCTAATATTTTTTATTTTATTTTGGGGGTTGAAACATACTTACTCCGTGCCAAATATCGTCAATATTAATTAGTTCAGCCCTGGAAGCGTAACAGACAGACAAACCAATGGATGGAGTTATATTCAATTTTCTATGGGCTAAACTTCTAGTCACCATCCACAACACCCATGGCTGAAACACCCGCCATGACTGGACCATTAGACTAATACTACTAATATAGCCAAACGATTATGAATTTTGTATGCATGAAAATTATGTTGAATATTGGAAGTGGTTAATAAATCGTTATTATAGCTTTGAGCTTCACTGTATTCTAGCTAAACTGGTAAAGTACTGTGGGTGGCTGGAAGTACTTCCTTGTCCTCAGTTATACAAAATACTTACTTATGTCCTTTGTTGACCAACCAATCAGGGTACAGGCATCTTCTAAGAAAAAAGTGGTACGATCATTCATCATCTCGCTTGCTCAAGGATTGGCGATTTAAGACCCTGGAAGGGGCCCAACAGGGCTAACGCCTGCCGGGGTTGCGGAATGTTTATAATAGTTACCGTGACCCCGGAACCTAAAGAGCAACCGAAGGAACATGAGTGGGTTTTAGTCAATAAAAGTCTGACACGCCCTCCCACCGCACCCAGGACGGGAGCAGTCATTTGATGATTTCCCACTCCCAAAAAAAAAAGACCCTATCCTTTTGCCTACTAATATTACAAATGTGAAAGTTTGTATGTATGGATAATATGTGTGTTTGTTGCTCTTACACGCAAAAAATACTGAATGGATATTGATGTAACTTTACAGTAGTCTAGCTTATACATCAGAATAACATATAGGCTACATAACATCACGCTACAACGTTTGGGAGCGAGATCAAAAACATATAATATAACCTCAACAAAAACAATCTCAGCGGAAAGTTATTTTATAATATGCCAGATGATGATGTTTAAAATTTATTACGATCTCGTAATAAACATCATCATCTTTAATTGACAATATTGATACATACAATTAATTGACTAAAAACATTCACTTAACAAAATCCCACGAAGTTGAATTTTCCATAACAACCTTTTTCGAGGTTGTAGTTTGCAGAACTTTTTTATGAGCTATCGACAACCATACAATTACAAACAATAATTACAAATATTTAAATTAAAAACAAAGGCTTTGGTCCACTCTATAAAATATTGGTAAAATTGACAAGCATAAAATAACTGCTGATTCGAATAAAGAAAAGCAATTTAAAAAGAACGAAATAAAAAAAAAAGACTACAACATCACATTTAACTTAAAACAAAGATAATTCTGTTTTTCATCTCATATCATACCAACGTTCTGAAGCAATAACTTTCGTTTAACACAATCCGAATATGAAATAAATCCATTATACCGTAGCTGATATTGAAACATCAAATAGGTACGTTTATTAAGAACATCGTAATGCTTTTTATCTTCATTTGATAAAGCTTTCGTAGCCGCATCAAAGAATGTTATGAAAAAAATGTATACAGGATACTTTATACATTATTGAAAAGCGAGTTATTAAAATACATATTGTAGTCTGTTTTATTTTACCTCTGTGTATGCGTTTTCATAAAGTGAATATTTTTTTTTTACTATTGATTTAAATAATTCTTTCTTGATTCCCCTAAGACCTATATTGTGAGAGTTGTGTGGTGTGTGATCTATATTGAGTGCGTTGAAGTTTGTCAATGCATATTCAGTATTTTCTAAAATCTTAGAAATCACTAACTTCAGTGAAGAAAAACATCTATAGTATTTATAATAAGTTACTTTTTGTTACGTTGCACTAAAAAGCAATTTTTAGAAAATGATGAATTCCCATGAGATAAGGCGGTAAAACTGCAGAAAAAAAACTCAGGAACGGGCCCAACAGGGCCAACGCCTGCCGGGGTTGCAGAATGTTTATAATAGTTACCGTGACCATGGAACATAAAGGGCAATCGAAGGAACATGAGTGGGTTTAGTCAGTAAAAGTCTGACACGCCCTCCCGCCGCACCCAGGACGGGAGCAGTGATTTAATGATTTCCCACTCCCCAAAAAAAACTGCAGAAAATGATTAGTAATAAATTGTTAAATCCTAACTTATCATTTCGTTTGATCAAGATATTATTGTATGTTTTCTACATGAGAAGAGGCTTTTTCCTAGCTATAGCACTGTAATAGACTGGAAGTACACAATTAAGACATGGTAAAACATTTGCAATAAAATATTAAGTTATACAATAAAAGGGAAACTTTATAACCTGGTCTTAATCAACCGCAATGATAAGAATAAATTATTATTTTAACAGCCCTTAAAACAATATCATCAAATGGAAGACATAAAGTTTAAAATTGAAACAGTGGTGCTATCTCAAGAACCAATAAAAAGCCAATCACCTCCCACGACCGACTTTGCGATTATATTGTCGGCCGACTCGCAAGCCACAAATAAATGCAAAAAACGACTTCATTAAACACAAAAAGGTTAAAAGGCTTTAGTTTTAAATGCACTTTAAACAAAGAATCAATTTAATTTTCATTCGCAGATACTGTTACAATAAAATAAATAAAAATATGAACATTAAATGAGTTTTAATAAAACCTATGCAAATAAACATTCTTGAATATTAATATCATATTTAAAATATGCACTAAACAGAGAACAATTTCCGTCGTAACGCAGTAAAGAGCATAAACGCAGTCGTAAAATCGGGTTTAAAAGTCGAGTGTGCACCATGCCTAACTAATTAAGATGTTTTGAGTTCTCAGTGAGTCATTCGCAAAAGGATATTATATGTGCATTCTTAGTAAAATGATTTTTATGTTTTGTTCTATTTTAAGATATTATTAAATATAAACTTGGGTGATCCACCGGTGGCTTTAACTAGTGGATCATCCTAGTTTTTAAAATATTGTTGCCAAATTTTTTTTTTACGTGTTCTTCCTCGGTTAATCTAAGACTCTCTGTAGATCTTTTACTGTAGACTCGGGCAGTCAAAAGTCAGAAAGTCTGGCAATCAGTCTTACCAAGGAATAGCATGTTACCCTTATTTGGGTATTAGAGGTCTAAAAAAAAATTATTTTGCTGGATCCGGTTACATTGGACCCCAAATCAGTAAGGTCAGAGATAAAGATGTAATTATAATTATGTATTTTCAAATATTTTAATGTATCTTGTGAATCTACTCTTTAGAGTCTAGTTAGAGAAAGATTTTAAATCTTTAGAAATATCATAAATGTAAAAACTAGATTTCTATAAACCTGTTAATTAAAAAAAAAATTAACACAGACACCTAATTTTTTTCCCATTTAACAAATATTATTTTGCAATTTGCATCTTTCAACTTTTCCCCTTAAACACATTATGAGACGTTCATAAATTTCTAAGTAGACACGTTTGAGTCGTTGGCTTGCCGCTTATGAATTTGTCACACGACTTCATGCTGCGTTTTGTCAACTAAGTGTGTAAACTCCTTTATATGAGTCTCAAGTATTCTGTTTGTTTCAAATTTGACTGTGTAGGTTTACTACGGGGTATTTTTTCCAGTTTTTAACCATCTTCAAAAAAGGAGGAGGTTCTCAATTCGTCTGTATGTTTTTTTTTGTATGTTTGTTACGCGATGTCTCTGTCAATTGTAAACGGATTTTGATGGTTCTTTTTTTGTTTGATAAGTCATGATTTGGGGTGGTTCCATATAAATTTTGTGGCGATCGGTTCAGTGCTTCGCGAAAAATTCACCAAGAACAAAAAAAATGACGAAATATTCATAGACGATGTGTGTTCTTTTTCTTCAAGTTTCTATATTCGTTTTATAAGATTGTAAGTAGTTTTATTTTGAAAATAAATTACTTTCAAAGATACTATACACAGTCAAACATTGGGAGTCGACACTAAAAAGTAATAAATAAAAAACTTTTTTCAAAAAAATAATAACCGGCTTCAAAAACTAAAAACCCAAAAATAACTAAAATTTCGGAAGTCGGTGGCAACACAAATTGAATGGCAGAAGAGAAACCACCGACTTCCGAAATTTTAGTTATTTTTGGGTTTTTAGTTTTTGAAGGCGATTATTTTTTTTTTTTGAAAAAAGTTTTTTATTTATTTTCAATTTGTATAGTATTGTTAGTTATTTTTGTGTAGTGTTTTTGTAGTTTGTCACTTATATGCAGATTGATTACTGAGACAGTTTTTGCATCTTTATAGCAAATCTTTTTCCCTTGTTACATCCCGTTGTTTTAAGTAAACCAACTGCTGAGTAAGTAGTAAAAGTGAAAACTAGAATAACAATAAATAATTAACCAAAAAAAAAAATTGACACCTATTTTTTTTGTCATTTTACTAATATAATTTTGCGATTTGCATCTTTCAACTTTTCCCTTTACTCTAAACACATTATGAGACGTTCATAAATTTCTCAGTATAATACGACTTTGAGTTGTCCTGCCGCTTATGAATTTGTCACGCGTCTTCATGCTGCGTTTTGTTAACTAAGTGTGTAAACTCCTTTATATGAGTCTCAAGTGTTCTGTTTGTTTCAAATTTGACTGTGTGGGTTTATATTGGGTATTTTCGTCAAGTTTTTATTTTGTATTTTCTTTAGTATTGTTAGTTTTTGTTATAGTATTTTTGTGTACTATATATGTATGTGCCAGTTGGTCACTTCAATGTTTATTGATTACTGAGACAGTTTTTTCATCTTTATAGTAAATCTTTTTCCCTTGTTACATCCCGTTGTTTTAAGCAAACCAACTGCTGATAAGCTAGTTAAATTGAAAAGAATATAATAAAAAAAAATACAAACAAAAATTAACACTCACCCCTAGATTTTTTGTCATTTTGCAATTTGCACCTTTCAACTTTTCCCTTGAAACAAGGCTGTATCCTGTCACCACTTCTGTTTATCATCTTGATCGACGATATAATGAGGGAAGTCACACAGACACCAAATGGCCTTCAGTGGGGAAATGGTACACTTGAAGACTTGAATTATGCTGACGACATAGTGTTGATCTCGCCGTCGCTACCTCAACTCCAAAGCAAGCTTGAAGAGCTGAAGAAGGCTGCTTTAAAGCGTGGGCTTCGAGTCAACACTCGTAAAACGGTTGATATGCGGATACTCCCTAGTGACAACATGACCCCATTGAAGTTGGAAGACCAGCCTTTGACCACTGTCACAAATTTCACCTACCTCGGTAGCATCATGACAGGCACAGGAGGCTCAGACGAGGGCATTGAAGCTCGTATTAAAAAAGCCAAAGCAGCGTATGCCCAACTTAGACCAGTGTGGCAATCCAATGTTCTCACTAGGCGCATTAAGCCCTCCCTTTTCAAGTCCATCGTAAAGTCGGTGCTTCTATATGACTGTGAAACCTGGAGAGTTACGAAAGGCTTAACGAGTAAGCTACAGGTCTTCGTGAATAAGTCACTTCGATCCATCCTTCGTATCTTCTGGCCTAAAACCATCTCCAATAAAGAGTTGTGGTCTATATGCCGTCAAAATCCAATTTTGCAAGAAATTGCCCAGCGTAAATGGAAGTGGATTGGCCATACTCTTCGTAGGGAAGATGTGAATACCGCTGAAATCGCCTTTGAGTGGCAGCCAGAGGGTAGGCGAAGACGCGGACGGCCAGTACACACATGGAGGAGATCGGTGGACAAGGAGCTCGGGAAGGGAGGACTTTTAAATGGGAAGACGCTCGTAAAATCGCGCGGGACCGGCGGGCTTGGAAAAAACTTGTTGGGGCCCTCTGCACCAGCGGAGTGCCTTAGGACAACAACACAACTTTTCCCTTTACTCTAAACATATTAATTCCTAAGAATATATACCTTTGAGTCGTCGGCGTGCCGCTTATGAATTTGTCACGCGACTACACGCTGCGTTTTGTTAACCAAGTGTGTAAACTCCTTTAAATGGATCTTAATTATTCTGTTTATTTCATATTTGACTGTGTGGGTTCATATTGGGTATTTTTGACAAGTGTTTAGGATTCCGTACTTCGAAAGCAAAAAACAGAACTCTCTTAGGATCACTTTGTTGTCCGTCCGTGCGCCTGTCAAGATTATTTTTCTCAGAAATGCATCAAAATATCAAGCTGAAGTTAATATCACATACTTAGGCCTGCCATCTCTCAAAGCAGTGATAGAATTAAATAACTAAATCTAAAATATGTTGAAGACTGTATTTCATTTTTAGTAAGTTAAGGCTAATCTATTGTTTCAACGCAGTAATTAGAGAATCACATTACATTTTGCTTCAAAGCCTTAAATTCTTAGACAAAAGCTAATTTCAGCTAATTCATTTACTTCGAATGAAAAGTATTTAAGCCTAAATATTACTAGTAAGAAATATATTTTAAGCACATAATTTACGATATGATACTAATATTAAAAGTTTCCAATACTCATAAACATATCGTTTAAAAGCTAAATACGTATCAAACACGGAATCGATCAGCTTTACAAGCATCGAAATGTGTTACATCAAAATAACCAGGATTTTACGAGAGTTTAAAATTTAATCACATTAAACATAATAGGACACCATACTCACACCTTTCTTTGATTTTATCGATAACAATATTAAACTGAAATGTATCGTAAAATTTTATTAGACGACCAATTTCAATAGCAACAGAAATATTTATTAATTCACTTTACGTGTTTAGTACGCGCTTTGGAAGGATTAGCTGATTTGCCGGACAAAGATGGCCGAACCACTGTCCGTTGCATTTACTGCCTTCAACAATATTACCTTTGCTGTTAACAACCAAAATATATCATCAAACATAAACCCTTTTAACTACACAATAAGATCTAAAATAAATACAGCATTATGTTTTACAGCAGCACAATAAAATATGTCAACAAGTATTATAAAATTATACGACCCCGGTGTTTGAAAACATGCGTCCGAATCGTAATAATATCTTTGTATGGACGTCCTGTTGTGGCTCACCGTATAATTTTAACGGCCTTATTAGCTTTAGGTTTCAAAACACGTAAACAGGAGTTAAATGGTTTATGGCCCCAGTAAAATGTTTGTGCAGTGACATTTCTGCTTCTGCTAAAGTTTCTTTTGAAGTTGACAGACGGATTAATTGTGATATTTATTTTGTAAAATAAAATGCTATTGATTAAACACGAAGAGTCAAAAATACTGTGGAGCATGGGCTAGTAATACAACATACCTTTCAACGACCAAGTGACAGCCGGCTGTCAGGCTGTTATTGTCTTTCTATTGTGTCTACGTGTCTTCGAAGATTTAAACCATCATTTGATATTTTATTATTTTAAACATCATGCCTTCTCTTACGTGTTACATTATACTTACCCCCTACTTAACCCTTTTAAAGTTGAAATTTCCAAAAATACATTCCTAGTGGATACTTACTCTTCACAAAGATCATGTTCTCCAAGTTGGGCATTCAGCATCATCCAGGCAGTCAGTTTACCATTTTTGTAATGACATAACTATATTTTGACTAAAAACCTGACAGTTAGCAAGGTTGCCAAGCAGCCCTATCTAAAAAAAATATTAAAATCGAAAATTGTCAGCCTAAAAATTGTTTCAATCAAGTAAAGATTGAATCCCTTGGTACCATAACCATGTCGTAGTACTCACAGTTCCTATGAAATTGAAACTTAAATAATTATTAGCTAAGAAGATAGCACTTGACATTTAAAAAAAGATTTTGACATGGTTCTCAATAGATGATTTTTACATAATAAATCTCAAAAATGTTTGTTTCATTATTTGTGTGTTTAAAAACTATTTAAATATGTTAGCTAGATTTATGAGAAGTCGTATTAGGCTATATAACTTCACGCTACGATCCACGAGAGCTCAGCAGTTACCAAAGTTTATTTAGTGTTGACGAGGTCGCCTTTCGACCTTTGAAGCTTAAACAAATAAATAAAGCGATTTGTATAATTATATCGGATAATAAATGCTTTAAGCACAAATAAATCATCTGCTGTTACATCAGTAAATATTTACATACGATTAAATCAATATTTTTACAGAACACTGATTATGTTGACTTTGAAGTATTAGCATGAATTTAACATAGAATTCAGCAAAGTAAATAAGCTATTATGGTTTGCTGATACTAGGGAAAATCCATTTTATGTGAAAATTCGTCACCTCGTTAGCTTTTTACCCGATTGCCAAAAGGAGGGTTGTTTTTCAAGCGTATGTATGTCTTTCTTCTTCATCATGGACCTTCCTCTGGGAGGATTGGTTTTCGCACTTAGTCCTCTTAATGGTAGGACCATTGTACGTGAGCCGCGGCGGCCGCTACTCCAGCCAGCCCACCTCCCTCCAGAAGCAGATTATCTTCCGTAAACTTCTCCGGGCATCCGGGAGTGAACTTGGGAGCGTATGTATGTATGTATGTGTGCATGTCTTATTCTATGGCAAGCTCTACAGCCTTAACCGTTTAACGGATTTCGACATGTGGAGTGTCATTAAATTCGTCTCAGTTGTGGGAGTGACATAGGGTATATTAATTGAATAAAGGGGGAATAAAAAAAAAGTAAATAATAAAAAAACCCGTGTCGACTACCGGCCACAGTAGGCGCGGTTCTGCGGATGGCGAGCGATGGGTAGCTCACCGCCCTGTTAGGACCAGGACCGCGTCGACGGCGCGTTAGTGTTCCACGCGCGCCTCAAAGAGAAGGAGTCAGCACAGGAAGAGGCCCAACAGGGCCAACGCCCGCCGGGGTCGCGGAATGTTTATAATAGTTACCGTGACTCTGGAACATAAAGGGCAATCGAAGGAACATGAGTGGGTTTTAGTCAGTAAGAGTCTGACACGCCCTCCCGCCGCACCCAGGACGGGAGCAGCCATTGAATGATTTCCCACTCACCAAAAAAAAAAATGTCCCAGTGTTTAAGGCGCCCGCCTCTCATGAAAGAGGTTGCATGTTCGAATCCGGGCAAGTACCAATGTGACTTTTTCAATTCATATGTACTTTCTAACGTTTATCTTTGACACCACAGACATCGGTGAAGGAAAACATCGTGAGGAAACCTTGAATTAAAATTAATTTAAGTCCGAAATCGCCAATCCGCCCTGAGCAAGCGTGGTGATCAATGCTCGTGCCTTCTATGTATGAGAAGAGGCCTTTGCTCTGCAGTGGGACAGTTATAGGCTAGTATTTATAATAAAAAACCCAACTGTAATTTCAGAAGTTGGTGGCAATTACGAGTATGAAACAAAAACAAAGCTACCAACTTCCTATATTAAAGTTGGGTTTTTTGATTATTTAAGTAATATTTTTCCCAACTGTATTAAAGTCGGCTTTCAGACTAACCGGATTCAGCTGAATACCAGTATTCTACATGTAGTTACTTCCTACCCGATCTCTACAAACTAGTCACTAGATGGCGCTATTTAAACCCATTGTTACACTTTCTCGCTTCTTAGTACATATTATCTGTAATGAATGTTAAAGACCTATAAATGATAGCCATTGCGTGTTATCTAAGATAACTTCATAAAAAAAGTGTTTGAAATAGCCTTATATACACTGAAAAAGTCACATTGAGACTAGTCTGGTTTCAAACCAATAACCTCAAGCATGCACGGGCCCCTATCCTACTACTATCATTACACATTACACAGAATATAATTATTACAACGGGCCTGTTGGTCTAGTGGTCAGTGACCCTGACTGCTAAGCCAGAGGTCGTGGGTTCGATTCCCACCCAGGACAAACTTTGTGTGATGAGCATAATTGTTTGTTCTGTGTCTGGGTGTTATTTATCTATAATATGTATGTATTTAAAATTATATAAGTATGTATATCAGTTGTCTGGTTACCATAACACAAGCTCTGCTTAGCTTGGGATCAGATGGCCGTGTGTAAGATGTCCCAGGATATTTATTTTATTTATTTTATTTTTATAATTACAAGTACGTGCAAATTAATTGGCTTAATTAAAACTTGAATGCATGGACACATACAGAAGATAAATTGAATCAACAGTTCCATTTTATTGAAATTATTGGCATTATTCCTTATATTGTGTACATAAAAATATACATTAATATTTATAAAACGTGATGGCACTTAATTGATAACTCCACATGAAAGGATTATACCATGTAATCCACTCATTTCCGTACTGCCCTGATTACATCCAAATTAATTCTGACATGATCTGGAAAATAAATGAAATCGGTGTAATTGCACTTTATTTGTCGAGACAGAATGCGAGTAACAAAAGTACCAATAATTAAAAGTACTAACAAAACATGGAACGTATATTTATCGAATGTAAACTTAGTTTTGTGGTAATATTTATTGTTAGCAAGCCAACAATAAATATTTCAATATTAAGTAAATGAATTACTGGGCTCTTTAGTTTTTAGTTGAGCTAAACGATTACTGACAAATGCTTGCACTGTCTGGACAGGTCCACTCAAATCTGTGTCCTTCTCTCATCAAGAGAGTGCCTCAGACATTAACCTCCATGGTTCTCGCACAGTTTTGACCAATACGATTGTATGGACTTTAAAAGAGACTTTGACCTCTGAGTTTGTTTCGGATGTTTCAGTCCGGCTACGAAACACCGACCCCATCGTTCGCCTAAAATAAATAAAAAAAAACAAAATTTGACGTGTAAAAGTGTTATGATATTAAACTATTTACAAAATAAATATGATTTTAGGATTTTACTTATAATTGGTCGAAATCAATGACTGGTTCACAAGTCTCATGGCGTTCCAAGCGTTCATGTTCTTTCATTAGACCTGGTGATTTGGCACCACCGATTCCGGAAAAGCACTTTAAGCCATTTATCGTAGTGGTCATTTAAAGATCTTTAGTAGTCGTTTCAGTTCGTAAAAAACCAAACCGGTAAGTCTTTTACCATCGTTCTAAGTATTAACCAGTAACCAGGTTACAGTATCCGCAAAATAATGAGTATTGGACAAAACTAATTCAATACAGCAAATTGTTTGATTGTAAAGTTTACAACTCTTAAAATCTTACTATAATTATAAGAACTTACAACTATTTATAACAAAGTATTTATTACAATCGTAAAAATGCTGTATACTTCCAGGTCTTGAATCCAAGCCAAATCTCCAGCACAAAGTCGAAAAATATCCTAAAAATCCTGATGAAATCTATAAGATGGATATTGAAAAGAATTTGTCTACTTAATCCCCAACGCTTAATCCCTTTATTTCGCGGACAATTAAACCCAAGATTTATGGCAAATCGAAAAAACGTCTCCTGAGAAAAAAGCAGGCGATGGTAATATGCAGTAACTATTGATTTGCCATTATAGTTTTTTGTCCGTATAAATATTCGAGGAGATAAAAACTAAATGCATATTCTATTTAAAAGGTATTTTTATATTGTTATTCTTTGTACCTGTTATTTAGAGTGAGGTGGATGACCGGATCGGTGATGATATTAATATTTTGAAGCATGGATGAGTAGATTCAATTAAGACAAATGATGCACGAATCTTTATTAAACTTACTGTTACTAGGTTTTGCTTGAGGCTTTGTCTTTAATGGGTTAAAAATCGACAAGTTTTTTATTTAAAGTTAAGCTAACTCTTCGTCAAAAACTACGATTGGCGCATTAATGTTTTTTGTAGAGGTAACCGATACAAATACATAGTATCTTTGCAATAGAAGTATGCGTGCGCTACTCAAAATTAACCCTTGGGGTGCCTGGTGGGTCTGACAGACCCGCTAATTTACGAAATCGACAATTACACATTTTAATCTTGGATCAAGACCTCCACACTCCTGAGTAGCTTCGTAATATAGACTAGCAGCCATTTTGCCATCCTCCCAGCAGACCATTATGCCTGCACATTCAAGTTAGACGCATTTGTAGGAGGGGTTCACATCGGTGTCGAGTCGACGATAAAGTACCTGGGACTTGTCCTCGACAACCGATGGAACTTCACGGAGCATTTCCGACGTTTGGGCCCCAAACTGGCGAGGGCTGGAGCTGCCCTCAAACGGCTGCTGCCCAATCTCGGTGGCCCAAACGCCTCCTGCCGGAGGCTCTACGCGGGGATCGTGCGGTCCATGGCCCTCTACGGGGCTCCGGTGTGGGCGCCCAACCTAGCCACGGCTCCGGCCCGGCTTCTGAGGGCGTCCCAGAGGGTCATGGCGATTCGCATGGTGCGGGGATACCGCACGATCTCCTGCGAGGCGGCATGCCTCCTTGCCGGCACTCCGCCGTGGGATCTGGAGGCAACAGTCCTTGCACACACGTACGAGTGGCGCGTGGAAGTGCAACGCCGGGGCGAAGTCCTGCTGCCGCGGGTTATCGCGGCACGGCTCACGGAGCTCCGGCGAGATCTCAGGGCGGAGTGGAGACAGCGACTGTCGCAACCTAGTGCTGGGCACGCCGTGATAGCGGCGGTAAGACCCCTCTTTGAGGAGTGGCTGGAGAGGCGCCACGGCGCTCTCACGTTTCGCCTGACACAGGTCCTCACCGGACATGGTCAGTTCGAGAGGTTCCTGTGTCGGATTCAGGCGGAAGCGACGCCTGGGTGTCACCACTGCAGCAACGGTCGCCTGGAGGACACGGTCGAGCACACGGTGGAGGTGTGCCGCGCATGGGCGGACCATAGACGTGTCCTCGTAGAGGCGATCGGCGGCGGTGACCTCTCACGCCCAGCGCTGGTTCAGGCCATGCTGCGGAGCGAGACGGAATGGGATGCCGTCGCCTCCTTCTGCGAAGCAGTTATGCTAGTGAAGGAAGCGGCGGCGCGCGAGAGGCAACGACGAGCCTCTCGCCCCGGACAAAGACCCAGGCGAAGACGTCGAGAGTCGCAAGACGACTACCGGCCACCGTAGGCGCGGTTCTGCGGATGGCGAGCGATGGGTAGCTCGCCGCCCGGCTAGGACCAGGACCGCGTAGACGGCGCGTTTTGTTCCACGCGCGCCTCAAAGAGAAGGAGTCAGCACAGGAAGGGGCCCAACAGGGCCAACGCCTGCCGGGGTTGCGGAATGTTATGTTTATAACTGTGACCCTGGAACATAAAAGGCAATCGAAGGAACATGAGTGGGTTTTAGTCAGTAAGAGTCTGACACACCCTCCCGCCGCACCCAGGACGGGAGCAGTCATTGGATGATTTCCCACTCACCAAAAAAAAAAAAAAAAAAGTTAGACGCATTTATTGCACGATCGGGTCCAAAAAACCCTTCCAAGAATTTTGGTTGTGTTCCTGGATTTTTGTTATGTAAAAGGAAGAGGTTTTTCATTTATTTAATGAAGGTATATAAACTCCTTATGTATGGATTTATTTCTTATTTCACCTATTATTGTAGTTATATAGTATTAATATAAACTTATACTTTAATATTTAGACGTAATTTGTAACATAAAAACTCCATTTTATTTTCGGGTCCTAGAAACCCACCAGGCACACCGCGTGACTTTTGCCTACCAGGCACCCCAAGGGTTAAACATCTATAGAAAAAAATAATTTTTAAAATTACATATTTAAAAATAACATTAAAATAAATAAATAAATATAAAACATACCTCAACGGTAAAGATTATTTAATAAAGAAGATTCCTTTAATTGTAATTGTATACATGGAAGATTCATATACAATAGACTATTTAGTACCGCGAATAATACAATTTTACAGAACAAAAAAAAAACTATTTAAAAAAATATATATTTATCTTTGGAACTGCAATTATTGGTGCTACAATGGAACAGTTATTTCCTATAATTTTAACCTTCATTGTGCTACCTAAAAGGACTGTGATTAATTTAGCACCTGGCAGATTAAAATAAATATGTCCAATTTAATGAAGTGTTAAAACACAATTAAAACTAAAAAGGACAAGTAATTACATTAATGGGTAATCAACAATTGCCCCAGCACTTAAAGATAAAGTTTATTTGGAAAAATAAATTAACTTCAGTTTATTATGATTCATAAAATTGATGTAAAGACATCAGCACAATAAGCCACTAAATTCTGCCATTTTATTTATACATACTCAACTTCATTGATGAAGCTTGAAGGTTCAAGATTGATTGCTTTAGCGTCTGTACGTCCGTAAGAAATAAAAATTGCTGAAAATATTTATTATACATAAGCATGTCAGTCAAAAGATTCAGCTATTACATTTTAAGTGAAAATCTTTAAGGTTAATAGAAAAGAACCAAAGAAATAGCTCAAAATTAAGATCGGAAACAAGTTAACCACAAAATAAAACTCTTTTATCTTTATGAACTTAAATCAGGCATACATTTCCTAATATTACACATTTTACTAAATTCGGCAATCATTTCACCCGTACTCAACAGTATTCACAAACTTTCTCCCATTACTTTCAACAAAATAAAACTCTTCGATCGAGCCGAGTGTTCCCAAGGGACGATCAACTGGATACTAACTCCAGTATTGTTAAAGCCCGTTTTATTCTGACTGACAGCATCAATTAGAACTTGACGCAGCGGTGTTGTATTACAAAGAAACGATACATCGTAGAAGCTTACCAGTAATGGACCATCAATATTAAAAGGGATATTTTTAATAAAGTCGATGGAGGGAGAAATTATTTAAGCACCTGTAGATGATGTAATGTCTGGTGTCATGATCGATGGAAAGGTGATGGGTGACAAGACGCTTAATGAGATTGCTTGAGAGCTATCGGGAAGGTTAATTGATATTAAAAAGGTTCGTGGAATGATTTACATGATAAAACAGAAGGGTAATACTTCAGCAACTGAAGCGATGACCCGATGGATGGATTGTTAAAAATTAGTAAGGACTAAGAACTTAACACTAATGATATTATAGTTTAGCATTGAAAACTCTTTAAAGGCAGAAGTCAAATCAAACAATTTTAATACCAATAATAAAATAGCTGAGATGACGTTACCTTACAACCTCAAAATAATATTGCAATGACAAAGAATCAGCAAACATCATAATGAAACACATGACGTTAAATGTTTTCCTACAATAGTAAAGTTTCAGTATGTCACTTGAGGAATGTTCTTAATCCAAGTATCTTTTCATCTAGGTTTTACTTGTGACATTACTATAATAAAATTAAGGCATTTAGTGATGACAGAGCTTCAAAAGCAAAATAATTTTCGAAATCGGATCAGTAGCTTCGAAGTTAATAAAACAAACTCTTTAGTTTTGAACGTTATTGTCTTCTTAGGGCTTCAGTAGTTATCACAGGCAAAGCTCTACTTCGCTACAAATTTCAACCAAAACGTATTATTAGTGCGACAAAGAAAAACGACCACTTCCATCAACTGCATGCATCTGTTCCAAGTCCAACAAATGCAAAATCAAACTCAATTCATACATCAAAGAAATAAACGGCAAACAATTCAGTAGATGAATATACGTGTTCAAGCTCAAGACGTAAACACGGCTATTATGTGGTCTCACCAGTTCGACAGACGAATAACGGATTGTTGGCAATAAAATACTGATTTAATACTAACAGCTGATTCACTATAAACAAGTTATAAACATAGAATAGGGTCATCACATTATTTATATGACAGAATTGAATGGAAAACTTTTTTACGGCTCATATGAGTGGCGTGAAGAATTGATGGACGCTTAAGATGTAGTATCAAGTGACGGTAAAAATATTTTATAGATTGCCTTTTTGTTTCACTAAAATATTCACATTTATACAATAGAATTGTATAAGAAACAACGTGAAATTGATATCTGCCTAAAATGGTTATAATGATGGATTCTTTATCGTGAATAATAAACCTTAAAGCTCATTAATCAATTATCAATAGGCAATGTTGTTCCACTACAGAGCAAAGACCAAAAGAGAAAGAAGAAGGGGAATAATCCAAGCATAGGATAGTGTAGGCTTCTTCGTCTTCATCTGATTTTGTTCATGATGTGTCATTCATTTGTGACCTGCCTAGTAACTTTTATTGCCTGCGCAGACAAGGGACAATGGCGGAGAAAATATCCGCGGTGTGCTCTTATTATAACTATCATTAGATTGCTTTTGTCCGCTAAAGTCCTCTTGAAGTCCGTCAGGCGACGTGCGGAATTGCACGGACCAAGTGCAACCTCATGCGCACCGCGGATTTTTTGTCCGCCGTTGACCCTCATCTGCGCAGGCTATTA
The DNA here is from genome assembly GCA_033675125.1 of Athetis lepigone. Taxonomy (NCBI): domain Eukaryota; kingdom Metazoa; phylum Arthropoda; class Insecta; order Lepidoptera; family Noctuidae; genus Athetis; species Athetis lepigone. Next base: position 7,148,546 of record CM066244.1, read on the forward strand.
AGTTTGGCTGCTTTACAAATATTCTATTGAAATTAAGACATAATTGTAAAAAAGCCATGGGTTTTCTCTATTAAAATTAAGATATAACCGTGAAACGCCATGTATTTTCAATTTCCAACAATCAGTTGGCTGATTTTTTCAACATGCAATCACTTTAATTAGGTGACGCGTTCACGAAACAAAAGCCGCGTTTCAACCTCGAAATAAATCAAAATCGTGTGTCGCGTGCTGTGTGTCGTCACGCAATGGAACTAAAAAAAATATATTCCTTGCGATGGAATTCTCGTAAAATATGTGGGTACTTACAGTTGCAGAGGTGAGCGGGTAACCGCGCCGTCCAAATATTGCACGCTAAATTTGTTTGGTGTAAACGGACGCTTATTTTGTAATACAGCTTATTTTATCACTAAATAGCCCGTCATATTTTCAAAAAACATTGTCTGTGTATACAGACAATGTTTTCAAGAAAAAGTAGAGTCGAAGTTCATATTAACCCACATGTCATTGGCTTAGTTTCAAATACGGTTTAATACAATAAAAAGTTTTACTGAATGAAACTGAGAGGCATAGCAGGATAGCTGATTAAGTTACATATTTGGTTACACATAAGCCTCTCCGTAAAACCGTATCAAAATATGTTGCGTGTTTCAAGAGATAGTTAGTAAAGTAACAGACAGATGAAAAGAGCTACTTTGCATGTAATTTAGGAATAGAGAAAAGAAAATTAGTTTTTACTTCTTGAGACTTTTCATAAACGTTCATTACATTTTTAATTTAAAATTATCATGAACTAACAGTTTTGTCCACCTGGTGTTTTATTGACAAAGGAACCTCTAAAAGTAAATGAGAACTAGGATAATCGCAAGCAAATCCAAGTTAAACCACCAGGTAATACCTATCAAATATGCGCTCCTAGTAAGTGGGACTCAATCGTGAAACTTAAAAAAAAAATTTTAATATCACACAACATAATATGAAGCGTTTCAACGACGATATTGCAATATTTTGAATGTTGATTTTGTTTTTATAGGAAACATTGGCGTTGATAAGTACTATTTATTATTTATGTAATAAGTTTATTTTAGTTATAAGTGATATAAAAATTACGATTTTCGGTTTAAAGCAGTTTTCTTAAAGTAATTACTAGGTGGTGTATATGTTATCGTGTACACAAATTCTAACGCATTTATTTCTAAATTTTATTCATATTGATTTGCAGTAATTGCAGTAAATTTGTTTAAGTTTACTTAAAAGAAAAAACTATACAAAACAATATGTTTGTTAAAACAAAACCATCGTTTGCCTATACTACAATATGAGGAGAAAATTTTTGACAGTTAATACCAGTATAAGACCTACGCGTTTGCATAAAGTGTGTCATAACAGTCATTGGCTACCATAGTTTATTTTATTATTGTTTTAAACTGACACCTTCTGTTTCTTAAAACAAAATAGTGTAGTTTTATAGCAAATTGCTTTAGCTCCATTCGAACAAAGTGGGTTGTACTTAATGCTTTTTAAAAAAGAAAAGAGTAGTATTCAATATTAACCACATCGTCATAGTTAGCAGAAATATATTGGTAAGTGCAGTTTAATGCAACAAAATAATGACAGGTTGTTGCTATATCACCCACGCAAAACGTTTGCAGTGTTGGAAGTATTATTTAGTGACTCCCATTTCACAAGACTATGAAACTCACATGATTTACGCGGTAGGAAAAGCACACAGTGTAATTTAATATTGACTGTAACTGTGCAATTAATTTGGAATACTGTCAATATACTACAATAGTAATAACAGAGAATGAGGTGAGCAAGTGTCAATTATCATGCCAAATAACTTTAAGAAAACGTAAGTCAGTTTTATGTGGGTGTACAACTCCTTACGGGCGGTTAACCGCCGCGTTTGGCACGCTCGTCTGCCCGCCCCATGACCGCAAGTGGGCCAAACTGTAGAACAGATTAAAACTTGTGATGAATCGCTATTTTCGTTTCCCCGCACTCAAACTTCTGGATACGAGAAATTTACTTTATGTGTGAAAATGTAAATACGTTGAGAACTTCGACGCTTGCCAAGGAAATCGCGTTCGCCGAGTGTTGACAGAGACTTGTCGGCTTTTCGTACTGGATTATTTGAAGGATTTACTTAATGCTATGTGTTTGCTTGTGTAAAGGATTAACGTACGCTGTTTGCGTTAGTGATTACTTCGCACGCAGCTATCCATCGATGTTTTTGCAGCCTAATGGAGGTTTAGTTGACTAGCCTTTCGAATGATTAATGGACTGTACTGAACGAATTGAATGTACAAATATCAGGTCGCTTATAAAAGGTCAGAGTTAATTATCTTAAGGATAGATACTTGAGTAAATCTTTATGATTGGACGGAAGTTTGCAAAAAGTTTGCTACGATCATTCGCAGTAATGTGCTGACCACACTGGTAGTAGTTTCTTTGATTATTTCTGATTCCACATCATTAGTGCAAGATATCCTCTGGTTTTTATGAGTTTGTACCAGTAAATAATAAACATATTATTATTATAAAACTGATTTACGCACGGAATACCATATTAAGATGCAGTACACCCACAATTTAATAAGATTGAGCAAATAACACAATAATAAAATTTTAAAGGTAACGAAACATTTTTTGAATTATTCCAGAGAACTCAAAAAAAGTGTTTACTTATAATGGTTTATAAAATATATACAAATAAACAGATAGATAGTAATCTTAATTTTTTTTGGGTATTTTAGAGTAACCAAGGGGTAAAAGTCCAAAAAGTCGCACACAAAATTGCATCTAACTTACAAATTGTCCCACAACATGGATCTCAGACCTAACATTGTAAGGGCCAATAGAACGAAACTCATTTATCTACTCGCATACAATTCCAGCCCATTATGCCTCGTTGCAACTCATCCGTTGATACTCAAATTGACAGAAATAAACGGCGAACTATTTTGCTTACAATACCGCATTCTTACCGAGGGCGTGCTGGCGGACATTAAAATAGTACAAAGGCACAATAACATGTAATTGCAAATGATGCAGTGTCTCATATAGGTACAGAATGTTCGTTGCACTACCATTTAAGTCGACCCACGCTCGAGCGATCCCCCGTGAGACAAGGCGCACGGTTGACGATTTTGCGATTGCTTTTTCATTTTTTTTTTAATATTTGTTCTAGTTTTCGGTTCTAGCTTTATGTATTCGAATTGGGCAAAGCCATATGTAACATTTTTTTAAATAAAATGGTAATTAATACAATAACTTAACTAACTTCAGCAACGTACCGATCCGCTTTAGTTTTTTATGATATTTGCAAGCGGATTTTAGTAGAAAGCAACAAAGTACATTTAATTAACAATTTGGTGCAAAATTACCTTAATATCTTATTAAAAAAATACACATACAAGATGTTAACAATTAAATCGGCTGTAGTTGACACTGTTTAATATACTACATTTTGCTTGCGATTTCATCGGCGTAGTTAACAGTAGTTTAATAGTCTATGGTTCTCAACAATATTGCAGCTTTATACCAGTACAATATTTATATAAATGAAATAACATCTAAAGATTACCTCTCAAAAACAGACAAAATAAATAATTTTACATTTCACCAATAATAGTTTTATTCTCAATTTAGTCGTCCGACCAATCGCAAGTAAAAATCGTCAGTGCACGGCCGAACTAACCCACGTTCGTGTACTACCGTAATCTCAATTCATATTTTCGTTTGTTTATAGCGTTCGAGGCGAGCATTTATCGAGTTACCATTTTATATTGTGTGCGGTACATTTTTTCAATATCTTTATTATACTGTTGAGCTCATGCTTTTATTGTATGACCAAATTTTTTGTTTGTGCTGATAAGGCGAGGTCGAGGTGTTTGGTTGTAAACTTTTTACTGTTGGATTTATATGAAGGGTTTAAGTTATATTTGCTTTTACTCTGTTCATGATGGTACGGAATACATAATATGTTGTTTTGTTGTAAATGATTAAAAAGTAAATGTCTCCCGCAGTTTTATCGTCATCTTTGGGTACTGCCCTACTCCCGCAGGTTATAGCGACATTATAATTATGGCATTATATTAAGCCTTTCTAGATGTATATGGGTTATCCCACACTAGAAGTCCCTTTTTATTTTAACTAATAGTTTCTGAGATTATCATGTTCAACCAACTATTCAAACAAACACTTTCAACTGTTTAATACTTATCGATAATAACTACCAAAAAAAATATGGTATACCTAATCTCAAAAACCTGTCCAACAAAATACATCAATACATAAAATTTATTTTTTATTAACAAGACAAAAGACGGCGAAAGAAAACTTAATACGAAAACCCACACATTAATAACTTAACAATATTATCGTCAGCTAATATTTCCTATTGTACTACAAACTGTCAGAATTTGGTATTTATAACCCTTGTGCTTTCTCTTTACCGTCAAAAACACCAAAGTAAGGCGGAAACGAAATTTTAAGTGTCTATTATTAAGTTTTTACATCATTCATTAATATACATTACACTGAAAAGTCGTAAAGATAAAAAACTTAACGAAACTCTACACAGTTGGATAAAGATTTTTATTACTGTTTTATATAAAAAGATAAATCTATATTATACTAATCAGCTACTAATAGGCACGTAAAATTTAAAATAGAAACAAAAAAGGAATATTGATAAATCCGTGAGACTGTTTTAATAAAGCTTTCAATTAAAATGCTATAAAAAGGATATTAAAGAATACCATTTCTATCCTTTATCAAATACAGATGCTATACCTACCGCCTAATAGAAGAATAAATATTAATAATATAATTTCCTCATTACCTTTATTTAATGTTTACTTTTGTAGTAGGTAGCAGGTTGTTAGATATTTTTTAGATATGCATTACTAGCTTTTGCTCGTGAATATGTCTGCAAAAATGCCGGTAATTCATCAAGTTTCGAATACAGATATAGATTTTTAGGTACATAAAAATCTTTCTCAATACAGACAAATAGACATAGCTACTTTCGGGTTTTTATATTAGTGTGTTATAAATTAATAAAAAAAGATCAGAAGAAAAATTTTAATTAAAGTACTCAATTAAGTACTAACTTCATCCTAGTATCTTGTCCAACACAATTTCTACAACTTCAACAAAGATTTCACCTAGCATCGACCTTTACGCGAAGCCTCTAAGCACAGACCATGTTCAGTACCTTATTTATAGCTTTCTTGCTCTGACCTTTAATGGGCCGGGCTGTTTGAGAAAATGTGTAAGTTAGAAATGTGAGAATAGAGAAATGTGAACGACAAAATATGGAAGCAGTTGAGGTAACAATGTCGGTGAATGAAGTAGCACATAAAAAAATTACTAAACCAATTGTCACTAAATATTTGCACGACTGGATGTATGTCGAATAAAGTGAAACTCTAAAATTGTCGTCACCATATACAGGGTGTCCCACGGCAATGCCACATGGAGGGAAAGTACCTTAAATATTGTAGATATACCATTTTACTGAAAGAAGACATTATTTGAATTTTGAAAACATTTTAAACTGCTTTCATAGATATTTTAATAATTACGTAGTTGAACCGGGAATCGAACCTGTTACTCGAGAAAATTAATCAGCCTGTAGTTTTATCCTACCGATCGAAAGGCTTCATCACAAGGATTATTTTTTGCTAAATAACATAGTGTCAAAAATAAAAGAAAGACCATGAATATTAACATTTTTAATACAAAATTAGTTAATTTTTCAAATGCTCAAAAATAGTCCCTTCTTCTTGAATACAAAGTAATAACTTTTGATTATTTCGTTCCCTGACGATTTTTGGTCTTGTTATGGTGGATATTTATTTATTTAAATGATGCGTACTACTCAAGTGGGTAAATTAATTAGTAATAAGTAGTTATGATTGTCAATTGTATGTCCTTACGGCAATGTAAACTTTTAACATTTCTGAACAAAATTTTACATTAAATGTAAAATTTCACGGTCTTCCTTTTATTTGTGACACTATGTTATTTAGCAAAAAATAATCCTTATGAGGAAACCTTTCGATCGGTATGATAAAACTGCAGGGTGATTTTTTTTCTCGTGGAACAAGTTCGATTCCCGGCTAAACCATTTAATTATTTGAAAATCTATGAATGCAATTCAAATTGTTTTTAAAATTCAAATAATGTCTTCTTTCAGTAAAATGTTCTATCTACAAGATTTAAGGTACTTTTCCTCCATGTGGCATAGCCGTGGGACACCCTGTATAACCTATATTCTAGCAAATAAAGTTTCATTCATTCATTCATTCATTAATGATGTTATTAAAAAAATGTGACCGCTATTGACTAAGTGTGTCAATACCGTGGCAAATTATTTTAAAATACTAGAGGTTAGATTCGACGTTAATTGCTAGTTGTAATAAATATATGTGCTGAAAGCTGCATATCTCCAAGAGGAAAGTAATTGATAGACTGTAGAGGTCTACACATCTTAGAAAGACTGATTGCCAGAACAGTATTGAAAATAATAATAATCTCTCTACACCAAATGCTTACAGAAGTTCCAACAGTTCTTCAATAACAAACAATTCATTACATGAGTATTTAATGTGCGTAATCCAAATCGGTTTCCAACGGTTTCCAACTTGGTCGTTTCTCTCAACGCGTGGCTATTTCTAAATAAGGCCGGGCTCGAACAACGCATCGGTGCAAGGTTCGATATTTTGTTTGCCCTGACCATTCGGGCAACGGAAACTAGCGCCATATTGCAATCTGCGGAAGTTATTCTGTATGTCGTGTAAACTAAATATTTTGGTAGAAACGGAAACTTTTATTGTAAATATTTGGGAAATTAAAAGAGTGTAAATACTTCCGTGTTTTAGAAAAATAAACTCTCTCAGAACTTGATTATTTTTATTCATTCAGAGAGAAAGAACTTTTGTTCTATGTTATTGTTCTGTTTGAATTATTCTCGTCTTAATTAGTTAAATACTACGTGCACAGATTATTATATTATTTTCTTGTTACACATTACCATTATTTACCTAGATTTTCCCTGCTATGTTATTGACCTCCAGAACACAGTAACTGTGTAACACAATAACACTTATCAGACTGATTATCTGACTTTTTGGCTTCTGAGTGCCTGCTGATATTTATTTTGCTGTGCCCTACAAAACCTATGATTATAACTTTTTAATTGTTTTCCATCTAAGCCTACTTTATTATACGTATTATAGTCTGAGAGTGACAACTAAGAACATTGACATTACATTTTTCATTCCGGGACCTAGATTGTCAGAGAACTTCTGGATCTAGATACTTTTTGAAAGTACATAAGATTTGAAAAGTTCCATTGGTACCTTGCCCGGTTTCAACCCTCAACATCATGGAAGGTGAACGTCTTAACCACAGAACCATTACTAACCTAACACATCGTGTTACACATACAATGTTTTATTGTTGAAACCCGGCAGTATTGTCCAAACACAGTAATAAAATGTAACCTATTCCCAGCCAATAGATTGTAATTGTAACGATCCGGACATAAAATCTTTCAATGCGTCATAGAAACTTTTATATTCAATATTTGACAAAAAACATCAAGAACTTTCCATGCTACATCCCACTAAGCAACTCAAACTTAAGACAGTTGTGATAGTAACATTTTACGACGCATCCAAAACGAACTGTTACCTGCTATTTAAAAGTAATAAAACCGCTTTTTAAAACCACTCACAAACTAAATATTGGGTGCGTGAAAATATGTTCTTTTAATAGCTAAAATTTCTCCAAATACGGCCGCGGGCGCACTTACTAACATTTAATCGTGTATTTGGCTTCAGATTTTCGTCTAAATTGCTTTATAAGAAGTGAGGCGCTATCTCTGTGAAGGTAATTTGGAAATGAACGGAATCTGTGACCTTCCCAATCAAATAGCAGTTAACATACTTTACATTGGGTTAATATAATTATTTCATTAATCTTATCAAAATAAAAGCATAGCTTAGGTAGAAGATTTATTGTTTTAAATTGATGTAGGTACAGGCATCATTTAAAAACTGTTTTATGTTAGGCTCACATGTGATATTTTTAAAATCGTGTAGAATGAATAACATGTAAAAAATTATGAACAGTCTCAGTGGGATTTGTCTGTAAAAAAAAAATAAGAAAAATAAACATGTTTCACTTATACAACTGATTTAGAAAACTATGTGAACTCGAAAATAAATGGAGGTAATACTAAAACTTGTCCTACATTCCCAGATATGGAAATTGGGCGACTCAAAATATTACCACCAATTTTACGATCGTATATCCAAAGAGGGTAATAAACCCAACCATTACTTCAACAGCCAACAAATTCTAGTCCTTGAAACAACATGATAGCAAATAGCTAAACTCCAAACTCATCAGGCTAGATTTTGTAAGTCATCCGACCGCAGACAGTAAACAATATAACGAAACAAAGGAATTCCTTAATCAAATCGACGTGAAAGATCAGAAACCATAGATAGCAGGAACGCAGAGCGTGTTCATGATACGAGTCTCCGTACACCTACTCATCGTGATGCAGCAATACCGATGCATTTAATTGTTGTGTGATAGCACACTAATGCACCTGTCAAGGAAACAAAGGCAACTCTAGATAAGACCAAAATTGAAGCACAATCCGTTTTTGTTGGCGGTTGGACGTTTTAAATGTAAATGTTTATACTTTCTCGTTTGTAAGCGTTCGATTCACATCTCGGCTGATATGAGACGCGCCAGTCATTTGTCATGCATCCAACGAGATATATTTTGTTGTATGCGACTGTTTTTTTACATATCAAATTTTGATACTTAACAACACGAATGTGAGTGTTATTTAAATCCATAATAAAGCCCCTTTCCATAAACTCGTCCAATGCCAAATATTTTACCAATAAAATACCTAAAGCCAGTACAATGTTATTTTTATTACAATGCGAATCCAGACTCGTTTTATGCGATTCGAAGCTTTGTTTTTATATGATGGATCGAAACAAAATAGTTTCATATTTTCACAGTATTATAATTTATTATTCATTATTCACGTATGAGTATTTGTCTGTATTTTTTTTATCTTGTTAATATTTAGTTTTTACTATCGTCACTATCTACAACATTATGCCACGTCCGGACAATTTGTATCAGAAAACAGTAACAAAATATTAACAGCGCGTGCACATATAAAATATGCGTTCAATGCGTATCAGATATTGCGCCGTATAATATTATTAATAGCACCAATGCAGATAGGGTTTACGCTTAACGATTGGAAGCCCTGTACGTTTTACCGGGAGCTCGTAACGAAGTGGGACTTGTTCCTTACAATGCTATCTACCGAGACTGAAAACCAGTTATGATCCATTATCAGATCCTATGCCCGGGGTGGCATTAAAATGTCGGCTCGGCCCTGCTTTGTTTATTAAATTATGTCCACCGTCGCTATAAATATCGCTTGAGACGCGTTCATTTAGTGAAATACCGATCCGACCAACGATACTGCATGAGTTATGTCGCGTCCTTAAGAATAACGTATTAAAGCCGCATAAACAAGGTTGAGTAAAGAAAAATGGATAGTTATCTAGATCATGCCGAAGGTTACGAGTGTAAACTTTGTATTGTTGCTATTACTACTAGAGCTGGTAAATGTTAATGTTTACAGGGCGTATAAACAGTTCATTTATTGGTGAAATAGAAGAGAGGACAAGAAAACAAGAAAAATAAAAACATTTCAGATTTTTTGCGAACAAAATTAGAACGTTAAACTGTCGACCCAGACATCTCAAAAAAGATTAAGTACTAACAATATCCCAACGTTGCGATTCCCTAAGATTATGATCAGAGAGCATTAAAAGTAATTGAATCAAAAACAAACGAAAGTGGCGGTCGAAGAGAGAGAAATAAAGCCGGCAAAAAAGGGAACAGTCGAGATGTAATGACGTAGATAACTTCAACCAATTACCGGGAACGCAGAAGTGCTGCATCTGCGGGATAAAAATGGACTCTTCGTTTGCAAATAATATGCAAGGATTGTTATTTTTCCAAATACACTGAGAAAGGTCGAGGAAGAAAGTTCTTTAGACGTACTTGTTAGTTTTGCTAAAGAAATAAAATGAAGCTTTATCACAACTGAAGGAGAAACTATAAGAGATATATTTATACAGCAAAATAAATATGCAGATGCTAAAAAGAGCTTTAGGTTATCATCAAAAATTTTATGAGTCCCTTTTAAGGCATGAAGTAAGAGTATTAAATCAAGTTGCTCGCTCACTAAATCTGCCTTTGGAAACCGTCAAGCCACAAACAGCAAAAGCCCAACTCTACATACAGGACACGACGATTTTATCTCGCTAGAAGCCGAACCATTATTTCCACCGCTTCCACGGGCTATCGCAACAATTACTCTCGGTGCTTATACGATTTGATTTAAAGGCATTTAGTTCTGTAGTTAATGAAATGGACATTTTGCTATTACGCTGATCTTTTTTACGGCTCTTGTTAACAAAAGCATGACTATGATATCATGGCTACGTAATCTTAGAGATAACATCATATCCGTCTGTCTACCTTTGAAAATATTGAAGGTCAGTAAAGAAATTGTTTGAAAGATAGAACATTACATAACAATTTTTTTTTTCACTGTATAACAATGAAGCTTATCGTTTGGTACAATTAGATCTTTGTTTACTCTTTGCCGAAGAAGCACGGATGATAGCATCTAACATTGAAAAATACATGCTGACATGCGCCTGGACTAAACTTCTTTTTTTGTACCCCAAATTAACGAAGTACTTAGAAATTTCAAGGTCCTGACGCAGACCATTTTTTTCTAGTGTAAGTTTAACGTATTGCATGCAAAATCAATCTTAACAATATCAAATGGTGGCGAACCGATGTTTAAATGTCCTAGTTTCCGACCCGAAATTACCAAATCTTATATCGATCATTCCTAGAGTAGTCACGATTCCTCTCTCAGTCAGACATTCGCACGGACCGAAGTAGGATCCTTTATGATCTTGACATTTGTTACAAATTGTTTCAAAGCCCGTGATTGAATTTGAATGGCGCCCTTCGCAAGCCTCGATATCGTGTCATTAGGTAACTCTTTCGGGCCATCCGGCTGATCTTGAACTTTGTTCTGTAATGGTTACGGCGAAATGGTACCTAATAGGGTATTTGATGGCGTATTATTATTTGTAATAGCTGTGGTTCAAATAAAATGGTACATTTAGATATTTTTTATGTTTTGGATAGCCCGTTTTATCGCCAATATAAACGATTTTTTAAACAAAGTATTTCTTGAACAATACCACCAATACAATTCAAATTAAAACGTTGCTATATTTTTTCATCAATGACAAAAGAACGCCGCCGCGTTCGCTCTGAACAAAGCGCAAATGTTTTTATGAACAAATAAGTGACAATAAAAACAAATGAAATGGTACCAGCAATTAATTGAGACGCGTGTAGGCATACAATCGCATAATTAAGATCGGCGAGCGTGGGTGACGTGATTCGCCGTGCATACATACCGTGTTCCGACCATCGTGCACAAATCGATGAGATTAATTTTTAATTCGACCACAGCGCAACAACACGTCATACATTTTGTTATCTGAACTTCCAGTAAGACCAACAGTTTCATACAACGCTAGATGTCGAGGAATTCATGGATTGGAAATTCTCGTCGTGTAGGTGGCTTGAATTATGAATGTAGATAACCAAGAGTGGGGTTGCATTAATTAAATAATTATGACATATTGTGCGACCGTTTCAATGGAAGGGCGCGACTGATAAGGAATTGGTATGGAAACATTCATTAGTAATTCTGAACACCTGTTTAGTGAGTTATGATTTGATATCTCCAGAACTTTGAATCATTAAGTGTTCTATTGGTTCTATGAATTTTAAGGGGCTAACTTTGGTATATCCAATCCCTTTTAGGTATGTAGCTAACAATATTATCGATAATGTAACTGCTAAGTCAATACAAACCTTTATGTATGATTTTCTAAAGATTTCATGAAAACTTTTAAAAACAGAGGTTTTGCTTTGACCAAAATTAAGTCAATTATTTTCAAACTTCATGAACAAGTATAGATAACGCGTTAGGCATTTACCTAAAAGCCACTTTTTATTATCGTCTTATCTAAACGATGAGGTAATTTGCCGGTAGCAAATTTTAAAATGTTTGGTTTTTGTCATGAAGATCGATACACACCTAAGTTTAAAACCTTGTTTGCATATTTTTGTTTGTTTAATTATCTACTAGCTGCTGCCCGCGACATCGTCTGCGTAAACTTGGAGGGTGTTCTTTTCGAAGGGTAGCCACTTAAAAAACGAATTTTCGAATTTGACGACTAGGGGTTAAATAAAAGGAGTAAGCTCGACATTACGTGGGCGAAAGCAGATCTACTTATATAATTTTTAATTAAGAAAAAATTGCATTAACAATACAGTGAAAACCAATTCTACTAAAAGTAGAGTATTGTCAGAAAGCTTTTTTAGTGCATGAGCTACCGGACAGATGGCGCTGGCTGAGTATTGTATTCTTCAGAATTATTTTTTCACTTCTTCTTCTTTCCTTCCTTCATTCGCGAGTTATAGGAATTAATATGGTGCTAACTGTTCGTTGATCCAAAGTATGTATTGTTAAAGTAATTGTGAAAAGTTATTATTACTGTAACTGTGTTTTTACCCACTAGTTGACTTAATTTTACGTCCTATTTGTACTTGAATAGCTAGCCAATGGTAAACATTAATCCGTACTAATTTATGTTAAATGCGAAAGTAACCTGTCTGTCTGTCTCTTCTTCAACGCCTACAACGCTGAACCGATTTGAATGAAATTTGGTACAGATATAGTCTGGGACCCAAGAAAGGACATAGGGTAGTTTTTATACCGGAAATCCTCCGGGAACGGGAACTATTATTCCACACGGACGAAGTCGCGGGCAAAAGCTAGTTTGAAATAACTCAACCTTCGGTAATAATAATTATAGTTTTGAACAATGGTTTGAAAAAATCAATAATACTGTTAGTTTTTTTTATATAATCTACTAGACTTTAGAAACAAATGGAACATTATGAAAGAAACATTTCATAAAAAAACCTCAGTGTAAACACCTCTCAGCCGCATGTGTTTTTTTTCAAATTACATTCTCGGGCGGTGTCCCAACATTCTGATTTGCATTTTAATTGTTTGCTGGTCGTCGAATCAAATTGACGTCCAGACCAACATTATGGCATGCGTTCAAATAAATTCTATAATATCTAATGTCTTTATTATTGAACTGGATTCGACTAATGGCTTATCTTACTCAGTAATAAATTGAGATTTAGTTTTTATTAATAGCCCGTTTTATGTGCTGTGTTTAAATTCTAATTTGGTTATGGTCGCCAGATAAATATTTAAAACCTGTCTATTTCTTATCTAATTCTATTAATTTGAGTGGCTACTTTTTCTAGATGCTTAAGAACCTGAATAATGGCAGAGGTAGGTATGAGTAATTAAAATCAGATTTAGATAACAAAGAATTTGATATCTTATATTCATTGGCAATAAATATTATGTTCATTAAAATACCAATCACAGTAACTATCCACACGACTAATTAAATAAATAATAAGAAGGCGATGAACCAGCAGAGCACAATAATCAAAACAAAATAAAATATATACAGAGTTTAAAAGCCTCATTATATTGTAGCACGTGTTGATTACGTCGCTGCTTTTGACTGATCGCTTCCTTAGGCGAGCTTTACCAACTTATATCTGCATTTCAAACACTGTAATCTAACCCTTAGGTAAACTACATAAAGTTATTGTTGTATTTTACCACTGGTAATTAAAATTAAAAGTGTTTTGTGCAACACGAATCGCCAGCGCCGTTCAATGTGGCGTGGTGTGAGTACGCTGTAAGACTTTGCATGAACGCAGATTTGTGTTAAGAAAATAGAACAGTAGTGAAGGAAAGGTGTTAGTTAATTATTTTATAATTTAAAATTGTAATTTATTCTACGTTGGTGTACGTTTGACCTAGCAGCACAGCACGTAAAGATTGTGAAAGAAAATTCTGCATTGTTTTTTCTCTAAGCTTTTATGAAAGATCTGTAGATGGCGGCAAAAGTGTTTGGTACTCGTTTCTCAACTTGTGTGTGAGACATTCGTAAAGAATGGTGATACTTTTTGTCAGTAAATTTCTAAAAAAATACCTACTTTAGGCATATCAATATATTTATGATTGCTGACGATATAATATTGACCACGTCATGCACTTATTACTCGTTCAATAAATTGGCTTTGTAACACCTTATTGAAATGTCTTAAAAATGTCGCGATGGCCCAGTGTCAGCAATGTGACTGAAGTAATTTTGCTTTCTTATATACTTTCTAATGTTGAACTTAGACATCACGGACATTGTAAATTTGACTTAAAATGAATACGTCCGAAATCGCTTTCCCACCTTTGTTGAACAAACTTTAGCTCGCGACTTTGTCCGCGTGAATGTTGAATCTTCCATCTCCTATTAAACCAATTTTGGGTTGGAATTTCCAAAAATCTTTTCTTATTAGATAAAGAACTCTTCACGAAAATTATACCCTCAAAGTTTCATGTCTCTAGGACCAGTGGCTTGGAATGTGCGTTGAAATATTAACAATTAGTCAGTCAGTTCACTGTTTCATATTTATAATTATATAGATATTATTATATAAATACTACTCATTTCATATTTATTAACAAAAACATAATTAATAGTTAAATATAAAATGTAAGCAAATTATAAAGCACGTAGTTAACTCAATTAATTAATTTGAATCATAAAACACAATGATATTGAAAAGCAAATAAAGTTGAAAATTTTGGGTCATTTATTATTGGCGCAGCGAAAACTGTGGAGTAGCTCGACATATATTAATTGCGCCACGCGGTTTTGTGGTCGCAATTGTGGTCGCGATTGTGGTCGCATGAATTTTTATGTGGAAATATGTGTGACAGCAAAGTTTGGTTGTTTATTTCTAATTTGGCAAATATTTTTAGCGTTATTTATTGTTTTTGGGCAGTAGTGACGTGAATTTGGAAATACTGATCTTGGTGGGAATACTGAAGGCAAAATGGTAGTCTGTTCACTAACAAGACGGACTGATCGGGTGAAACTTTGTAAATGATGTTATTATGATTTGTTCACGAGTCTATTAAAGTCGAAATCGAACTGTGTGGGTCTGACACGCCCTCCCGCCGCACCCAGGACGGGAGCAGTCATTGGATAATTTCCCACTCACCAAAAAAAAAAGGCTTTCCTTCGTTTTTTAGGGTTCCGTACCTCAAAAGGTAAAAACGGAACCCTTATAGGATCACTTTGTTGTCCGTCTGTCCGTCCGTCCGGCTGTCAAGACCCTTTTTCTCAGAAACGCGTTGAGATATCAAGCTGAAATTAATATCACATACTCGGGTCTGCTATCTCTTAAAGCAGTGAAAAAATCAAGTTTTTAAATCAATGCAATAAAAAGATACGGGGGTTTATATTGCAAATTTGGACATTTGCAAGGAAATCAAAACCTATAGGGTACTTCCCATTGACCTAGAATCATGAAATTTGGCAAAAAGCAAGGTCATGTAGCACAAGTAAAGGGAAAACTCCGAAAACCGTAAATTTGTAGTTAGTTCACACCAGGCGTCCGTCTGTCCGTCTGTCTGTCAAGAACCTTTTTCTCATAAACGCGTCGAGATATCAAGCTGAAATTAATATCACATACTTAGGTCTGCTATCTCTCACAGTAGTGAAAAAATCAAGTTTCTAAATCAATGCAATAAAAAAATACGGCGGTTTATATTGCATATTTAGATATTTTCAAGAGAATCAAAACTCAAAACCTATAGGGTACTTCTCATTGACCTAGAATCATGGAATTTGGCAAAAAGCAAGGTCATGTAGCACAAGTAAAGGGAAAACTCCGAAAACCGTAAATTTGTAGTTAGTTGACATCAGGCGTCCGTCTGTCCGTCTGTCTGTCAAGAACCTTTTTCTCAGAAACGCGTCGAGATATCAAGCTGAAATTAATATCACATACTCAGGTCTGCTATCTCTCAAAGCAGGGGAAAAATATAGTTTCTAAATCAACGCAATAAAAAGATACGGCGGTTTATATTGCATATTCAGATATTTTCAAGAGAATCAAAACTCAAAACCTATAGGGTACTTCCCATTGACCTAGAATCATGAAATTTGGCAAAAGGCAAGGTCATGTAGCACAAGTAAAGGGAAAACTCCGAAAACCGTAAATTTGTAGTTAGTTGACATCAGGCGTCCGTCTGTCCGTCTGTCTGTCAAGAACCTTTTTCTCAGAAACGCGTCGAGATATCAAGCTGATATTAATATCACATACTCAGGTCTGCTATCTCTCAAAGCAGTGAAAAAATCAAGTTTCTAAATCAACGCAATAAAAAGATACGGCGGTTTATATTGCATATTTAGACATTTTCAAGGTAATCAAAACTCAAAACCTATAGGGTACTTCCCATTGACCTAGAATTGTGAAATTTGGCAAGAAGCAAGGTCATGTAGCACAAGTAAAAGGAAAACTCTGAAAACCGTAAATTTGTAGTTATTTCACTAAAAAACAAATTAACGGAACCCTCGTTGCGCGAGTAGAACTCGCACTTGACCGGTTTTTTTTATTCTGATTAAAATCGTTACGGAATCCAAGACAGTCAAATCATTTCTCCAGGATTCGCCGAGCTTCACTGCATCGACGCTTTTCTGGTGCACTCCTCTATTGATTCTGGCTTTCAAGAGTTTAATTAAGAATAGCGTGGTGGGATTGCATTGTCCTAAATAAAAACATGACCTTGACTTTGAAAATTAGAAGAAAATAGGGGTTGATTATCCGCTCCTGATGCAACCCTCAGATGGGCACGCCGTTATAGCGGCGGTAAGACCCCTCTTTGAGGAGTGGCTGGAGAGGCGTCATGGCACTCTCACGTTTCGCTTGACACAGGTCCTCACCGGACATGGTCAGTTCGGGAGGTTCCTGTGTCGGATTCGGGCGGAAGCGACGCCTGGGTGTCACCACTGCAGCAACGGTCGCCTGGAGGACACGGTCGAGCACACGGTGGAGGTGTGCCGCGCATGGGCGGACCATCGACGTGTCCTCGTAGAGGCGATCGGCGGCGGTGACCTCTCGCGCCCGGCGCTGGTTCAGGCCATGCTTCGGGGCGAGACGGAATGGGATGCCGTCGCCTCCTTCTGCGAAGCAGTTATGCTAGTGAAGGAAGCGGCGGCGCGCGAGAGGCAACGACGAGCCTCTCGCCCCGGACTAAGACCCAGGCGAAGACGTCGAGAGTCGCAAGACGACTACCGGCCACCGTAGGCGCGGTTCTGCGGATGGCGAGCGATGGGTAGCTCGCCGCCCGGCTAGGACCAGGACCGCGTAGACGGCGCGTTTTGTTCCACGCGCGCCTCAAAGAGAAAGAGTCAGCACAGGAAGGGGCCCAACAGGGCCAACGCCTGCCGGGGTTGCGGAATGTTTATAGTGGTTACCGTGACCCTGGAACATAAAGGGCAATCGAAGGAACATGAGTGGGTTTTAGTCAGTAAGAGTCTGACACGCCCTCCCGTCGCACCCAGGACGGGAGCAGTCATTGGATGATTTCCCACTCACCAAAAAAAAAAAAAATGCAACCCTCAGAGGACCTCGATCCTCAGACATAAGGACCGACTCCAAAGAGTGATTGTTCTAGAATCTCAATATTGTTATTGCCTTACTAAAAGCTCCTCTAGAACAGTAAGCAGCTAATACGTGACTGGATTTTGAACAAGAACCAGTATAAATAGTAATAGCAGTTAATTTATTCAGAATGCGACTATTGGCGCGTGGCATTACAAAAACTGATTCTAATTTTTGTTAGTTAGTGCGTTGCTCACATAAATTTCTTTTGATGTTTCCTTATTAATACACTGTGGAGTATTTATTGTAATGGAGCAAATTATTAACAGATTGATAAATTGGACTGTATTGTGAAACTTTTTAGATTTACGCTGTAATTAAAAGTTTTTGGAAAAAAAAATGTATGTGGTTTTGAATACAGAAATGATTAGAAGCTGGTGGAGTATCGTAATTTTTTAAAGGATGTCGACACTAACATAATAAGTAACTTACTAATTTTAAGTTCGTATGTTATAATTTCTGAGATTTCGTAATTAATCAGTCAGTGGTATTGCGCTTTAATATATACCGAGATATTTCATGTACATTTTTATTGGGTAACTTAGAGTACCGAAGAACCTACAAACCTTACGCCTCTTTACTCAGAGAACAGACAAGAACAGAAAACAGGAAAAATCTTAAGTCTCATAAAGAAAAACATTTTAAAACAAATATTTACACAGCGACCACACAAAATAAATACTTCACACTTACTATCTGTTTAAAACTTCATTACGGACACATAAATCACACCAAAAAGGACGTAACCAAAATACTTTTCGTAAAACCTAAATGATTTACAACTCACTGATAGTGCCTATATTATACACCAGGTCTTTGTCGATAGCATATCGGTTGAAAAAGGACCAAAAAATGTTCCTTTGTTCTTTGTCGCCCTACTCATATGCAAATGTGGTCGGCCCCAGACTGATTTAGGGCCTGCATTACGGATTCACGAAAACGTTGAAAAGTGCAAACTTTTTTGAACGAAACTGTGCTAAATGATTTATACTGAAGTGATAGGCGGATGGTTTTTGTGAAGTGGTAAAGGTGGGGAATTTATTGTTTGTGGTACGTGACGTAGGTAAAACTGCTTACATGATGACATGTGTTGACTAATGTATGCTAGCTGATGACCCCGCGGTATCAACCGCGTTACGTTAGGTTTTTGGTTACTGCTCTGCTCAATACATCACAGGTCATAGCAATATTACTATAAAGTTTCATCAAAATTTGTTTAGTAGTTTTTGCGTGAAAGAGTAACAAATAACCACGCACAAATACAAAAATAAAAATAATAATACCAGCCTATTACTGTCCCACAGCAAGGCAAAAGCCTCTTCTCATACAGAGAAGGCACGAGCATTGACCACCACGCTTGCTCAAGGCGGATTGGCGGGCGGTTCCTGACTTATATTCACTGCAAGACCAGGTTTCCTCACGATGTTTTTCTTCGCTGATAACTGCGATGTCTAAGAGCGACTTTATAAAGTACATCTGGATTGAAAAGGGCTCATTGGTACTTGCCCGGATTCGGACCTACAACCTCTTACATGAATGAGAGGGTTAGTTAGGCCCTCGGCCACTACGCCATCACATTATTCCGAGTTTAATTATAGACACATAAGGCAAAACTTTGTCTTTGTCCGTGTAATCGTATAAGCTACAGGACCGAGGCATGACGAAACTATAAGGGTTTCTTTCGTACTATTTTGGTTCTGTATCCTAAATAGTGGCGTTTAATAGTGACTGTGTGTGTTAAA
Source organism: Athetis lepigone (assembly GCA_033675125.1). Taxonomy (NCBI): domain Eukaryota; kingdom Metazoa; phylum Arthropoda; class Insecta; order Lepidoptera; family Noctuidae; genus Athetis; species Athetis lepigone. Next base: position 7,168,051 of record CM066244.1, read on the forward strand.
TTGGGAAAGGGAGAAATCATTGTAAAATAAAGCTTTGACAACAACAAGTCTCCCGACATTTGTCGACTTGCATAAATCCTTCAACTCATATCTCAACGATGGAGACCCAGCCTCGTTCACACTCAACAACTTGCCAAAACATTTCTTTTTAAACCCCGTCTCATATATCAGTCGCGGGTCGCTTACAGGGACTTATGGCATTTGATATCGTACGACTAATCGTTTGCCACTTTCTTTGGACACAGCGTGACACTCGACTCATATTGTTTCTCTTTATCGGCGTCACTTGGCAAGTTTCGTGTCGATTCGGACTCTGATTTACAGTATGCCTTGTTTAGCTTCTTGTTTAACTGGAAGATAGTGTTCTTGTTATGTAAAGTTACGATGGTGTGTAACAATGGAGTTTGATTGTTAGAATCACTGCAAATAGGCTAACGAAGTACCTACAGTTTATTGATGAAAGCTTCTCGTAATTGTCTATTTTCTCATATCAACAGTTGCTTAATATGAAATAAGTTTAATTTTTAGTTCGTCTTCTTATTCAATAGTTTGTTTTATAACTCAATAGTTATATTTCGACCAACTTAAATTATATACAAATCCAAAGCTGTCGACGTACCAAAATTGTAACTATTATTTCCTAAAATATTTTTGTGACATACATTATGTTTTTATATCATTAAGTTTTGTGATTTCCATAAAATATTTCGTTTGCTGTATTTTTAGTGGTTGCCATTAAGTAGGTACTTTGTCATACTCCTGTTAGTATTCTTTACCTAAATACTATAGTAACAGGACTTATATTTTACCCTTTAAAAATCCGGCCAAAAAACTAAATAAAACCGATACACCAAAAACCTATAAATCTAGTCCAATCTATGAAAAGGTATTCTTTCCATTTACTTGAAGGCAACATCATTACATCATCAACTTGGTAAGGACACTATGAAATATGGTCTGAAGCGACTTTCTGCCACGCTAAACATTTTCGAAGCAAAACAAACGATTTTCAATACAGACATCATTAATTTCATCCTAGTTCCAACATGCTAACATTAAACCTACGTGCTTGTCAATCGATTTTACACTTTATTTCGTAGTATTAAGAGTTACTTGACGTAATTGGGTTTGAACGCTGTGTAGAACAAATAAATGATCGTGTTCTGTTCACTTTTCATGCGTTTATTACATCTTGGCACGGTATGAGAGCACTATTGATTCCGTTTTATCATGTTACTAAGTATTGTTGAGGTGTGTACATAGGGTTTTATGGAGGTTATTAAGAAATAATGCTTCTTTAAAATGTATTAATGAACTTGTGGATAATATAGTGACGGTGCAGAGGTTAAATAATGAAGTTGCGAAACCGGGCAAGTATCAATGCGACTTTTTCCAGTCATTTGAATTTTCTTTTATTTACATCTGGTTCCTATTGCTTAAAATGCCATTACTTCTGGTCGTCATTTATAGCTTTCGCAGTCGTTACGGGTGGCCAGAAGCCAGAAAAGACATTAAGTCTAACCACCCCTTTCCTTGGTTAGATTTTTATGTCAAACTCAGCCATTGCGTTGTGGAGGTCTGGATGGCAGCCGCTACTTGCAAAATGCTCTTATTATGATAAGAAGCCAACCTTAAGTATTTGAGAATTTTAGTCTGATTGATTTTTAAAAATAAAGTAATAAAATATTTATTCTAAACATTAATAATATTTCGACCTACCAGAGCAGACAACTTTGTAGTCAGCGTCGCAGCCAGATACCATACTCGCAAAATTCGCAACATTTGAACGCGGATATGGCCACGAGGTTAAAATATGGCCAGTAAAACACAGTATTCTATTGACTAAACAATGTTCATAGGCTAGCATTTACCAGCGTTGATTTCGAACTTCTATTGTTTTACCTCTTTAAAAGTGTAATTCTCGGATACTCTTTCTTTGTGGACTCTTCACAAAGATCACACCCTTCAAGTTATACTAGGTGAATTTTCAGTCCTGCACCACCCGCTAGGAGATAATTCTACCCATGAAAACAAACAACTTTTATTATGGAACCAACTCTGAAATCACGAAAAAAATATCATGGTTAGATTTGTCCCCCAGCATAAAAGTTGTGGATTCGGCCCCTATATAGGTGCCCGTTGGTCTCCTGGTAAGGGACCAATTAATATTTCAATAAAAATATTATTTTTAAGGTACCCATTCGTCTCCTCTAATATATACACAATATAAGTTAAAGATTCGGCACCTATTCAGGTGCCTATTGGTCCCCTGAGATAAAATCACCTATATTTTACCTAAAAACGGTTAACATAGTACACTTGTGAACAGTTTATTAACGCAATTAATTTAATAAATCATAACAGATCATTGAAAAAAGAGCTACGATGAATGATAATCCGTCATGATAATAATGTAACCTGTCGATAGGCTTACGATGTAATATTGTCTCTTTACGAATGGCTTGTTAAAAAACGGGTATTAATGATTGAAAACTTAAGAGAACAAAAGTACTAGGCGCGCAGTAACGTGAAGTAGTCATGTACGAAAATCTAAAATTCACTGTGTTTTTAATTTTCTCACAAGATCACCTTAATCAATTCAAAGTACTAGGCGCGCAGTAACGTGAAGTAGTCATGTACGAAAATTTAAAATTCACTGTATTCCCTAATTTTCTCACAAGATCACCTTAATCAATGCAAAGTACTAGGCGCGCAGTAACGTGAAGTGGTAAATAGAAAACGATCGATCGACGAATCGATTAATTATTTTGAAGACTGACTTTATGCCTAGAGCCTAGAGGCATTTTATTAAACTTAATCTTATTTGAAATACTTAAACATGATATTTAAGGAATTATTATATTTTTATTTTACCCTTTTCTGCGCGACTGTACCAGGACTATATACATGGACTTATATTAGAAGAATGAATTAAAATAAATATTCTTCAGGGGGCGAATAGGCCCCTCAAAAGTTCCAGAGGACGAATGGGCACAGGGTGCGAATCTTAGGGGACGTACGGGCTCTGACCCGTTAGAATCATCTCCTAGCGGGTGGTGCAGGACCAAAAATTCACCTTGTATGTCTCTGCTTTGATATCATATCACTCAATTAGTTAGTTTACCATTCACCCGCGACTTTGCCCGCGTGAATGACGATGATTTAATCCCCTTTTTAACCCCCTTTGGGGTTGGAATTTCCAAAAATACTTTTCGTTCTCTTGACTTACTCTTTACAAACAACATACATTGCAAGTTTCAACTCTCTAGGACCAGCGGTCAGGGCTTAAAATACCGTTAAAAATATGGTATCGTTACAGCCCTTTGATGCAGATATCGTTATCTATTAAATAACGTTACCAAATTTAACGTTATATCTGGCACTTTTTACCGTTAAACATACGTAACGTTATAATGTACGATAACGTTAATTTTATCGTTATGAGTCAGTTTTGTTACCGGCGCGGCGCGGAGCCGCCACTACCCGCCGTGCCGCGCCCGCGCGGCCTTGGAAAAAGGGCAACGTCGCATAAAATAACCAAAATATACCGTTAACTTGTTACCGCTCTTTTCACAATTACATTAAAAATACCGGTAATTTTTAACGCTATTTTTAACGTTCTTTTAATGTTATGTTACTAAATAACGCTACCAAATCATACCGATATGCAAGTATCTCTATGGAAATAACGTTACTTAACGTTATTTTTAATGTGAATTGGTAACGTTTTCAAGCCCTGCCAGCGGTAGGCTAGGTTGTGCGTTGATATATCAACAATCATTCAATCAGTCAGTTTAGTTACCATTTTATATAGACAGATAAATAGTACTGACACCGCCACACAACTGACTAACTACGATGACAAAATAGAGACGGAGAATAGTAATGTTCGGTACACACGACAACGATTTATCGTTACGATTTGACTCCGCAGTTGGTTTGTGCAGTTGCACGACCACGATATCTACGTTAATTTTATTTCACTGTTAAATCGTAGCGATAAATCGTCGAGCCAGGCAACATGTAAGCAACGTATGTTTATCACGACCCCTCTTTTAAATACTTAGGTGTGCACGGATCTTCAAAAACCTTTCTTTATGACTAAGACCCAACTTAGTTGCCCAGACGTAGCAGCAAAAATCAAACTTTTGATTTATACGTCCTTCACACTTGAAGCCATAAGAATAAAAACACTGTGATCCCTGCCCAATGGTACTTACAATTTGATTTATAGTCCTCCGCCCGCCACATACATGCAAGTTTGAGCGATAAAAGATGAATCACACTAAAATTAATATTGTTTCTCGAGTGCATTCTTATCTTGGAACATTATGTTGGCAAATGGTTGCGAGAAAGACAAATGTACTAGGCTATTGCTGAATTTTAAAATCTTCCGTGTCTGGTAATACGTCTTGAGATTGCGGATTGATGATAAATCTTGACGATGTTGTATTTGTCTATTGTGTTGGGATTAGATTTAAGTTCTGTACTCTCTGGATGGATATTTCTTTAGTGTCAGTTTTCAGGAAATATTGTTTATTGTAATGTTTTCTATGATTTGTTGTTATATCGTTTTGAAATGTTAGAGTTTCCTTTACACAATTAACTAATGAAAATAACTAATATTTTTTAGGTATTTAATACGTACGTATTGCTGAATGTGTTAAGTGATTGTTGATTTTTGCACATAAGCTTAATAGCAGGAAGAAGGAACGTTTAAAAAATACTTATCACTTTATGTGTATATCATTAAATTGGTCTAGTTTTAAATCATCTAATAAACATCAAAGCTCGGTCAAAAATTTGTTTGCCACCTTAGTCATTAATATGGTCACGAGTTTCGAATCTTCGAATAAGCAACAAAGCACGGTCAACAATCAGTTTATTTGTAGTCTATTTCCTTCCAATATATCAGTATTATCCAAAATTGATAGCAGCTATCCTTCTGGCGGGCGGTCTGTTTAAATTAATTGTCAAGACATAATTGCAACCTTTTACACTTACCAATATTACGCTCAAATCGGTCTCTTACAAAATTTAGCGTCCCTACTACTTCCACCACCAAACACAGTTCATAAGGTTTAGTTATTATGCAGTCGTTATGTCAATTGTCGGGGCGAGCACGCATTTATTAGCATAAGGCAGCCGCAAGTTCGCCCAAACTGACAGTAATAACAAATTAGGGTAACTGCTCCAAACGTTGTCCAAACCGCTATTGTACTCTTGTTCCCCTAGTAGCTAATTGTGTTTTTGTTTGCTATTTTGCGGCCGAATGGCGCTTTAATATTGAGATTCTTGCGAGTTTGGTTCGTGTTTTGGGTAAAGTCTTAAACAATAAGGTTTTTATCTCGATTAGTCTTGGATGGGGGTGTAAAGGGATCCGTTGTTTATTTTAATAACACAATGATTATATACTTAAAATTGAACTTGTAAATCAAATAAACTGAACATTAGAACATTATATTATTGTTATAAAATAAACTATCAACTCAAATAGGTGGAGTTGGTTTATCTGTCGTTTCCGATTGTGTTATTCTAGTAGTTTTTTAACTAATGATTTATGAAATGACCATGACATGATCTTATTTGCTTATTGCAATATATTGTTTTTTTGCTAATAATATTATGTACCTTGCAATTACTACTTTGATAGGATATGTATAATGTGTATTAAATAAACTATTTCACAAGTACTGTCGATATAAAACTACTATCTGTGACTGATGAGCGTCGTGATTGGCCCGTGTTAAACGCGCCCATCTCTTATGCTTAAGAAGTAAGCTAGAGAGATAAAACTTTAGTAGTACTTCTTAAGTTCAACTTTGGCAATTCTGACATCGAGAGCAAGGAAAACATTTTAAGGAATTCTCGATTTCTAATTAATATAAGCCTCTCTTTGACCCTAACGTTCACAATAACAGGCTGCTATTAACAAACGCCGAATTTAATAAATAATCAAGGCATAATGCAGACGAGCTTAAACTCCATATTGCCAATCTGTACTAAACCGCTCTTGTCATGTCGCCCATATGGCAGAGCGTTAACAATGGAATTAGTCGTCATTCAAAGTACCGAGTCAAATTCACAACATATCTGGATAACGTGTAGCAAGTGCACTCGTCTGCCAGGGGTGACACTTTGAGCCCTTCCGATACTGACATTATGTGACAACACAGAGCTGGGGCGTTCGCTTACACAATGGCCGATCATTGGTGACTTCACCCTATTCATGTTCGCATACACTTTTAGCACAGCTTTGAATATAAAATCAAGTCCCGATTTCACGAACATGTGGTATCCAATTTTTGGAATACACTGTAAATATTTATATCCGCAATATCAGTACAATTCAACGTTTAATTAAAATTGTACAGGAACAGGATTGCGTCGTTGCATTAAAAAAAGGAAATCTAAATTGTTAATTCCTTTATTTCGTTTCAGAATTGGAGGAAGAAAATAAATTCACCCACAAGGCGCGGCTTGAAATATTCAATGAAGAGATTTTATGAAGAAAAAAAAATTCTCATTTGCATCTCAAAAGCGATGCGAGTTAATGGGACCATTTCGAATGCGCGGCACGTCATTCGATATACGTATATATCCTCGTTCGTCTCAACCCTTACACGACACTCGTAAGGACAGCGGCACACGAACTAATTGGCGATAATGTATGGACGGTTGTATCGATTATCGATATCTCGGCTGAATGTATTAGTGGGTCAAGCCGTCGATTTACGATTCTCGGAAACTGATGTCCGATCTAATTATTGTCGGTGTTTCTATCAAGCTATGCACTTGTGTTGTATGTTAACGTGCTAATACTAGGTAGGTATGGCATTTACGATTTTGCATTAGACATCTGAATTAGTATTGTAAATCTGAAGAGCTTTTGTTTGAACTTGTCCGGCACTGGTCTGATTTGAATGAAAAAGGTTTAAGTTACAAAGCCCGTGTGCTTTTATAAACAAGCACACGGGCAATAACCAAAAACATAATTAAACGCAGTTTTATATAATTACTAGCTTTCGCCCGCGGCTTCGCCTGCGTGGATGTCGTACTTCTGTCCTCTATTTTAACCCTTAAGGTGTTAAATTATTAGTGGCTATTTACTCTTTGCACAAAGAATAAACGCTCCAAGTTTCATGCCTGACGCGTTTAATATTGGTCAGTGAGTTTAATATTATATATGTATATACCGCAGTTTCACCCGCGTTATGTTTTTTAAGGATGGGAATTGATCAAATGACTTCTCATGAGGGAGTGTCAGACTTTTACTGACTAAAACCCACCCTTGTTCCTTCGGTTGCCCTTTATGTTCTGGGGCTGCGGTAACTATTAGAACTATTCCGCAACCTCGGTAGGCATTAGCCCTAGAGGGCCCCGTCACGTGCTGACTGCTCGCTGAGGCGCGCGTGGAACGAACGTGCCGTCGACACGGGCCCTGGTCCTAGTCGGGCGGCGAGCTACCCATCGCTCGCCATCCGCAGACCCGCGCATACGGTGGCCGGTAGTCGTCTTGCGACTCTCGACGTCTACGCCTGGGTCCCTCTCCGGGGCGCGAGGCTTGACGCTGCAACAGCATGACTGTTTCGCAGAAGGAGGTGACGGCTTCCCGTTCAGTCTCGCCCCAGAGCATGGCCTAAACGATCACGATCCTCGCGTACCCGCGTTATGTTAGGTTTTTGGTTACTGATTGGCTTCCGTGGCTCATGGTGCAATGTAATGAACAACAATATTATGTGTTATTCTGATGAATAAGCTACGAATATCTTGCAAAGCCGGCCAGCTTTGTTACTGCCCGTACGTACCATTATTATATTGCTGCGGAGTAATTTTAAAACTGTGATGTCTCCGAAGATATTATTTTTTGAAATTAAATGATGTAAACGACAATTTTGTACATAATTAAAAACTTTTATTGGATAACGTATTTACGTCGATTAGGTTTAATACTATATTCATCAAAACACTCTGGCAAATCATGAACTATCTTAGAGCTAATTTCATTGCCATAAAAATGGTTATAGTGAGTGAACTATAAATATTAGGCATATGCTGCCGCGGACTTTTTTTTAGAACTTTTTAAGAGGAACAATTCTTTAGTACATAATTTTTGCGTAACTTCAACCATTTACGCAGCGCACGCAACGGAATCTCTCAAAAGGAATATTTTTTCCCCCGTTTTTGTCAAACTTTTCATTACTGCTCGGCTCCTATGTGTCTTAGCGTTACGTTATATAGCCTATAACCTACCCGGAAGTATGGATTACAATCGTACCAAGTTTGGTTTAAATCCCTTCAGTAGTTTTTAACCCATGCGTGCACATACAGACAGACAGACAGACAGACAAAAAATTTACTAATTGCATTTTTGGCATCAGTATCGATCACCAATCATCCTCCAATAAAAATTTTGAAAATATATTCAATGTACAGAATTGACCTCTCTTCAGTTTTATTATAAGTATAGAAGAAGATATAGATAATATTTTTTTTAGGTTTCGTGGTGCAACGTTTTGATGGAATGGAAATCATAGGGCAAACCGAAGATTGTGTGAAAATATACGAAAAACAGCGGGGGTGTAGTGGATTAAATTCACCCAAATTCAGATCGTTCTGAAGAAGACTTATGCCAGCGCGGTTGAGAAAGTAAGAAGAAGAGCTAACTATTTATGTGTAATTTTATAAATCACGAAAAAACTGATTGTTTACCTGAATAAGATTGTTGGACTGAGCTAAGACTTTATCTTAAGTTTTTTTGTTTTCAGGTGTAGAAACGATTTTTGATGTCCACTCCTTTGTGTTAAAATAGCAGCGTAACAGGAGTTTCTCTGTAACTATTTATTTTCTTAAAAAAATTATTAGGTCTTAGGATTTAGCATTAGTTATTCGCATTTTTTATATAAGTGCAGACGGTCGGTGAAGCAGACACATCTAAAAGTGAAAACTTCGTTTAGGTAAACGTAGAGCGCTGCATAGTAGACCGACGATTTTAAGATCGTGGCAGGCATTAGATGCATGTTGCCATTCAAGAACCAGCACAGATGACTTGCTGTACAGTGCACAATCGACCGAAGATTTTAGCAGGAGTAGCGGTTGAAAACATGGCATCATCTGTAAAAAAATGTATAACTAGCCTTGTATGTGGAATAAAATTGTCAAAAGACAGCGATTGCGAGAAATAATGGGCAATAAATTTCTACTAGCGTTTGGGGAAAGTGGTTTTAATTCATTGCAGAGCTGAGGTTAGTATTTGAACGTCGTTGAGTTGCTACTAAGCTTTAAAAGCCTCAACAGTTTAAAATGAAAACTTTAAAGAGCCCCAATTTTAAGAATAATTGCAGGCAAAATTCCGAATTTAAACGAAACCGTAATTATTATGAAACAATTTACGCTACACAACTTAATAAGACTGAAGACTCTGTTAAAATTACCGAACGCTGTCACCGGCGTGTTTCCCTCAAATAACGATTGCGTGTTTATATTAAGCGTCGTGCGACCAAACACATGTCGAAGTAAAATTAGCGGTAACCAATGACGAACTCACAAAATTGAGCGAATTAAGAGACACCCAACAGCCCTTCACTTTATTGATGTCTTTTTAATTACACCCGTTAAAACGATTAGGTTTGATCATTGAATTGCTTTGTCAATTACTCAATGTACACACCTACATATTTAAATACCTGGCCCCCTAGACAAGTGGCATTGTAGAATAGATAGCGAAACGAAAACGATTGTCAAATGTATGGAGATGTCAAATAAATTGTTTAGCGAAAGCTTGTTTGTCAATTTCATACATTTGACAATCTATTCGTTTTCGCTATCCATTCTACAATGCCACTTGGCTAGGCCCTCTAGCTCTGGTCTCAATTGGAGTTTAAGGTGATAAAATATGTTAAAGGAAAGATTGGTTATTCAGTGGGTCTTGTTTCAATTTCAAGGTCATCTAAAGCGTAATTAAGTCAAATATTTATAAATTCGTAACTCGTAGTTTCGAAGTTAGTTGTGTGAAGTCTTGAGAATATTATTATATGTTATGTAATATATTCAAAAAAGAATTACATATTCTTCTAAAATTTTGTATTTCTTAATCTACGATAATATAAAATATTTAAAGAAACTAAATAACTTGTTGTTGGTAGCCAAAACAGGATAGTTTGTCTACTTCGGCTTATCTTACTAAGAATATCATGATATCGAGCTTAATCCAAGTGATTCAGGATTTCATTTCATTTCAAAATACAAAAAAAAAGAACTTGTGATGACTGAATCTTTTCAAGCCGTAGTAACAGATTAGTTTTTAATTACCGAGACTTAATTACGTACCGCATAGTACGTAATAAAATCCCCTATTTAAACCAACGACTTAATAAGGACTACAACTTTAGTAGAATAAATCCTATGTGCAATTACAACTTCACGTACTTTGATAAAGCCACGACATTACAATTAAGCACTTGAAATAATTTAAAACAGGGCCTTATAGATTAAGTTTCTAGTTTCTTTACACTGACGTCGCCACATCGTTGGCATAATTTGAGTAAGAATTGACCCTTGTTAGTTTATATAGAGCTTAACTATTTCTGGCATTTTTTTTCAAACAGTCGCGCTTTGAAATCAAGATATATGTCCAAATATGGACAAACTTTCTTCAGGCAATCGTTCATTTAAGCGAAGATCTTATGGCAACTATTATTCGTTTGTCGATCAAACGAACATTCGTGCAGACTGCAGCAAAGCTGAAATAACGTAGTAGGTCTGGCAACTCTTGGATTTGGAACAATTACACAATTATGGAATGGTAGACAAAAGCCAGTAGCGCATGACGTAAAAATAACAATATAAATATTCAGTTAAAGCATTTAAAATCACCGATACAATGAAAATAAGCTAACTGCTCAAGCGATATTCTTTCACGTGAAACTTTACAAATTAATACGGGACTCACAAAAACACGGCTGAATTATGCATGTGCAAAGTTTCGCCGAATGAATAAAGTAACCGTAAAACTACTCTGTAATTACGTAACATCGTCTGCCGATACGATCGGAGGCTATATCGATACTGAATCGATACATCTACCGTGCGATCGAGATCCGATTCGAACGAGCGCGACCAATTTTATTCACGAAACATTTAGCTTTAGATAAAATCTCACGGCGCGCTCCATAATGGCCTTAGCTGATTTTAAAACAATAAAATGCAAAGCCTTTAGAATGAGTGCGATTGTTAGTGTGAATCAGATAAGTAGAATAGATATTGAATGTTATGGGATATTGTTCGGAAACACGGTTTATTTTCAAATTATACACTTGGTGAGGTGTTTACTCTTTATCTCGTAACAACAGAGTGCTCCAATTTGAAAATTATTCTGCGATAAGTATCACAACCTTGAGCCAACGCCTTTTATCGAAGTTCCGTTGCATTTGAGTTATTCCAACTATGTAAGAGCGATTAACCTTGCTGACATAATTTCTCTGCAATCAGTACAGAATTCGCGGAGCTGCGAGATATATCTACGTGAGTTAACAATCTTAATCGCCCCGTCAAAAATCTGAGGCGAGTTCCAATTATTAAAAAATCGCTGTCGATAAAATCGAGTTAATGAAGAACGGTACTCGATATCTCGATCGACGGTGCGGACTAACTCTGAAATTGATTTCATTCCATCGACGCGCGTCGATCGATGCCGCTGATATGATTTGCGGAAGTATTACGATTTTCAAATGTATCCTTTGAAGGTTTCATAATGTACTGCGGTGTGTAATTCAAAGCCTTTCTGTGTAAGGCACTCATCCAATGTTAAATTGGAAATGTTTGTTTGGTATGTTTAATGTGTAAAGTGCTGAGTCAATTTCAATTAATTTTGATAGGAGATAAATTACAGAAGGCTTGGAAGGATGGTTATGACCAATGTTTAGTTTTTCAGATAAGGATTTTGAAGTGGTGATTTTTTAGTCACTACACAAATGCTAGTCTAAACTTATTTCAATAAAAAGAAAAATGATTGCTTGTCTTACATAGCTTACCGGTGAGATTGCGAGTGAAAACTAAAATCAGTAATAACAATGAGGCAAAGGTCTTCTAATAAAGACAACGCAGGAGTATTGATGACCACGCTTGCTCAACACAATCCATCCATCCATCCATACTAATCCATACTAATATTATAAATGCGAAAGTAACTCTGTATGACTGTCTGTCTGTTACGCTTTCCCGCTTAAACTTCTGAACCGATTTGAATGAAATTTGGTACAGATATAGTTTTCATCCCGGAAATCCCGCGGGAACGGGAACTATTCCACGCGGACGAAGTCGCGGGCAGAAGCTAGTACCAAATAATACAACGGTTCACAATATTAACGTTTTATTAACTGAGTATTAAACGTAATACAATACCAATATACTTATTAAAGCTCCTTGCTTGTCCTTGTTCGTACTCGTTTGCACACCAACATCTTCGAGTTTAAGATAAGGGTGCCTGGTTTTAATGTTTCAAGTAATATTAATTAAAAAGCACACTTTATTACAAGAATTCTGTTCCCAAGTTTCTTTGAACAAAATTTTTAATACCACACACGCACAAAAATAACACCCACGTTCACCTTTTACAAATACGTAGCATATCTTAAAAGAACGAATTACTGCCAACCTATGTATTTTTACGAGCCGGTCGGAATTTCTCCACTTGAATTATTTACAGGAATTTAGGCATTACTGAAACTGGTACAGATATTATCTGGCCTGATTCCACAAAGCGCTGGCTTTTTGTTTCACACATTCTCTTGGAGGCTTGGATTTTTTTTCAAGACTTTACTTGATTACTGTATGTACCTGTGTGAAATATTTGTGAGATTTAGAGCACTGTTAAAAGGTTCATTTTTGTAACCTTCTCTTTAATAACGTTTTTTTTTAAATTAAATCAAAATTAATATCTATACACTGAGACAGAGAGGCTTGGCCGCGGCAGATCACGAATGAGATGGTGGGACGAACTGAATGAATTTTTTGCCAATTGGAAGTAGCAAAACATCGCGAACGATGGGAAGAATGGCGGGAGACTTTTGTCCAGGAGTGGGACAGAACAGGCACAAAACTCGTCACCGTATGTCACTACAGGTAAGACGCACGTTAAAGTCGTTCGTCTTCAGACTGCAGTTTACGAATAGATTACTGACATTTTCTACTAACTACTCAAAAATTTCTATTTTCAATCAGCCAATTTTAAATGAAGGAGTGTTGACTCAGGACCTTATTAGCCCTTATTGATATCGATGAAGGGACGAAAATCATTTGGCTTGTTCTTAAGATACAATCGAAAATAGAAAGAACAGAATGCCTATTTCTTGGTACTTCTAATTTATCCTACGGACAGTAATAAATATTTGTGATTCGTAGAACATGAGACGTGCTACCATACTAATAATTTCATACCCAAAACATTATAACAAATACTATTGATTTTCCAATCAAACATTCAATTCGATGGGGTCCCCCGACAGTTGGTTTGTCAATAATAATTCAGAGTAACAGTACACTGTTGAATAAAATGATTAACCTACCGTTGGGAGTCGGTTGGACCGAAGACTTACACACAGGGTGCTTGCATTGCACGCCATAGATGCATTTGTCAAAAACGTCAATGTTTCAAAAAAAAATTTGGTTGGAGGTAATTCATTTGTTTCGTTGCGTGTTACTCATTATTTTGTTATTGAGAGGGTGAAATATTGCACACTAATGCCCTTACTTAATAATCACTGTGTAAAGTTATGCAATGAATAAAGCCTGTGTAACCATACATTTTTTGACGTATAATCCTGTCATAACTTTATGCAGCGTTTATTAGTAAGGCGCTAATTGTCTACGCAATATAACTACTAGAAAAGATTTGTTTGTCTATTATGACTTTAACTATAAATTTTTAAAAACGTTTTCATAATTAGAAGAGCTTTATGATTTTTAGTTTCTTACTTTCTTAGTAAACTTATTCTACTCTCACAGAAACTATTTTAAAATAACGAAAAGGTGTCATCAATTATAAGAAGTTCTATTATATGAAATGTTGAATAAAAAAACTGTTACCTCATCACTTTAAGAATTCCGTTAAATAATTTAATTACTTAAACTCTAAAGCGATGTGGAATACTGAACAGTATTTCACATCGCTTTATAGTTTTGTGAAACAGAATTACTCAATTATTTACATATTATACAATAAATTAAACATCATTCGTTTATGGCATTTAATTTACTTTTGACTGAGTTGTAATTACAAATATAGAGAAATAATTAGTCTTTCGTAATTTATATATTGGACGTGGGTGTAAGTTGCAACAATCAATAACGAAACGATGATCCTATTGATTGGCCAATGTTAATTAACAAAAATACATCATTCAGTTTCTTATTATATTGAGCAAAATTAATGAAACGTATTAATTTTAAACTAACTTTTTATTTAAGTAGAAACCGACGGATTTTTACCGACTTCACAAAAAGGAGGAGGTACTATGTTCGGCTGTTTGTATGTTTTTTTTTTTTTTGTATGTTTGTTCATCGATTACTCCGTCAATTGTCAACGGATTTTGATGGTTCTTTTTTTGTTTGATAATTCATGATTCAGGGGTGGTCCCATATAAATTTTGTGGCGATCGGTTCAGTGCTTCTCGAAAAATTCACCAAGAACAAAAAAAAATGACGAAATTTTCATAGACGATGTGTGCTTTGTCTTCAAGTTTCTATTTTCGTTTTATAAGATTGTTAGTAGTTTTATTTTGAAAATAAATTACTTTGAAAGATACTATACACAGTCAAACATTGGGAGTCGACACTAAAAAGTAATAAATAAAAAACTTTTTTCAAAAAAAAAATAACCGCCTTCAAAAACTAAAAACCCAATAATAACTAAAATTTCGGAAGTCGGTGGTTTCTCTTCTGCCATTCAATTTGTGTTGCCACCGACTTCCGAAATTTTAGTTATTATTGGGTTTTTAGTTTTTGAAGGCGGTTATTTTTTTTTTGAAAAAAGTTTTTCTTTTAACTATCGCGGCTTTGCCCGTATCGTTATCAAAACTGCCAATCCCTATTTTATAGCTCAAGGAGTTGAAATTCCAAAAACCTTTTTTAGTGGCTACCTGCTCTTTGCGAAAAACACATCCTCCAAGTTTCATGTCTCTAAGATCAACAGTGTGGCCTGTGCGTTGATATAAAAGTCAGTCAATCAATGTCTCTAAGATCAACAGTGTGGCCTGTGCGTTGATATAAAAGTCAGTCAATCAGTCAGTCAGTTTACTATATTCTAAATTGATTATAATTAGATAACAATTTGTCAATAAAAACACTGTTAAAGCCATAATAACTTTGGACGTAGAAGAGATATATCTTTGCCTAAAACTCACAAATTAGGCTCACCAAAAATATCTAGGTAAGCCATTTTTTGCTATGACCTAACAAATCGTTGACATTATACTCAAGTTGCTAATTGAGCGACCTTTATACGACATTTGATTACAACACAAAATATCATGAAACAATGAAACAGCCTGTATTGTTTAATGGAAATGTCAACATTGAACTTGAATGTGTCGCGAACATTTTCGGAATATGACATAAATTATATCAACCCTTATTGGATGAACGGAATGGAATAAATACCATATGTATGGAGGCTCAAGTTACGTAGCTTGCCGCGTACTAATTCCCTGAGTTTTGTGGGTTAAAAGAAAAGCGAAAGCGAATTGGTTGAATATTGTTGTTTGTAAAAGCTCTTGTACAGGAACCATCAGCTCTTAAATAAAATGCAAGTATTGAGTACCACTTTATTTTATTTTAAACTTTTAGTTTGAAGACTATGGGTGTCATTGTAATAAATAGGTATATTAGACATATTGACATGTCCATAAAACAAACCAAAATTCAATTTTACACTATAATACTGCCTTGAGTGACAACTATTTGCATTTAGTAAGTAAACTAATTTATTATGTTACTTTAGAGCAAGTGAGAGGCGCAATAACAATTCTTTATGTTATTTGTAATTTTGAAACAAAATTACAAATAACATAATTGAACGAAATAGGCATGCCTCTTGGTCTTGTCTTTTAATTACCTACCAAAAAATTATATAATACTGTAATTCGTATCACCAAACAAAATAAATCACAATATTTCTATCACCGCTTTCTCTTGTAACTTGAGCCCTCCCCTTAACTGTCACCTATTGGTGCTGTCGCCCCACCGATTGTCATAGCTAGAATCGGTATGACATCTCATTGTGGCAGTAATTACGCCGTATTGTACATTTATGCTCACATATTGTTCATTTGGCGTGATCTTCGCGTCTATTGTTTGAGCACTTGTTTGTCATTTGTTTTTATCGCATGATTCGGCTTTTGTTTCGGTGGCATTTGTTTTGTGGAATTGTAGCAAACGTGAAGGAGAATTTTGAATTGAAAATACGTATTAAAATTATTATACTGAAAGTAATGTGTAATGAATTAGAACACATCTCTGTCTGTCAGTAAATTAGTCAGTCTGATGTGTTTTCTAAATCACTGAAACTGATTTTGATTAAATAGTGACAAATCAAGTCGCGGGCAAATATAATCAAAGAAAATGTGTTACACGTATGTTTAATGATTCTCTACGGTTTAATTCCAAGTAAGTGCATGTCAAAAGTGAGTTAGCTCCAAATCTAAGACGTTCAAATATTTGAAGTTCGTTAATTTTTAAAACAATTTTCCCAGAGCCACAATCCCTTTAGGCTTGAAATCTCTAATTGTTCGAAGAAATAATACTCACTAAAAATGGTTTCAAGGATAAACAACAAATAAATACAGCGCAGTTATAAATTTAACCCACATCGGTTAAGGAACGAATCGCTAGAAATTGTTCTAGAACACGCAGCCATTCTTTAATCAAATCTGTTCGAATGCTTTGACGGCACACACCTCTAGCAAAAACGTGAACCTAAGCAATTTTAGGGTACCGTACACAATTTTTCTAACCGAGACTCTTTTACTAAGACGCTGTTGCCTATTCACCACAGATAGGGCTGAATCTTTACCACTTTATTTAGATGCATTGGAAATTTTGCCTTGGTTTTTAAGCAGAATTCACGAGATGTATTGAGTATTTAATTAATTATAAATTCAGCTGATATCACGATGTTTTTCTTAATCAATGTCTATAATGTTTATGATAAACTAAGAAAGTTCAATTTTGAATTAAAGAAACCACCCTATTTACTTTACAGAAAACCTATACTCCCATACACAATATCAACAGCTAGACTGCAGCCAAAAAAAAATTAAAAGTAATATATTTAGATGGATCTCCAAGTAAAAACTTGTGCTTTTCAGCGTTTTTTGGTTAGACTTTAATATTGCACGTTTGCATGGAACCCTTTCTGTTATAGGCCGACTTTAGCCGATTTACTATTTAAGTGTTTCGAGAACAAACAGATCGGGTAACAAAGTATAAGTTACCGGCTTTTCTATACTCACTATTCAATTGTATACTATATCAAATTGCCGTTAAAAATCTATTACGGGAATGAAGGCTATTTTTTATGTAGGCTCAATCAAGATCGTTTCGGTCAATTATTATGGATTTTTAGTAAGCAAATGCTTCAAAGCAGGTTTTCAATCAGGCTGGTCAATTGAATGTTGATAACGCAGTAATTGTTTTATTGATGACTAATTATGAGTAACGAACTTTTGTAATGATGTTATACGGTATTTAGATGTGAATGACTTGTAGCAAGAATGGTTGAGAAGTAAAGATACTACATAAATCTATGTATATAAAAGAATAAATAGAATGATTCACTCCAACATCAAACAGCTGACACCCCTGTTTCTAAAAGCACTAAAGTAGTAGCAGGTAATATTTGTGTCTTCAATGCAACATTTCAACGACTATTTACAAATTGAAACCCATACTATAGTTTAAATTGATAATAGTTTATATTCCAATTTCGAATTTCTCGCAAGTACAGTTATTAAACAGCAATTCATTTACATCAATTTCCAAAACACAGCAATTACAACCTGACTGAAATGATCGACATAATAAACCAACACCAATTTAAATCGCGCAACCCAACAAATTTCCGATGTTTCAAACTGTGCATTCGTTCATATAAATCAAGCTAACCAAGTATTATCGTGAAGTTATCGACACAGACAAACGAACGCGTGAATCGCGACACAATTATATTAATCAGAGCACATTTGTCAAGTGAACTGTCGATGTATTGCGCGGACAAGCGTGCGGCTGATCGCAGCGGATTTCGTAAAGCCCTGAGATTATACGGAGTGATATACGAGTTTAGTTAGCAAATTAACTGATTTTAAATGTTGAATTTTGTGTTACCAATAAATATACTATATTATATTCATGTGTAAAGGCATCTGAGCAAGCGGGAGATCGATGATCGTGCCTTCACTGTATCGAAAAAGATCACTGCTCTGCAGTGTGACAATTTTATCAGCATCATCTCCTTAGCCTTTTTTTTCAACTATGTTAGAATCGACATCGAGTTCACCCTTGGTTAGGCAAACGTCTGGCTTGCTGGTAAGGATTTCTAGCTTCTAATATCATAAATAAACTTTAGAAAGTACTTATAAACTAAAAAGTCGCATTAACACATTGCAGTTTTGAACCCTTTCGAACCTCCTGCAGTAGAGATGGGCGCCTACCTAATTGGGCCATCACGACACATCACAATAACACGCAGTAATTAAAGAAATCAAGAATGTTTTACCTGGACCTGGTCTGCCTGGTATAAGGCGTGGGTTCTATTATACATAGGATAAATGTTGTTGGCCGACATGCAACGAAAGGTATATTCGGTCGAATAAATGTATATACATTTTCGGTATTCGGCCGAATATACCGACTATTTGAAGCAAATCTAAATATCAGTGCGAAATTTAATCTTCCTAAAAAAATAGTAACATATCACGTTTTTGCTACCCTGTGAGTTCCTGGAAAACATTTTGTAGTATCAGCCAACATAGGATTTTCCTGTAACACATTTTCGCGTTACTTCACGTAACACAATTACACAAGCTTCACGTCAAATCATCTGTCAAAAAACACATCATCCAACTCAGTAATTCAGTACCAATAAAAATAATAATTAAAACAGCATAGTAACTACGTCGTTATGCATAAATCCTATTGTGAGAAACGTCAGCTGGCATCACTCGCTCGCAGCCATTTAACAAACTGTAAGTGCGTTCGGGTATTAATTTGCAAAACAAATGAGGATTGTGCATAACATAAATAAAACAATGTTGCCAGAAAACTGTTCAGTGTATTTATGTCTCCCTAAAATCACAAAGGTAATTTGGCCTTTAGTTTGCGCCAGGTGGCCTTTTCCCGTAGGCCTTTTTACAATAACATACGTTATTTATGTATTTCATTTGGGCACCGTTATTTGGGCACATTACGTTATACATAATGACGAAGAATGTGGCAGATTTGTTTGTATTTTGAAACTATTTAGTATTGCTGTTATAGGCAAACTCCGAAGCTCCGGCGCTCCTAGGTTGGACTGGTCAATCCTCAGGTCAGACTGAATGACTTAGTCAAAGCCCAAACAAATGTAAATTTTCGGCCTTTGACTAAACAATTTTCGTCAAACCTGGGAGAGACTAATTTGGTCAGGCAAACGTCAAAACACAATTTTATTAAATCGGGGTTTGACGAGTCAAACTCCGATATAGGTATGAAGTGTCTTATCTTCGTATATTTGGAAGCATTTTATCATTTAAGCAGCTTTCAAGTCTTAAGAACCGCTTAACTCTGCCAGTTCTAACACCTGATTGGTCAGCTTACGTGATTTTCACTTTTATATTTGAGATGCTTTGAGAGAATGCCGTGTGGCATTAGGCCCGCCTTTTGTACGATGTGCAATAAAGTATAAAATAAATAAATAAATGCTTTGGAATATACGGAGGTTAGTTTGTAAGATTAGGTATAAAAAAATAACATTATTTAAATTTTTATGTTTATTGTATTAATAATTAATTTCTTATCCACGTTTTTAGTAACAACAACACCGTTTGATTCACTCATCTTCAATTTTACACAATTACACGCCCGCACGCTCAATGAACGAACATGAAATGACAAAACAATCGGTCGGAACACCGCGAGAGACATTATGAACCTGTTTAAACATGTTCAGATCAACGTTTGACCGAGTTTTGCAGTCGCTTCTAGGATTGACTAGGCCAAAACCGAAACAGAATAATTTACTTTCGACGTTTGACTGAAAAGTTAGGAGCTCCTGGGTTTGACTAAAAATACTTTAGGCAAAAGGCGAAATTGAAATGTATTTCGGGGATTGCCTGATGGCTTTGGCCAAACCTAGGATAAACCAGTCCTTCCGCGAAGAGACTGTGTATCGGACTTTGACTATAACATTGCAATAAAATAGAGTATTTAATAATACGAAAAGTGATGCCGAGAATCCGAAAATATTGTGAGCAAACCTGGATTTAATTATTTACTAAGCTGTTCCCAGCTGTCTTACTAATGTCTTACCCGCTATCGTGGGACATACTTTGATGGGTAATCCTTATGAGTCTAACTATTAATATATACCGAAAGAATGTGGTTTCAAAGATTATGTAAATAAATAAAAACACAAAAAAAAACTGGTCAGATTTATTATATTAATATAGATATAAGTCTGGAATTACAAATGTGCCTCCAGAGGGCCTAGCCAAGTGGCATTGTAGAATAGAAAACGAAAACGAATAGATTGTCAAATGTATGGAATTGACATAAGCTTTCGCTAAACAATTTGACATCTCCATACATTTGACAATCTATTCGTTTTCGCTATCTATTCTACAATGCCACTTGTCTAGGGGGGCAGCGCGCATAGAGATCAATGCACTTTTTGCTGTATGAGGTGAAGTCTTGAGGTATGAAAATAACAAGCTGGTATTATAAAATATCGATAATACAAATGCTCTAGTAGAAATATTGAAAATTACAGCTACTGTTGAAAGCAATTTAGATCTAAGTTTTTGTATGTATTGTTGAAAAGCAATAATACATACAAAATCTTAGATCTAAAACGTAATGTATGAACAAATGAACAAAACATGAATATCTCATGAATATCGGCAGTAAAATTATAATGAACTTCAAGGTAAAACTTGATGTTTGGCATATAAATGTAGACATTAATTTTATTGGTTATTACGATTCTTTTTCTTATGTACATTTGGTAATCGGAGAGTATGAATGACAATCGTTCGTGCAATAAAATAAAATTGATTAAATTAATTTTAATACTTGTACGTGGGTGCATTCAGGTCAGATATAGGCTTACTGCTTAAAAAAATAAGTATCTACTGACATTGATACTTTTTTTATTTAACAAATAAATCAAGTGAGATGTTCAAAAAATCATTTAATTAAGGTTGCGATATTAATAAGAATTGTATATGCCCACTAAAAACTCAAATAAAGTTTCTAAATAAAATAATCTAAAAGAGTACGAATATACAAAATTTTTGTGGATGCAATAAGGCAATGTTTGTTCAGTTAACCCTAACAATATTTTAATTACAAAAATAACCAAAGAAATCACCAAATAGATTAAGATCTATAACAAATTATTTTCAATACTTATTCACGTTAAAAGGTCTAGAATAAAATAGTAACAAAATACATAACAAAAACGGAATTAGTGTGAGTCGGTTTTGATCACGGGTTTTATACAATCTTATTTAAATTTAATTAAAATATTGGTAAAGCTAATCAAACACATAATATATTTTTTGTGATATAACCATAACTCTTCGAACTGCAGATTTTTACCTTTGTTTGTAAATAAGCTATTGATTACTAAGTATAGCTATTGATTACGTAAGTATTCTTTTGGTTTTGTTTCCCTTGTGTGGTCAAGTGTGAGATTCAATCGATCGCATCTTTTCACAAACAGATTGAATAATTTTTTTTTTTCATTGTTTCAAAGGATTTTGACTTCAAAGTTCAAATTCGAACAGAACAGACAAACAGTCAGACTCTGATTAACAGACACAATAACAAGATACAGACAGACGGTTTTTTATAAACGTTGGCCATCAGGTATTTTTACTGCAATTTGGATGTATATAATCTAACCGTACCAACTGTACATTGTAAAGTGATTTTACAGCTAAGAGGTTATGAAGAACGGACCCCTAAAAAAAATATTTTTATTCACTTTCACTAAGGATATCCACCCAAAGGCTTATCCCAATAAGCCTCTTTACATATCCTCACCCATATATACGTAACCAAATAAAGTAATATCAAAGAAAAGTTGCCGCTTTGAACAGGAACCAGCCGTTTCCATCACGATTCACATGATACATAATTTTATTACATTTCTTCATAAGTACCCCACTCAATCGTTATTGGCCTGAATATTATAATATTAATTTTTGAGAATCACTTGTTTGAAATCCTTTGAAACAGTGCCTTGAATTAATGAATTTCGAGAATGATCAGCCACGCTGTAGAAATCCTTACTAATATTATAAATGCGAAAGTAACTCTGTCTGTCTGTCTGTCTTTCTGTCTGTCTGTCTGTCTGTCTGTCTGTCTGTCTCTTCTTCACGCCTAAACCACTGAACCGATTTGAATGAAATTTGGTACAGATATAGTCTGGGACCCGAGAAAGGACATAGGATAGTTTTCATCCCGGAAATCCCCCGGGAACTCCACGCGGACGAAGTCGCGGGCAAAAGCTAGTATAGAAGTAAATGATTACAGCGTAAAAAAATCTAGATTGTTGGACAAAATATATAATATTTAGTGAGTCTAAAAAGTAAAAGAATTGTAAGCAGCGTAGACAAGAATGTTTAGTATAGTAGAGAAGGCCTGAAAATGGCACAAATAAAAGAAAACTTGAGAAGGAATCGTTTGTCGTGACACTGGAATATGAAAAAGAGGGCATGGTAGGCAAGGAGTGAAATTCATGTAACTAAGAGAGAAAGTGCCATCTAAGGGATAGCTAATCAATCAGACACAAAGAAGTAGAAAATATATCCATGCCCAGTTAAATAAAAGTATCATATGAAGTACAATTGGATGTATATTCCAATAAAAGATTGAAGTCTGAGCCTTATTAAGCAATTTTGGGTAATCATTAGTGTTCTACATTCAACGTTTATGCATGGCATAGAAAGACAAAAACACATTAAAGTAAATCAAATGCTTAAAACAATCCAAACTTTACATTTGTGGGGTCTAAAACATACTGGCCAAGAATGACGTCACACGATATGTTAACGGTGCGGTGCCACACAGGGGTGCGAAATTGCAGCTTTATCACTCCGGCGCTGCCCGCAGCATTACACATCTCTGCCTCGTATTTCAGAGCTTGTTTGCATGGGTTAGCGTTGCATCAAAGTAGCGCAGTTGGTGCAACATATAACAACAAGCTTATGGATCATATTGGATATGAACAAGATGCACAATATGAGCGTCTTATTTACCAAATGTTTGTGGTTAATCATGTGAATAACTGCCCAGGAGACGGCAGTCTGCTGATGGAGCGACAGCGTTCAATTGCTCAGTCAGAACGCTCGCGCTGTAACGTTACAGCGACTGAGTGACTAATAATGCGCTAAAGTTTTAACGCTGCGTCAACGCATATAGCAGTGTGAATAGGCTCTAAGGTCGTAACTCCGTCGCGATTGCAGTACAATGCTGCACGGCAGCCCAAAGCGTCGAGTGGTTTGGTATAGTGATTTTTATTAGTATGACGTAAAGGCGCCGCTTTGGTTCTACACCGTCTTGCCTCACCGCTTTAGGCTAAATAATAAATCTTTTAGCTAGCTAAAACAAAAAATTAGTACAGATTAAGCTTGAAGACCAAAGAAAGACTTAGGTTAGACTTTACAATCTGTTACAACCCAAATAGCCGACATTCACGCAGACAAAGTCGCGATCAAAAGCTAGTTTTCAATAAGTATGTAAGAACGTAACAGCCTGAATTAGTAATTGATTTACCCGTCTAGTTAACAAGAAAATATTACACACCTCGAATGGCCCACGTTCGTACAATAAATACACTTTCCAGCAATTTAGTGCCGTATTTATACACCCTTTGTGGACAATACGTTTAGTTTGTGGGACTGCAATATCCTTATCACAAAAACTTTTTGTATGTCAGGAAATTGATTCTGTGTGCTGACATTTTCTCCAACCCTTTGCGATGGGTCGGCTGATCGCTAGAAGAGTTCCTATTATCACTTTCTCTTTTCACGTACTTTCCCATGTCTTATCGACTGTTATGGGGTTGAAGACTGGTTTTTGCACGCTCTTATGTTGATAAAAGATACTGATATATGACGAGAAGAAAATGTATTTTGTAGATAGAATGGAAGACGGAAGAAAAAGCTATAGTTGTGTCGTATATGAACGATGGAATGGAAATGATATTTCATTATTAAAAAGATACTAAGTTGATTGAAAACCATGCTAATATTAGAAATGTATTTTTTTCTGCATTCACACAAAAACTACATTATAAATTAATAATCAAAACTGACGTAAAGCTTGTCTAGAATAAAAACCACAGAACCCTATTTGGCCCATTTACAAGGGTTTTTTATTTGGGGATTGGGAAATCATCAAATGACAGCTCCCGTCCTGGGTGCGGCGGGTGGGCGTGTCAGACTTTTACTGACTAAACCCACTCATGTTCCTTCGATTGCCCTTTATGTTCCAGGGTCACGGTAACTATTATAAACACTCCGCAATCCCGGCTTTACAAGGGATAATTAATATCCTCTAAAATTAATACACTATCTATTCATCACTAAATTAATAGTCACAGAATTTGAAATAAGCGGTAAATTCCTGTACTATTCACGTTCAAAACTTGAGTGCTTGGAAGTTAGGTCATTAATATCGCAAGCATCGATGTGCTAATCTATGATAGGTAATTGACTAATGGGTTTGAGCTAACATTGCGGTTTATGTACAGGCTTTGTTAGCGTAACAAGTAATGAAATGGGAATGCAATGAATAGTTTATTTAGTACTCGCTTATTTGAATAAGTGTGTCAAATTATTTGATGTGTTTCCATTTTATTACATTGATCTAATATATTGTGTTACCTGGTTACTGGGTTGTTGAGGTGTAATAGGCAGTCGGTTTTTGTAAAACGCTGCATCCAGTTAGACTGGAAGTCGTGTCCTTCACAATACGGTATTCGATTCTATTAACCGATAAATCTAAGACATTTTTATAAAATCTATCTTTTTATTAGTCCTAAGAATCGGATTTGTTTTTAATTTACTGTAAAATTGGATTTTAAATTGCTTTAAAATCAATAAATAGTCAATAGGGTTGCTAGCTTGTGACGTCACAAGCTGGTGTTGGCATACAAAGTCTATTGGAGAATTGCGTTTTGACAGCTCATAAAAAGTACGTCAATTGATGATGGTGTCAAATACCGGATTGAGAAAACTATCCATAAGTTTCTGTCAAATTTTCTCTAGAGTATTTCTGATGGCGCTGCATTCACATATATTTTGTTAACTGAAGTTTATTTATAAAATATATTTTTGACATTTATGTGGGAATTGGAACGTAATGTGTAAAAGGAAACGGAACGTATCTGAGTGAAAGGGATGAATGACAGAAATGAAAAGGATAGACATAAGAAAAAGGAATTTGGCGATAGATATAAGAAAAGATGTGCTGCGGTGAAGGTTGTTTCTTTTAAAATAAAAATCAGTTCGTGTTAAAAAGGTGTTTTACTCCGAGTATAAATCCCACATTTATAAAAGGGAAACATCTTAAGAAAACCCGGACTTATATAATTATAATTTTGGAAACATTAATCCGCAAATCGCGATCAATACTCGTACCTTCTTTTTAGGAGAAGAGTTATGCTCTGTAAGGGGCAATAAAACACAAAATAGAACATTTTACACAACTACTTCAAGATTACCAATATCTTTTCAGCTCTTGAATAAAATAGAAAAGTTACTGATGGTCAACAATTTCAAAACCTTCTTCGAGATGACCTCATGTTTCATCTTCAATTCCTTTGCAAGCTTCTTCAATATTGTGAATTGGATATCTACTAGCTTGTCCAACACATGCATATAAATTGTTTTATTTTCAAGGCATGTCTCCGATATAGATATTCCGCGAATTCTCCACGGTTCAGTAAATAGGTCAGCAGTTTTATCTTGACCGCGTGGATGGTCAAATGGAGCAATAAGTAAGCCAAGATATGGTTCATGTTGCAATTCAAAACATAGATTTACTAAAATATTTGCTTACTAGAGTTAGCCTGCTACTTCAATCTCGAGAAAACCAAAGTTGTTCGTAATTCGGCCAAATCGTAACATATACAGACGTCTTCAATGTATCTGCATTTGAGCGTAATAAGTCAACGATTTTTTTGCGGATAACCTCATTTCGAATTTTGTCTCAAAAACACCGAGTATTGCTATATCCATCGGACACTGCATGTCCTTGAACACGTGGACCTATCCCACAATGAGAGTCTACGTTTTGATTCCATACTCCTTTCGCATTGGTTGAAGATTTTTTTGTTTTGGTAAGTGGGAAATCATCTAATGACTGCTCCCGTCCTGGGTGTGGCGGATGGGCGTGTCAGACTTTTACTGACTAAAACCCCCTTATGTTCCTTCGATTGCCCTTTATGTTCCAGGGTCACGGTAACTATTATAAACATTCCGCAACCCCGGCAGGCGTTGGCCCTGTTAAGCCCCTTCCTTGGTTGAAAATCTTGGTGGTGGTCTCAAGAGATTTTAGTATCGACGATTAGTGCAATTGTCTAATGTTGCTCAATCGCAGCGTATCTATTATGTGTGCTTTAAATGGTATATTTGATATCCGCGAAGACCAAGTCACGGACTGAGAGTAGTATACAAGCATAGATACGTATCGGATTTGATACTAACAAGCCTTTAGAACCATAGGTGTGTTGCTGCAAATAATAAAATCGTATGTATTGTATGTAAAACAAAGGAATGTATTTGACTTGAATGTGACAGATCTCTGTCGCTTTCAAAGTCTTCATTAGTAGCACCTTTTTAGGTGAGAATAATTACGGATCAATAAAATACTTGAACAAGGAAAAAAAGACAAATATTTCTAGAACACTATGGAAAGAAAGAAAAATATTACTAGAAATGGAAAATTTGTTAAAGACTACTGTAGCTTTACTAGTAGGTCTACGTTGTTAAAATATGATGTGTTTTACTGGTCTTAGACTGCCTATCTGATAATAGAATGATTTATAATTGATTATTGGTCAGTTTACTTAGTATATCAGATAACACTCGAAACCGACCCCAAACACAGTTGGGAATAGGATAGGCAGATATTGATTAAGTAAGATGTTCTACTAGGTCATGGGGCACTTTAAGCGTACCCCAATTGAAGTTACCGAGCAAATTTTAGCACAGAATAGCACTGATAAAGCAAAAAAAGTGAATGGCAAAGAACATCCTTCAACGTTCAAAACTAAAATTTGGAGCACTTGACACTGAACGCCCAACCGTTCTACGCAACTTCCCATAAATTTTACACCACCCAATTAATACACGAACTCCTATTCGCAATCGAACACTCCCTGAACGTACTCCATAAATAACGTATAATTACGTCAAACATTTCTGCGTAGTGTATAGCTACAAGCGCTTGATTTCCCACGACGGGTCCCACTGTTGTAGTCTACAATGAAATATGCATGCGTGACATACACGCCGTGAAATAACGTTAGACCATGCTGCGCAGATTCGGGCCCTCGATGTTTTTGAGTGGCTCGTGTCCGTTTTGACAAGCCATCCGATACGGGAATGCAGTGTTTTACGGCGTCACGGCTTATTGTTGTTAAAGTTTATTGTTGTGTGTAATATGTATGTGACTGTTGATATTGTTGGGGCAGTTTTCAACACTGCGTGATTTGTTGTGGCTGAAGAAGAGTTATTGTTTGCAGTTACAGTTTAATTTGACAATAATTAACATAATAAGCACCATTAATTTTAAGCATAACGATTTAGAGGTCGCAGACCACGGAGGTGACGACGGGATAAACTTAACGGATTCAAGACCAATTGCAAAGAAGTAGGAAAATATCGCAAAC
This sequence comes from Athetis lepigone, assembly GCA_033675125.1. Lineage (NCBI taxonomy): Eukaryota > Metazoa > Arthropoda > Insecta > Lepidoptera > Noctuidae > Athetis > Athetis lepigone. Next base: position 7,196,204 of record CM066244.1, read on the forward strand.
AATAATAATATGGACGACGAAGTGGAGCCGCGGCTTCTAACCTGAAGTGGGACAAAATGAGCTAAAAAAAATGATTTTGCAGTTACAATGGTTGACAATCTCTTCTCAGATCAGAAAAGAGTACGCACATAATCACATTAAGTATAATGCGTTTAAAGTATAAGTAGAACATGATAAACATCTATCTATTCACAGCTTATACACAAGAAACAGTAAAATAAATCTATATGTAAAATAAAAAATCGAATCTAGATTTTTAAAGCCCAAGGGCATTTCGAAAGTAAATAAAATTGGATTCGCAAGATTCATTGATTTGTCATTAGCCGTCAGTCATTGGAATTGCGCATTCAGCTTTGCATTGGCGATAAAGTTCTGATATAATTTTTTGATATCGGCAGAGGGACTTTGACACCGCTGAGGCGTTTTCGATAAATTCGTATCAAAATCCAATATTGCCTTTATAAGTCGAGTCTAAAAATTCCTTTCTAGAGATCATTCCGATTGAAAATGCTCTTATGCTAATACTGATTCGAAGTCGTCTGGAACCAAGATAAAGAATTACGTAATCCAGATTATTGAATTCATTATATTCTTTCTCGTTACTATAGTATTCCGCAAAAGTGTCACAATGCAAAGGTATGTCTATAAAGTACAGATCCTATTGGTAGAACGAACGAAAGTAAGTAAGGATAATTTCATAAGTAAAAGAATTCCCTTTGTTCTCGTATTTCGATTTTGTGTAACGTCTTCTTTTCGCATAAAATGTGTTTGATATGATATGTAGTTGTTGTAATAGACAGATGATTGAATACTTGTCTATCTTTTCTTAAAAAGGCTGACATTTGTTTTACTATTTTTGTTACATTTCACCATAATTTGTTTTATTTCTCTCAAGTTTTTTTTGGGCTTTACACGAATTGGCATCGTATTATGCTACTCGCTAGCTTTATTTGTGATAGCTACGTCGTCTCTATTAAAACAATGTTAAGAAAATAAATTTTAAAAATTACCTTTTTGATTGTTATTATGTCCAGAATAAAAAAAGTTTGTTACAGGTTTAAATAACAGGACAATGTAGATGTGGCTATCGTAGATGGATTTCTATAGTTCCAGCCGTTATCACATATTTGTGATAAGTGCGAAAACAGTGATTTAAGTATCATGAAGATCCGGGGTTGCGGAATGTTTATAATAGTTACCGTGACCCTGGAACATAAAAGGCAATCGAAGGAACATGAGTGGGTTTTAGTCAGTAGGAGTCTGACACGCCCTCCCGCCGCACCCACTCACCAAAAAAAAAAGTATCTTGAAGATGATTGTCTTATTAATGAACAAGAACTCAATGGATATAATTTTATTTTATTTTATTGTTACTATTCTCATTTATTTATTTTAATACACATAATTTACATTTTTAAATATTATTATAAAAAACAAAAACATTTAAAAATATAAAAAACAGTAACCCACCGGCATCGGGAACAGGGTCCAAGCTACCGGTGGTCAGGACTCCAGAGAGAGGAACCTCCTAACGATGCGAGCCGTGTCCAGAAGTACTGCCTTCTGAATCAAGCCCTTGATCCAGCCATTCAACGAGAGCCTCCTTAGGTGTTGGTCGAGGCTCTTGGCTATTAAACCATTGGCAGAAACAACTATCGGCACAATGACCGCTGAGTCCACATCCCACATGTCGACAACCTCGCGAGCCAAGTCGATATACTTAATTTGTTTATCTTTCTCGGCCTTCACGAGGTTCCCGTCATGCGGGACCGTTATGTCAACGAGCATTGCGCGCCGCTCTAATCGATCCACCACCACTATATCAGGCTTGTTTGCTACAACAGTCCTGTCAGTGATGATGGATCGATCCCAGTACAATGTGACATTGCCATCTTCAAGAACTGGGTCGGGCACATACCTGTAGTACGGTACTTCAGATTCTACGAGGCCGTATCTCAGAGCAAGTTGCTGATGGATAATCCTGGCCACGAGGTTGTGCCTATGCAAGTACTCTTCATTAGCAAGACGAGAACAACCAGAGATAATGTGTCGGATCGATTCTCCTGGCAGGTGACACGCCCGACATATGTCAACCGTACCATCTTTCACAATAAATCTCCGATAATTCCTCGTCATGATAACCTCATCCATAATTGCACAGACAAAACCTTCGGTTTCCCCAAATAGGTCACTGATGCGTAGCCAAGAAACGGACGCTAAAAAGTCTACATTGGGCCCGTGCAGGGCCCGGAAAAACCGTCCGTGTAGCTCCTTACTCTGCCATACTTCCTCACGATCCTTCGTCTCAAGCACTACAGGTTTGCGCCAGTTCTCTTTACCTAAGGAGAGCGGAGTGAGGTCCTTGTCCACAGTGACCACATCTCGGTGCATCCCCACGTCAGCTTTAAGGAAATATTCCCTGAGATTGTATATCTCGCGGTTGTGGAGAGACTTAGCATTAAGAAAGCCTCGTCCTCCACATTTCCGCGGGATATACAGCCTCATTACTGATGATCGCGGGTGATGCATCCGATATGCCGTCAACAATGTACGGACCTTCCTATCCAGGGCATCGAGTTCCGTTTGAGTCCATTTGAGTATGCCGAAAGAGTACATCAACACTGGCATGACCCAACCATTAAAGGCGCGCACCTTATTTCCGCCCGACAAAAGACTGTTTAAAACTTTGTTCAGGCGGCCGAAGAAGCGCTCCTTCAATGATTGCTTCACGCCAGCGATATTAATGCCTAACGCTTCCGACATACCCAAATATTTGTATGTCTCGGTTGAAGAGAGGGATTTAAGGCTTATGGAATTCGAGAGTTGAACTCCCTCGGATTCCATAATCTTCCCTCGTTTGACATGCATGACCGCACATTTGTCCACACCAAATTCCATCCTGATGGCACTACTGAAAGTTTCTGTCACCTTCAGTAGCTCCATCAGTTGCAAATCGTTGGGGGCAAAGAGTTTCAGGTCATCCATGTAAAGAAGGTGAGATATTACCTCACCTCCTCTCCTCAACCGATAGCCCAGGCCTGAATCCTCCAACAGTGTGCTTAGAGGATTCAAGGCTAGGCAAAACCAAAGCGGACTCAAACTATCTCCCTGGAATATGCCCCGCTCAATCCCTATCGGTTCGCTATTCCTCTGGGTTTGTCGACATCCTGGATAGGAACGAAGCACCGTTCTCCATTGTCCCATGCATGACTTCAAGAAGGTGCGCAGAGTTGCATCTATCTTATACAACTCCAGCACCCTCACAAGCCATGCATGTGGCACAGAGTCATAGGCCTTCTTGTAATCTATCCAACATGTCGACAAGTCCTTTCGGGATCGACGAACCTGTTGGTTGATGGCAATATCAATCAGGAGTAGCTCCTTAGTACCGCAGGACCCATTCTTACATCCATTTTGAGAGGGAGACATGATACCATTAATCTCTATATGTTTGTTGATTTTAGCTCTCAAAATAGATGTAAGAACTTTATAGACCGTAGGTAAACATGTGATTGGTCTATAATTTTTGGGTTCCGCTGTACTACCTGACTTATGGAGCAGGTGGGTTATTCCTGTTGTTAAAAACTGGGGCAGCGATCCTGATTCCAAGGCCGACTGGAACCGGGACGCCAAGCAAACATGCGAACCTCTGAACCATTTAATCCAGAAGTTGTGCAGTCCGTCCGGCCCTGGAGATTTCTAATTAGGCAACGGACGAACCGCACAAGCTACATCTTGGGGGCTGATTGTAATTGCCCCCATTTCTGGTATCGGTTCGCACGCTCGCTCAACTCCCCGAATCCAATCGCCCTCAGTGTGTCCGACAGGCACCGACCAGATGCTGCGCCAGAATGAGCACATGGCATCATCATCCGGTAGGCGCGTATCAGACACACCTTGAATCGGTCGCTCCCAAGCTCTGTATACCCACCTTTCATCACTCTGGAACGTGCGATTCAGAGTATATCTATCTACCCTTCGCCTGTACCTACGAATACGGCTTGCCCATGCATACACTTTCTGCTTAAAAAAGTCGATGCGCTCTATGACCCGGGACATGAAGTCTCGAGGATGAATATCAGTCCCCGAGAATGCCCGTCTCACAAAGCGCATCACTCTTGGGCGAGTATTGCCCTCTCGGAAGCAAGTAAGTTTGCCGATGAGCACTCTGGCCTCGGTAATGCGCCTCTCAATTCTGTCCTGCCACACCGGTACGGCAAGTTTCGGTCGTGCAGCTCTGTCATCACTGGGGAATTTTACATGAGCTACACGACATACCGCAACAGCTGCGCAGTACAGAATCGAATGCGCATCAACGAGGTCTTCGCAGTCATCAAAATAATTTGACAACTGCGAATCCAGAGCACACACCAGCGCCCTATTCTTGTTATGCATGGGCAAGCGAGGTAAGCGTGGCCTAAGTTCAGGAGGAACAGACCGGTACTCCCGAATCGCACCCTCCAAAGCGCTCCTTAATTCCTCATTGCACTGTGTACTTACGTGAGAAACCATGTCATCACTCCTCTCGTCATCATGGCTAGGTGTTGTTATAACACTTGGATCAACACTCTCAATCTGTGACGGAGGGACAATGACACGGCTTCCCTGCATTTCCGTTAGCAGGCGATCAAGCACAGTGCTATCCAACATATGATTACGCTGGATAACACGGACCTGATCCGACAGTCGTTGTGCCGAAACGTTGATAGCTGGCTCAAGCACCTGAAACAGAGAGAGCATCCGAACACGGTACGCGGTCAGATTATTCCCCCCTTCTGTAGCCCCATAGTATGCGCGCATGACGTTTTCGTTGATAGATTGCGTCCATCGCATGCGCGCACTTCCACCAGGAGCGGGGACCCTATCAGAGGCCGGTGTGCCTCGAAGTCCCAAGCGATCTGGTGGCCGGCGACCTCCCCGCCGACGAACAGGTGGTGGCGACGTCGGCGGAGAGAAGTACTCGTCGCTCGAGCTCGACGCAACTGCCACGGCCGGTGTCACAGCACTCACGGTGGGGCTGGATTCCGGCGGCGGCGAGGCGGAGCTGAGCGACGGGTCCGGTGATGGTGGGCGTGCTTTACGTGCCGCTGATCTAGTTATCATCGTTTTTCCTTTTGTTTTCTGTGTTTCATAGTGTTAATTGTTGTGACAATCATTTTTTCCATGGTGACATATGTCACCACCGCATTTTTTATAGTTGCGTAAAATCATTGTTTAAATTTCTCTCACTGAGGTTTATTATAATTATTGATTTATTTTCCGATTATATTATTGTAAAAAATATGTGGATACGGTACTAATATGATTTTATAAATTTATTATAAACACAACACAAGAAAACTGGGTGATGACGTTATAGGTGTTGCCAGCGTATTATTATTATTATTATTCCATTTATTATATTTAAACACTTATAAATTACATTTTTAAATATTGTTATAAAATAATAAAAACATTTAAAAATATAAAAAATAGTAGCCCACCGGCATCGGGAACAGGGTCCAAGCTACCGATGGTCAGGGCTCCAGAGAGAGGAATCGCCGGACAATGCGCGCCGTGCCCAGGAGTACCGCCTTCTGTATCAGGCCCTTGATCCAGCTGCCTAGCGAGAGCCTCCTTAGGTGTTGATCGAGGCTCTTTGCTATCACGCCATTGGCCGTCACGACTATCGGCACAATGACTGCTGAATCTACGTCCCACATGTCGACAACCTCGCGAGCCAAGTCAAGGTATTTGGACTGCTTATCCTTCTCGGCTTTCACGAGGTTCTCGTCATGAGGAACGGCTATGTCAACAATCATTGCCCGACGCTCTAATCGATCTATTACCACAATGTCAGGCTTATTGGCAACAATAGTCCTGTCTGTGATAATAGATCGATCCCAGTATAATGTGATATGGCTATTCTCAAGAACTGGGTCGGGCACATACCTGTAGTACGGTACTTCCGATTCCACAAGACTGTATTCCAGAGCAAGCTGCTGATGAATAATCCTGGCTACAAGGTTGTGTCTGTGCAAATAGTCTCCGTTAGCCAGACTAGAACACCCAGAAATAATGTGACGGATTGATTCCCCGGGACGGTGGCATGCCCGACATATGTCAACCGTGCCGTCCTTCACAATGTATTTCCGGTAGTTGTTCGTCATCATAACTTCGTCCATTATCGCACAGACAAAACCTTCGGTTTCCCCAAAGAGGTCACCGAAACGCAGCCAGGATACGGACGCCAGGAAATCTACATCAGGCCCATGTAGGACCCGATAAAAGCGTCCGTGAAGCTCTTTGCTCTGCCATACAGTCCTGCGGTCGTTAGTGTCTAGTACCACAGGTTTGCGCCAGTTCTCGCTCGCTAAGGAGAGCGGGGTGAGGCCCTTGTCCACCGAAACTACATCCCGATGCATCCCCACGGTGGCCGATAGAAAATACTCCCTGAGATTGCATATCTCACGGTTGTGCAGGGTCTTAGCGTTTAAGAAACCTCGACCACCACACTTCCGTGGGATATACAGCCTCATCACCGACGACCGTGGGTGATGCATCCGGTTTGCAGTCAGTAGACCGCGGACCCTCCTATCCAAGGCGTCTAGTTCAGTCTGAGTCCATTTGAGTATGCCGAAAGAGTACATCAAAACCGGCATGACCCAACCGTTGAAGGCGCGCACCTTATTTCCGCCTGATAAAACACTATTTAGTACTTTATTCAGGCGGCCAAAGAAGCGCTCCCTCAACGCCTGTTTCATGTCGACAGCATTGATGCCTAACGCTTCCGACATACCCAAATATTTGTAAGTTTCGGTTGTGGAGAGGGACCTAAGGTGTATGGAATCCGAGAGTTGAGTCCCATCGGATTCCACAATCTCCCCTCGCTTTACATGCATGACTGCACATTTGTCCACACCAAATTCCATCCTGATGGCGCTACTGAAAGTTTCTGTTACTTTCAGTAGCTTCATCAGTTGCAAATCGGTGGGGGCAAAGAGTTTTAGATCATCCATGTAAAGGAGATGAGATATGACCTGGTCACTTCTTCGCAATCGATAGCCTAGCCCTGAACCCTCCAATAATGTGCTTAAAGGGTTTAGGGCCAAACAGAACCACAGTGGACTCAGACTATCGCCCTGAAATATACCTCGCTCGATCTTTATGGTTTCGCCGCTCTCTCGGATCTGCCGACATCCTGGATAGTGAAGGACTGTCCTCCATTGCCCCATACACGACACCAAGAAGGTGCGCAGAGTTGCATCTACTTTGTACAACTCCAGCCCCCTTATGAGCCATGTATGTGGCACCGAGTCGTAGGCCTTCTTATAATCTATCCAGCATGTCGACAGGTTCTTTCGAGAACGACGAACCTGCTGACTGATAGCCATATCAATGAGGAGAAGCTCCTTGGTACCACGAGACCCTTTCCTACATCCATTTTGAGAGGCAGACATAATAGAATTATTATTAATATGATTATTAATTTTAGCTCTCAAAATGGATGTAAGAACTTTATAGACCGTGGGAAGACAAGTTATTGGTCTATAATTCTTGGGTTCCGTGGTACTACCTGCTTTATGGAGCAGGTGGGTGACTCCAGTTGTTAAGAATTGGGGTAACGATCCAGACTCTAAGGCTGATTGGAACTGGGATGCCAAGCAAACATGTGATTTAAGGAACCATTTTATCCAAAAATTGTGCAGCCCGTCCGGCCCCGGAGATTTCCAGTTTGGTAACGGACGAACTGCACAAGCTACATCTTGGGGGCTGATGGTAATAGCCTCCATTTCTGGTATTATATCACATGCTCGCTCAACCTCCCGAATCCAATCGCCCTCAGTGTGACCGACAGGCACCGACCAGATGCTGCGCCAGAATGAACTCATGGCATCATCATCCGGAAAGCGCGTGTCAATCACACCTTGGCCTGGTCGTTCCCAAGCCCTATACACCCACCTCTCATCACTCTGGAATGTGCGATTCAGAGTATAGCGCTCTACTCTTCGCTTGTACCGACGAATACGGTTTGCCCATGCAAAGATCTTCTGCTTCAGGAAGTCGATACGCTCTGTGATGTGGGCTATAAAATCTCGGGGACTAATGTCAGTCCCCGCAAACGCTCGCCTCACAAAGCGCATCACTCTAGGGCGTGTATTGCCCTCCCTGAAACAGATGAGCTTGCCGATGAGTGCTCTAGCCTCACCAATACGACGCTCAATTCTGCACTGCCACGCTGGTACAGTAGGTTTAGGTCGTGTGACTCCGTCACTGTGAGGAAATTTGACGTGAGCCACACGACACGCTGCTACAGCTGCGCAGTACAAAATTGAGTGGGTATCAGCGAGGTCTTCGCTGCCATCAAGATAGCTTGACAACAGCGAATCCAGAGCACACACCAGCGCTCTATTTTTCTTGTGCATGGGCAAACGAGGCAGTCGTGGCCTAAGTTCAGGCAGCATAGAGCGATATTCCCGAAACGCACACTCCAAAGCACTCCTCAATTTATCATTACACTGGGTACTCACAGATATAGCCTCACCATCATCCATCACATCAGCGCTGGGCGGTCGCGGCATGCCACTACCTAAATTTTGCGGCTGCACAACGACCGCATCCACTGGTGCGACAGGCGGGACAAGATATATCTGTGACTCAAGGCGTAGTCGATCAAGCACAGAGTCATCCAACATATGATTACGCTGGATGACACGCACCTGATCCGACAGTCGTTGAGCCGTAACATTGACAGCCGGCTCAAGCACCTGAAACAGAGAAAGCATCCGACCACGGTACGCAGTCAGGTTACTTCCCCCCTTTGTAGCCCCAAAGTATGCGCGCATCACATTTTCATTTAATGGCTGTGTCCACTTCATGCGCGCACTTCCACCGGGAGCGGGGACCCTATCAGAGGCCGATGGGCCTCGAAGTCCCAAGCCCCTCGGCGGCCGGCGACCTCCCCGTCGACGTACAAGTGGTGGCGACGTCGGCGGAGAGAAGTACTCGTCGCTCGAGCTCGACGCAACTGCCACGGCCGGTGTCACAGCGCTCACGGTGGGGCTGGATTCCGGCGGCGGCGAGGCGGAGCTGAGCGACGGGTCCGGAGGTGTTGGGTGTGCATTACGTCTTGTAGCGGCTCTAGTTATCATCTTCGTTATGGTTTTAGCTTGGTTTTAGTCCATTTTATTTAGTTTTCATTGTTGTTGTATTGGTGACATGTGTCACCAATACCTTTCTTCCTTTTTCTTGGTAAAATCATTTTATATTTATATTTTTCCAATGGAGGTTTGAAATAAAATGTTATTGCGATTTCTTTCAACTGCGGCTATTTTAGATATATTATTATATATTTTATTATTATTATTCCCTTTATTCATTTATAAAACTAAAAAAATACATTTTTAAATATTAATTTATATAAAAAAAAAAACATTTAAAAATATAAAATTTAGTAGCCCACCGGTATCGGGAACAGGGTCCAAGCTACCGGTGGTCAGGGCTCCAGAGAAAGGAACCTCCTGACAATGCGTGCCGTGTCCAGTAATACTGCCTTCTGAATCAAGCGCTTGATCCAGCTACCTAACGAGAGCTTCTTTAGATGTTGATCGAGGCTCTTGGCTATTAAGCCATTGGCAGAAACAACTATCGGCACAATAATCGCTGAGTCCACATCCCACATGTCGACAACCTCGCGTGCCAAGTCGATATACTTAATTTGTTTATCTTTCTCGGCCTTCATTTATTATTATTATTGTTACTATTATTGTTATATTAGAGGTTGTTGACCAACCCCATTTGAGCAAAGACTAACATTTCTCTTGCTTTTAAACGACTTACAACAATTCATCAACAACAAAACGAAGTCGTAAAAACGACTTCCTCAACAATTCCCACAATTGACAAAACTCACGCAATTAACAAAACCGCTGCTAAAATAAAACTCATAAAACATCCACACGTTCTTAACGCAAACGTCTTTGATCTCAGTGCGGGTGGGTAAAATAAATTATGTAGCGAGTAAGTAAGCGGTGCGGCATATCTCTCGTGCCATAAACAAAGCAAACTAGCGGAGGTGCGGTAATGAAATGCAAATATGCTTGCATACTCTATGGAAACACTTCTCGTGTCTGGTGTAAATAACAGGTGACTTCTTGATAAACTTGGGTTAGACGAACGTTTGTCTACTGATGAAATTTTGGAATTGGAGCAACTAGTGCGCTGTTTTGTAGACGTTTGCTTTTGGTTCAAGGTTGGTTGAATGGTGAAGTATTCATACTAATACTAAATCCTACTTAATATTTATTATAAAGGTGAAAGTTTGTATATAATAAAATGTGTATGAATGTGTGTTACTTTTTCACGAAAAAACTTTGAAGCTTTATAAACTTTACAGCAATAAAGCTAATAAGCCATAAGCTTTATAGAATAAGCCATAGGCTACATATCTTCACGCAATGACCCAAGGAAGCAGAGCTTTAACCAAAAACCTAACATGACGCGGGCGAAGCCGAAAGCGGAAGCTAGTACTAATTGTTATAAATGGGAAAAAGTGTGTGTCTGTTGGTCCGAGTTTCACGGAAAACCAAAAACAGACGATTGACGTGATGTTTTAATTCTTCGAACCGTGATTTGAGATACAATAGAAAGACAATAGCAGCCCGACTGGCTGTCGGTTGGACGGCAAGAGGTTAAATGCAGGGATAGAGACTGACATAGGATAGTTTTTATTTAATAAATCCCTCGGGAACGGAAACTTTGCGGGTAAAACCGCGGGGAACAGCTAGTACCAAAATTAAATAGACTATACTACTATGGAATATGTAGTACCTGGACGTATTTGATTTTCTAATAAACTTATGCCCTTACTAATAATCACTGTGTAAAGTTTTGTCATGAATAAAGCCTGTGTAACCATACATTTTTTGACGTATAAACCTGTCATAACTTTATGCAGCGATTATTAGTAAGACGCTTAATGTCAAGTTCAACGAAAAGTCGTAAAAGGTTATAAAGGGTGTGATTGAGTGGGTTTTCTATGTAACGAAGTAATAATTATTGCTTTAGAAAAGATTATTCATTTGATTCCCAATAGATACTCAGTAAAATTTTCTGTGTTTATTTGTAGATTGATTTTGCAAGTGCACTTTATTAAAGAATTTCTAGTTTTTTAATAACCTTTAGAGCGATTAAGTATGTTGAATATTGCAACTAGAATTAACAAATTATTTATAAAGGCAACGACTACGATATTGAAGGGACCTATGAATAGAAAATCAGTTGTTCACAAAGACCACATAACTTCAAAAACAAGAGGTAATAATTGGATGAATTGTAACAGTGGACGCAAAGACTAAAAGCTCCGGGGTTGCTGAATAGTTATAATAGTTACCGTGGCCCCGGAACATAAAGGGCAACTGAAGGAACATGAGTGGGTTTTAGTCAGTAGAAGATACGAGGTTCGGGAGAAGTCATTTGATGATTTCTCACTCAACAAACAAAAAGACTAAAAGCTTTTTTTCCAGGTAATGAGAATAAGGTCTGATTTACTTAAGTTTAACTAGTTCCATATAACAATTGCTGTGGTTTAATTTATTCCATTTTTAATTTGATAGAAACACTTAGAATAGGACTATCAAAATGGTCCCGTGGTTTACGTTACACAGGAATAAGTTTTATAGGAATACTGAAAAATTGATAAATAAGTAGATTATTGAATGCTCTACATTGATGTTGTTTTCAACTATAAAATATATCTTTATTAGTAGGGATTACTACTTTTTTAGTGAAATAAAATTGATGAACTTAGCGACGCGAATGGATCGGCCATTTTTGTTGGCAATTTCTGAATCAGCTTTCAAAAGCTATGGTAAAAGAAATATTGTTTTACCAAATAATTATACAAAAAACAGATTTTTTTATCCGGCCATGTTCTTGCTCGAGTAATTGCATCACAAAGTTGCAGTAGCCCACAATCTTATGTATCCTATATGGCCTCTAGGAAACTTATATACTCGTAACATCTACACTCTTTCTAACAAAAAAACCTCAAGTTAAAATATAGCTATTACAAGACAGACCACATACAACGTTTCCGCGTAATAATTAATTACGAAACCAAATTCCCATTTCGTACTACAGTTACGTTCTAGCTTGCTAACATATTGTCGAGATAAAGTGCAAGGAGAAGAATGGAGAAGTATTGTGACGAATTCGCGCGCATTCTAGAGAATTCCACACTTATTAGCTACAGTCGCGATCTAAAAACGAAAACATAGGGGTGGGTTTTTTTTTTAATTCGCAATTTGCACTCGTTCTATGTCCATTTTTGTGACAAAAATCGCTTTGATTTCGTTCCGCCTAAATGTAAATTTAGTCCTAAGCGCCTTGTACTAGGTTTTCACTGCATAGCAACGATATCCAGTGTTTGTGTGGTCTCCTAGTCGTATTATTCAAGTCGAAGACAGATACTTTTCTGTTCGCATAAATTACCTTTCATTATGTAAGAAAATGTTTTATGGTGCAGGATGTCGTGATGAAGGCATACTCTTTACGGGACAGCCTATTTTTTACAATAGGACTTCTAATGTTTTAGTACGTTCAAATGCTTCGTAAGTTTTCAGTGTTTTTTGCCGTGTTTGCTTTTATGTGCGTTGGTTAGACTTTGCTCGTATTTTCAAGGAAGTTGAGTTTTGCAATTGTAAAATTCCTGTGTTGAAATTTTTATGTCTTCCTGCTACGTCATGAGAATGTGTACGTACAGTGATTTTTTCAAACTTTCAATTTGCCTAAAGGTTCATTATCTTCTCAAGAATTCTGTTGACTTGTAAATAAGTACCTACTATGAAGATAATATAAAAAATAATCTTTTTGAAATTAAATACCAACAGAAATCTAAAAAATCTTCCCAAAATTACATTATTTTTTTACTACAAAGTAAAGGATCGCATCTTAATAAACACGTGTGTTCTGTGATTGTAATTTAATACTCCTTTAAGAGAATCTCAGCCACTCAGTGTAAGTGTACCTGGCTAAAGTATCACACAGATGTGAGATTGTTAACTTTACTGAGAAATCCTCTGGTTTCCTTCAAGCTCGTTATTTCGAACGCGGTACCGCGAGAACATTTTAACGTCAGACAAACGGCGCCCGCGCAGTCGCCTGGCCACTTTACGCCGGCATTTGTTTTTAGTGCGCTGTTCCACCGACACATTTTTGTTTTGCACGTCAATATTTTTTTTCTTAATAGCCTCAGTACAAATGTAGTTTAATTGTTACGGTTCAAAAACATTGTTGAAAGTGGGACCGTAGCTTACATGTGTGTAACATTCTCGTTTAAAACCAACGTAAGTAGTTAAGTACTCCAATTTTTCAATTAACTTTTTATCAATACAAGCACCTGGTATCAAACACGCGGCATACTTTCGCAACATACAAAATAATCCAGTTCCGAAAAAGCCTTCCAATTTTTCCTTATTCCACGAGAAAAATAAGAATTCCCTTGAATAATACAGTTTCAACTTTGGCTCGGGCCAAACAGGAACTAATATATCTAATCCTATTCCGTTTTTGCCGATGCTATCTCCCATCTTCCATGTTTCAACTTGTAACATTGTATTCGAGAAACGCTGACGGCCTGCGTCACACCGATCTGATAGATAACACTAGATATTTGACGTGTGAAGATTGAAAAAAGTGGACGTGAGTAGGTTAGATGGACGAAGATAGCATCAACGGGTTAATTAGTATGTGATAAAAAGAATAGTACGGTCGCACGCAAAAAGGTTGTGAGGAATTAAAAAGATACGGTGTTGATTGAGATAATTTTGTAAGAGGAACGATTGCGTTAATTGCACATCTTTTAAGTATCTATTGTGTAGTTGTCTAGATGTTTATCGATGCTTAGATTTAGCTGGAGATCTAAATAGGTTTTTAAATTCATTACCTGAGTTGATATTAATTCTCTGACAGGTTACAAAAGTGAGAATGCGAACTTCATATTTTCAGTCGATGAACGTCAATACAAAACTTGGGCGTCACAGACAGCTACAACGAAAGGCCATTAGACACAAACTTGACGTCAGTTAGATGAAAACTGAAGATATATTGTTGATTACTAGCCTCAAAATAGACGAAATTCAGCCCTTTGCCCCTCGCAATATTAAGGCTCATATTCGCACCTACATCATTTACTGTGTACGCAAAGACTGTCGTCTTAAATTCATAAATTACTGGCGTACACCCTAGTATGTTCTCATAAACATCAAGGAGACTTGCGCAATATTAATTTGCAACTTGTTGATGATCAGACGGTGCTCCGTTTATCGTCCGTCACGGCGCCCCCCGCACATTAATCACGTGACCTCACCTCTGGTGCGGCCAAAGAGCATGTGGATGGGAGATGCGACAGACTTGGTACTGTGAGAGGTGATTACAAGACTTGTAGTTCGTTGGTGTCATGGTGTGTCAGCTTATGTTTCTGAGCATTTTAAGCCTTCAGAGCAGGTGTTCAGCTGCCAATGAGAAGTTTGAAGAGTGTATCGACAAAATGATAAATACTAGTCCATTATTGCAGACCCTTTCTCATGCAGAGAAGGAACCAGCATTGATCACCACACTTCTTCGTTGTTAAGCAGGTGCTTCATCAACTAAGCAATATTGCTGTCACCGTTGCACAACTGTCAAACTACGCCGGAAAGACTGAGACGGAGAATAACTGAGCCAAAGTACGTGCTAAGTGACGTTTCTGTATTTCGACCTAAGCGTAAAACATTTAAAAATTCTCACCACGACCGTACTTTGTCAATTTGCAATTGCAATACACACAAAAAGGTATCTCAAAATTGTATCATCAATCACCCTAACCGATCCCTACCAATTCAACGTGTCATATCTCAACCAGCCTGATCTTTGTTTAAAACGACATCGCACTACCCTAAGGTGAGACGCGACAGCTTATTAGGGGAGCCTAGAACTTTAGGGTCGAATTCACCGCGTATGGAGAGACAAGGGAATATGTGTGTACGTCCAGCCCCCGTACCACATTATCCTAGTCGAAACTACCTGGTAATAACTTGGCAACCATCTCCCTCATTACTAGAAAATCAGAAAGGGATGGAGCACTGTCGGATTACAGGCATATGTTTACTGTTTCAAAGAGGGGATCACCATGAAACAGCCTTAGGCTCATGGGAAATATAAGTTGGCTCCATAAGCAAGGGCGAATTGTCAATCAGTACTAAAATTCGAAAGGGCTGCAGTATCGGGCGTTTTCAATTTGTTTAATGTCTGAATGTTACCTGGGGCGCAGTAAGCCGACATCCATTTAAATGTTACCAATCACATGATTAGAATTTGTGATGTGTATTTAAAATGTTGGTAGTGCCCCCTTTGCTCTCGTGAACTTAAATGTAACAGAAAAATATAACTGCCTTTTTATTCATCTACAGGAAATGACACGTTGAAAAATAATAATTATAATATTTTCGAATACCACAGCCTGAGGCAGTTGGACATAACCATTACAAATTCTATCTACAAGAAGAATAGGTTCTAGATATTTCGTTTGTGCTTTTAAATTAATCCTTCGAACACACGTGTTTTGAGACACAATTGAAAGACATTAGCAGCCCGACAGCCGGCTGTCGGTTGGTCGTCAAAAGGTTAAATTATTCCACCAATTTTTGAATAACTTAGTCAGGTTAAAGCATGTGAGATGTTTTGGAAACCACAACATATCTCGACAGACGTAGGAACTTTAAACACCATGGCTTCCTTTCCTAGCACTTAGACCATCAACTATAAACTACATCCTCTAAACACATCCAAACAATAATTGATGACACTAGAATTCTCAAAGCAACATATAAAGTATACTCCCAAGACGATACGCTACAGGGACTCTGAAGTCACGCACCATTAGACCCGTACCCAGACGTATTAATACCGGATCATTATTATTAATATATCAGCGATGAGAGATAATTTTGCCACATTTGAGGCGATGTTAATAAATCTACTATGTTCCGCAATGCTGGCTTGCAATATGTCTTGATATCTTCCTGCTTCTGGTTCGGTTCTAGCCCACTTTTGTTTTGTTTCTAGTTTTGAAGATAAGGTTAAGGATAGTATTCTATCGTTATCAACCTTATTAACATACTGTCACGTCTGGAATTTATTAAACTCTGACCTTAGATTAAATATATATATATGAGAAATGTCTTCAACGTTATCATTATTGAAATATTTCGCTACCGTCCTATACAGGAGAAATTAAATCTTGAGACTTAAATGTCACATCGACAAAGTTCAACGACCATTTAAATATAACAAATTATTATTTATTAGACAAACTGCTGACAAATATTATGAAGCCAATAATATTCCAAATCAAAAATGCAAATATGAATGAATTTGCGTTCTAAATTAGCGCCTAAACAAACTTCGTTCGAACTAAATCGCCTAAATGTCCAATTATGAATAATTATAATTAGAAGTCATTAGAGGGTTGTTTCTTTATTTTGCGTAACTCGTTTATGGAAAAATACTGTATGAATAGCTTGTTACCGTTTTCCAGTTGGTCTCGAGAGTGCGGGCGTGAGGCTAAATCGTTAAGGCTTTGTGTATGTTAGGGGAAGCGGTAGCAGAAGCGGTTTACAATATTTTGTATAGACTGCAAAACTTTGTTCTACATGACCTAAAAAATAAAATAACCCAAGACAGACCCTCCTGGCGCTGTAGAGTGAGAAGACTCGACCCAAAATATCGGGACCAGAGATGGACAAAGAAGAAAAAAAGAGAACAAGCAAATTGTAGTGAGTTAAACTCCAGCCGATCCGTAAAGCTGCTAAAGCGAAACTGAATAACAGAGTATCCACTTATCTCCACCAATTTTTGGTTCCTCACTTTCACAATGATTTATATTAGATTAAATCCTTTTATAAAATTGGAAATACATATATATTTTTTTTAATTATTAATAATAGTCATTTTTTACATTCGGGAAAAAATCACATAAAAAATTGAACAAAAAACCGCAGCAAAAGCGACCACAACAAATCTTTTAAAATAGAACATTAAAATTTCTATAACAGTGGTCACATAAAGAACACCATTCAAAAAATATAATAGTCGGGCCATAAAACATAATATGAACGAGACCTGTAATACAATATTTCCCTGACACCACCCTAAAAGGTCATAATTTTCGATCGTTGACTCGAAGGGAAGGGGAGTGACTTGCAATGGTCACATGCAACAAGACATATTTTTCGTAATGCCAAATAGGTAGGGGTTGAAACGACGACGTGCCAATTCATTCGCGTATTTCTTTTGTTATGGTAGTTAACCGTTTTATTTGTGTTTTCTTCGTAAATGAGCTGTATTGTGTAGGTGGCTGGATGTTTTTTATTGTATATTTAAAGTGTCATTAGAGGAAAGAGATTTTTTTCTAATGGACACATTGAGTATTAAATTTTAGGATATTCATATCAATAGTTTAAAGTTCCACCAAATATTGTCTATGATATAAAAAAAACTTGCTTTGACTATAAATATGCCAGAACAGCATGCTTATAAACAATATATAACAGCATACAGCTGTGCTTGAGAATTTCAGTACTAAGATGTCAGTGTAAATTGTAGTAACTACGGTGCCACCCAAACAAAAAGGTGTTAAATTCGACATATTATCACACAAAGTAACCTTAGCTAATGAAATCTTACACATTAATAAATAATACCAGCCTATTATGTCTCACTGCAGGGCAAAGGCCTCTTCTTATACAAAGAAAATACGAGCATTGATCACCAAGCTTGTTCAAGGATGATTGGCGATTTCGGACCACTACAAGTCCAGATTTTCTCAGGATGTTTTCCTACCTATGACATTAATGACCAAGACGAGTTTTAGAATGTATTTTATGAATTGAAAAAGTCACATTGATGCTTGGATTCCAACTCTAAGCCTCATGCGTCAAGTACACATTAATAACAAGATTTTTTTTTACGGAGAAAAAGCTTACAGCACCGTAAAGAAAATCCGGTACTTATTCAATGCATAAACGTAGTTCCAACAGCTATTTCAGTGTTTAAGTTTTAGCTTATTTCTTAGAATTTTTCTACGACAGAGTCGACTGTTTATACAGACTAAGTGCAGTTTTACGTCGTTATTTTTTAAAAGCTAAAACAGCGGGGTCATATTAAACATCGATTCACACGAGCAGTACTTATTTTTTTATAAACAGTGTTACATGCTCGAAATTAAAAATTAGTTTCGATTATGTACCCCTTGAATGTCAATATCTAAAGTTTAACTTGAACATCACAAGCATTAGCGAAAGAAAAACATAGTGAGAAAACCTGGACATTACCTAATTATTATAAGCCCGAAATCACCTTGAGGAAGCGTAGACGTTATTAGAGAAGAGGCTACCCCACAGTGAGACTCTAAAGGGCTCTGGTATATTCATTGGAAATAATAAAGCCTGCTGTTGTGTGAATTAAGTCTAGAAATCTTTACTTTACGTAAAAAGAAATATTTGTAAACTTTTCATATAATTGACCCTATCTAAGCACAGTCGTTAATATACTTCATTAATTTAAAGCGTAAAAATTTAAATATGGTAAACTGCCACATAATTTTTGATGTTTATTATAAATTTTGTATAAACAAGCAACCGTGACGTTGGTACTATTAATCCCAGTCGTTTATTTATAATGAACTTGACTGATTGAATGTTATGGTTGTCATAACGACACCAGTGTACACTGAACTTCCAATCATTTAAAATGTTCGTTTTAATTTTCGCAGCGATTCAGTTACTACGGGTCTTTGTTGACTGGTTACAATTTTGTGTTGATTATTAAACTTGGACGATTTGTATGAAGTAAGTGTAACGGTATATTTCACAACTGCACATAACTGTAAGTGATCTTTAAAGCTTGGCTTTAGTTTCGCTACGGTAATTTCGTTGAAGGAATTTTCGGCAAAAGTTCAGAGAGAGTTTTGATACGGTATTCTGTCGGGCCAATTATTTTACTGTTGACGTATTTATTTCAATTATATTTAGTTATTTCAACTGTAACATTCACTTAATTGACACATGATTGAACTGTTATTATATTATTAGCTTGGTCATTATATAATTTTGAACCATTTCCATGTCTAAGGATGACAATAAATTGGCTAGAGTATGTATTAAGGGGCTGAAATGACTCACTAAAATATAAATAAATAAATAATAAATAAATATACTGGGACAACTCACACACGGTTATCTGATCCCAAGTTAAGCTCTGCTAAGAGCTTGTGTTATGGTTACCAGAAAACTGATATACATACTTATATAATTTATAAATACATACATATTATAGATAAATTACACCCAGACACAGAACAAACAATCATGCTCATCACACGAAGTTTTATCTGGGTGGCAATCGAACCCACGACCTCCGGCTCAGCAGTCAGGGCTACTAACCACTACACCAACAGGCCCGTCAGACTCACTTATGCATACGACTTTCTTTTCTATTCACCATGATATCCATACTATATGTCGGCATCTAGTCTAATCATACAGTAAAATACCGTAGTGTTTTGATGGGGCAACTGCCTATCTGATCTCCACAACTCAATTATGATGTAACGTGATACTTCTTGGTAAAACTAGTTGAAAACTGGTTGTTAGCTGTCAGGGACGGCTCCTGTCTACCCGTAACGACTGTCAAAGATCATCTATGAATGACTGTACCCGTTGCCGCGGTTGAGGAATGGTTATAATAGTTACCATGACCCCATAACATAAAAGGTAACCGAAGGAAGGTTTTAGTCAGTAAAAGTCTGACACGCCCTCCCGCCCCGTCCAGGACGGGAGAAGTCATTTGATGATTTCCCACTACCAAAAAAAAAAAACAAAAAAAATGACTGTACCCGTAACAACTGTCAACGGTCATTCCATAGATAGCCAAAAACTTAACTCTTTTAGACACGACGGTACACCATCATTCTCCAAATTACAGGCGGTTAATAAGGAATTCCGTACAAAAATCCCAGTTACTCTTTGTACAATCTGGGAATTAGATTTCAGATCTGCAGCCGCGCTTTTGACCATGGAATTAACTGAATACTCAATTTTTATTATAGGACAAAAACTTTAAAATATCGGTCTTTTGTAAAGATACTTATATGTTATCTCCTAGCAAAATGTTGCACCGATGTATGGCAATTTGGTGTAGACAGTTCGGCTATATAAAGGCCACTATTCTCTGCAGTAATGATTAGTTCGCCATTATACAGCAGCTCTAAGGTCCTATTCATAGTTCAGACAGTCCAAACCGATGTATAGTCGGTCCACACATCGATATTGCAGTAGCAGCCATTACCATATTGAAACAGTATACCTAGTATTCTGTTTACATATTTAACGTTGACTTTCCCAGCAGTATCATGCAGTTCAGACACAAATAGTGTCAACAATGTCTTAAATATACAAAACCATACAATCAATTTCCAAAAATATATTCAAATATACCTTCTCGCAGAGAGAAACATAAAATATATGATAAATGTATATATTTATGAAAATCTGGCTGTCACTAATGTACTAATACCGGTTGTAATGTACCAGGGGAGCATAAATTGGGCAGCTGGTATAAATGCAAGTAAAACAAACGTACTCCGCAGGTGTCGTTGGCGTGATGTCAAATCGGTCACACTCGGCGTCGACGTTGATTGAATCGACTACTTTATTAGGGTTCTCTGTTGTTATTAAATATTTTTGGGTTGATTGCAGTTATTAGATTATGTGAACTGAGCTGGAAAATCTGGGACCTGAGTTGCAGTTTTTATTTTCGATATTTGTCTTCAGCTTTATTATTGAAATATAAAAGTAAGAGAAGATTTTGTGATGGTCTAATGGTTAAGGTCACCCCTCAAGTAAGAGATTGTGGGATTGAATTTCAGTAAGCACAAGAGGTCTTTGCCCTGTAGTGAAACAGGATTGAACTTGCATTATAATTTAATCATATTATGATTTATTGAATTTAAAAAAAGAACTGGGCTACACTTTTTATTATTTTACAAAATAACTTATTGTTTGTATTTTCCGTTTGTATATACCACTATTAGCGAAGCAAACGGCTCACCTCACTTACTATACACTTACGCTTACAAACACTTGTAACACCGGTCCTCAGCGCCCCTTTTAAATACCTCCTTACTCCATTCCTCATTAAATCTAAACCATTTAACAAAAACATTACCACTATCTTCATTAAATCACGCACGGAACCCCACCCAGTAGTCTGACACCACACTGTATAATATTTCTTGGTCTCCACGCGCCGCCACCTGCCGGGCGCCCATTAGGACCGGAACAGAATCCACGACTATCACTTCGAATAAATATAATTTTATTTTGATTACTCTTTCTAACGTCTGTCCGCTTGTAGCGTGTTATGTTGGGATTTTATGCAGGTGTTTTTGTAAGGCTTTTTGAAGGTTCTTAGGCTGGAGAATCAAAACATTTTCGGAGTAGAGGGTGATATTTAATTTTTTATGTTGTTTGATAGTGGTAATGATCTTGTGGTTATAAAAACGTATTTTAAGCTAAACTTACTGTGCTCTGCAATTTACGCGTATCTTCGGTTAGTGTTCTTCGTCCGTAGATCGTAACGTGATGATAAGTATAACTTATAGGTACTATTCTTTTTAAATTTGGCAGACATACACAAATATAATTATATCAATCCAATAGTAGGCTCCAGGCAATAGTGCGTTTTAACAAGCAATAAAAATAACAAAAAGTTTTTGCTTCGTATTATAAAGTATAAAAAAATTAAATTGTTTATTAAAATAACAGTCTATATTAATGTCCCACAGATGGGGAGTGTCGTGATGGCCCAGTGGATAAGGCGCCCGCCTCTCGTGTAAGAGGTTGTGGGTTCGAATCCGGGCAAGTACCAATGTGACTTTTTCAATTCATATGTACTTTCTAAAGTTTATCTTAGACATCACTGACATCCCGTGCCTCGGAAAGCACGTAAAGCCGTTGATCCCGGTTGTCATTCGTAGAACTTTGACAGTCGTTACTGGTTAGCCAGAAACTATGACCAGTCTAACCAAGAGGTATCGTGTCGCCCAGTTACTGGGTTGTGGAGGTCAGGTAGGCAGTCGCTCCACGTAAAACACCGGTATCCAGCTGAATCCGGTTAGCCTGGCAGCCGACCCCAACACGATTGGGAAAAGGCTAGGGAGATGATGAGATGGGAAGATTATGGGGCCTCTTATCATTAACTGAAAGCATGAGTATTGATCACCACATTCACCACTTCAAACCCACATTATGAATCCAGGTTTCCTCACTACGTTGCGTTCCACCATTGATGTCAAATGTAAGCTCACTAAGTACATATAAATTGAAAAAAATACACCAAGTTAAAATCATTTTTGATTCACAAAGAGAAGTCAAACAAAGCGATGTTTTTCGACATGTTACGAAAAGGGAAAATGAGCATTTAATTAACATGTAGCCATAGTTACGAAGTGTTTGATATAGCGTTCGCAATAATGCACAAATAATGACAGGTTTCAGACCCGGTATCTACAAGTAGATGTTTAAAACACATGTCTGTTTCCAGTAGTGTGGATGGCTGATGCGATATGCAACTCCCCTTTTCCGGTCATGTATTGATGACCATCTGATTTGGGCGCAGTTTTTTTTTGTTTGCTGTTTTTGACGAAATAATTATCTAGGTTATAGCCTATAATTTTCACTTCCTGTAAATAAGGAAGTGAAAAATATGTGTGGCTTTTTATTCACCTGCTTATTTATATTTACAGGTAGTCCCACGGCTATGCCACACGGAGGGAAAGTACCTTAAATATTGTAGATAGACATTTTACTGAAATAAGGCATTATTTGAATTTTAAAAACATTTTAAACTATACTCATAGATATTTAAATAAATACATAGTTATATCTTTCCTGACCCACCCTACACGTGTCCCCCGGGTGGTGCTAAACGAGCAACAACGCCGAGTATCGAGCGGCGGTCAATAAACTCGACAAATCAAAGGCAGGAAATGGCCTCTGAATTTCTGAACACCTAAGAGGCTTGGCTTAATTGCCTGGTCTCCGAGGAAGAAAACCTCGCTACAAAGAAATAATAGTAAATAACCCCAATCCTAAGGTGGGTAACGTGCTGACAGGATGTATGACTGGTGGGGAACCAGTCTCTAACGCCAACCTCAGTGGAACAGGCAACCACTGTTGTATTTGCCTTCTCCTGGGAATAGGCGTCACCCCAGGTAGCGACTGTTATATCGTCCTCACTCGTGGGAATCAAAATGAATGATCAATTTAACTCTTCTATAACAAACAACCAAAACACCAATACAACCAGCAATAAAACTCTAACACAACAAGTTTTTCATAAAATAATGTTTGAAACTAGACCTAGATCTATGTCGCTTGGTGATTATCCGAACGTAAATACTACCACAGATGACATCGCTTCAGAACCTTGTGGAAGCAACGATAATCAAAACTGGACTCAAGTTACTGGAAAAAAGAGACCTAATCCTACCCCAGAAAATAATCCGAACCAAAAGCAAACCAAACTGGATACATACTGGCTGTCACGAAGCCAACAGATACCAACTACGAACCGATTTGCTGGCCTAGAAAGTGAAAATCTCGAGGCAGATAAAACTGATGCTAATATTGAAAAAATAGGTAAACCTCCACAGATATTTGTCGATAAAGTGGGAAATATCCAACCACTCCTTAACATTCTAAATGAACATGTGCCTGACAAATATATCCTTAAAGTTCTCAAAAATGACCAGGTTAAAATACAATCCAAAGATCCAGAGGCATACAGAAGCATTGTACACCAACTAGAACTGAAGAGAACAGAGTTCTTTACATAAACCCAAAAACGAACGGAACTTTAAAGTAGTCCTCAAAAACATGCACCCCTCAACAGACCCTGAAGAAATCAAAGCGGCATTAAATGAAATAGGACATACTAGTACCAATATATGGAATATTAAACAAAGAAAAACAAAAAAGCCTTTGCCACTGTTCATAGTTGAACTAGAAACAAATGATAACAACAAGTCCATCTACGAGGTTAGAAGTCTAATGAACTGCATTATAACTTTCGAACCTCCCCGCCCGAAACGTGAAATACCTCAGTGCACCAAATGCCAACAATATGGACACACCAAAACGTACTGTTACCGTAGCCCTAAGTGCATCAAATGTGCTGGTGACCATCTCTCTACAGATTGTTTAAGGAAAACAAGATCAGACAGTGTAAAATGTGTTCTCTGTGACGGCAACCACCCGGCAAATTATAAGGGTTGTCAAATATACAGAGACCTCCAAAACCTTAAATTTCCAAAGGCACCAGAACGCAGAAAAGCCTATACAACTTATAAACAGAGTGTTACTACAGAGAATCAGAATCCTGCAGAAAAACCGATTCAAAATAGCCAACATCAGTCATACAAAGACGCACTTACTAACAAAAATCAACTTGAAAGTACAACTAAAGAGACAAATCACACTAACCAACAGGACATGAATGAAATAATGACCTTAATGAAACAAATGATGCAACAATTAACCACCCTGACAAATCTAATAATAGCCCTCACAACTAAGCTGTCAACTTCGATTGCTTAAAAATTGCCCTATGGAATGCCAATGGGCTGTCACAACATACCCTTGAGGTTAAAACATATTTAGAGACACAAAAAATTGATATTCTTCTAGTAACAGAGACACATTTCGACCCATCCAAAGAACATAGTTACTTGTAAAAATGTATCATTTTTTTTTGTTTTTCGTATTTAATTTAGAATAACAAGAGCTATCTAATGGTGTATTTATTTTCTTTTTATGAAGCCTATTTTCGAAGTTATAATGTGCCAAGAACGTAATACGTAGTAGTATTTCGAAGAATAGCAATTCATTAATAGATAGATCGATGTACACGGGCCCCACCCCGCGCTACCGCTGCCCGCGCGCTGGTTACTTCGTCATTCGCGGTCGTGTCGGCGGGAGGTGTGTATGTGTTTGCTTGTGCATGGGTGACGGTTAAATTACGTGTTGTTTATTTGTTTTTCTAATTACATTAACATATTTCTTTGATATTTGAGTTTATTATTCAATATGAAACGTTCGAAGAAAATATTGTCTTTAATTTTGCCCGATGAAAGTATAGATAATACAAGTTCTAGTCAACAGCTACAACGAAACTCTACCCAAGAAGATAATGGTAAGTGTTTATTTTTATTAATTATGTAATGAAATTATGATTGTTTACTGTTTGTTAATAAAAATATCCGTAAAGAAGGTTAAACCGCAAAATTTTGTGTCCTCCGAACAAAATAGATACATATGCACGTGAAACAGTTTACTTTGAAAACTATACAATGTTTTAAAATGTTATGTTTTAATATGAAAAGTAATAGTCGTTGTCTTGGTAAATGTAATTACATTTAATTTTATATAAATTAGTATTTTTATAAATTTTTGTATTTCAAGTGAACATGTAACGTCATACTTCGGAAATATCATCATTATAATATACAATGAGTGCTGATGTAACTGTGTTCTTCGGAGATTCATTAGTAAAATAATGTACTATCCGCATATGTTACGTTGTTCGATGGAAGTCAAATCAAATGTATCTTTGTTCGAATAAAATCTTTTTATGTATTTAAATATTTACATTTTTTTTATACTAGAATTGTGTAAGAGCATTATTATGGATTATTTACAAAATTACTATTTATTTATGTAAAATAAAATATGATTTTTCTACTATTGATCTGCGCTAGATCTGTTTACATTAGGAATCATAAACTATCTAAATAGTAGGTAATAACAGTGCCCGGTGGACAGGTTGCATAAATTATTATGATACAGGAGACTTATTAGTCAATTTGTTTTAGATGATCGGGAGCTTTCATCACCTTTACCGGACGGGGTCGAAGAAACTTACGTCCTTTTACGCGACGTTTTCAGTGATACGGACGAAGTTGTCGTTAATAACACAATCGAAGAAGATCAATCATTATTGAACTTAGAAGATAAAATTGCTGTAAATGACACTGTTGACTCATTAAATACAGTCCCCGAAAATGTAAGCCCAAAATCAGCTCCGATGATAATATATGATAATATTTCCAGTGCCACTGTGATAGATCCATCTCCATTTAATATCGAAACCACAACAAGTTTTGAAAATTCCCCGATGCCAGTAAATCATAATAGTATATTGGTAGACTGTTTGAATATCCCTACACCAATGCCATCTCCTCTAAACCATCACTCCAAGGCTAAATGTCAAGATGTATTTTGTACGGAACATGAATGTTGGTTAGATTCAGCTGATAACCCTTTAACTACGAATAGAAAATCTAGAAAACGTACCCGGAACGTAGAAAACTGGTATGATGTTAAACGGAAATGTCGCACTAATATGGGTAAATCATATATATCGAAAAGAGGAAAATTAGTAGATGAAAAGTTAATTAGGCCAGCATGTCAATGTCGTTATAAATGCAGTGACAAAATAACACCTGATCAACGCCTAGAGATTTTCAGGAAATTTTGGTCATTGGCTAGTAAACAGAAACAGTGGGCTTACGTAGTACAGTTTACACTAAAAATTAAAAAAAAACGCTGTATTAATAGTGACGAGCCAAATAATCGTAAGTTTACTTATAAATATTTTCTTCCTGTTATAACGTCCGAACCTGTTTGCGCTAAAATAGATGTATGTAAGACAATGTTTTTAAATACTCTTGGCATAAGTGGCAGAGTATTACAAACTGCTTGGTCAAAGTATGATGGTACTGCAGTCGTGGAAGAGGATCAACGAGGTCGTCACAAGAGTCACAAAATAGTACTTGTCGATGAAATGATTCGTAGTGTTTGTGACCACGTCAAGTCTTTCCAACCTGTGGAATCCCATTATCTCAGGGAGAAAAGTAATAAATTATATCTGGACGGTAGTTTAAGTATAGCCCGCATGTTTACTTTATACAAGGAGTGGTTCAACGACGAACAGTACTCAACCAAGGCACGGACAGAAAGGCAATACCGTGATATTGTCAATAAGTACTTTAACTTGGCATTTTTTGTTCCTAAAAAAGATCAATGTGACCAATGTCACATATTTAAAAATTTGAAAAATCCTTCTGAAGTGGAACAAGATACTTTTGCTAAACATCAGTATAGAAAAAAGATTGCAAGAGCTATGAAAACTGCAGATAAAGAGAGGGCCAAAAATTCTAATGGTGAGACAGTCTGTGCGGTGTTCGATTTTGAAAAGGTATTGACTTGTCCTCACGGACAAGTAAGTATTTTTTATTACAAAAGAAAATTAAGCTGCTTAAATTTTACAATTTTTGATATGGGTAATAAACACGGAACGTGTTATATGTGGGACGAAACGATAGCTAAGCGTGGAGCAAACGATGTAAGCAGTTGTTTGATTGATTTTATTGATTGTAACGTGCAAAAAGGAGTTCGCGAGTTCCTGTTTTGGTCTGACAACTGCGCCGGTCAAAATAGAAACCGTATCGTGTACTCATCCTACATTTACGCTTCTAACAAATACAAAGTGACCATCACACATCGCTTTATGGAGAAAGGTCACACGCAGAATGAAGGTGATAGCGTTCATGCATGTATTGAAAATGCCTCGCGTGCCAAAATAATCTATACACCTCAAGAGTGGCAATTATTAGTGAGATGGAGTAAAAATAATATTGATTATCCGTATGAAGTAAAAAATATGACTCAAGAGCATTTTTACGATTTTAAAAGTCGGGTTATTGATAAACTATGGAGTAAAAATTGTCGTGGTCAGAAAGTTAATTGGAACAATATTAAAGAAGTACACGTAGATTGCAATGATTCAAACAAACTATACTATAAATACGATTTAAGCGCTGAAATGTATGATGCTATAACTATCGGTAATACAACTAGAAACTCAAGAGGCAATCAAAATATGCAAATAAAAAAGGCTTATAATCAGCTTTTGCCTATTTCGCGGGATAAATACAAAGATCTTCTTAGTTTATGCAATACAAATATTATACCTGTTGAATATCATGATTATTTCAAAACATTGCCCAACGGTGATGCCAGCACAAGTGATGATGAAGAAAATTAGTAGGCACAATGATTACAGTAATTTTTTGATTATTTTCCCTTTTAAATTTAATATTTTTTTTGATTATTTTTCCTTTTAAACTTATAATATTATGTTGTTTTTTAGAGTATCTTTGTTGATTTCATAACATAATTACTTATAATTTTTTATTGGTTTCTAATTTGTCACTTGGAGTAAAAAGACTGATTATTAGAAATTTTATTTTCAATTAAGTATTGAAATTGTTTATGTTTGTTTTAAGTTTTGTTTAGTTTATATAAAGTTTTTATATGAGAATTTAATTTCATTCAGAATTTCATGTTACATTCTTATCAAAAATTTGATTTTCAATACTTACCATTAGTACTGGTCAATATTAATGTTAATTAACTGTGATATAAAAGTACAAAGTTTTATGTAACTTTATTAACTAGATTTACTTCCTTGCCAACTACTTTTATAATTAAGTATACCTAAATAGGTAAAATTATGCCTATCAGTCAATTATTACCTACACTGAAATAGTTTTAAAATAGTCTATGTTACAATAATTTTTATATTTTTCATAATAAAACTCATTAAGTCGATATTATTCCTCGTTTTAATTTTGCAAATGTTACATCTTGAATGTCACACATTACTGGAAGTCCAAAGAAAAGTGAACTATATACAAATATATCACAAAATCTACACCCAATTCCCTAAAACACTGTTTTATGTTAACTTAGTTACATTGACTTCTCGTGGAACAAAGTAACATGTGATTATAATACCCCTTATTTTTGAAAATAATAGAATAAAGACAATAATTTTCTATTAAAATGTTGTCTAAACAAGTAATTAAAGTATGTGTAAATTTTCATCACTTTATTTCAATAATTAAAAAAGTTATTAGCATTTAAGTATGGGGTGAACTTTGAATGGCTCTCCTGAAAACCTAGTAAATTTCAAATGTAACATTGTTCTTCGGATGGGTCGATTTTACAAAAAAGAGCCACTTTAATATTCAGAACTACAAGACATATCACACCATGCACCCTGATGGTAGTGCACATGCTGGAAGTGCGGTACTAATAAAATCTAACATAAGACATTACGAAGCAGTACATTATTGCACAGAGGAAATACAAGCAACAAATATCGTCATTGAAGACTGGTCAGGACCGTTCTCAGTATCCGCTGTTTACAGCCCACCTAAACATAAACTCAAGCTCAAAGACTATGAAAAATTCCTTTCTTCATTAGGACACAGATTCATAGCTGGAGGAGATTACAACGCTAAGCATCATTATTGGGGCTCACGCACTATAACTACGAAAGGTAGACAGCTACTCATGGCCATAGAGAAGTTAAGCCTTAATGTCGTTTCCCCAAGAGAACCTACCTACTGGCCAACAGACAGGAGTAAAATGCCAGACTTGCTCGACTTTTGTATAACAAAAGGAATTGCTAATAAATTTCTAACATGCAAAACGAGCGCCGAATTATCCTCTGACCATTCCCCTGTAGAAATAACATTAAAAAAGAAAGTCACAATGACACCAAAGCCATGTAGGTTACACAACAATAAAACTAACTGGAACCTCTTTAGACAGTTGTTGATGGAAAGCTTGGACACAAAAATTCCTTTAAAGACGGACAACGACATAACAGAAGCAGTTGAACATTTCAATAGCTGTGTACAACAATCTGCTTGGTTGGCTACTCCAGTTGCCACAAACTCGCATCGCAAACAAGAATGTCCCTTATCTGTTCGCGAACTACAAGCTGAAAAACGTAAGATTAGAAAAAAGTGGCAAAAGACAGGTTATCCTGCTGATAAAAAACATCTCAACTTTTTACAAACCAAACTAAAAACACTACTACAAGATAATGACAACCAAAATATTCAAACATCCTTAAAAAACCTGGACGCAACAGCTGGAACCAATTATTCTCTGTGGAAAGTCACTAAAAAACTAAAACGCCCTGTTTTTAATCAGCCTCCCATTCGTAAGAGTAACTCGAAATGGGCATCCAGTGATGCGGACAAAGCTGACACATTCGCTGAGCATCTTAAACAAGTTTTCATACCAAATCCAGATAAGGGCTCTGCTAAAACTCATGAAGTATCCCAATTATTGGACCAAATCCATCAACTGGATCTTCCCATCCTTAAGGTCACAAAGGAAGATTTAAAAACAGCGATTAAGGCACTAGACCCAAACAAAGCTCCTGGATACGATCTCATCACGGGCAGAATTTTAAGAGAATTACCCAAAGAAGGCATTCAATTTCTGACTTCCCTGATCAACGCTATCCTGCGAAGAGGTATGGTTCCGCCTCAATGGAAAGTAGCACAAGTTATAATGGTTGCTAAGCCTGATAAAAATCCTATAGAAGCGCAATCATATAGACCTATTAGCCTACTGCCCATACCATCAAAAATCATGGAGATACTTATCCTGCGGAGATTGTTACCGATTATCTCTTCGAAAAAACTTTTACCTGACCACCAGTTTGGCTTTCGACGGGGGCACGGTACCATAGAACAAGTGCACAGATTAGTGGAACATATCAACAAAGCTCTTGAGTCAAAACAGTACAGTACTGCAGCCTTTTTGGATATATCTCAGGCATTTGATCGTGTGTGGCATGATGGACTGCTATACAAAATAAAACGGGACCTCCCTATAAATTTTTACAACCTTATAAAGTCTTATCTTAGCGACAGACACTTTTTCGTGAAACAGGGTGAAGAGATAACTTCGTTGCATACTGTCCAAGCTGGGGTACCACAGGGTAGTGTAATGGGCCCCATGTTGTACCTGCTTTTCACAGCTGACCTCCCAATGACCGAGGGCGTAGTCACTGGAACTTTTGCCGATGACACAGCAATTCTTTCGGTGGACACTTCACCAGACGTTGCTTCACAAAAACTCCAAACGAGTCTCAATCAAGTATCCCAGTGGCTCAAAGACTGGCGAATCAAGGCCAACGAAACCAAGTCTGTCCAGGTGACTTTTACTAACAGAACAGGAACTTGCCCTCCTGTCACTCTTAATGGCATACCCCTCCCGCAAGAAGACTACGCCAAGTATCTTGGAATATATCTGGATAGACGCCTAACTTGGAAAAAGCACATTTTTAACAAGCGATTGGCTATGGGACAACAGTTGCGCTCAATGTATTGGTTACTGAGTAGTAAATCAAAACTCTCAATTGGAAATAAATTGTTGCTATATAAATGCATAATAAAGCCTATGGACATACGGCCTACAGTTGTGGGGCTCAGCAGCAAAATCAAATGTCGAAATAATCCAAAGGTTCCAATCAAAAATGTTGAGAATAATAACAAATGCACCTTGGTATGTTTCAAATAACATACTCCATCACGACCTTGGTATCAAAACCGTAACAGAAGAGATCTCAGAAAGAGTTAAAGCATACAAAGTACGAATCTCAAACCACCCAAATAAGCTGGCAGTAAACCTGATGAACCCCCAAACAGTCGCTAGGAGACTAAAGAGAAAGATTCCTCAAGACCTTATTTAGGAGGCTATAAAATAAACGAGGCGGTCACTGGACAGTCTGCGTACAAACCTGTTACAATATCAAACATATTGCTGAATGTCTAAAATGATAGATTGCAATAAAATAAATATTAAAAAAAAAAAAGAAAAATACATAGTTGAACCGGGAATCGAACTCGTTACTCGAGAAAATTAATCAGCCTGTAAGCCTGTATTTAAGGTACCTTCCCTTCATGTGGCATAGCCGATATACCATATGTTGATATACTAGCGCCCAGCCCAAACCGGTGGTTCTCGAGACATATCACTTTGAGGCTGTGAAAAGGCCACTAAGAATGGATTTTTGGAAATGTTACCCCCAGAGGAGTAAAAAAGAGTCGAACTTACTCGTTAATGTCGAACTTCTATCCTAGTGGATGGCCACTAGAATGGAAGTTCGACATTAACGCGGACGAAGCTGCGGGGGAAAACTAGTTATTTATATGGTGAGGGTAGGTAACCGTGAATACAAATAGCCAACAATTCCATATATTTTTTTTTTCATCAAAACTAGCTGTTAAATCTATGAATACTGTTTGTAATTGGTATTAAGTAGATATTTCAAAGGAAGGATGTAGTTATGCCACCAGACGTACCGTAATATAAACCGGCAAGTGCGAGTCGTTTTTGCAAATGACGGGTTCCGTATTATGATCACTAATAAAGAGGAGATTTATTAAAAATACAGTTGTACGTTTTACGTAGTTTAAAGAGAGAATGACAATTTTATTTTATTTTACACAGGTGACATTGGTTTTATCTGCCAGTGTTTTCATGGTATAACGAAGTAGTTTCAACACCCCCCCGCAATGCAAACACCCTGTATAAAATAATAAGCGCTATAAAAAATACACACTGTATACATCGCACAATAAAAAAAATACAAAATCCAATATGTACCATACACCACTTAACAACCTAACACCTTACCATATTATCTACAAAACAAAAGATCAAAAAACAATTAATAATAAACCTAGCCTAATCCTAATAATGAAGCACATTTATAATGCTTAAGTTTAGGCATTAGGTTTCGTTAAAATATCGGCGATCATGTTTTGTGTAGATATGTATTGAATTTGGAGTTGGTGTTGTGCTAAAGAGTCACGTATGAAATGGTGTCTAATGTCGATGTGTTTTGTGCGTGCATGATAAGTGTTGTTGTGTGCTAATTTATATGAGCTTTGATTGTCGGTATGTAGGATGATGGAATGACTGACGGCAATAATTTCTTTGATGAGAGCTTTGAGGTATATTGCCTCTTTACAGGCCTCTGAAAGAGCCATGTATTCGGCCTCCGTTGTGGATAAAGCAACTGTGCGCTGCTTGCGTGATTCCCAACTTATTGGACCACTGCTCATTAAATAAACAAAACCGGTATAGGATCTTCTGTCTAGAAGATTATTACCGTAGTCAGCATCTACATAACCTGTTGGATGATAATTCTGGTTATCCTTTTTGTACTTAAGACGTAAGTCTTTTGTGCCTTTTAAATACCTAAGAACTCTTTTTGCGGCCTTCCAATGTTTTCCCCCGTAATGTGCATTGAATTGCGAAAGATATGACACTGCGTGTGAGATGTCAGGTCTTGTGCAAATAGCAATATACATTAGTGAGCCTATGAGTTCTTGATATGGCACATCAATGTTATCTTTATCCTTTTCAGGAACGGTAAGTCTTGCTCCTGGTTCCAGTGGGGTTGTTACTGATATAGCATCGGTCATATTGAACTTTTTAATAAGTTTTTCAATATATTTTGTCTGATCGATGGTAATCATATCGGAATCTTGAGTAACTCTCATACCTAAACAGTCCTTGACAGGACCTAGGTCTTTGACGATGAACTGCTTTTTGAGCTCCTTTTTGAAGTTGTCCTTCATAGCATTATTCGTGCTTACGATAAAGAAATCGTCGACAAAGACTGCTACCACGAGTAGGTCATTTCCCTCTCGCCTATAATAGAGGCAGTGTTCATTCGTTGCTTGTTTTAGTAAAAGCTTATGCATGGCTTCACATACTTTTATGTTCCACTGTCTAGGTGCTTGTTTGAGTCCATAAAGTGCCTTTTTGAGTAGACACACTTTGCCCTTTGAGTCAGAAGAGAAACCTTCTGGTTGCTCCATGTATATTTCCTCCTCAATATCGCCATTTAAGAAAGCAGTTTCCACGTCGAGGTGGTCTACTTGCAGTCCATAATGTGCCGCAAATGACAGTAAAAGCCGTACAGATGACAGTCTAGCAACAGGTGAAAAAGTTTCGCCATAGTCCACTCCAGCTACTTGAGTGAAACCTTTAGCTACTAGCCTGGCTTTATACTTAGTTATATGGCCACTTGTATCCTTTTTAATTTTGTAGACCCATTTACATTTTGTAGTTTTTCTACCAGATGGTCTGTCCACAAGAATCCATGTTCCATGCTTTAACAGCGAATCATATTCAGCTTGCATCGCTTCTAGCCACTGCTTCTTTTGCGGATGGTCTGTTACTTCCCTGTAGGATTCCGGTTCAAAATCTGAGGTCAGGTAGAGATTTTCTTCAAATCTATTAGGAGGTCGCCTAACGCGTGTAGGATATCTCCTTTCTGATTCAGAAGCTGGCTCAGGTCTGGCTTCAGACTCGGGTATGTCCGGTGATTCTACAGGTACTACAGGCTCATCTGATGCTGTGTCATAATCTGAGATTGACGCTTCAGGTGTCACAAGTATATCTGGAAGCTGAGACTGCGATTCAGAGTATGGAACTGGCTCATTATCTAATGGTACAATGACAGATGGTTCTGAAGGTTGTAAAGGCGTTGACTGCATATGTCTTGGAGGAATAATTACATTCTTCTCGGAAGGCATTTTGTCTTCGATGAAGACAACATCTCTTGCAATTATAATTGCACGAGGATTCTGAGGATCT
Source organism: Athetis lepigone (assembly GCA_033675125.1). Taxonomy (NCBI): domain Eukaryota; kingdom Metazoa; phylum Arthropoda; class Insecta; order Lepidoptera; family Noctuidae; genus Athetis; species Athetis lepigone. The sequence continues at coordinate 7,230,820 of CM066244.1, forward strand.
ATAAGTCGGTAGCCTTTACTTTCTGTTGCGTATCCAACAAAAATACAGGCTTTCGTCTTGGATTCCAGCTTAGTACGTTTCTCTTTGGGAACGAGAACGTGGGCTTCGCAACCAAAAACTCTTAAATGAGATAAGTTGATCTTCGTTCCAGACCACAGTTCTTCTGGAATTCTGTTATCTAAAGACTGTGTGGGTACACGATTCTTTAAATAAATTGATGTGTTGACCGCTTCACCCCAGTATGCTAACGACAGTTTGGAGTCCTTTAACATTGATCTGGCTTTTTCAATAATGGTCCGATTTGCACGCTCAGATACTCCATTTTGTTGAGGAGTGTATGGTATCGTGGTTTGATGCACAATGCCATTTTCCTTAAGGAAATTGCACATATCTTTATTGACATACTCACGACCATTGTCAGAACGTAAAACTTTGATACGTTGACCAGTTTGATTCTCAACTAAGTATTTAAATTCTACAAATTTTGTAAAAACCTCCGATTTAAATTTTAAAAGATATCCAAAAGTTTTGCGACTGTAGTCGTCTGTAAAAGTTAGCAAATAAAGAGCACCGCCCCACGAGTGCGTACTCATTGGTCCGCATAAGTCCGAGTGAATTAATTCTAAGACTTTTTCCGATCTGCTACTTGATTTTGGAAAAGGTTTTTTACTTAATTTGCCTTGTAAACACGGAACACAATTTTTATCAAAACTTCCGTTAAAGTCTATTCCTAGACGTTTGTTTTTTAAAATATTCATACTATTCGCATGAAGGTGACCAAGACGCCTATGCCACAGTAAGGCAGACTCTTTGCTTGTTAAGAAAGCATTTGGGCTCTGTACGTCAAGTCTGTACATGCCCTTATAATTTGAACCTGTGGCTATGACAGAATCTGTTACTTGACATTTGCCGCTCAAAAATATTTTAGCGCCTTCGGATGTAAATAAGATATCAAAACCTTTATTTACAATATTACTCACCGATAATAAATTAGTTGCTAAGCCAGGAACATACAACACATTACTAATTTTGTTTATACTGTCGGAAACATTTAGATTTACATTACCTTCACCATGACTCATGATTTGTTCTTTATTCGCAACTGTTATAGAAGTTACGTTGGACGACAAACTCTCAAACCAATCCCTTCTATTGCTCATATGGGATGTTGCGCCAGAATCAATAAACCAATCTGAACCTGTGGAATGTGGAATGGTAGAAAAACAAGATGAAAGTGTAAATTGCGTAGTGTAATTACTTGTAGATACATTATTTTCCTTCTTTTTATTTTTCCTATTCCTGCACTGAGAAATTAAATGTCCTAATTTCTTGCAGTAGGTACAGAACGGTTTCTTCTTTTGTTCCTTAGTATTAAGCGCTGAACTTATCGATCCATGGTTACTGTCAATGGTACTCGTAGATGCAGTCGCGCGAGCGTCTTCTTTAAGGAGCGCTGTCACAACGTTTTCCGAAGTTAATTTAGTATTCGAGTGTTCCAATGCCATGACCAGTGGTTGAAACTTTTCTGGTAGTCCTGTTAGCAACATAATTGCCAGAAATTCGTCTTCTACCGGAGCTGCGATACTTTGTAGCTGTTGTTGTGTAGAGAGCGACGAATTAACGTATTCTTGTATGTTTCCTTGGTACTTATTCGACATGAGCAGTTTCATAAGCGTCAGTCGCCGGGAAAGTCCACTGTCTGCGTATGCATTTTTAAGACATTTAAATGTTTCATATGCAGTTTTAGCCGTTCGTATCACCGGGTATACGGAGTCGTCACAAAGAAGACATATTTTCGCTCTGGCTTTAGCGTCCTTGCGCTTTATAACTGGGTTTGTTATATCGGCCTCATTTATGACCAGATCCCAAAGATCCAAGTCTGTCAGGAGACATTCTAATGTGAAAACCCAATTATTGAAATTTTCTTTGCCTTTCAACTTACGTATATTTACTTGCGAGCTTGAATCAGCTGCTGAAGTTGAAGGCTCGTTAATTTTCTCTTGTTGCGTGCCGGCACTATCACCGATGGAGAATTTTTTTTCCATAGCACACTATTTACGTAAGTAATGTAAGTATAACGTTACAATGCAAGCTAGCAGTTTCTAGTTTCTCTGAGGGTCCATAACCACTAATAAAGAGGAGATTTATTAAAAATACAGTTGTACGTTTTACGTAGTTTAAAGAGAGAATGACAATTTTATTTTATTTTACACAGGTGACATTGGTTTTATCTGCCAGTGTTTTCATGGTATAACGAAGTAGTTTCAACACCACTAGAATGGAAGTTCGACATTAACGCGGACGAAGCTGCGGGGGAAAACTAGTTATTTATATGGTGAGGGTAGGTAACCGTGAATACAAATAGCCAACAATTCCATATATTTTTTTTTCATCAAAACTAGCTGTTAAATCTATGAATACTGTTTGTAATTGGTATTAAGTAGATATTTCAAAGGAAGGATGTAGTTATGCCACCAGACGTACCGTAATATAAACCGGCAAGTGCGAGTCGTTTTTGCAAATGACGGGTTCCGTATTATGATCATCGTATAATCCTGCCCAACCCGAAAAAATCACCTTCTTACTATCGACCTGGGCTCTAATATTTTATTTGTTATTTTCAAAGAGGCAAAAGAAATATACGACTCAAGTAAAATGTTCATCTCTCTAAATATTATCAAGAGACCTGCTGACAGATAGACAGTCAAACAACGGAGGCTTAGTAAAAACGTTACAAGGTACTCTCCAGGGACTTTAAATAAACTTTAATCATTATCTGCCTAGCCTTTTCCCAACTATGTTGAGGATGGCTTACAGCCTAACCGGACCAGAGTTTAACGTGAAGCGGCTGTCTATTCGACCTCCAGAACCCGGTAACTGGGCGACACGATACCCTTAGGCCCGTATTAATAGACGTCACTCAACTCCGAGACGCTCTCAAGTCTCTTGCTGTCCTTGTGTCATTCTAAAGGGAAAAATAAGGACAGCAATAAACTTGAGAGCGTCTCAGAATTGAGTAACGTCTATTAATACGGGCCCTAGTTAGACTGGTCAGACTTTCTAGCTTCTGACTACTCGTAACGACTGTCAAAGTTCTATGAATGACAACCGGGTTCAATGACTTTACGTGCTTTCCGAGTCATTGCCGTCCAAGATAAACGTTAGAATAACATTAAGAATTGAAAAAAAAACTAATAACTTAATTATTCTCCAAAATTTCCATCCAAGCTTTACAATTTATGTAAACTTAAGTTACCCCTTTCTCACCTTACTACCTACTTGTTATCCCGACGAAACACGATTCTCTTTCGTTATTAGCTTTACAGTAATTTTCCTAATTAATTTAATTTCGACTGTTACAACGTGAGCTGTTATTCGGATACACTATCTGTTGGTATCTTGTGACATAATTTGGTAGATAGATTAAAGATTGAAAATTTGATTTAATTACTTGTGTCTTAAAGTAGTAACTGTTTCTAACAGCTTTGCTGGCGTGTATATGATACAATCCATCATCAGATGTCAGTCAGATGACCATCTCTCAGTTATCCTTTTATACATTCATCATCATCTCCCTAGCCTTTTCCCAACCATATTGGGGTCGGCTGCCAGCCTAACCGGATTTAGCTGGATACCGGTGTTTTACGTGGAGCGACTGCCTATCTGACCTCCACAACCCAGTAACTGGGCGACCCGATACCTCTTGGTTAGACTGGTCAGAGTTTCTGGCTAACCAGTAACGACTGTCAAAGTTCTACGTATGACAACCGGGACCAACGGCTTTACGTGCTTTCCGAGGCACGGGATGTCAGTGATGTCTAAGATAAACTTTAGAAAGTACATAATTATGAATTGAAAAAGTTACATTGGTACTTGCCCGGATTCGAACCTACAACCTCTTACACACAAGGCGGGCGCCTTATCCACTGAGCCATTACGACACTTTCCTTTATACATTCATATGGAAATATATTTTTCTAAGCGGATTATGATTTGCATCACCCATGTCCAAAAAAACCTCTATCAATTAAAATATGACAGGTATGTAAAATTGGCACATTTTTTTATTTAGCCTACATGTAATTCCCAGATTCTTGCTGGGTTCCTAAATGAGTAAATTATTCATACAACTCTTAATAGAAAAAAAACACAAAAGTTTCTAATCTATGTTAAATTGATTTCTAGTAGCTGCAATATGGAATCGTGAAATTTATATGTAATTAAGTGAGGTTAAAACTATAAAAACAAGCTGATTCTTGGTTGACAGTTATTTCCCGTTTCCTGTGGTGTTAAAGTCACGTCATGAACCTGTAAAGTTACCACCACATTTACATCTAAATAAAACGCAATAAAAATAAACCTAAAGGTACAAGATTAAATTGCATCGCAACTAAATGAGATTCCATGTACTTGTCTAAAGTTATTACCGGTATAATAAAATTAATTTCAAACACTAATAACGTGCAACCACACTCCGCGACCGCATAAAATTATGACAGTTGTAACACTCAACCCTGCAAATGATGACGGAAAATTTTATCCGCGCGAAGCGATTTACGCGGTCTTTTACACCTAGACGCGGCCGACTAGTAATTACACCAGCCAGTACTTCTTTCACCGCCGCGTTATCTTGACAATTTATCTCGTATATCTTCGGTAGTACTGTTTGTATGCTAATGGCTGTAGTACAGTCGAGTTCGCCCTTTTTTTGAGTAATCGAGGGAAATAATTGGATAAATAACGCGATGACAGGCGTGTACTATTATTCATGCATTTTGTTGTTTTAATTGCGAAGCTATTATTTTGTTTTAAAAGTTGTAAATACAACTGCATAGAAATTAATGTAAAGTGCTAACGAGTATTTGTGGTACCATTACTTTGTTATTTTCCTTTGTTTGCAGTGCCGAGTAAATAACCATGAATAAGATTAAAAGTAGATCAAATCTTAATAATAAATTATCTGATTAGCTTTTGTATGTAAATGTAAACGGTAGTTCATTGTGTTTTTTTTAAGTAACCTTTATGTGATAGCCTGTACACGGTGAACGCTTTCTAAGCGGACCTATTATGATTGCAGACATAAATGGACAATATAATGAGACATTAAGGCATTAAGTAGAAATATCACGTTCATATTTAAATCCTTTCTCCTTTGTAAAAGTAAGTTTATTCATAACGACACAAATCACTGTCTAATGCATGTTACTTTTTTTCACTCACCAAAATGACACTAATGGAAATTGACTTTACAAAGAGATATAATATTATTTTAATGAATAATAAAAACCATGATTTAGTTGTTCCATCCTAACATTGCATCACAACAAAGTCCGGTAACTAATACTTCGATTATGTTAATTTATATTGCAACCTGATACAAAAACTTTCACCTCTATTGCAAATATCAGATGTCCGTCATTTAACGAGTCAAAAATCCACTCACGACACACTCTCACCGATGCCATTATCTTATTTCGTGAGATTACTACTACACAGCGGTCTATAATTTGACAAATAGAGAATGAGATGCATTAGTGCGCATTTCCTACGTAATGGGGTACTATGGACCCTTGGTGTATAATTTAGCGGTACGGTCGCAAAGATGGGTTGGTCGCGCGGCCGCGGAACGATAATAATATTTGATAAAAAGTTTGATGACTCTTTATTTAAGTTCTATATTTGTTTAGTCATTTAATTTGTTCTGGTAGTGTTTTTATGTGTAACATGTCCTGGCTTTTGATTTTTTTAGATCATTTTATTCCTATTTTGTCAAGCATAGAGTTGAATATTCTTCAAACAGATTTGAAAATAGAGGGGACAACAGTTGTTGCTCGAACTATGCACTACATTGTAACAATGCATTGTAGTCTAATGCCAGTTGACATTCATAAAATCTTATCGTACTAAAGTTCGCACTCAAATACTCTACAGCTACCACAAAGTAAACGTACCTAAACATGATCTACGATAGTTTTCCTCAACTTTGTACATTTATTCATCCTCATATATATCAACTGTCGTAAACGCTTCACTCCCTAATAAAACGCAATTTGTTAGCCGAGATGCTGAACTTAAAACTATAAGATCAGTTTATGGCATGTCGTAAACATCAGTCTATTTTACACCGAACTTTGATGTGACTTTATCTGTTTTCTTATTAAATATGGATTATTGTAAAACTATATAACATCCTTGTAATAAAATTATAATGATTGATTGTAAAGAATTAATAGTCTTATCCGATATGGTTAGGGATGTTTCGTTTTGTTAGCCTTTATAAAGGATAGTAAAAGATGTTTATAAACTATAAATCTGAAGAAAACAGGCGTGCTAATGACGATGCGAACACTATGCGTAATGTATTCAATATTAATACAGACATAAAATTTTATGAAGCTGTCCTACAGCTTGTAATATTGTCTTTATGCCTGTTCATAGGTCTTATTAACACACAACATTAACAATATATTATTTATGTATTTAAAAATGGTATTTTGCCTGATAGGCTGACTGGTTGTTGATACAGGTATAAACGTACAGTTCAAACCGCTGGCTCTGAAGACATGACACTTGGAGTTTGTGCTCTCGTGCAGAGAATGGTAGAATACGGGACTAGAAATTATTACTTTACCACTACTGTATAACCACATTTCTAGTAAATAAATGATTATGATTATGATTATGAGCAGGTATTCACTAAGGAAGGATTTTTGGAACAAATACAAATTTGTAAAAAATTTTTTGGAAATTTGACCCCTAGTTTAGTAAAAAAAAACCGGTCAAGTGCGAGTTGGACTCGCGCAACGAGGGTTCCGTTAATGGAAAGTACCCTATAGGTTTTGAATCCCTCGCAAATATGTAAATGCAATATAAACCGCCCTATCTTTTTATTGCGTTGATTTAGAAACTTCAGTTTTTCACTGCTTTAAGAGATAGCAGACCTAAGTATGTGATATTAATTTCAGCTTGATATCTCGACGCGTTTCTGAGAAAAAGGGTCTTGACAGGCGGACTAACGGGAGGATGGACGGATGTGAACTAACTACAATCTTATGGTTTTCAGAGTTTTTCCTTTACTTGTGCTACATGACCTTGCTTCTTGCCGAATTTCATGATTCTTGGTCAATGGGAAGTACCCTATAGGTTTTGAGTTTTTATTCCCTTGCAAATGTTTAAGTATGCAGTATAAACCGCCGTATCTTTTTGTTGCGTTAATTTAGAAACTTTATTTTTTTTATTGCTTTGAGAGATGGCAGACTTAAGTGTGTGAATATTAATTTCAGCTTGATATCTCGACGCGTTCCTGAGAAAAACGTTCTTGACAGACGGACGAACAGACGGACGCCTGATGTGAACAAACTACAAATTTACGGGTTTCGGAGTTTTCCCTATACTTGTGCTACATGACCTTGCTTCTTGCCAAATTTAATGATTCTAGATCAATGGGAAGTACCCTGTAGGTTTTGAGTTTTGGTTCCCTTGAAAATGTCTAAATATGCAATATAAACCGCCGTATATTTTTATTGCGTTGATTTAGAAACTTGAGTTTTTCACTGTTTTAAGAGATAGCAGACTTGAGGATGTGATATTAATTTCAGCTTGATATCTCGACGCGTTCCTGAGAAAAACGTTCTTGACAGACGGACGAACAGACGGACGCCTGATGTGAACAAACTACAAATTTACGGTTTTCGGAGTTTTCCCTTTACTTGTGCTACATGACCTTGCCTTTTGCCAAATTTCACGATTCTAGGTCAATGGGAAGTACCCTATAGGTTTTGAGTTTTGATTCCCTTGGAAATATTTAAATATGCAATATAAACCGCCGTATCTTTTAATTGTGTTGATTTAGAAACTTGTTTTATTCACTGCTTTAAGAGATAGCAGACCTGAGTATGTGATATTAATTTCAGCTTGATATCGCGACGCATTCCTAAGAAAAACGTTCTTGACAGACGGACGAACAGACGAACGCCTGATGTAAACAAACTACAAATTTACGGTTTTCGGAGTTTTACCTATACTTGTGCTACATGACCTTGCTTCTTGCCAAATTTCATGATTCTAGGTCAATCAGAAATACCCTATAGGTTTTGAGTTTTGATTCCCTTGAAAATGTCTAAATATGCAATATAAACCGCCGTATCTTTTTATTGCGTTGATTTAGAAACTTGATTTTTTCATTGCTTTTAGAGATAGCAGACTTGAGTATGTGATATTAATTTCAGCTTGATATCTCGACGCGTTCCTGAGAAAAAGGACCTTGACAGACAGACGGACAGACGGACGCCTGATGTGAACAAACTACAAACTTACGGTTTTCGGAGTTTTTCCTTTACTTGTGTTGCATGACCTTGCTTCTTGCCAAATTTCATGATTCTTGGTCAATGGGAAGTACCCTATAGGTTTTGATTCTCTTGCAAATTTCTAAATATGCAATATAAACCACCGTATCTTTTTTTTGCGTTGAATTAGAAACTTGATTTTTTCACGGCTTTGAGTGATAGCAGACCTGAGTATGTGATATTAATTTCAGCTTGATATCTCGACGCGTTTCTGAGAAAAAGGGTCTTGACAGACGGACGGACGGACGGACAGACGGACAACAAAGTGATCCTATAAGGGTTCCGTTTTTACCTTTTGAGGTACGGAACCCTAAAAAAAGAATTAATAAAGGATGGAAGTTCGACATCCACGTAGACAAAAGCTAGTTATATTTTTTTAATAAAAATAAAATTATTCTTTCAATTCTTTCAATAAAAATACTGTTTTTAAAATAGCAAAGAGACTTTAATGAATGGTTTTTGTCCATGTCAATTAAATTATAAACTCGGAAAGTATTGGGTAAAAGTAAAAAAACTAGTAATAAATGGAATCGGCCCCGCTGTCAATTACTGTCGGCTCGCCTTGATAGGTTTACCCAGTTTCGAAGAGTTGAGACCTACATTTTTCTCTTACTTTTTGGCAGAAAATCATTTCCAGTAACCTTGTTGTGAGGGAAACATTTCGATTGATTTCATACAGATAGGAAAAAATAGATAGAAGGTTGTAGGTAATAAAAAATTGATATATTCTGCTCAGTAGAAAGAAATGCTGACGAAAGTAGTAGTAGCACAAAGGAAATTTTTTAAACTAAACAGAAGGGACTCTTAGTGTTGCCTATCAATTAACAAAGATAACTTGACTACCGCTTTGACTTTTGCATTACTATTGTACTTACAGCAATATTGTGATGTTTGAAGAAAAAAACCGGTTATTTTAATTATGTCCGATATTAAGTTTTAAAGCTCTGCCACACAGTTGAGACGTAATTATGGAACTGTATGTCTAGACTCAAATTAATCATCTTCTCTGTTATTTATATAAGAGCGCTGTTCATTGTAACTATCTATAATAATATAATAATTATAAAATGGAAAAGTAACCGACTAATTGACTGACTGTTGATATATCAACGCACAACCGCTGGTCCTAGAGACATGAAAAAAGGATGTTTTTAACCGACTTAAAAAAAAGTAGGTTCTCAGTTCGACCTGTATGTATGTATGTTTGTCCGCAATTATCTCGCGTTTGGCTGAACCGATTTTGATGCGGTTTTTAGCAAAGTGTTTGTTACATTCTGGGGAAGGTTTTAGTATATAACACTAATGGGTATCCCGTGAAATTGCGCGCATGGAGCCGTTTTCATTCTATAAACTTATAAGTAGTTTTTTTTTTTAAAGTAACTCTAATAATAATAAAAACTTAGTCAGACATTGGGACTCTAACTAAAAAGTAAAAAATAAAAAGAGATAATAGACCCATTAGTGTTATATACTAAAACCTTCCCCAGAATGTAACAAACTCTTTGCTAAAAACCGCATCAAAATCGGTTCAGCCAAACGCGAGATAATCGCGGACAAACATACATACATACAGGTCGAACTGAGAACCTACTTTTTTTTAAGTCGGTTAAAAACATCCTTTTTTCATGTCTCTAGGACCAGCGGTTGGTGAGGTGATATATCAACAGTCAGTCAATTAGTCGGTTAGGTTAGCTTTTTTTGCTTTTTTAGGAAAGAGAAGACCGCCATTATAAAGGATTTTTGAAAACGTGATCCCTTAAGAGGTAGTCGTGTCTAGAACAAACCCCGAAAACGCTACTGTGTGGCAAAGCTTTTAAAACTTACTTGGTATTGCACTGAAGGTGGCTGAAGTACAAACAAACATGCGACGAAATTTAAATTTCACCCCGATTTTTAACCTCCTTGCAGAACATAATCAGCAGCTGATACCTCGATCTCAAAAAGCGATACCGTTAAAGGATTATCTTGAGCGACGGGGCCCGTAACACCCAATTAAACGAGCGATAAGTTGGACGGGTACTGGACGTATGAATCACGCCCTATCGCGTGTTTGCGCGATGTTTGTGACGTATGAGTGCTATGTGTGAGCCATTTAAAGGTAAACTAGCTTCTGTCGGCGGCTTCGGCTGTTTAATTATCTTTATCTTTGTCGGTATTTTTTTTTTGGACGTTATATGAAAAATAATTGGAATCAGATGACATGTATATATTTATTTCTGAAATAAAAGTAAGTACATCGAGAAAAAAAGTCCGGTAAAAATCAGTATAGCCCGTTGAAGATTAGCAGCCAAAGAAACATTAATTTAAAAAAATAAATAAATAGGACAAATATTAGCATGTACTAAACAAAATTTTCATAAGTCAAAAATATAGACCTGAAAATGCATATAATAAGTTGACACGATCAAAATGTATGCAATAAACTCAATTAATTAACATAAAAGTTTTGGCACACTGTCTCACAATCTTTCTTCAATTAAGATTAACTTAATAACGTGAGACAGGAACGAAGATTGTCTTGTTTGTAACATAAACAGAACGGCCATTTTTGCGAAAGGTGTCAAAACCCAGATTAAAATTAATACGGGCCACGACACAAGTGCGATGCCCTTTTAATTGTTTTTAATTTAGCCCTGTATAATTTTTAACACATAAAAAAATATTTACAAATCTTATAACGTTCTTATTATTGCCGCGACGATTAAAACCGTGTATTATGAACGCAATTCTGCTAAAAGCTTGTTGTTTGTGCCGAAATGATAATTATCGGATGTAAAATAATTGTCAAATGGAAATAAAATAATGATTCGAAAATAAATTTTAATGTGCCAGAGAAACAACTCTTGGTTTTTTAATTTTACAAGTTCTCGGAGCTGAGAACATTTGAATATGCTGTTTTATGGACATTTGACTTTTGTTTTTTTACTTTGATTTGTCAAAATTGCCGACTTAAGGCTGTTGTCCTTTAGGTATCGGAACCAATTAATAAAATGTCGGTTTTAATTGGTTTACTTTGATATGTAATTTTCTAAACACAAACGTTTTAAGAGATTATAACTACCTACCAATATTTACTAGTTTAGCTTAAATGGGTGGCAAATTATAATATTTATTATGCCACCGAGTTGATTGATGCAAAGTATGCGTCCAATTAACCGGTATTAAATGCTCTTAACCAGTTTTTAAGGACAAAAACTTCATAAGTTTTTAAAAAAAAAAACCGTAATATACTTAATCCAGTTTATTTGAATTGCTTTTGAAAAGTTTTTGGCGACAAGAACCCGATAACTAAACCGGTATAAGAAACTTACAGAGAAGGTTTAAGGTTAATTTGCCAAACTTAGCCTAAAATCACAGATTAATAAATAGTTACTACGTAACAGATACTTCACTCCAATACAAAAACTAAAATACCTACGCTATAATAGCCTACAAAATCATAATAATAATATTAGCTGTTTGCAGCGAGGAGAAATGTACCATAATTACGCACAAAGAGGGTTGAGATTCTTTTGCCCGCCGCGCGACTAACGTGTGTGCGTGCCATCCAGTAAATGTGCTAGGGTTATACGTATGATGATAATGGTAATAAAACGAATGTTTTAGAAAAAACAATTATTTTTTTATTTGTTGATCAAATATTTTTTAGTTTAATAAAATGACTGATGCATATTTTTCGTTCCTTGAATTCCCGATTATTATATTTTAGTTTCGAAAATATCCAAAACCGCGTGAATAATTTTAATAAATAATCAAAAGGGAAACAGGAGAATTGGGAAACAGGGGAATTGCACAATAATCACACAATAATTACGTGGTTTCGGCATTTTGATAGTCAGCGCTGTACCCGTGACGCGCGAGCACTCAGGCGGGCGCGCGACAGCCCGCACTGGGATTACGTATCTTGCAATAGCCGAGCGATCGCGATAATTTAGCAAAATTTTGCTGCTCAAACGTCAATTCAAAATACGTCACGTCAAATAGCAAACTAGCGATAGTGCTGCCTCTGTGGAGCAATCAGTTAACTAAAATATTCATTTTTCGTTTGGTGGTTTCGTATTTAGTATGGTTTTTAAGAGCAAAGTTAAGTTTTTATTGTTAAAGGTGATATTTAATTAGTTCCAGCGATTGCTACTTTATCGTCATCGTAGCAATAAGTGCATTAGAACAATCAGCGAGCGATTAGCAATCGGTTCATACATAATACGATTTTTTTTGACGATCGCGCGGTGATCGCGCGATCACTGCGCAAATATTGTTCATTGCTGTTTCATAGGTAATAACCCCGCGGGTGTTCGTTGTACCGTCGACGATACGCGAAGCGGTAGGCATTAAACGCGTGGCCTTGAGCGAGTGACGGACGCCTGCTAAAATTAACCAGATTAAAAAGACAAATGTCAATCAATTAATGTTAGTATAATTAATTGCTATTAATTTATGTGGAGTCATTCGCTAACCAATTACAATCAATCAGTGAAAATATAAAACTTTTACAAACTGGTCTGTTTACCCTCGTTCGATGACCGTTTATTACCGAAATTATACAATTTTACTACATAGTTAGCGCAATAAAGTTGTTTTGTAATTTGTTCCATATCCGGGAGTCAAATTCTAATTTTGGATACACCTGTTTCTTTATTAAAATACCAGTTGATTAAGTATAGGATTGCTGCAGGGCAAAAGCTTCTTTTATACAGTGTACATAAGGACCTTTGTAATTGTTATATCCTATCCTACTAGTAATATTATAAATACGAAAGTTTGTAAGGATGGATGTATGTGTGTGTGTATGTATGTTTGTTACTCTTTCACGAAAAAGCTACTGGACCGATTTGGATGAAACTTTACAGTAATTTAGGTTATTTATCAGAGTAACACATAGGCTACAATTTATAATGATTTTATGTAATTTTGATCATAATAAAACGATTAGTGTCAATTAAGTTGGAAAAAAATCTTCCATCTGAGAGCTATCTTGGCGTGCGCAGCCTAAACCAATGGAGTTACATAAAGATGATGTACCACAGAATTGTTTGTCTTAAATAGATCTAAATAAAAGTCCGCGACAGCATATATCAAGTGCAAGCCAGTACGACCAAAATTGTGAACCATAAATTTAATTAAATTTGGTACTATTTTACAATGCACATATTAGTATACAATTATTAAACTTTTATCAAAATGAATACATTTCTCGCATTAAGTATATAATGAAGATAAACTTTGTCTTTCACACTAAGTAATTTGGCAGAATAGTTTAAAAGTTATCACGATATGATTGACTTGACGGAGCGCCAAACGGCAACAGAACATCCACGATGAAAGTTGACTATGTGAAAGAAGTTATACTAGCACCAAGATATGAGACAGTTGCGAAAATCAATAAAATTATCTTGGGCCAAGTAACCAGCGATGCAACAACCCAACTCCATCCATCGACACAGTCATGTCATCTGAAGACTGTACGAGCTACCCTGGGGAGCTTCTTAACTCTTTGGAGCTATCCGGGGTGCCATCACATAAGCTCAAATTAACCTTTCAACGACCGACCGACAGCCTGCTGTCGGGCTGCTATTGTCTGTCTATTGTGTCTCAAATCACGTGTGTTCGAAGGATTAAAAGTCGGTATACCCGTTTTGGTAATGCGCAACTTGGACGCCCCGAGACTATGTAGGTAATGGCACTAGATTGCGAGTCATTGAACTAGGCACCAATTGTAACTGGAGAAGCTAAGGGTGAAAATGTTCTTATTCCACGCATTCCAATAATACGCAATAACTTACCCTTTAATTTCAAATGTTTACAGTTCCCACTTAAAGTTGCATTTTCTATAACTATTAATAAATCGCAAAGGCAAACTTTGAAGATAGCGATGATACATTTAGGAAGGCCCTGTTTTTCCCATGCTCACATGTATCTAAATCCCGAAATCTACATATTTACGCTGAATAAAAAAAAACAAATAACATAGTATACGGGAGTATATTGCAGTTAAACACAGATGTTAACCTATTCCAATTACATACATATTAATTCTTTACTTATTACAAAATCTATTAACAAAACCGCATCAAAATCCCTTCCGTAGTTTTAAAAATTTAAGCTTACATAGGGGCAAAGAAAGCTACATTGTATTATACTATGTAGTGATTAGATGCAAGTAACATTGGTTCGACCTGTTTATTAGTCAGTGTTTAGTAATCCGTTTGTGCTGGATAGGATAATCTCAAGCCCGGGGAAGGACATAGGGCTACTTTTTATAAGCACACCATAAAGGTAAAGATTGATGAAGAAACCACTGGTCTTAGCATTTTGGAATTTGCAGAGTTCTATTATAGCTTAAAATAATGAGCACTTAGAAAGGAATTCAGATAATTCCACCCTCAAGAGATTCTCTCTAAATATTAGGTATAGGATTTCAAAGATTGTCATCATCATCTCCCTAGCCTTTTCGCAACTGTGTTTGAGGTCGGCTGCCAGCCTAACCGGATTCAGCTCATTCAGCAGTGAAGTTACATTAAAAAATATTAGTATTTAAAAAAATATCACGCAACTTAATGTGGCAGATCAAATTCTACGCGAGCGAAGCCGCGGGCAAAAGCTAGTTTTTTATATAATAATCTATGCGATGACTTCTGCGATCTCATCGCAGAAGTCATTGCGAATTGAACGTTCAGAATATCATTGCAGTTTCGATTGATGAAGTTATAATTAAATTTTATACTTTGACGAATTGTAATATTGCTTACGAATTTCACCTCTACTTGCAGCTTTTTGATTAAATATTAGTTAACATGCTTATCAAGGTTGACAATTCGCATTCAGATATTAAAAAATCTAATGAATTATGTTACTCAATAAAGATTTTATCCGAATTCGTATGAATAGTTGTTGTATTTTTGGGTAACGCACCAAAAATATATTTGTTAGACAGTTTGTTAATGTTGAAAAGAATGTATGGCATATTAACCTTTTCGTTCTAAACGAACAAGCCTTCATAAATTCACTCCAATTTATTAAACAGCACAATACAATAATTTCGGCGCTAAAGATCACAATCGTATACCAATTCCACAAACACTATGTACCGGTCGTCATATCTCAATATAATTTTCCAATAAACTATTCAGAGTTAAGGAAATAGGTACACATATTGTCACGAGAATGCATAGCTATCTACATTTGTATATACGATATGGCTGTACGACGAATGTAAGGTCTAAGCTTATTGGTCGTTGGTTTCTATGGCATGAAACGCGCGAAATTGACTACTGGAAATTGGTTTCGAAACTATGAGCAACTGGAAATGGACATCAGAATAATAACATTGGAGATGAGCATGATTACAATTATTGTAACAGTAATAGCGATTTCTAAGAAGTGAATGTTAGGAATGACAGAGATGACACCGATAGAGAAAGAGAAATATTTTAAATTGAAGTACTGGTTTATCGATATAAAATAATAATATAAAAGTAAAAATCGCAAAATATTATGTCATTTCAAGACCCATTACAATGTCATGAATAGAATAATCTTGGTTAAAAGCAAATCAAATCAATCAAATTGGATAAAAACTTTCAAGAGCTAATTGATACAATGTACATTATTGTCACTTCTTAACTGATTTGACTTTGATTATATTTATTTTCAGACTTTGACTTATTAGAATGGGAATATGAAATAGTAATAAGTTATTACTATTTCATATTCCCATTTTTAGATTGTTTGTTGAAAATACTTTTAACTGTTTTTTTCTCTTTAAAATTTGCCTGCACCTTCTAGTAGCACTGCATTCTTCGATTGTATTGCATGCCTACAATGAAGATGATTCACACTTATGATCGGCCTACTTTACGTTTATATCTTCAGTCAAATGTGCATGGATAAAGCCGTTCCCAACAAATTATTCCCATAAGCTTAGTAAGATTATGCTGATAAAGTGAAATTACTAAGTCTCGTACGAAGTCGTGGCGATGTGTAGAATTGGTATTGAAGAAATTGTGGAAATTTTGTTCACGTTGATATTCTGTTTTGTCATCGTGTTCAGCCTGTCGGGATTGCGGAATAGTTCTAATAGTTACCGCGGCCCCGGAACATAAAGGGCAAAAAGGAACAAGGGTGGGTTTTAGTCCGTAAAAGTCTGACACTCCCTCCTGCCCTGCTCAGAAGTCACTTGTTGATTTCCCATCCATAAAAAATCGTTATCAGCCTCTTCGTCTCTTTCATTAAAAAGTTTGATTATTTCAATATTTAATTGAAAACACACAGCATTTTTTTAATTTTCATCATACTTTTTTAAAACAATAAACTAATTTGTCGCCTCTCTTTGTTCTGGTCTAATATCATTGTTTGCACCCACAAACAAACGCTGTTTCAAATTAAAGTTATTAAGTAAAAACAGCACCGCGTTTCCTTTTATTGTTGGCTCACTTTGAAACATTTATTTTGCGAAATTAATTAAAAGTAAGTAGGTTCTTAGTTTGTTTTTTCTTGCTTTAATAGAACTAACAGAAAGAGTGAAAATTGGAATTCTGGCTTTAGTTTATCAAAAACTCAGTCAGCTATAGTTGTGTTTTGATGTTTTGGCATATCACGGTTGTCTTAATTCCAATCACCGTTATTTTTGGCAACTGACCAATATAATTCAACCGATACAATAAATAAATCTAATCGAATATTTATTGGATCAAAACCGCTTATTTGTTTTTTTGTGACGAACCTTATTAATTAGGCGTATAGCTGTCCATACATTTAATCAAACTGAATACAAATTGAGCACAATTTTGACAGTCCACCAAACGTGACAAGATTTTATCTGCTCATCTGCGGTTTTTGGTTCGTGTGAAACATTTTGGAAATGGCACTCGGGATTATCAAGCTTGGATTATTGTATTATGGACAGTAAAACCTTTTATTTTAATCATCATTTATAGTTAGCAGTTAGCATACCTTCCAAACTGTGCACTAGTAATTGAAAAGCAAAGTCTCCTAGCACAGGAATATTTTACTTAAAAGGGGGCTCTACTAGCTAAGAATATTTATAATATGACATACAGTCAACATTAACCAATCACCCAGGTGAAACCGACGGGAATATCAAGTTTACAATATTTCAAATTTTCTCCTTCAGCTATAAATACCTGCGTATTCGATCAAATAATACTTGTCCACCTTTCGATAATCCAAGAATGAAATGGATTGTCAAAATTATTTTAATTATAGACAGGTTCCGTTGCGGTCGCCGATTTAAAAATGTCATCGGCCATATTAGGCCAGTTGTCAACAGTTTTTTTTTTCTTTTTCTTATTGGCCAATATTCTAACCACAAATTCGATACTCAAGTGTCACTAGAATAACAACATAACGCCTTTTATAACAGGGAATACGTAAATAGATACCACTGGATACTATGGAATATGATAATTATGGACATTTACAGAATTCGGACGGTAGGAAATGGCTTGATACTATGTTGGATTAGGTTTAACGGTGGTTTGCGGTGACGGACGTGGGACTTATTTTTAGTAGAGGTTAATTACTTAATTTTAAAAGAAGTTTTGATTTTCTTTTTTTTCTTTTATTTTAAGAATTTGTGATAACCGCCATTCATACGAAAGAAGTCACAGTCAAAACCATTCACCAAAACCAATACAAGTAATTGACAATCCGATTGCAACATCATCATCATTATTTCCTTAGTCTTTTTCCAACTATGTCGCTTGGCTTCCAGCTTAACCCGTATCAGCTGGATACTAGTGTTTTACGTAAAGCTACTGCCTATCATACCTCCACAACCCAGTAATTGGGCGACACGGCACCCCTTGGTTAGACTGGTCAGACTTTCTGGCTTCTGACTACCCAACTGTCAAAGTTCTACAAACGACAACCGGGACCAACAGCTTTACGTGCTTTCCGAGGCACGGGTTGTCTGTGATGTTCAAGATAAACTTTGAAAAATACATAAGAATTGATACAGTCACAGTAGTACTTGCCTGGATTCGAACCGGCAATCTTACACGAGAGGCGGGCGCCCTATTCTAAGTCATCATCACACTCACAATCCGATTGCTACATACCAGTACTAAAGAAACTACCTAACAAAATCAAAATAATTCCGTAGGCAGTCGTTCCCGTTACGTCTCTCTTTAGCTTAATCCGATTACTGAGCAGAGTTGACGGGAATCAATTCATTTGTACATAGGTACTTGCGCAAGACATAAGACATGACGTGGACATCATACTAGCTCGGATTTATAGTTGAATAACACTTATAAGCCGCTTTTCATTCGGTTACGTTATTTGTAACGGTTAGAACGAATTTGTTTAGGATGGAATGGTTTCATTAGGCGGCGACTTTGTTGGTTTCTGAGATTTGTATCGAAGTTTGAAGCTGATGATATTTGGATTTGTTTTGATAATGAGTCTAGAGAATGGTTCTGTGACTGTAGTGTCTAAAATTGATACTTTAAACTTTCGCGTTGCATATTTATACTTCACTACTTATCGGAATTTAACGCGCACATACCTTTTATTTGTTTTTGGCTTGACGTTTCGGCAGGGTTATACCCGCCATGGTCACAAGCAGACCCAAACAGAGCAGAAGTATGTGCGCGTTTAATCCCGATAAGTAGTGAAGTATGTATCTAAAAGTAAGTAAAATTAAACATTTTTTTGTAGGAAGATATCGATAGGGAACCCTTTTGTTATTGTTGTATTTGACGAGCCTGTTGGTCTAGTGGATAGTGACCCTGACTGCTAAGCCGGAGGTCGTAGGTTCGATTCCCACCCAGGACAAACTTTGTGAGATGAGCATGATTGTTTGTTCTGTCTCTGGGTGTAATTTATCTATATTATGTATGTACTCATAAAGTATATATGTATGTATGTCAGTTATCCGGTTACCATAACACAAGCTCTGCTTAGCTTGGGATCAAATGACCGTGTGTGACTTGTCCCAATATATTTATCTATTTATTTTATTGTTTAAATTTTCTGACTGAAATTTTGACAGTTTATGCCTTTTATGGCTCCGTAAGGATTTTTGTAATTGTTTTCTTTATGAAGGATAATTATTCAAATCTGTAAGTTCATTATTTTTAAAGTTCATCTATGCATCAACGAAGCAGAGCCATGCCATGCTCATCTGAGCTTGAGATGAGTTTTTATTCCAACTATAAGTCATCATCATCACACATATTGGACATAAACACCGCCAAACTCACGCCATGCCAACTTTTCAATATCCATCTGAAACCAACCATAATGTGAAGATCATCACTGTACCTAGACTGAGGACGTCCTACCCTTTTATTGATTCACGGTATCTATTAAAGATCACATTTATACCCCAACGGTCAACCTCAAGGTCACCCCAGAATTGATCGGCTTAACTATAAATACCCACTTTTAGAGAATGCCTCCGTTATCTCCTTACCAGCTTAACTGTAGGAGAAAACAAATGAATACATATAAAAGCTAACGACATTGTCTAACAAAACTTCCATGGCATCTAAGGCCATAAAGAGATGTTAAAGTAAATTGTATTGTCTAAAAGTAATTCTACTAATTTTGCTGGTAAGAAATTGCCCACTAAATAACTCTAGTCAGTTCTCCTGAAAATTTATAGACCATTTCTTTGGCTGTGCAATTAAGAACAAGACAGATTGAATAAATAAAATTTAGGTTAGCCGAATCTCTTTGGTGGGAAAAGTTTAAAATAAGATGCTGGCTAGAAGTATTCTGAGAATTTAAAAGTCTTGGCATAAAGATCTTTTTATTCTGATTTTAAAATACACCCAAACAAGCATTTTGCCTTTTACTGTACAAGAGTTCTGAAACTTTTGTGGTGTAATTAGAAGATTTTAGGAACAATTTTTTTTTAAATCTCACAACCAAAATAATACTCAACCGTTACCCACAAATATGACGACGATGATTTTTATTTCTGTAAATAAAAAATCATCATCATCATAAAAAAAATCAAAACAAATAATGACGCAATCAGAACCTAAACAGCTAGGCAACAAGCTCTATTAACGACAGTTCAAACAGTCCTCTATTACTAACTGCAGTTGCGACATAGCAACACGTATACAAAATTACATAAAACCTAAAAGAGTAGTTGGCATCCAGTATAATTGATACTAATCATCGTCCCGGTGTATTTCAACGCGTCCGTTAATTTACCTCACGCGCCCCACGAAAGGCTCCAAAACCCACTATGAAATTGAATACGTACAACTGCTACCCATTTGGGGCTATGGAGTCGGGAAAGGTTGGGTTTTACTACGCGAGCACGTAGATGAACTTTCTAGTTAGGTTTAAAGTTTTTGAAAGAAAGTTTTAATGATATCAATGATGGTAAGTTTTTTATTATTAGAGGTGGCAGTAAATAATATTTCATGGAGACTGTACTCTGTAGTATACAGCCTAGAGGTTGGTGGCCAGCCTCAGTGGTGACCACTAGCCACGTGGTCAATTGACGAGAAATGCAGATGTATGTGGAAGCTCAATCTATACTATCTATGCTAATATTATAAAGAGGTAAAATTTGTAAGTTTGTATGTAGGGTCCTACTACTACTGGTCCGATTTGAAAAATTATTTCAGTGTTAGATAGCCCATTTATCGAGGAATGCTATAAGCTATACCATCACGCTACCACCCACGGGAGCAGAGCAGTAATGAAAAATGCGGGTGAAACCGCAGGGGACTGCTAGTCCTAAATAAACTGGGTAATGGTGCCGATTCTCTTGTGCACAAACTAACGTAAATTTAAGATAAGTGCATCTTTCTCTTTTCTTTTAATTAAGAAAAGGACAGAAGATAAAATATTAGTTAAGTCTTGTCAAATTTAGACACTCCATAGATAATTTAGACGCAATTTAAAAACATTGCGTCTAAATATACGTCAATTTTCATCAGGTGCTGTCTAATTTGACAGGATTAAACTAAAATGTATCTTCTGTCCTTTTCTATAAGAAATGGAAAGAGAAAGATGCACTTAACTTAAATTTACGTTAGTTTGTGCACAAGAGAATCGGCACCAATATGTATTTCTTTTATTTTGAGTATTGAAATGGTAGCATTTAGAGTGAAATTATAAACAATCAGATTTTTCAACCCAAAACGCCTTACAAGTTGGTCTTGTTTAAGGGACAACATTTCTATCACTTCATCCTAGTATAAATATGGTTAGTGTGAAGTAATATTAGTCCAGAGGTCTGGAACAAAACAAAAACATTAAAAATAAATCCTTCAAACTCACATTCTTGATAGTAGAACCGAGGTCTTATCTGAACACAAACGGGCCACCCGAATCATACGGCTGTCTGTTCCTATTAACCGTACTAATACATTTATCTGTCGACCGAACACTTGACGAGATTTCACAGTCTACTGGACAACTTTTAATCAAAGTGGTTACCCTAAAAACATTATAGAAATTATAATTAGAAATAATTGAATACTAATTTGTGAGAAAGTTCTTTTGAAGGAGTGTCGAATGTTCTAATCTAGGGGTTATTAAATTCGAATATTTAATTATAAGTTATGAATACAAGCGCCTGGCATTTATAATTTAGGTGTTTTATTATGGTACAGAAATACGTCGTGTCTGTTATTAAATTTATAAAGTAATACATAGTTTTAGTCCAAGGCCATATACTTGGTACATCTGTCATAACAAATTTTGCTTTTTAATTCTTCAGGTTAAAAATGATCTTATGTGCAGTTTGAGCTTACTTCATACCGAATTCTATCAAAATTTAAGTAGCTTAAGTAGTATATACAAATAAAGTAGCATTTTAGTTTAAGTAGATCTTTAAAAGCGTAAAAAACAAATATGTAATTATGTTTTAATTTTTATATTAGTATCGATGTATTTTCATTATTATAAGTTTCAAAACTCAGAGTTAGCACTCAATGTTATGTCGTTTTAGCATGGCTGAATTTTTTGAGAAATGTTGAATACATTGCTCAACCCGCAAGCATCGTCCTATTAACTTATTGTTATCACCAAACATTCCTCCACTATTTTTCAAAATTTCAGCGACACTAAAATCCAATTTTAAGATTATGCACACGAACCTCCGCTCGCCTTTTGTTTCCTATTTATAAGCACACGCAAGAAAACAACAGTCAACAAATACTTTTAGTGCCACTGAAAGCTTCGGATAACTCATAAACTCTTCAACCATAAAACCAATTGTGTATAAAATAGAAGTAAGACGATACATGAATTTCCTCGTCGATAAAAGGACCTACAATTTGTTAAAGGCCTATATAACCGCGTAATGCGAAGTACGCACTTGCCCGGAAAGCTATTGTCTGTCCACCCCTTAAAATAAAGCTACGGACACACGGCTATATTGTTTGCTTGACATAATTTATGTACCTGCATGTTTGTACAGTACATTGTTCTAATAATTCAATAGTTTTGTTTGTGTTTAAGTTTATTGAAACAATTTATGTATTTCGAGGTTTTGTATAGTATAGTTAGTGTCCGTGACTTGGATTTGTTGTCACATCTTTGTTTTTGTACGCAACATAAATTTTATCAGTGTGCAACATTTAAATGTAATCTATTAAAAATATTTTAGGTCAGTAATAAAATATATAAACCAGACACAATTTCATACTTAGAATATGAGCACTAATGCAGTATATAATTTTATAATAGGCTTGCGGCCTGGAAGAGTCATTATACTCATTACTATAAACACCTTTTTTGGGATCGACCATGAATTCGCTTTACATTTTTGTCCATTGTCGTTTTTTGCATACTTGTTAAAATTATTTATATTTTATTAATGTTTTCCACATTTTTCTACCACGCAGGTGAACCGCGGACGAAAAATATAGCTTATAATCATTTAGATTTCGTTACTCTACTGTAAACAACTTTGATCTATGTGTTTGTTTGTTTTATTGTGTATGATGTAATCAGCGAATGAAATGTCAAACGTAAAACAAAGTAAAAAAAATATGTTAGATATAGGCTGGTTTGTTTGTTCAATATTTTGCAACTAAAAACAAAAAGTGATAACCACGACTGATATATAACGATTGGTGTACATTATAAAGTAATGAATAAACCTTCTACATATACCCTTCAATTACCAACATATTCCAGAAAATATACCTACTATACATAGCGACCGAAATCTAAGTGATAACCACGACTGATGTTTAAACGATTGATACAATTATTACAATGAAAGAAATAAATAGATTTCCTTCTACATATTCCCTTAACTTACTAAGAAGTGCCTGAACTATTCTTTATTTAGTACTCGGTAATATATCCAGGTTGAGAGCTCGTGATGGCTAAATTAAAGACGCAGAAACTACGACTTAATTGCACATCTACGTGACTAAAGTCTTTAACTCTGGATCTTGTTATACTTATATAAAAAGATTCTTATTCCGTATAAGTATAAATGATAAATTTGTAAGACCGCTTTACTTGGATAGGAGTAAGAATGAGTAGGTATATAATTATGAGGATGAATTGCAAAGAAGGCCAAAGAAAAGATGGTAGGATTATGTAAAAATGATGTGAAAGAAAATGTAGTTTAGAATGGCAAAGCCGGCCGGAATCAAGAAAAAAAGCGTGTTGCGCCGACCATACGTGATTCGGAATAGAGGCAGAAATATAGTGAACTAGCTTCTGCCCGCGGCTTCGCTCGCGTTAGAAAGAGACAAAAAGTAGCCTATGTTACTCTCCATTATTCTTATATTTAAAAAAACCCGTCTCAACTCCCGGTTCATTTCCTTTCAATCAACACGTACAACTTTAAATAAACAAAAATCAATCCGAATACATTAACCCAGTAACGATGATTCAATTTATTTTTTTTTCTCGTTTGCACGACAAACATTCGGATGGTAAGCACCGCAAATCCAGCGTTCACGATTCGTTTTATCGTCTCGGACGCATCGCTGCACTCATTCAGTCAGTGTTTAATGTTCGACCGGTAATACTACACCGGTACACTGCTAATACGGCGGTAAGATTGTTTGTTAAGGTCTGGTTCCTTTAATGCGACTTTATGAATTTTGTTTGACTAAGACGCAAAAGTTATGTAGTTCGATTTGTCTTTGGCCTAAAATAAATGTTCTATGAAGTTTAGTATTTTAAAATCCTACACATATTATAAATGTGAAATTTTGTATGTGTGTGTGTGTGAATGTTTGTTACTCTTTCACGCAAAAACTACTGAACGAACATTGATGAAACTTTACAGTAATATAGTTAATGCATTAGAGTAAGACATAGGCTACGTAACATTACGTTATGACCCACGAAAGCAAAGCAGTAACCAAAAACCTAACATAACACGGCTGAAACCGCCGGAGACAGATAGTTAAATCAAAAAAGTTACATTCATAGTCACTACAACTTTTTTTAAATGATCAAATATAGTTTTGTAGGTGTACATGATGTATATCTAGCCATTTTGGATGGCGATTTCAGTTCGAGGTGCACGTAAAGCTGATTGAGTTTGCTCTAAAGTTACTGACATTAATTCAACTTTGGTTATGTCTTGCCCAGCATTGTTGGTTTTAGTACATATTATCAACAAGGCACACGATTTTGATAGAGTAAATCGGACAAGCTTAAATTGTATACCTTTTCTGTAAACTCTTCTGAAACGATCACACGTTACGTTTCGTATAACTTTGATAACGCGATTTTTCGCTGTAAATTGAATACAGAAGTGAAAGTTTATACAAACAGCAGACAATCATAAACCAATAACAAGTCGCAACATCGGAACGCCACACTACAGCACACGTATGAAAGTACACTCTAAATCGCTGATAGAAAGATTCATGACTGCAGAATCACAAACGGTAGCCGAAGTCGGAAATCAAATCCAATTTACTTCATTTGCTCGCCAGTAAAGTTCACATCTAACTCTTGAATTGAAAGGATTACGTTGTGAAATGAAGTTCCCAGTCCGAACCGTACACGATTCAATGATAGATTTGTACACGTTTGCCGGTTTAACGTTTGATTTAGTGGTAATCTTGATGCTGGGTAATGCAGAGGAATCGAGTGATTTAGACTCTTTGTGCTACTTTGATAAAGTTATCGCAACGTTTGTATAATGTTATTTTTGTGCTTTTTTTTGTGCTAAAATTATGATGGCCTGGAGGAAATAATGCCCTACTCTTATGAATGATTATAATATTGTGATTATTTCAACAAATTAATGTACAGTACTTTCTCAATTTATCTAAGAAATCTTGGGAAACATGTTAGGTTCTGGTTGTCTTTTTTAGACAGTAGTAATTTTTTTGTGCATGGGAAATCATCAAATGACTTATCCCGCCCTGGGCGAGGCGAGAGGGATTGCCTGGCTTTTACTGACTAAAACCCACCCATGTTCCCTCGGTAGCCCTTTATGTTCCGGGGCCGCTGTAACTATAAGAACTATTCTGCAACCCCGGAGACAGTAGTCATAAGCCAGGAAGTGTGACAATCAGCCTATCCCAAAGGCTATCGTGTTGCCTAGTAACGGACTCGTGGAGGCCTGATTTTTCCATATATAACACTAGTTGAATCTTATTAGACTGACGGCCGACACTAACATACCTAATAATGTTGTGCTATTTAACTTAATCAATTCCAATTTTAGCACATGAAAATTGGGATACCAATAAACCTAATTTTCTAAATTGAATGATACTAAAACTAGAAGTTATTTACATTTTTGGGAGCAAAAATAACGTGATCGACGCGTGCCAATAAAATTATGGTATATTTAAAACACATTTGTCTAACGAACAAACCAATTTAGCAATTCGACATAACTGAGCAATTTCTGGTTAAAATTATTAGCGGGCAGATATTGTTATTTAAAACCGTACCAAAAAGACACCGATACACTGTGAATTAATCTCATATCAGAATAATAAAAACCAAAATTGATACAATAAACGGAAAAAGCGAAGTTGCAATTTTTATCAATTTCAATTAATCTGAATTGAATTGATCTTTGCAACGGTGTTTATTTCAGCGAATTCATTTAGTTAGGCATCCGAATGCAATATATATTTTGGTGATCTTTTAAAGCAATTAGGTACTAACTTTTCGTTACGGTTAGTTATTAGTGGAATATTTCAATAATTACTACTAAAGATGGGCTTTTTAAGATGACTAACTTTCAAGATGTGTTCTATAAAACCGAATTCTGTGAATTTTCTTCAAAATTGAATTAAGCAGTTAAAAATGCTTAACACAACGGTCTTATGTACATTTGTTCATATCTAAAATAAATTATTGCGGAAAATAGTTGCACTTTTACTAACCTAAACTTATTTTATTTTTATTACCTGATGATGTAATGGTAGATAATAAAAGTGTATTTTTGATTACTGTTACAACCAACATCAAATAATAATTTCTGTTTAAATTCTGTAAAAATGTCAACTCTGTAATTTTGAAACTAATCATGACATACAGCCCGTTGACCGACAGACGATTGGACAGCGGAGGCTTAGCAATGCATATTTTATACTTTTACTAGCTTCTGCCCGCGGCTTCGCTCGCGTTAGAAAGAGTAAAAAGTAGCCTATGTTACACTTCATCCCTTCAACTATCTCCACTTAAAAAATCACGTCAATCCGTCGCTCCGTTTTGCCGTGAAAGAAAGACAAACAGACAGACAGACAGACAGACACACTTTCCCATTTATAATATTAGTATGGATAGTATGGATGTACAAAAAGATTAAATTTCTATAAAAAAACCAAAGAAAATTCAGCTGTTACCAACCCAGCTTCCTTCATACAAATTCCGCATCAGCGCAAAGAAGCGAAGCTTAGTGAGCCAGATGAAAAGTAAACACAAGTTTGATTTACATAGATTGAAACAGTAGTCTCGTTGAATAGAAAAGTTTTATTAGAATTGAAAGCATCATGCCACTTATCGTTTCCACAGTAAAACGAGTTTTCTTTGAAATATCCAGTCTTCATTTTATAGAAGTTGCTCTATTTATCCGATTGAGTTCAAAAGGCTGCTATTGGCGTTTGTTGATTTTATTAAACTGATTTTTTTATTTGTCACTTTTACAGCTTTGTTTGTTCTGTGTCTGGGTGTGATTTATCTATATTATGTATGTATTTAAAAAGTATGTTTATCAGTTGTCTGGTTACCATAGTACAAGCTCTGTTTAGTTTGGGATCAGATTACCGCGTGTGAGTTGTCCGAGGATATTAATTTATTTATTTAATTATTTTTCTGTGAGGGCAATTCGTCTATTTGAAATGTTAAGTTTCACGGGGACAGCTGTAGTTTTGAATATAATCGATGATGAACAAGATCGGTATTCGCGTGGAAGAGTCAATGTCACGATTTCAATTCTTAAGTGTTACATCTGTTTGCCCTGTAAGATATAGAATTCAGTTTGTCTATATTGTAAAATCCCTTCACAAATTCTGGTGCAATAAGCATGAGGTCTGCCAAGTTCAGCTTGATGCATTTAGCCAAAGATCCAGACGTACGGCAGGATACCACCCTTTCTTGGTCGATATTCCTCGAATCCGCACGCAGCGTTTTTCGAAATCCTTTATTATGCGCACTGCAAAGGAATGGAATTCTCTGCCGGCGTCTGTGTTTCCAAAAGCATATAACCCGGATGTATTCAAGAGAAGAGTGCATAGGCATCTTTTGGGTGAGCTCGCTCCATCGTAGGCCCCGTCTATGCCCTCGGACAAGTCTGGGACCAAGAGCAAGCCCATAAGTTATAAAAAAAAAAAAAAAAAGATGGGGTTGAGTGTCACGCCGTAAGGGCTGTGCCCAGCAGTGGAATAACGCAGGCTGGTAATGATGAGCTGTCATCACAAGTGGTTCTAAACTTTGACAGCTCTCTTTATCGTTATTCACCCAAAGTGAGCTTTACAGAATAGTCATGCACAAATGTTTATTCATATAATTATAATGATCAGGAGCACCTATTTCAAAAAGCACTTTTAAATTTATAAAGATAAATAAAAAGAGCATCTATTGCAGAAATCGCTTTTTTATTAACAAAGATAAATAAAAACTGCTTTCCAAACAACACAAGTTTAAAAACAATTTCGTTTAAAATACTTCTTAATACTGGCAACAGAAAAATAAAAATAATATTTAGTTTATTAAAAAGTTTGCAGGCTGCCCGGCAAGACTTCCCTAGTCTCAAGTGGGGCATAATCTCGATGGCTGGACTAACTTTTTTTATTTTTCCTCGGCGACTTATTTTAAAAATAAAACGCTAACAGCATTTTGAGTTGGAAGCTCAGATATTATTCATAACGAATTCTTCCAGTTTGCTGTTAATTTATGTTATAATATTACTAATTATTTGCTTTGGGCTTGGTTGTGTTTTAGGTTCACTGTTTCTAGTACTTAATTGATGTAGCGAAGTTCATTTGCAATAATAAACCACTTTTCAAATTGGATTTTTAGAGAAATTCCTCTATAATTACAAAATAAAAAACAATTATTTCAACTCCCTAAAGTCAAATGTTAAATGCCTATGTTTTCTCTGTTGTTATTTACTGTATTATATATTTATATTTCCCCATTTTTATCATAATTACCTTTTATCTAAACTATACAATATATTGAAAGCAACACAAACTATAACACACAAAGAAAGCTATTTGCATTTGGATTAATTTTTGTTTCCCATTTTTTAACATAATATTCTTCAGAACTTTATTGGTTTTTTTTAAGATAACACTTTGTAAATGACCTAATTTTCCGGGGTTGCGGAATGTTTATAATAGTTACCGTGGCCCTGGAACATAAAGGGCAATCGAAGGAACATGAGTGGGTTTTATTCAGTAAGAGTCTGACACGCCCTCCCGCCGCACCCAGGACGGGAGCAGTCATTGGATGATTTCCGACTCACCAAAAAAAAAACAAATTCTCAACCAAGAATGCACAAAAGAATTCGTAAACCTATACTAAGAATCATAAGAAAACACTATTACTGATATGATGTTTATTTTTTTTTTATATCTAAAACATTAGAAAGACCACAAGCTGTGTATGACTAATTAAAAAATGGATACAAAACACTGTTAGTGTACTATAAGCGTAGAAAATTCATTAATGAGTATTGTAAAACATTTATAAAAACATTAGCCGCCTGGCTTGTTTGTATATAATGTTTCTTTTAAACTTAAGACCCATTTATCTTTAGTAATATTATAATGACGAAAGATTTGATCATTTGTTTGTTTGTTGAATAAACTCTAAAACTAGGAACTAATTTTACTGAACTAATTTAAAAAATTCTTTAACCTATATAAAGCTACATTATCAGCAAGTAACATAGGTTGTATAGCATCACGCTATGCCTCATGGGGTAGAGGATTACTG
The DNA here is from genome assembly GCA_033675125.1 of Athetis lepigone. Lineage (NCBI taxonomy): Eukaryota > Metazoa > Arthropoda > Insecta > Lepidoptera > Noctuidae > Athetis > Athetis lepigone. The sequence continues at coordinate 7,260,543 of CM066244.1, forward strand.
AAAGATTTCGCTTAAATGACGCAAGTCTAAGCAATAATACTGGCACCGTCCCACAACTGTCTAACTGCTAAAGCAAGACAGAGTCGGAACATAGTTGCTAAACACCATATATTTATCTCAGCCTACAATTTTGTTCCAATAGTTAGTTAATGTTTCTAAGGTAACAAGGATACTCACACGACAATTAATCTCTTCCCAGTATTGGCACAAATCACAGCTAACAAAGCTTTAGTACGAAAAAAGACAAATAAAAAAAATGCCTTGTAGAAACAAATAACACGTAATTATGTGAATCTACCGGTGGTTAGATCTACGGTTCGTTGAGCACGGACGGTTTCTAATGAAGTTATAATACCAGCAGTAATATGTTTGCTAAATATGTTTGTGGCAAATTACTCTGAGGCTTTCTCTAACATAGTACTTGATGTTAAACAATCGGTTGAAATTGGGACGGAAGTTTTGGGGGAAAGAGATGAAGACAATGATATAGTGTAAAGTGTCTTAGTTGCTATGAATGGTACTGAGGCACATAAAGGATCTGTTGTGGTCTTGTAGAGGATTAAGAAGGATATTACTATTATAATCGCAAACGTTTGTGAAGACGAACGGGTGTGTGGAGGGACGACGCGTGGTTCAAACGAAACCGGAAAGAGGATCGACTAAAATTTGGAAAGATTTTTGAATTGATTGTTTTTAGATGGGTGGATGTTGAGATTTAAGAGTCTTAATTCTAAAATAATTCCACTGACGAGGTCGGGGACTAAAAAAAGTCAATTCAATACATTTATTTTAGACACATAATTATTGTCCATTAAATGTTGTAACCATCGTCTTCAAAAGTAATGTTAGCGTTTTTAGCTAGTCATAAAGCTGCTTTTTTTTTGAGAAACAGAAACGAATAAAAGATTTGTTCTGAAATAGTTGAGAACTTAAAAACTTACATCATGATTGTTGACAAAATATTATTTTATGAAGCAGTCAAACTGAAATAGAAATAGTATGCCAATGAAAACGTTAATACGAAACCTGATATTTACTAAGCTGCAACCACCGAACCAAAGTAGAACATCCTAAAAAGGAACAAGTGATTTCAATAAAACTAAATTATTGTAAACATAGGGACAAATTGTGAGCACACCGTATCATGAGTTCAAAGTAAATCGTCAAAGGTATTATTAAATAAGCCGACGGATTCATTTTTAAATTTGTTGATGCTCAAGTCACGTTTCAAGGATTTCGGGAACTGCTTTAAAAACGCTATTAGGTTGATCGTTAAACTTTGAATGAGTGACATCTTTAACGAAACCAACTTACCCTTACTGTTTGTAATCAACCCCATGAACATTGTCAACCTTAACATAAGCTATATAAGGTACGATTTTATCACCATGATCAAGATTTACAGCAAAATCTATGTTGGCATTTGTAAGTTGTCGACTACGCTGTCACAGTGTACTTTTTGGGTCATCACTCGTATTTGATGCGTTTTAAGAAACGTGAAGGATTAATTTTAGTTTTAATAGGAATTCAGATGCTTTTGAAGACGCGTCTACAAAGTTCAGGAACAGTTAAGCCCGATTTATAGGACTTTTATAGTGAAGATGTGATGACACTTAATTAATTGCCTGAGAGGAAAACGTTTCAAGATTATTTGTAGCCTTGGATAAATGTTTTTGTTCTCTCATTTCTGCTATTGTTTTAAAAATTAAATAAACCTTTCAGAAAAAAAAACCTTACCATGAATTTTCTTCTAAAATCGGCGCTTCTTCCAGCATTGTTATACATTTCTGTGGTATCATAAAAATTTAAAATGGAATTTCTCGATTACTGCTTTGATTCTAATAAATTTTATTAGATCCCCTAAATCGGGATGTCAAAACAAAATTACAACTAAATTAAGTCACTAGTTTTGTTTACTTTTTTATTTATATTTGTGAAGGGTTTTATCTACTTTGTTTCCCAACCGTTTATTTATTGATATAGCGTGTAAGAGATTAAGCTATAAAGCCGGTATCGTATATGCTGGCGCGAAGCTGAGCACTGCGGGAACCGAACGGACAAGCATAACACATTTTACAACTATTAGAGGAGGCATGTGGGTTTATTGCCCGGGTACAAACGCGCACGGCACGATACCAATAACCAAGAATACCAAATGGTAATGTTCGTTTGAAACCTGATGCTTGAACAATAGTTATCAATACGATTGTCTTTGATTGGCACTCAATTAAAACTACTATTGGGGTAAAAATTCAACTAATTTGGAAAGTTGTGAAATATTCGTCTAGAATCAGTAGTCTACTATCACTATATGACGTATATTGATTGCTTACTCTTCCAAATTCATTACTAAAATTTACAAAATTTAAATTTTTTAGTATTAAAAATGTTTCTCTTAACAAAACCATTCTCAATCACTGTCATTATTACGCTTACCAGGGCTAAGATTAAAAAATATATTGAAGAATCATCTCGGAGAAAAATTGATTAATATGGCTGGAAAATATATCACAGCGAATAGCTTATTCAAATCTCACAAAAAAGCCTTGTCCAGAATAATTTTCGTAAATACAGAAATATTATACAGAAGCTTGTAAAGCACTCGACATAAGCTAGGATTCGAGAAAGATAATTTGAAATAAAACTTGTAAGATTTTCAACAGCACTGAATTACGCTTTGTGTTATAATAAAACCTAACTCGGTATCTTCAGTCGTACTTTAGGGATTAGTTGGGTATAAGTAGTAAAGTTATACGACATGACTATCTTCTACATACCTACGTAAGCACAAGCGAACGAGCTAACTTAACGACTTTATCTTTTCGAATAATGCCTACTTAAGCACACATTTGAAGTCGCTGCATATTTAACGATATTGAATTTATGACGTTAAGGAATCGGGCGACTAAAAATTATAAAGATTCCACAATTTATTGCCTCCCACCGACTGACCGAGGAGTAATCCGCTTAGCGTCGAACAACTTATTAAGTGTGGGACTAAATACTGATATATTTTTCTCGTTTGCCTCGTTTATGGCTCCGGTAAGGACATGTGTGTTCATGTCAATATGAAATGTATTCTTAGCAAGTATTATCTCGTAAAATTAAACGCTAAACGTGCCAGTTGTTCTTTTTTTGTTAATGGGTAAAACTTTTGAAGACGCTTTAATTCAAAGCTTTTTGGTATAGGTAATTGGAATAAAGAACATTTACATTATCAAAATAGTTACTTTTTATCAGAATAAGTTTACAATTACTTCCTTCATTCCTTCCACAAATTAACGGACGCAATACATTCTGGTCGGATCCGAGGATGCATACAAGAATCATAGAAAAACCATTACTTAATGATGCAATTTTTAACTTATGGTTTCCAGGTTTACCCATTACTTGTGCTACAAGACATTGCTTCTTGCCAAACCTCATGATCCTTGGTACAAAATCGAAATTGAATTGACTAAGAACTTTGAATTTTTAACCTTTGAGGATGAAATGCTGCAAGAGTTATTTGCTGTGAAGATATAGTACCCTATAAATGTTCTTGATGATGAGAGAAACTTTAACTTTCGTATACATTAATTCTTTTTTTTTTTAATCCAGTTGTAGTTGCAATTCTTCATCAAACAACATTAACAAAGGCAGTAAATGTTCAAAGCTTATCTCGATAAGTGCTACTCTTTAAGATTCGTTTCATCATAGTAAGCTATATTATTTACTCAGAGTAATGTCTCTACTTCGAATAAGTTTTAGTTTTTCAATAAGTCTTAAGCACCACTCAACATTAACACTATTGCCCTGAAGATATAAAACAAGGTTTCAGAATGCTGCATTTTACATTTATTTCTTCGCACTAAACTTTTTATTTTTGTTTTCAACTTAATTAATTGTTTATTTTATGCTTCTAAATAATCACTTCAGTAAGATAGATTTTATAGATCTGTGCAGAGATTTTATGTCTTAATCACAATGAAATAAAAATTTACAACATTGACTGAAGACTAAGATAATCTCAATGAAATGCAAACGATAGAGCACCAGATTACCATCAACGCCAAAGCCGAGTTCATCTGAAGACCAAATGACAAATTATAAATATAATTTAAGAAGTAACCTTTAAATATCTTCCCGAAATATCTGACTGCTCATCGTTAGAAGATTAATATCTTCGCTCGATGATCGTATAAACAAATGATACCAACGACTGGCCAACGACCCGGGCTGTCAGATAGCTGTTCTTGTACTATCTAAAGTCCAACAATAGGAATCTATTCGTTGAATAATAACTCATTGTCTTACTTTTTGTTAAACTAATCACTTTATTGTTCCACTCTTATAATCAATTATTCGATTAAGTTTCATATAAATGACGCCATCATTCCTATCTTATATCCGACGCAATTCATTAGCTTCATATGCTAGAGGTATGTAAATTTATAATCAAATCATCGGCTCCGCTTTGTTTTCTAAGGAATTATTTTGTAGTGCTGTTATGGTATTCTGGTCAGTCATTAATAACGTGATGATCTTATTGGCATGCGTTTGGACTTGAAACTTCTTCGATGATCGAAAGTTGTCTGAACCAATAAATGCTAAAAACCTAACGGTTCATGTTCGTTAGTTCGATCGCTACGTGATCGATTGCTTCGTCTGATTCTTTTAATTGACTCCACTATTGCTAGTTGTTTGTAGCCACGTTTTAGGGAACCGTCAAACCCAATTTTGAGTTTGGACTACCCACGTTGTTAATGCGTTTACAATCTTTACGCTCATTAACCGCCAATCCTGAGACGATTAAGTCTTAACATGTTTTATAAAAGTTAGTTGTGTGCACCAATTAAAATTTATTTTCTATAAAGAGTCTCACGCCTCGCGTACAGATATGCATCTTTACGATAAGAAGAGAAATGTGTGCGTGTTTCATAATTGCTTTTAATACTATTTGGGATGGTACGAAAGATCTTCGAGGTGATAAGGCGCGTTGCATAAATTTTCCCATTATGTATTTTGTTGAAGTTCCGGAATGATTGATGACGGCTAAATCTCTTTTATAAACACAATAAATTCAGCTTAACTTTTAATAACCGATATTTTGGATTCGACATGACAAGTACTGGGGTATAAATAGGAATACTTTTGGTGCTACAAAAAGTTGATAAAAGCGTCCGGTGGGCAATTTTCTTGCTGCGCAGATGTTCGCTGCTTTTTTTGCAAGTTTATTTTTGCTGCCTTTTGAAGTGAAGTAGCCCTTCCGTTTGGCACGTAAGGTGTGTCATCATAAGAGTGAAAATATATTTTGGTACATTTGGTGGGCGACAGTGTGAAATTGGTAAGGGTGGATGCAAGGTTAAAAAAAGTGTCAAATTGATCTGGCAGTACGGTCACGTTCGTTCCACCGCGCAGGAATCGGAAGTCTGTTCCGTGTAACTAAACCAATCAGGCGTCCATTGTCTCAGATAATACCATGCATCGGCTTGCCTACATGCTTGTTACTTCGTGTCCGTATTATCAATTCGTTTTGCTCTTTTATAAGAGCTTTAATTATTTTATGGCGTATGTGTATGTATATTTCAGATTGCCAGTTATTTCGATATTTATATTGTTAAGATATAGTTTATTTGTTTTAATGTATGGAAGTGTAAGCTATAATTACGATATGTACTTGACTTCTAATTAGACAAAATCACGTTTAAAAGCACAACAAAGAATCAAAAAGCAGCGTGGTTGGCGCAGTGCTTGAGCGCCTGACTGCTATGTTGCTTGTCGCGTATTCAATTCTCGCACGAGGCAAAAAATTGTTTGACCTATTAATAGGTATTTGTTCCAAATCTGTTTTTTTGTGTATGTCTGTTTATATGTTCGTGAACAGATTTACAGAATAAATTCCTAGTGCGAACAACGTTTTTCCAAAAGAAACAAAGAGTTTAATCGTTCCAATTTCAACAGAGACACTTTTTTCTGCTATTCATTTGTTTCAAAATCAATTTGATAACAACTTTATTTCAAAATCAGCTGCAAATTGTTTGTCATTTCGCAGTCAAGTGCTAGCAGTAAACTAACACCGTTTCCGACGCTACTGTTTTGTGTCAGTTATTTTGCAAGATCGTAAAATATTTTGTGAACACTTAATTTTGAATGGCCAATTACTATCGGAGTGCGACCAACTAAAATATGTTGTTAGGTGTGGCGTCAAAAGTTGGTTTTGTGTTTTTTTTAATGTGTGATAAATATAAGATATGATGTAATCCGTGTATCGTAATATTACATGGTCTAAAGTTAACGCCTACGTCATAATTTTTGACAAGTCCAACTTCGAATTTTAGTACTTTATCAAATGTATAGCGAAGGTAGCATCTTCAATATCTAAGGAGTAAATTATTAAGGCTTTACGCTACATTAATAGCATTCATCTATAATTAATTCTCAGTATAATCTACGGCTTACAATCTAAGTTAACACAATGCATGCCAATATTCTAGTTAATTAGTCGACTTCATTACTATTTATTTCTCCCCGTTATTGGATACTATCAATTTCAGTTCCCAAATAATATTATATGATACAAAGTTATTGTAATCATAGGCATTGCTGCCATGGAACTTTTGGTATGAAACCCCAAAGCTTCTATTGTTTCCCGAAGGATTACCCTTTTCCGACCTTCATCATTCTTAACGCTAATAACATTTTGAGGTCAAATGCAATATATTTAACTTAGAGTTCATTATGAATATCTTCATTTGTTTTGGTGGCAGGGTTCGTGTAAAAGTACTTTTAATTAAAAATCCTTTTTAAAGGATCGTATTAGGAAAAAATTAAAATTGGAAACAGTGTTAGGAAAAGGATCACGCTTGCGTGTTGAATTATATGATATAATTACTTGTCACGATTGAATGACTAACTGATTGACATCAACACAGAGCATAAACTGTTTAGACTTTTAAAAAGTTGGTATATTTTATGTAGTAACCCCCTAACCTTTTTGGGGCGGAGAGGAATAAGTCTGTGAATAAGGCTCTAATAATCAATTGATATTTACAAAGCACCATTTAACAATGCGAGAGAAGTCAAAGACTACAAATAGTAAGGCATAATGTGACAACAAAAATGTACGTGAGCTAGGTATTGCCTTTTATTTTAAATCAATAAGACTAAAAACAAGGACTACCTACAAAACTTTACAAAATAAAGACAGCCGCCTTGAGTTGTGAGTGAAGTGAGCCGCTATTCGCCTTCTCTGCATAAGAAGAGACCATTAATTTTCATCACAGATGCACTAAATACGGATCACGGTGTATAAACATCACAAAAACTCCCGTTAAATTGAAGGTTTATTTATTTTGAAAGTTGGTTAAAAACAAGGCCCTACCATTTTTCTAATTCAATGAAAATCAAAACGTTGCAGCTACGCATACATTGCCCAGTTTCATAAGTTTCAGTAGGCAACAAATGAAAAACAACGTGACCTATTTCCAACAGCGTTTTTGATCACATTCATGTTATTAAAGGCACTGAACCGCCAAACCGGCAATATTCAGTAGTAGTTCCCCATATTTTAGTTACTATCCATTTCAAATATTCATATCTATGATATAAATATAGGAGTGACTGTATTTCTGTCTATCTGTAAGTTCTCAAGGCTAAATTATTGAACCAGTTATGATGAAGTATAGTTAACTAGCTTTTGCCCGCGACTTCGTGCGCGTGGATCATAGTTCCCGTTCCCGGGGGATTTCCGGGATGAAAACTATCCTATGTCCTTTCTAGAGTTCCAGACAATATCTGTACCAAATTTCATTTAAATCGGTTCAGTGGTTAAGGCGTGAAGAATAGACAGACAGACAGACAGACAGAAAGACAGACAGACAGAGTTACTTTCGCATTTATAATATTAGTATGGATTCGTAGGCGTAAACTGAAACTCCAAGGAAAGAGATAGGCTTCTTTTTCGTTTCAATAATAATTTTCTCTAGTTCACGCTGAAAGTGATTAAGCATTGCTTTCATCGGTGAAAGAAAACAATGTGAGAAAACCCGCACTAAGTATTAGTCTAGAATTGCCAATCCGTATGAACAAGCGTAACATAGCGTATATTATGTTACGCAATACTCGTGCCTTCTCTGTACGAGAAGAAGTCTTTATCTGCAGCAGGACACTAATAAGCTTGTTTTATTAGTATGAAGTTTGATTGTATTGGAAATACTATTGTGTTAATGCAGTTATTTACCATGTTAATTTAGTTTGACATAATTGATCTTAATTTAATTACTATTTCTCAATTTACAATCATATTTCATGTTAAAATTGAAATCATAAACTGTTATTTGCAACAAGAATTATGTTCTGTATCTAGCCCGTAATTTCTATTCGAATTTATTTCTTTAGTACCTGTTACAATTCACCTTAGCATAACAATACTCAATAACCGTAAGATTATAGTCAAGCGTTAACTGTATTCAAAGCAAATTAATGTTTAAGCTTCAAGAAAATAAATAAACTTAATTGATTACCATCTTATTTCAGTCGGTTTATATTTTATAGGGCCTCAGACAGCTCACAGCCCATTTATATCGGTTCTATGATCGCTTAGTACTAAAACTATCAACTTTATCCAAGGAGATATAATAAACAAACCGATAAATTATCCCACACAATACTAGGACAATTGATACGGGCTTTAACACAATTTTATGTAGCGGTTCACATTTATAACTAACATTAAATTTTGAAGTTAAATCAACATTTAACGACTGTCGCGGAATAAGGTGGATGAGACATCTATTGGACGTTCTGATTCATTTAATTCAAGTTGTTTTCTTTGATAGTTGATTTGAGATTACGTAATAAAATATGTAGCAATAGAATGTGGGCTCTGAAGGAGATGGCGGCAAAAATATTGCATGTAGCGGAGATGAGAATGTTGAGATACGTGTAAAAAATATCACAGTATGAGTAGTATAGCGGAAAAATGCAAAATAATATATTTGCTACGCTATAAGGTGTGTAAGAAAATAAAAAAAATACTTACACTTTAAAAATGAAAATTTATTACACCAAATTTGTAATCAAGAAACACTTCAGACAGAAAATAAATCTAAAGGTAAAATTGGTTAGTAGAAAACACTTACATTGGATATTGATGCTAAAAAAAAGGAATGATGATGCTATAAATTAAATCAACAGATTTTTTAAAGAAGAATAAAGAAAAGATACAGTGTGTTCCTAGCTTTACCTAACACTTTTTCATGAAATAATTTATGAGTAGAATTCCTTACTTTACGTTGTCTAAGCTAGTCAAAAGCATGCTTTTGCCGTTTACAACAGCAACTTAAAAACTTATCAGGGTTCTCATGAAAAATGACAGGTGAAACACAGGCTTTTTAAAATAGGTATAAAACATCACCGGTTATCAACACAATTTATAGAAATTAAAGTTCCAATAGATCCTGGAGCAGGAGTTTACACAGCAGTTATTTCAAATGCGCCTAGTGGCGCTTCAGTCTTCAAATTTTAATTAGTGATATTTAAATGCGGTCCGAGAACCGAATATTAGTGTTAGTTGACTTCTTACATGGGTTAGTTACAGCAACAATCAGATTATTCTTCCGTAAATCAGTAAATCATGACTTATGGCAAACTGGATCTTAATTTATCACTTGTTTCGCAAAATCACGACACAAGGGAAAAAAAAATACGAGAAATACCTGCACTTCTATGCGGTATATTGGTTATTCATCCATTGTAATATCCAGCCAATTTCTTCAATTTTCTTTAAATCATGAAAATACGTGCTCTTAACCGCTCACCATGAATCGAGCATATATTATTTGAACAACTGAGTGAACTGACTTATTCAGAAATCAATAATAGATTCAATAAAATTCACAGGAAAAAAAGACCTTTTGTCCATCAACTCCAAGCAGTAAGTGTCAAGAAAAAAATCAGTCATTTCTTTTCTCCAAACAGCACCGATCCAATTTTAAAAATTGACCAAAAAGAATTTGGTAAAAAAGGTTAGCGAACAAAAAGAGAACTTATTTGTCGAGCATGAAAAAGGCCAAACAGTAGCGTAATGCTACATCATCCTCAAAGCAGCAAAAAAAAAAAAAAATTAAGGGACAACCCTATAATCATTACAAAAAAATAAGAAGAAAAGGAAGAAAAACAAATCCTAAATCTAAACTGTCCATCATCAACAGAAAGGAAAAACTAAAGCACGACTGCAAACGAAAATACCTTCAATTCATTCAAACACCTACACCACTAACTAAACCGAACAGTATTCGCTAACTAAAGAATAACCAAAGACAAAACAGACTGTCCTAGAACAGCCCCAGATCCCAAAACGAAAAGGACTAACCCTAATATAACCTAAGGGACTAATAAAGTAAGAGAGAAAAAAGAACTTGGTGGTGGAAAATACTTTCCCTAACACCATCTAATATACAATCTTTAAACATCTTCATCGCGGAAAACGAACTCGAGTTAAACTCGTAAATAAAAAAAACATAAGTCAAAACCGGTTTATCGATACGTTGGACTGATACCCTAAGGATACAAGTTGTCACCGTACGACATAAAAACTCTATGACAACACTAACCGCCAAAGTAACTGTCAACTCACACACCTAAGAAAAAAGAAGACAAAGGTGTGACACTGACAACAAAAATTATGGCCGTCAAAATATGTCAACACGTAAAATAATGACAACCCAAAACATGGCCGCTGAAATAATTATGTCAACACGTAAAAAGGTGTAACGTCAAATGTTAAGGCTGAACCTAATAAATTTAACCGACTAATACAAATGAGGTATTATGTTACTGACATCAAATCAAATTAAACCAAATAAAAAAAATACCGACAATGGGTTTATAGGATTTTGAAAATATAAGAAGAAACTAATCCAAATCATCATAAACCTCCACATATATTTCGAAAAGCAAAAGTAAAGCTTCCGCACGTAAAAAATGTCCGACTGTCGACAAAACCAGGGTCTCGAGTCTGACGTTCCACACGCAGTCTGACTTTCGACCAAACGATGGGTCTCAAGTCTGACCAGGACCGGGAGAGAAAAAAAATACGCGGGGAAAACGCGCAATAACAAAACCTCCCGGGGAAAACGTGTGGTTATATAAAAAAAAACCGTGCGGGAAATATATGCAGTAAGGAAAATGGGACTTGTAAGGAGAAAAATAAAACACTAGTGAGAAAATAAAATCATTATGCCAAATAGGTCCGAAATTAAAGAGTGACCGACAGAGGTTTTTTTAGAATTTTGAAAATTGAACATTGAGGGGAAATTATAACTCTATGCCTAATAGGTCCGTAATTAAAAAGTGACCGACAGTGGGTTTTTAGAATTTTGAAAAAATAATTGTGGGGGAGAAAATAAAAAAATCACAATACCTAATAAGTGAGCATGCGTGCGAACGAGCAAAAAGCACGCCATGTCACACAAATTAAACTAAACTGAACAACGATTAGAATTATTAGACAACGCACTTCGGGTAAAAGCCACTGCCAGATTCAAATCAAATCAATTGAAGTAACTTCCATTGGAGCGTTAAGATTCCTGCCGAACTGCATCTCATCACGTAGTTTAGACAATGCGGGAAAAATGGTAAACCGCAACAAATGTGAATTAAGCTTATCACACACAGTCACAGCAGCACGCGTGAGTAGACGACTAAAATGCACGCGATCGTATACGACCGACACCTGTGAACACGCGACATAAAATGCCCGCCTGTACCCGCAAACAAAAATACACGTATACACTCGACCAAAAGACGCACGTGAACAAGTGACAACAAATCAAAAATGCACCTGAACACGCAACAAAAAAAATGCGAGTATACACGCGACAAAAAATACGGATACAAAAGACGCAACAAAAAATTTGCGTGTCTACAAGACGCCGAAAAAAATCGCAAAAAAAATCGCGTGACAACAAGTCGCCAAAAAAATCGCGTGACTACATGTAGTGACTAAAACGTGCGTGATAAATAAGACTCGCAACAAAACACGCGCAAAAAAAAAAATACGCGTGAGAAAACGACTAAAGGAGCCGAGAAATTGCTGAACCTATAAATGCGTAAATAGACGACTAAAAATACACGCGATCGTATATACGACCGACACCCGTGAACACGCGACCAAAAATGCCCGCCTGTACCCGCAATCAAAAATACACGTATACACTCGACCAAAAGACGCACGTGAACAAGTGACAACAAATCAAAAATGCACCTGAACACGCGACAAAAAAAATGCGAGTATACACGCGACAAAAAATACGGACACAAAAGACGCAACAAAAAATTTGCGTGTCTACAAGACGCCGAAAAAAAATCGCAAATCAAATCGCGTGACAATAAGTCGCCAAAAAAATCGCGATCCTATAAGTGCAGAAATTCCGTGCGACAAAAAGACGCAGAAAAAAAAAAATACGCGGCAGGAAAATTAAACTGCTAAACGCTAGTGTAAGATGTAGCGATGTGTACAAAGATAACACCTAACTAACAACCTAACCACGCGAGTGCATAAGACCTGCTCCTAAGGAAAGAAGCACAACTGAATCCGCACAATTGGTAACAAACTCGCCGCCTGTCACGTGCTGTATACGGCAAGTCAGCTGCAGAACCTGTTGAATAACTAAATCACAGGCATAAAAATCATCTAGCAGACCAGAACACTTACCTGCGCTGAAGCACGTCGCCTAATTGCAAACAGAACACATACACACTGTAACTACTTCTAACTACTAAATAAATTACAGGGTAAACATTTATTATTGGGGGAAGGAAATAAAACACCAATTTAAAAGAATAGTTACACAGATTTCTTCAAAAATATTTGACAAAACATTAACAACACATAACTCTCTTTTGCTTCACACAGTCGGGTAAAAATAAGGGTTGGTTTTCACTAGTGTGAAGAACATCAATCCTTTTAACTGAATTAGAAATACTGGTGTAGGTGCTCGTCAGTCTTAGTCGTGCAGCGACAAGCCCTCCCTGAAACACACAAAAAAAAGGCTAATAATAATAGATTTAAGTTCGGGCGCCATAATATAGCGGAAAAATGCAAAATAATATATTTGCTACGCTATAAGGTGTGTAAGAAAATAAAAAAAATACTTACACTTTAAAAATGAAAATTTATTACACCAAATTTGTAATCAAGAAACACTTCAGACAGAAAATAAATCTAAAGGTAAAATTGGTTAGTAGAAAACACTTACATTGGATATTGATGCTAAAAAAAAGGAATGATGATGCTATAAATTAAATCAACAGATTTTTTAAAGAAGAATAAAGAAAAGATACAGTGTGTTCCTAGCTTTACCTAACACTTTTTCATGAAATAATTTATGAGTAGAATTCCTTACTTTACGTTGTCTAAGCTAGTCAAAAGCATGCTTTTGCCGTTTACAACAGCAACTTAAAAACTTATCAGGGTTCTCATGAAAAATGACAGGTGAAACACAGGCTTTTTAAAATAGGTATAAAACATCACCGGTTATCAACACAATTTATAGAAATTAAAGTTCCAATAGATCCTGGAGCAGGAGTTTACACAGCAGTTATTTCAAATGCGCCTAGTGGCGCTTCAGTCTTCAAATTTTAATTAGTGATATTTAAATGCGGTCCGAGAACCGAATATTAGTGTTAGTTGACTTCTTACATGGGTTAGTTACAGCAACAATCAGATTATTCTTCCGTAAATCAGTAAATCATGACTTATGGCAAACTGGATCTTAATTTATCACTTGTTTCGCAAAATCACGACACAAGGGAAAAAAAAATACGAGAAATACCTGCACTTCTATGCGGTATATTGGTTATTCATCCATTGTAATATCCAGCCAATTTCTTCAATTTTCTTTAAATCATGAAAATACGTGCTTTTAACCGCTCACCATGAATCGAGCATATATTATTTGAACAACTGAGTGAACTGACTTATTCAGAAATCAATAATAGATTCAATAAAATTCACAGGAAAAAAAGACCTTTTGTCCATCAACTCCAAGCAGTAAGTGTCAAGAAAAAAATCAGTCATTTCTTTTCTCCAAACAGCACCGATCCAATTTTAAAAATTGACCAAAAAGAATTTGGTAAAAAAGGTTAGCGAACAAAAAGAGAACTTATTTGTCGAGCATGAAAAAGGCCAAACAGTAGCGTAATGCTACAGTAGGTAACCGAATTTAATAATGAAACTAGAAGACACTGAGAAACAGTTGCAACTTGCAATACCACGTGCAAGACCATCAGTTTTTAATTGCTTAAAAACTCGAAACTCTTCTCCATTTCCTCCCTTAGGGAGTATTTGATTGGGTGGATTTTGGCAATAAGAAAATTTTCAAAGGAGACTTTTAGACTTTTTTTCAATTCCCATTTTCCCCCTTAGTTTTTGGAAATATGCCATATTGTTTTCATACTGTTGTTTCTGGTTATACTAAACTCGCAAGCACCACATCTTAAAGCATGGATAGAACTGTAATCATAAATTTAACATATTTGAAACTAGGTTATACTTTAGTAGACGTTTATGTCGGTTTTATGTCTGCTTTCAGACATAATAGTATTTATATGGCAATTGTTATCTTCTATTGTTTTATCTCAATTGTGCCTATTTTTATTTTCTTATGTACTCTTGTATCTTTTTAAAGAGGGCAGTTAACTCTCTCAGGCTCAGGGTGATTAAAAGAAAGGTCCTCATTATTGTATGTATAAAGTAATCTGGGATTGTAGCTTTATGACTAAAAAGTATTTGATAAAAAATAAAGTTATTCCATTATTTTTTAATGTTATTTTTTGTTTTACAGGAAACGCATAAGATGTTGGCAGACAAATGAAGAAAGAATGGAAGAAGAAAATGCCGTAATTGTTTTCCAAATTTCGTTCTTTGACTTTTTTATATTATTTTTAAGCTTAATAAGTAGCTGTCCTTCTGTAGTATAGTAAACATATTAATTACGTTGATAAAGTGGTAGTGAATATTGTTCGGACAAACATTTTGCGTAACCATACTAGCACTTGGCTGATTTTTATTTTAATTAACATTGTCGTTAAAGTAATTCTGATACAAAATGAATGTGTACTTAATAAATTTTTATTTTAAATTTTACAGATTCTGTTTGAAACTCTATAACTAAAGACTTATAAGTAACTTTTGAGTTTAAAGCTTATATTTTTTTTTCGCTAAAAGGTATTCTTATATTGTTTTATATACCAAAAAGGTGTCAAATGACGATAATCGCTTGCCAGAAGTATAACAAGCATCTCACCAGCCTTTGTAATACATTTTCAATATTTTTTTGTAGAATAGGTGCTATGCTATTATTTAGGCAAAACCACTGCTCATTCTAAAAACCTAGCGATTGCGGTAGAAATTCCTTTAAATTCACTGCATTCCTACCATCCTAAAAACACCAAAAATACTTTCCATAAAAACGTGCCAGAGGAACACACGATTATTTTTTCTCGAATCACTGCAAAATAGACCGTAAAAGTTTAAAACAACGCCGTAACTTCAGGATCCAGCGCTCAGGGGCCGCGGCGAAAATATCAATAAACAACTACCGGCAAATAGTGCGATTTTCCTTTGCAGTTTACCTAAGTGCCGACCTGGGCAGTTTGGGATGCATTCGATATAAGCCTGTTTAAAACTCGCGATTAATATTCATAATTAGAATTTTAAATAAGTTCAGTTTGATCGAGTTTGAAATAGATTATGAGTAATATCACTGTTGATCACAATAGTTACTAAGGTTACTAGGCGAAATATTTGAGAATAGGTCACAAACAAATCTATACTAATATTCTCAATGCGAAAGTAACTCTGTCTGTCTCTCTGTTTTTTCTTCACGCCTAAACCACTAAACCGATTGGAATGAAATTTGGTACAGATATAGTCTGGGACCTGAGAAAGGACATAGAATAGTTTTCATCTCAGAAATTTCTTGGGAACGGGAACTATTATTCCACGCAGACGAAGTCGCGGCCAAAAGCTGATATCAAATAAATTAATACAGCTGTTGTTTTCTGTTTTCTGCTTACCTCGTTCGTCTTCATTAAATCTTTCATCTCCTGATTTACCATTTTGAAGGCACTACTGAGCAATCATTTTTAACTTTTAGTTTCAGCTGCTGAAAACATTGAAAAATGAATAACAAATTTAATTTTCTTGGAAGTTACACACTCTTGAAGCGTAATCTTTTACAAGTTTTGGTAAAATGCAATTGTCGGCGATTAAAACTACTTCCTTAAACCTTCAAACACGCGAGATTTGAGACACAATAGAAAACAATAGCAGCCCGACAGCCGGCTGTCTTCATGTTGGTCGTCAAAACGTTTAAAGCGTTCCTTTAAAATAAATGATCATTCTCCAACACATTCCAGAACTTTTTATACCCTATCTATAAACAATCTTTCTGTACCGAACTCGGTAATTGTCAAAAGATACGTGCCCATCGTCACCTATTTGTCGATTCATCAAGTGAAGTGTGAAGTGTTGTGACACCTATATATTGCCTCATACACTGTTACACAATGTTATTTGTAACGTTATAAATGAAACTAATTTGTAGAGATTTTATTAGTATTATAGATCTAATCGTTATGTTATTTTGATGAGATGTTTTGGGGACTCTAATTGGTAGGAAGCTTCAATTTTATTCATTTAGATTTTGTTTTATTTAAAGCTTCATTGTAAATTACAGTAGTCGCTAGTTTGTTGTATATAAATCAAACTGTCGATGGAGGTATATATTTCTATTTTATGGTGGAACTAAACAGATACTTGGAATGGGCAACTAGATTCATTTTCTTTGTTTTTGACGTTCCAAAGTCCTTTTTAAATGGTCTATTAGAAATAAATGATTTAAGTTTGAGTTTACTTACTATTACTGCGGGATAAATTAAATGTTGCTTAGCATTTTTTTTCGGTTTCATTATTACTGGTATATGTCGCAAATGTCAAGCTACTAGTATAATATATCAGAGTAAATGCCACGTGACAGTTATTTATTCTCCATGAGTTTAGTATTATGACTAGCATTCAATAAGTTTCATTTGTTTTTTTTATTATTGGATAGCAAGCAAGCTGATGTTTGACGTGATATTATCGCTGCCTATAAACATCTGCAATACCAGAGGCCTCACAAATCCGTTGGCATCCCAGAATTAAAATGAAAGGTACGTACCTATTGGGCACGCCGTAATAGCGGCGGTAAGACCCCTATTTGAGGAGTGGCTAGAGAGGCGCCACGGCGCTCTCACGTTTTGCTTGACACAGGTCCTCACCGGACATGGTCAGTTCGGGAGGTTCCTGTGTCGGATTCGAGCGGCAGCGACGCCTGGGTGTCACCACTGCAGCAACGGTCGCCTGGAGGACACGGTCGAGCACACGGTGGAGGTGTGCCGCGCATGGGCGGACCATCGACGTGTCCTCATATAGGCGATCGGCGGCGGTGACCTCTCGCGCCCGGCGCTGGTCCAGGCCATGCTTCGGGGCGAGACGGAATGGGATGCCGTCGCCACCTTCTGCGAAGCAGTTATGCTGGTGAAGGAAGCGGCGGCGCGCGAGAGGCAACGACGAGCCTCTCGCCCCGGACTAATACCCAGGCGAAGACGTCGAGAGTCGCAAGACGACTACCGGCCACCGTAGGCGCGGTTCTGCGGATGGGTAGCTCGCCGCCCGGCTAGGACCAGGACCGCGTCGACGGCGCGTTAGTTTAAGCAAATTATCTGTGTATTTTTTTCTATGGGCCTCAGTTGCCTGACAATAAATGATTATTATTATTATCTATTTTGAACTTTACGTTTCTCGGGACCCTGGGGCCCCGGACCTTTGGAAGGCGTACGAGGGGCCGAAGCCAACTCGCAGAGGCCCCTTAAATATGGCTTTATTATATGAAGTGGGACACCAACCGGCGATTATCCCTATATGCACCACTCAAGTGCACCTAAGGTCAACCCCCGGTTGGTGGTGGTCTATTGCAGGTCATGGAATAAAGAAAGTATTGGACTATGGGTTTGGGTTGTTGAGGTGGATTTGTTACCTAAGACTATTGAACGACTATGGCCCCTGCCTGATCAATGTTTGTATACACGGATATAATGGCAGGGGGTGACTTGCACACTCAGTAATTGGGCCCCCGAAAACGGCCGCTAGCACATAGTGACGTAGCGACAAGGGGGCAACATATATCGAGGTGCTGGAGGAGTGGAGAGGTATTCCACGGCTATCAGGACAATCCCGGAAGTACGGTCAAGATCCCTACCAGCATCTTACTGGAATACTTCCTTCCCCCGAGCAAGTTTGCTCTTGCGAATCTCCACTCAAACCAGTCAATTAAGGCAAGAGTGAGGTGGGAGCCTTGTTCCTCGTCAGTGCTCACTCTGGCCGGCCAATGAAGGCAAGCCAGAGATGAAGAACAAAGGGTCTCCCAGGAGGTCAGGTCCGTGGGGGTCGCTACTGCCCAACAGCTCGCCACAAGCTGCCCTGCGGGTTTATTATTATTATTATTCCATATATTTATTTTTTAAACACATTATTTACATTTTTAAATATTAATATAAAAAGAAAAATAACATTTAAAAATATAAAAAATAGTATCCCACCGGCATCGGGAACAGGATCCAAGCAACCGGTGGTCAGGGCTCTAGAGAGAGGAACCTCCGGACAATGCGCGCCGTGTCCAGGAGTACCGCTTTCTGCACCAGACCCTTGATCCAGCCGCCTAGCGAGAGCCTCCTCAGATGTTGATCGAGGCTCTTCGCTATTATGCCATTGGCCGTCACGACTATCGGCACAATGATTGCTGAATCCACATCCCACATTTCGACAACCTCGCGAGCCAAGTCAAGATACTTAGTCTGCTTATCCTTCTCGGCCTTCACGAGGTTCTCGTCATGCGGGACGGCTATGTCAACAATCATTGTCCGACGCTCTAATCGATCTATTACCACAATGTCAGGCTTATTGGCAACAATAGTCCTGTCAGTAATAATAGATCGATCCCAGTACAACGTAACATGGTCATTCTCAAGAACTTATTATTATTATTATTATAGCAAAGACAAATATTTACTTTGCTAATCGATTATATTCTTATCAACATAAGAAACGCTACATTTTTATTTAAATTTCAAAATGTTCTGATCTTGAAGTGTAAAAGTCCTTTGGGCGCTCGCATTGAGTATGGCTACATATTAGCTAATATCGAGTAGCGGGCCGCTCGGCGCCTCCCGTCTAAATTTGTACCATTCCGAAATACGCTTATACCGACACATTATCCCGTTTTATGACCGATAAAAGTCAGGCGAAACGTACTACATTTGTGGCGCAGCCCTTATTTTCAGAACCTAATATACCGTTTTCTTTATTGGCCCCCTGTCCTTATATTTTATAGCGAGCATGCATAGATTTTTTTGGCGATTTGTGTATTTTACCGTCAAGCAATAAAAGCAATGTTTGTATGATTTTTATTATAGGCGCGTGACGATTTTTCTAATACGGAACTTTTGTTATAATTCATAAAAGATTTAGTGTCGCTAAAATGTGATAGAAAGCGGCTGGAAAGCTTTTATGTTCTTCGTTATGTTTGAAAATTTATTGTCAATAAAATCTTAATCATGCGACCGAAGATTTGTGCAAACGTTGCCTTATGTCAGTTAAGCGAAATGAGGATTTGTAAGGGCGTTCAGGTCAAATATCATAACTGTTATTATTGGTGTTGCATTAGTATGGATATGACTTTATAATATACCAGCTGTCCCCAGCTTTTTGACTCATTTTAGGTTTCTACTCCGATTCCGTTGTAGCGTGATGTTATAATATCCAATTAAACATCATAATTTATTTAATTAATTTTGCATCACGTCAACACAACGTGCACAACGTTCTAAATGGATGGTCTACCGATCCTTTCCCACTATGCACCACCAGAAAAATAACCACCTAGAGACCTACACTTTCCGAACGACAACTTTTACAAAAGGGCGAGGAATGTAGATCATTGGATAGACAGACACGGGTGATTCTATAAGGGTGCCATTTTTCATTTGGGTGTACGGAACTGCCGATTGGATTGCGAAAATCGCAAAAACTCACATTGACTATTCTCAGAACCAAAAAAAAAAAAATAGAGACGTCCCTCTACTTTATATCTAAATGAATGTAGTCGGAAGTAGATTTTCTCATTACATTCATTTTTTTTTTTTTTTTTTTTTTGTAATTATATTATGACTTTATTTAGAAATAAACTATTTACATACGTAACACAAAATATATACAATATTTACAAACTAAATTACTATACTTAAAAAAAAAAAAGGAAAAACACTACAATTAAAATATGATAGCATCAAAAAACTCCTCCGCATCGCTGTCAACCGGTAAAGTGCCCAAAAGGCTGGCAGCATTGCCACGTTGGATGGCAATGCTAAGTCTCTGGCCAAAATAATAGCCAGCCTTTGGGTCACGGGAAGAGTCAACCAGTCTTTTTGATAGTTCTTTAAATAAAAGGTGGGCACTCGGACCCCACGGCCCGAGGGTTTCAACCCCAAACGGCTCAAAAATATAGTTACCAATAAGGTTACTATACTTCCGCCGCTTGAGGTTTTCCGCAGCCGAGGCGGCAGCACCGGCACAGCACGCCGTACTAGGAAGGTGGGATGGCGCAAGAGTATCGACACAGGTAGCGTCCCACACTAAAGGCCTACCCATCTTCCATGGGAATAAAGACATACCGTCCGGTCTCTTGCCATCGTCGCGTGCCAAACCGTTGGGTTCTAATACAGCTGGAACGCCGACGGCAACAAGAGCACGTCGAATGATGTCATTAATATTCGCGTGCCGCGCTATACGGCCCGCGCTCCGGCTGCACGACAAACCATGGTGTCCGAAGCCGTTGACAGCTTCCCCACAGTGACAGCGATGCGGAGAACAACAGGCAGCCCCTAAACGGAGTGAAGCAGCGAGGCGGAAAGTCGTGTCGTCGAACAAAGTGCCAATGTTCGACGACGGTAGTGCCTGAAGCCAAAGACCCGACTCCCACCTGCCCACAGCTAGCAGGCGCGCTCGCTCCGCAGAAGTAGCAGATGTGGAGAGTAATTGACTCTGAACTACTCTGCAAAGCGGCTCATCCCAATGTCTCTGGGATGATGGGTTGTCGGGTGGATCAGCACTTGGGCAAGCAATCCTCCAGGCTTCTATAGCCTCGGCTAAGTACGGCACACCAAAATTGATCAGTGTAGGAGCAAGAATATTCCTGATCAATTCCTTAGTGCCGTGAACCGAGGATATAAAAGCTGGCAGACTAATGCTAGAAATTTTGCGGACGCCGAGGCCCCCCATGCGAATTGGAAGCGTAGCTTGGGCCCAGGCCCGGTCGTCCATTGCCAAATTCAAAACTGAAGTTAAAGTTTGACGGATAATTTGGTCCATTTTTTCTAAAAGGTCATTGTGTTTCCAAATAGGTGAAGCGCGAAGAAAATATGTCAATTTAGGGCCGAAACAGCAGTAGCGAATTATAGTAATTGCCGAATGCATTTTAATTTGTAATAATCTTTCCGAAATGTCATTAAAATTTTGTATTTTATCCTCAACGAAGTTGGGAAAGGAATCCTCGAAGATTGGAGACCCAAGGAGATGAAGAGAATTTTTTTCTGTAATTTTAATATTAGGGGCTAATGTGTTAAATTTTGAAAGGGTCGTTTGTCTGTCGGTATTGTCACTTATAAATAATTCACATTTCGAAAGGTTAAGGTCTAAGCCAATGGAATAGAGTTTGTCTTTTAAAATAATTAAATCATTTAAAACGGTATCTACATCACCTCCCAAGGTACCATCATCGAGGTACCAAACGTTGAATTTAGAATTTAGTTGTTGAATTATTGGATGTATTGCAAGACTGAAAATCACTGGCCCAAGAGGATCACCTTGCTGACAGCCAACAGCGGATTCCAAAAGGTTATCACGATATAGTAATTTTGAAGGATGTCTGTAGCATTGCCAAAGGAAACTAAAAATTTGGGGAAGTTCTTTCTTAACTTCTGCCAGCAAAGTATCCCTATTTACTGAATTAAAGGCATTCTTTATGTCAACCTTCAGGATAACTTCTCCTTTTCCAGAATTTAGATAGGTCGACAAAGCGTGCACGGCAGCCTCACAGCCCCCTTTAGAGCCGAAACCCAGCTGCAGGGGCTGAATTTTTTTCGAAATAGCCTCACCAAAAAATTTACAGCAAATCTTGGCTGCCATGCGACGATAAGTAGTCCCCACAGCAATAGGACGGATGCCGCCATCCTTCTTGCGCAAGGCGCATAGGTTGGCCCCGTACAAAACATCGATGACGGATCCGTCTACCTTGCCGGAGAGCATAAGATTGATCAAAGCCGTTAGCTCCTTCAGGAGCATCTCACCAGCCTCCCCGGCGCCTGAAGAAATTAAATCCTTAAGGTGTTGAGGCGCCAGGCCGTCGAGGCCGCCGGCAGAACCACTCCGAAAGGAGCCAACAGCCATGGCCACATCTCGACCTGAAACGGTGAGGGAAAAAACATCGGAATTTGGTGGGTCGGGAAAAGAAAGGCCATCTGCTGGGGCAGGGTGTTTGCTCTCCAGTGCAGAGAGTGTTTCCGGAGAGCACGGTGCCACCACGTCACTACTGAAAAGTATCCTGGCCGCTCCGCTAATGTCACCTTCCCCTAATTTTGATTCTACCAGATGAGATACACTCCTAGAATAGGTATATCTCACTGGTGATGAATTTTGATCCAAAATTTGGGCCGAAACATTACAATTTTCTTTAATTTGTGCTGTTAAAGTTTTTTTGACTGCCAAATTCTTTTTAATGTGTAAAATCCTGTAAGGGAAGGTGAGTAATTGTTCCCAGGCATGTTGCGAGTTCTCCCGGGCGGCAAGACGAATGCAACCTGCTAAATTTTGTGCCACTACTGGTCTTGCGCCACGAGGAACTCGCTTTATAACAGGCAGAGAATTTTTAAATTTTGAGAGAGTTTTCCAAAAAGGATCCAAAATAGGTGTAGTTGAAGAAGAAGCTGATGGTGGAGGAATAGCGTTCGATAAGAGTGCACATTGGGGTTTGTGAACCTTCCCAATGTGCACGTTAAGACCCCGCTTACCTTTAAAATACCGGGCCTGGGTGCAGTGAGGGCACCTCTCCAGGATACCTAGTGACGCTGAAAGTTGACTTGCACTGCCCGCATCACTGCTTCCATTATACATTACAATTAAATTAGATAAACTTATAAAAAAAATATATTATATTAAAATAAAAATGTAATTATAGTCTGACGCGACTGTCACTTTATGACAAATACTGCGTGGCGCAGCCGCGCTAGCTGCCCAGGGCGCTGCGCCGCCGCGGCTGACATCTCGGCGCAGCCCTGGCAACCGTTGCTGTGGGCGACCGCTTGTCTTGCATTTCTTCAACAGCAGATTTTCAAGGAGCTTTTCGAGACTTACAAAGTGCAAAGTGTTCTATATGTACAGTCGCGGTCTGAAAGTGTTTACCACCATAAGGATCACAATTGCATGCACACATTCAGGCCACAAGTTCTAAATGTCTATTTCATGATAATTTGATTGATCATAAATTCTTTTTCTAATGATATGACAATCAATCGCTTTAGGTGATGCAATGATGGACGGACTACTATAAAGGTTTGATATACAGAAAACCTACTTTGAAAAACAAATTTTTTTTTAATAAGAATATTAGGAAATAATAAATAAAAGTTTTAAAAATCTTTATTCAATATAGCTGATATAACATCACTCCGCAGCTATGACTAATTTAGTTTTTTGAATAAGAATATGAAGAAATAGTAAAAATAACACTAAACAAAATCTTTATTAAATACTAATTGTCCCCGCGGTTTTACCCGCGTAGTTCCCGTTCCCTTGGAATTAAATAAAAAACATTCCTATGCCCTTGCTCAGGCTATAGACTATCTCTGTACCAAATTTCATTTAAATCGTTTCGGTAGTTTTGGCACGAAAGCGAGACAGACAGATAGTTACTTTTGCAATTATAATAGTAGTATGGACTAGTACGGATCCACAGCTATGACTAATTTAGTTTTTTTTAAATAAGAATATAAGGAAATAATAAATCAAATCTTAAAATTTTTTATTGAATATCTAGTATATCATTACTCCGCAGTTACGACAAGTGCATAGATGCAACAAGACACGTGCAGAGATCAGTATTTCTGGTATCATTTCTGGTATCACTCGAGCACAGCGTGATCTATGAGGATTTCTTTCATTTTGTTAGTTCCAGCGCTAAACCATATGCCCTCATAATTTTTTTATTGAGTTTTAATCAGCAGACCGAGCGGGCCATTGAATGAGACGAATAATTTCACGGTGCAGAATGAACCACGCCATAGTAGCACAAGCTGGGTGTATCCGTGCATTATCTTGAACGTAATTAATGTGAGGGAATCCTGTTGCAAGATACACTACGTAGTAGGCAGTATCACTTCTTCCTGAATCATTTCTTCGCCGTGACGTCTTATTCAATCCTCACAGTAAATCACAATAGTTATAATGAATTTTCGTAATAAGACACTAATGATATAAAACTATGTCCATTTTCAAAGATTGTCTCTTGCTCCAGGGTTAAACTTGCCATTTTATTTCGATATGAATAAAAATATTTCGTAAAATTTTACTCTTGTCTAAACGACGTTCAAACGATGTTTTTTGACAAATGTCAATTCAACAAATTAAGAAAAGAGCTTCATCATCACTTATGGCGAGATAAATACACGTTACTAAAGCAAGCAGTGACTTTGGCACTATACCTGTCACTGTTACACAACTGCCAAACGTCAAGTGCACGATAGAGACGAAACATGGCTAAGCCTAAGCCGTTGCTTAGTAACGTATTTGTTATTCCTCGTTGTGTCATTTTGCATAATAACTTCTAAAAGGTAGCAAGTAACATGATAGGCATTATAGATTTTAATGAAAAAAGTGTGATATAGAATGTACTTTCAAAATTGGTAAAACTTTTCAGACCGCGACCGTACAAGTAGATATCGCCCAGTGCTGCTTGTTGACGATAGTGGGTATATAAGAGTTGTTTGTTTGATTGAACGTGCTTATCACTATATTGTTTCACTTTGTCACTGAATAATTGATGAATTTAGTATTAATTTTACAATGTAAATGGCTTGTTTTTGCTGAATTTTGGTTTTGCTGCCGTTGATGTGTCAAAGTAAGTCACAGTCTTAGATTATTATAATCTAAGGTCCTATATTGCAACCTTGTTTGCTTATTTGTCTTGATAACACCCTCGCATACGAATTGAGCCGTTTCCTTTAGTCTTTCTATAAACTAAAAACGATTCAGATCTTTATACTATTTTTAATAATTAAATTACGGGAGCACAATGTTTACATGACAACTAGCGCCATCTTCATCATTACATTCATTCTAATCTACATTTAAATTCACATTTAACCGTGTACAATTGATATTGTAACAACATTTTTTTTTTAAAGAGAAAGCACGTTTCACATTCTTCAGATAAGTTCCGATTAAAATATCTGGCACATTAAACCATACAAATTCTGTTCCATTTTTGAATTTATCTTGTTTATAAGGACTATTTTGAGGTGGTGAAGCAGGACCTAGAATGGAATTTCTTGCCAGTACTTCTCCATATGAAACAATATTTTGGAATGGGCAACAAGATTCATTTTGTGAATGACGTTCTAAAATGACTTTGTCTAATGAAAGTAAAAGATTTGATTTTGACTTTGACTTACCATTCCCACCACAAATCAGAAACCTAATCCAATACAGACGTGAACAAAGCTACCTAATAACAAAACGTTCCTTGTAATTTGAGTCTTCATAACTCATTTCAGGGTCCAAAATTAAATAACACAGGTTCTTCAGACACGACCGGATTTCTGTGTAATATAAAACAGAATTATTCACCTGTAGTAAATCAGTTCGGGTAGGTATACCATCTGTCCGAACGCACTTTGTAATTTAATTACAAGTTTTTGTGATGAATTCCCGCAAAAAATCCTGTCAGAGAATCTGGTTGACGACAGTTTTTGGTTTTAGGTAATGCCTAGTGTTTTGTGATGGCGTGATTACCTAGCGGTGTGCGTGATATTCCCGGGGACATGAGGTTGCAAGTTTGATGCTAGGAATTTTTAAGATACTGTTGTTTGTTTCGTCCCTGTTGTTTGTTTATCACCCTATGACGGACTGATAAAAAATAGTAAGTCCGCTTATTTACGATGTTTCTTTTACATTTTGTAATAAAAATAAAATGTGTAAACATGTACACTTCGGAAAAAATACAAATATTCGTCCCGTGCGAAATCGAACCCGTGACACGCATCGCAACAGCCAATAAACTGACTCACTTTTACAAGATACCTTTACCTTTTTTTTGAACATTTTATATGGTATATTATCATATCCGTAGCCTTTTTCCAACTATGTTGAGGTCGGCTTCCAGCCTAACTAGATTCAGCTGGATACTACTGTTTCACGTGGACCGACTGCCTATCAGACCTCAACAAACCTGTAACTGGGCGACAAGATACCTCTTGGTTAGGCTGGACAGACTTTCTTGCTTACCCATAACGACTGGTACATATTATAGTGTGGTGGTGGTATATATTTCAGATAAATTACATAATTAGTGCATCGGTGCTATAAAATATTTTTTTAGAATCTATACGAATACGAATAATAAATAATGCCAAAGCAAATAGTCACCCACCAACCACAATAAAATTACACCAATAAAATCAAAACCAAATCAAATACCGCACAAATTCGTTCCCATAACTCAAATTCCTGGCATTTCCTCATTTACCATAATTCACAAACGGGGCGTTCGCAAAAAATCAGCGTCAGTCATTTTTAACCCTTCAATGGTCAGGCACCGTGGGAACGCGAATCTCCACCCTAAATGATCTCGAGAGCCTAGCCGTTTCATTCACGAATTTCCTGCACGCAATGAAACCGCAAAAGCGCACTACCTGGTCCCAGAGAAACACATGTGTGTTTCTCTGGGATCTGGGATGTTTTTCCCAATGCATAGTAGAACTTGAGGGTTATCTAAACAACGGTGTCGTGTTTCAAAATATTTTTGCGATACAGGTGGCTGTTTTTTCGTCTTTGTTGTTACATTGTATTGCAGTTTTTGGAGGTGCGTCAGTCGTTCGGTAGAAAAACTTAGTTATTAACCTTTCAACGACCAAACGACAGCCGGCTGTCGCGCTGCTATTGTCTTTCTATTGTGTATCGAATCACGTGTGTTTGAAGGTTAATTTCAAAAAAACTCTTTGATACTTGCCATGTTTCGTGCCTCCATGAAATGTGAGTTCCTTAACTTAAATTTTCTTTATTTTCTTAAGTTCCTTAATTTAATTAAAAGTCTTACTTACAGAATTCTTCAAACGTTAACATCAAGAAGAAAAAGATTTTGGCAATGATAAACACAAAGTAAATACTAATAAAAACAAATATTTTAAACACGTGAGCTCGACGACACTTTTTTAATCTCGTTTTAATTTCAATTTGGCCAACACTTGTATTTTCTTCCGTATCGTTGGCAAGTTTTTAACCATATAAACCCGTATATACAAATCTGAACTAATTCCTAAAGGCCATAAGGCTCAACTCACACCGAAAGAGCGGCGAAGGGCAGCGAAGCGGAACGCAGTTTCAATGTCATATGAATTATAACTTAATTTTCGTAACTATAATACTTATTATCGCATGAGAAACTCGTTTATGGAATTCGCAGGAATTCCCGCGCCGTCGCGGGCATTCGAGTGACTCGTTCGAGTTTCTCATGCGATAATAAGTATTATAGTTACGAAAATGAAGTTAAAACTCATTTGATAGGTACTGAAACTGCGTTCCGCTTCGCTGCCCTTCGCCGCTCTTTAGGTGGGAGTTGAGCCTAATAGGATTTGTCTCGTACGAGAGTTGAACATGCGACAATAAACCCAGCAGCATACCGCTCAACCATTGCGCTAAACTCGCCTACCAATTGTTTCCTCCATCTACAAAGGAAAGCAAAGACCACCAAATCCACTTATCTTGTTAAAAATAACAAATATTCCATTTGTAGACTGTTGTTTTTCCATTTAAATGCAAAACACTTTTTCATTAACAGGTAATGCTAAAACCACCCCAAAACGAATTAGGAAAGCTCCCTTAGGGATATATGAAATTAACGACTGAGATTTACCATCTTAGAATACATTATTATTATTTTTCTAATGCTTGGTACAAATATTTTAAGGTAGGCCTGAAGGCTAATTCAGTTTTCTCTGGAGGATGTATCTGAAACAAGGTAAATTACTTATACTTCCGTGTAACAAGAGTAGACAAAAGAAATCTTTAAAATGCAGAGGTAATAATTGCTATTTTTGTAACTTCATTCGCTTTAAATTGAACATTATGTAAAATGTCTAAGGCATTAGCGGGCAAAATTCTCAGGACTGCTACATTTTTATTCAAATGTCATGATATTCCATAATGTCGTCAATTATTTTTTATTTGAATTCACTAATAACCTATCCGGTGTAATAACTTGCTCCTGAAACTAAACTTCATTTCTGCGGTGGCAATGTGAGGCTTATGGTATTGTAAATGTCTTTAGCGGCGATGACTTTAGGACATTAGATGGACCGTTACTCTTTAGCTTATTTGGCATCCAAAGATATAAAAAAAAACTTAGGGGTTTTTTCTTCTACATCGCCAATTGATCGGTCTTTCTTATTTGAGCTTTATCCCCTTAAATTGATTAGGTAAGTTGGAGAGAAACAATATGGTAACTTTCAATTCGAATTTGATATTGTACTACACTTTAATTTATTAAAGTCGACTCTACTCAAATTCAAAATTTAAACTCATTGACTAAGGTAATAGTTATTAGGTTTCCATCAGCCACTCGAAATTTAATAATTTACATGGCTAATTAAGAACTTGAATATCTGGAAATTGAATTGTCACATAATTAGATTTGTTACCAGATATTATTTGTGCAATTGTACAAAATTACTTTGCACTCACACGCGTATTGACGGCTTTCTTAACGCAATACATATGGTATTTGGTCTGTCTTTATTTTGTAGACATAGAGTACACAATCGCATAACACACAACTCATTTTAATTGAAAACAAACTTGAAATATCGCATTTGTCAGAAAACTAAACAGTAACAAAATTGAAATTTCAAAACTGGACGTCTGAGTAGAATTCGTTGTAGTTAATTTGCAAAGGGAGAGAGAAAAATCGGGTAGAGGGGTTTCAACAGCGTTTAATTTGTTCCCATTAATAATGATGATGAGGACACATTGCCCTCTGAGGCTACTAATTTTGTTTCCTGCGTCGGTAATTTTGGCATGAAAAATATGAACGTATATTCAATATTATTCATGTTTAATTAACACACAGTGATATTAATTACTTTACTTACATAATTTAGATTTGACGGTAGTTTTTCGGTAGGTAATAAATATTCTTTTTCATCTTTACATCTGAGTAAAATTTTACTAAAAAAGGATTGCCCAGGTCTAGCAAAACAAAAAAATACAAATAGGTCAAGAAAACCGTACAAAAAACAGTTTAATCTTTCCCAAAACCGCAGAAAAAGCTAGCTAAGTCAGCACTTAATTAATTATCGCCGTGACCCGAAAATATTTAAGGACAAAAACAAACATCGACCTATTAGTTATTCGGCGACTGAATAACAACTGGGCCTTATCTACGAATGCCATAATAAACTTTAAGCACACCACTGTGCTCCATTCTTCCAGAAATTGATAGACGTAGAGTTATCATTTGACAGCGTGCGTGCAGTATTATTTTGTCACGCAATACTTTGGCTGTGCCGTGCCCTAGTCGGCAAAGAATAAAAAAATATACAGAATGTTTTTATTCGCAGTTTTTTTTTTATGGATTAGTTACTGTTTGTCCTTAAGCGGCTTACTAATAAACGCAGCATAAAGTTATGACAGGTTTATACGTCAAAAAATGTATGGTTACACAGGCTTTATTCATTGCATAACTTTACACAGTGATTATTAGTAAGGGCATAATTGTTATACTTTGCCCCTGGATGACTTTTTGGTAAAGTCAAAACGAAAAAGGGACAAATGTCACTTTTTTGCGTTTGATCGATTATAGGATTTTGCGTATATTTGTGTGTTTTTAATAATTTACGTTTATCTTTTATTCAAAAGAAGACTTTATTTCTGAAATACATATCTTAATAATGCAGTATAACTAAAACATCCCTATAATTTTCAAAATCTACAAAATATTTATTTGTTCTGCAATTTACAGTACCATCGTCTTATACTACACAACTATTACAGCACCCCTCAAACCTACCTACTTCTTGATAAATTCATATAAAGAAAAGTATACTTACTCCTCTAGTTTTGCTTCCAAATCGATCATCATTATCAATTCATAGCTCGTCCAAGGCTAAACATTCCTTGTGTTTATCATAGTCTCTATTCATTTATGCGTTTGATTTAATAGCTGTATTTAGTTTAGAAAGTGAATATTAAATAGGTTTGTTTATATTCCGCTTCTATATGAACTTACTATCAATTCGCCATTTTCTTTTGCTGTCCTTGAAATAACTTTATCTGTCTAATTCTTTTTTTTTTTTTGGTGAGTGGGAAATCATCAAATGACTGCTCCCGTCCTGGGTGCGGCGGGAGGGCGTGTCAGACTTTTACTGACTAAAACCCACTCATGTTCCTTCGGTTGCCCTTTATGTTCCAGGGTCACGGTAACTATTAAAAACATTCCGCAACCCCGGCAGGCGTTGGCCCTGTTTGGCCCCTTCCTGTGCTGACTTCTTCTCTTTGAGGCGCGCGTGGAACACTAACGCGCCGTCGACGCGGTCCTGGTCCTAGCTGGGCGGCGAGCTACCCATCGCTCGCCATCCGCAGAACAGCGCCTACGGTGGCCGGTAGTCGTCTTGCGACTCTCGACGTCTTCGCCTGGGTCTTAGTCCGGGGCGAGAGGCTCGTCGTTGCCTCTCGCGCGCCGCCGCTTCCTTCACTTGCATAACTGCTTCGCAGAAGGAGGCGAATCTGTCTAATTCTTCGAGTAATTTTGTAACGTGCATGTTTTTCTTACTACCGCGGCAGTTGTATTCTTTAATAAAAATAATAGGCTTTAAAAAGGAACCACCTCTGAAAACTAAACCATAAAATTACTTAAACTTCTGGAGTCAGCGGATCAAAATATAATTGTGCATAATTAAAATAGGTAAACAAAACATGGAGAGTCCCTCGATTTCCCGAAAGACCTGTCTATGAGACCACCTGTACAGTATAAGCTTTCAAATACAATAAGAGTTTTCTGAATCTAGGCATTTTCGAGTAATCAACGAACATACATAAGAAAATCATTCCGACGGATTAAAACCTCCTCCTTTTTGAAGTCGGTAAAAATACTGCATTATTGACTGAAACGTAGTATTCTGAAGAGTATGCCTCCTCTTCTATGGCTAGTTATCTCTCATCGACTCGACTAGGTGTATATTTACTAAGATGGCGTTCTGCAGTCTGAGTACTCATACATGTATGTGCATTACTTATTCTATCGCATAACTTAGTTGGTTCCCTGGAGGCTACACTTTATCTCCTTCCTGATACATTATTACATACCCGCCAACTACTCTGACTTGTATACTGTGTATATAACAGCGTTTATGTACCTAGTAAGTTAAATGTTTATTTGGAACTAAAAGTTAGGGGTGAGGTGTAAAATTATTGAGTTTCAAACTCCATGGAAGTTGTCCTTTAATATTTCGCATTTATAGCCTGTTTCGGATAAATTCCGTTTAATTCAAATTCTGTTCTATTTCTTGTAGTTACTTCGTGCACATTGCGTAATTGCTTTTTCGGAGACTGAACCGAGATGTTGTGTATGTTCAAATAATCATTATGATCATATCTCACCCTAAAAAGTGTTTAGTGGTATACACTTTTTTAGCCCAGGTACTTATGAGTAAAAAGATGCCGTGCCTTTCAGAACATTCTACAAAGTTTCATCACAATTCAAACATTGGTTTACAACTCCTAGAGGACAGGCATACGGTCAAAATTATGATATAAAATATAAATAAATACAGTATCTACGACAAGTAAATCCAGCAAACAAATGAATATTTTCGTTTTATTGTTACTCCGTCAATGTTGCCACAATAGTAATGCATACTTTCCGTAATGGAACTTCTCCCCTTGTCCTCGTCTATTTTAAAACCTACTCTATGACATAAAACTGTAGAATTTTACGCCCTATTCGTCAACATGTCGTATGTAATAAAACTCGTTGTGGCCGTCAACGGGGCAAGGACCCTAGTTTTATACTTTTTTTTCACTCACACCCCTTTTTAGTATAAAAAGCTTAAAAGATCTTATCGTATTCCAGTTAGAGCATTTTCAAAACTGGTATTTATGACCTTCTTATCATGTGTGCTTCCATTTTTTAATCTTGGAGTACAATCGTATAATGCGTGATGATATTTGAAAAAAATCTGGCGGTTTTGGTAATAAAAAAGCTCTAATGCTGGCTCCAAAATTTATAATGGTTTTCGCTGGCCGTGACTTTGAAAACAGAAATGGCAAAGTCATACTGGGAGTGTATTTTTTTTGTGTCTGGAATTTCGAGTTTTAAAGTAAGCGAATTCTCAGTTGTGTTATTAGAATGAATACTTTAAGTGGTTTATTTGATGACTAGCTTTTCTATAATCTATGCTTAGTATAAGTTTAGTTTAGTTTAGTGGATAAGTTTTATAGTGAGACCTTAAGAATATTGTATTCTACTAGTGATATTTATTTACAAAATATATAATTATTTGTTTCAGAGATTATCCCCAACCGAAAAAAAAGCTCTCTAATACACACTTTAGTGTGTAGATGTTGATGTTTGATTCACTGCAAAAGACCAGATTTCAAAAGACTCGCATGCGTAATACGACCTTCCTCCTTCCAACATCAAGATTGAGTTAAAAAGCCGAATACCACGTTTCTTACATCGATCCTTAAGCAATTTATTTACTTACTATTGATGAATGCAGCTTAAAAAATTATAGAATAAAAACTATTGTCGACACCCGCTAATTACAAGTAGTCATATTTTTAGATTTGATTGTTAAAGTGGCTATAAATACATTTAATGTAAAAAATAAAACTCTCCTATTATAATATGCTGCTTCTCATGAACTATAATAGTTCATTAGAAGCAGCTCGCTAACAGAAAGACGGACAGTGGAGCCTAATAAGGCTCCGCAAACACACTACGGAACCTAAAAACGTCTGCAACGACAACCAACATTAATGAATATAACCTACATTAAATTAATATTAATTACAAAAGTATATTAATTTAAGTTAGAGCAGCATTAACCTTGCATCGAATGACAGGTCCATTATTTACGGCGAGTGACCTTCACGAGCCGACCCAGTTTAAAATGTCACCTTTGCCCTAGCCAAATGTCATCTAAGAACCTGATTTCTAATAAGAACAGAACTATTAATAAGAACGTTCCGGGATTATATGATCTTCACTGATTCATATTAGTATATTTTCAATTTTGCATGACAATACATTTGCCCAGTGGATACCCGCCTTTTGAGTAAAAGGTTGTAATTTCGAATCCGGGAAAGACCAATGAGATTTTTCAATTCATATGTACTTTCTAGAGTTTATATTGGACGCCTCGGAAAGCACGTTAAGCCGTTGGTCCCGGTTGTCATTCGTAGAACTTTGACAGTCGTTACGGGTAGTCAGAAGCCAGAAAGTCTGACCAGCCTAACCAAGAGGTATCGTGTCGCTCAGTTACTGGGTTGTGGAGGTCTGATAGGCACTAGGTGCACTTAAAACACTGATATCCAGCTGAATTCGGTTAGGCTAGAAGCCGACCCCAACATGGTTGGGAGAAGGCTATGGAGATGATGCATGACAATACTTTTCTTATTTTTGATGAATCTTTGTTAATTAATTTTATTAAAGTTAAACCATAAATACAATCTTTCCAATAATTGAGCTAGACTTCTACTTTCTAAAGTTTATCTTGAACATCAGACATCTGTGCATCTGTAGGTAATACGTCCGAAATCGCCAATCCGCCTTGAAGCGTGGTGATTAATGCGCATGCCTTCTCTATATGAGAAAATGCCTTTGCCCGCAGTGGGACAGTATTAAGCTGGTATTATTATTTGTATGACGAAACTATCTGTATGTATTGGACTATTAATAAAAATAAATCATATTAAACTCAACCCGAAATAATTTCGTTCTCGGTGACGCGTGACGTGACGGTGACGGCGATAATGGACAAACGGGGTAAAACAAAGGATGAAACTTTCTAAGAATATGTCCAGGCGCAGACTTAGAAAATCACAACTGTAATATAATTTAAATGCTTACCGAAGCATGGAGGTGTCACACTAACAAAGTCAAACTCGAGCAACTACTGAGAATTTCTCAGTAGTGTTCTAAAGTTAGGCTCATTGGTAAAACCTAATAATACTTTGCCCGCTCTGGGAATCGACCCCACCTACTCTCACCTCTCAACTTTCTGAGAAGTCAACGAGATTGTGAAACAAATATCTGATAAACAAGGTTTATCTAATTGGTCTAGTTTAAATCTATACTAATTTATAAAGCTGAAGAGTTTGGTTTGTTCCCGTTGTGCCCGTATGCCATATCCCCGTCAAAATAAATTTAATCACGTTTTACTGTCCCCGACAGTGGAACGTGATTAAATTTATTTTCCGTTGTCCCCATAACGTACATCGGCTTAAACTTAAAATTCACAGTAATTTTTAATTTACTCCGGCGTGTTGATATCAGGAACTAGTGGCCCGATTTGAAAAATTGCTCTTGTGTTGGATAGCCCATTTATGGAGAAAGGGTTTAAGCTACATAACATCACGCTTCGGGCTACGGGAGCAGAGTAGTAACACAAGATACGTGTGAAACACACATACAGTCTTATAAGAGTTTTTCTACGAAAAAAATACAAAGCAAAAATGTTACTGATTTATAAAATGATGTAAAATTTAGATTTGATATTAGTAAAATAGAGTATTAGTTTTATTTCAAAGGTCGTTAACCCGTAACATTAACTTAGTAAATTCTGCCTTTCAATATAATAATCTACTAAGAACGCTCTCTTTAGAAGCGTTATTCCAACAAGAGCCTCCAATGAAAATACGACGGTCAACCTTAATTACCTAAATGACGTCATTATTCCGAGACAAAGCAAAGCAAATGCCAATAACAGTGAAGTGGGTGCCGCCAATTACTATATTTTATGTAATTAAGAATTCAAACTGTCACCACGGCCAGTCACGCTAGATGGCGTGCCTGTAAGTCACCAATTAGGTCGGGTTTCTTATAAAAATACCGGAGGTAGCCACACCGGCCGATCGTAAATATATTCTGGTTCAAAATGTCATAAGTATCACATTTCTTTATTATCATATTTTTATTTGTCAGGTCATCCTATTCTATAGGACACATAAACAATGAGGACATTATTTTTTGTGGCGTCTATTAAGAAGCCAACGACTTATTTAAGTAAAATATTTAGACATGACATATTGTTTGAAATTCGAGACATTTTCTGAACGAACTTTTATATTATTAGGACGCTTTTGTAGATGACGAGACAAATAAAAATTGACGTAGGTATGAAATTGATAAAAGTCGAATGTGATTGGTGAGTCTTCTGCGATGCTTTATTTTTACATTTTATGCAAAATAACATTGTAGATATTTTGAAAAAACTGTGATATCTGTGAACAGAGCCCTAAATGAGGAGCCTTGGGCTAATTAAAATATCAGCAAGGCTCGAGATATCCGTCAGAACGGCCCTCCACGAAGTTGTAGACAGAAGCCGATGGCGAGACACTATTAAGAAGGAGTTTTGACAAAGGAGTCCTGATCCTCAGTAATGAGGAAACGACAGAAGAGGAAAGTTATATGAACACAAAAAGTAAACATTGCGTGTATTGCATACGTTCACTAAAATATCTTGCAACATAGGTACAGTTCCCTGTATAGTCATGAAACAAACATTGCCAAAACATTTCAGTAAACATTTTACACATCGCATGCTACCAAAAAGTATTGCTCCAAATCGGTTTCTTTACGAAGGAACATTTGGCACAATGTTACACCGATGCCAATAGCATGTAAAACAGTACAGGAAATATCTAAACATAAACGTTAGGCGACAGAGTGGCCGTATTATTTTTTCACCCACGCACTCTTTGGGAGATTTCGAGCATTTCCTTTTAACGCATTCTAAAAAGACCTCTATATAGGCGCAAATAAAAACACGAGTAACCCTTTAGAACGGCGCTCCCGTTGTTTCTATTATCATTGCTTGCTTTTTCGAGGGGCTCCAACATTTTTTCTCTTTAAAAAAAATAAGCAAGCTCCGGATATGGAGGCCCGTTCCGTTCCCCATCTGTTTTATTAAAACTGCGATATTGATCTCAATCGCAGTTTCGACGTTCGAGTTGAGGCCTTTTAATTGAATGATTCGATTCGAATCAATGCAACCGCGATTGTTGGATGTTTGACTTTGCTCAATTTATAGGCGTCATAAGTTATGAGTTAACGCCTACAGTGCTGCTGTGATGATTGGGTTCTGTTATCAGAACATCGATTTTTGATCTGCATGCATCTTTTATCTTATTGGCATCTTATATTTATGTTGTCTTCCTTATACTCCGGTCGTGTTTTTTTTTGCATTTATTTCTCCTTCAATTATTTTAAGGTGTTATTTTTAATTATGCCTTCCAATGTAAATCTTATGGCCGAATAATTGATCAAATATTTTTTTTAATATTTTTTTCAATAATTTGTCAAATCTGTTGCTGTAGTGTGAGTATTCGGCCATTAGGTTATTTTTTTCGTTCATTTATATTTCCTACAAAGCTAAACTTATATTTTGACAACATTCATTATTTAAGATTATTTATCGTCAAGATCACAATCATCAACACATTGGAATTTGAAAAAGCAATAAATGCCTATTAAAATATCGTCCATAGCTTTAAGATGTTTTAAAATATTTTCATTTTAAGTCTTTCTCTATATTTGGGAGCAGTTAATACGTCGTGTGACATTAAAAAGAAACCGATAGGAATGTCAGAGGGCTTTTAGCTTTGATTGTCAGTCATAAAAATTGGGTAGCAAAGAAAAAATGAGGACCCGAGGTTCATTGTCCTGGCTCGAGCCGAGTAAAAAGTTAAATTATTAATAAGATCCAATGTGCCTCTCCAGTCTCACATTTACTTCAATCAATACAAAAGCACGGGGTATTTTTTACTAGCAAAAAATGTCGCCGAAGCATGTGTTTAATAAACAAAAAGGTACGAACAAAAATAAAGCTTATTTACAGCGAATTCAATCAATTATGCCGCTCATGGTTGGTCGCTACCGAAATGTATAAGGGTACTTGACGTTCAGAGATGAGTTCGGACGCAGCAAAAAATTTCGCCGTCGTCGGTTGTCCTGTAAAAACTTCGACAGACCCAATGGCCGTCCGCAGCAAAAACCGTAGATGCCCAACGAGAATCTCGTGTAAAAAATTGGTACCTTTAATTGGATACGGTATTCCGCAACCTTACCAATTACCGGTAATTTTATACTATACGAATTCTGTCGGAAGAGTAAATAGACGTTTCGGATTGTCCGCCAATTACTATGTGGAATTGGTAGTGTTCTTTTGTTAAGTACAAATAAAAATAAAAGGGACTTGTATGCTCTTCTGAGAAAAGGTAACGTGTACACTTATACTAGATAGGTATATATTGCAAGAAAATGTCTTCTATTGATTATTAATATTATACGGAAACTTATTGTAGAGGTACGTAGTTACACAAGTTACAAACAAGGATGTTTGTTTTTCAGTGCTGCGATTTCCACACAAAAGAATTAATAAAAATGCAGAACCTTATATGGCACCTTTCGTTTCTTGTCAACTGACAGATTTGTAATCGAAAGAAATTGAGGAAAAAGAAGCACTAAATCGCTTTTTCGTACATCAAGAACATCACTAATGAAATCGTGTCGTCTATAGCAAACAAGCGGCGATCGCATCAAAAAGCGCTTACTCCGCTGACGTTTTTTACGTCTAATTGCAAGTTATTCGGCTCAAGGGAGGCGGCGTCTAATAGCTACTATTTACTACGTAGGAATAACATTATGCTCGTCTGTAGTACGTTGTTAGACGTTAGAAGGAACATTTTAATTAATTAGGTCTAGATTAAGGCCCGGGGAATAAGAGTAGAGCTCTTGTAAGGAACGTAAATAAAGTCTTGATCATGAGTTTTGCTTTTACTTAAGTAATTTAAACTGTAGTAAGTTTTGTTTAGTGTGATTAATTTGTGGCTAAACAAGTGCGCTCAAGCAAGCAAGTGTCAACAATGCAAAGTAGAACAATACAGTTTCAAAAATAAACCACTTCGCGATGTAATGCAAAGTGAAAGACAATTTCACAGTACTCTACGGCACCAAAATGCTTGCCCTAGAATTGCACCGCAACCGAATCTTTATATAAGCGACACCTGACCACAAACAAAACTGAGTTCTACTATCTGGAGCACGTTTGTTTTTACATAAGTGCACCACGAAAATAGGGTAGGTCTTTGTGCAGACCTCCCTAACTAGGTCGACGACAAAACGAAGCTTGCTGTTATTAGGCCGAACAAAGCCAGCTTGTTAAGAAATTGCACTATGCTACTACACTCTTTGTGTCAACTGCAAAAGTTTGGTGAACGAACACTTTTGTAATTTCCTTAATCATGTTACACACACTTTGGTCAATACCATGTGTATAAGCTATAAAAGTTGCGTCAGTGTGCGTGAATCTTCGTCAATGACCAGTGGCAAGTGAACCATAACTACACATCTTAGCTCAAAGACACCGGATATTTTGAGTCTCCCGTTATCTGTTTTTGAAGGTTCACGCTTGACTGGCCCTTTGGCGATGGTAAAACTTTTTGTTTGACTCGCTATTTTTCTTAGTCCCGAGACGGAAATCCAAACAAAGAGACGGGAAATAAAAGAAAGCCAAATTGAATGTCTGGGCCTGTTACAAAACTTGGGTAATTTTCGGCATTTTATTAGTTAACTATGAATTGTTTTGAATTCTTCGGTGTTTTGGGGCTATTCAAACTTGATCACTGGTAAAGACTTGTAATTTGTTTATCTAAAAACAATAAGAAGCTTAAGTTATAAGTACCCCAAATTTCTCGTTATTGCGATGTAAAATCCTCACGCATTAAAGCGTGTCTATAAGTACACACGAACCACTGCATTCCTAACTAAAAATAAAAGATGCACAATACGGACTTCCTTTGTCTGGGATTCATTGATCCAAACATAATATTTACAAAAGCAGGGGCCAATTTCAGGAAATAGTGGTAAATTGAAAATATACGATACCAATAGACCGATATAGATTAAGACCGAAAAATAACAGATAGGGTTCCAATACTAATATTGTTTGGCAAAGTGCCTGAAACAGTTTTAATGGTAAAGTTTGGTTTTAGTTTTAAAATTAAATGAACAATTAATACGAATATAAGTAAACCAGTGTTATATAACTAGTAGATCTTATTTACTGTCACCAGACACTGCGTTTGACATATACAATGTAAAATGCGCCGAGCTAAAACTTCTACCCTATTAAAATATGCTAAACGCAACAGCCACAAATGCCACACATTCACACATTGCTACAATAGGCAGATATTCGTGAACTATCAAAGTTCAGTGGGACCTTTATCCTTTCTAATCTACTCTTTGGTTCACGCAAGGTCGCGCGACGCGTGCGCTCAATCGACCGTTCCCGCCAATGATGCTGCAGTCATTGATATTGCGCGTTACGCCAGACGATTTACTACTACGGGCTATTTGCCTCCTACCGATCCTGGGATCCCCTTGATGTATGTGCGGGTTCCTACGGACTTTTGTTTTAGCTTTAACACAATGTTGAGTGTGCACCATCGGTATGAGTTTCATGGTGCGATTGCCAAGAGATGAATGGTCGGTAGCAATATGTATTGTTTTCGCTTCCGCTAAAACTGAGGGGCAATGTGGAGAGATGTAGGTAGGTGTGTTTATTTTTACGCTTTTGTCTCTTTTATTAATTTTGAGTAGGCAACAATGGACTGTCATAAAACTAACTTCACGGTTTTTCTTATAACTACCATATTCTAATAATTTATACCTAGCGCCAATAGTTCACATGGCAATAACTCATTCTAAAATCCGGTATTACTGATTTATGCGTCTTTGTAACAAAGTAAGAAACTGCTAAGCTCTGAAATCTCACAAAAAATTCGTACAAACTTACGTGGCATGACGACCATAACCGCTTAATAAAGAGGTGGCGAGCTGTTAAACATAAAAATTTATTGCTTAAAATGGCACAGTTTATTGTTTACCATATTCGAGTTGTTGGTAAAGCAGTAGGAGGCACGAGATACGATAACTCGAAAATTAATATTCTGTCAGCGAATGCGATTTTCGGCGCTGTATTTTATGATATCGATACGATTTGATCGAGACACTCGATGGATGATTTGGAGTGTTCAGCAAACAATTTATCTGCAAGTTTCTGTTCCGAGGGGCGTGTTTGTTTTGGAGTTGAGATTTCGCTTCGGCTTGTTTGGGAGATGAAACTTTTCGCGTGCAATATTATATTTTTTTTGTTTGCCCAAAGTTTGTGTGAAGTTACTCGTGATTTTATCTCGGATGAAATATAAAATTGATTTTATTTAGCCATTTGCAGTTATGAATTTTATCGATGTTATTATTATCGATAGGTACATATTCCTCTGATTACATTTTAGTCTCAGTGACCAATCTTACTAACTACTGTTATCCACTCAAGCGTCCAAGGTGAGTAGAGTCCCCAAAAAAAATCATGATTAAATTGTCCATGGTGAGTACAGTCACCGAACGACGTCGTTCAATTTAAATATGGATTCCGCCTTTATCGAGTGCTTGTGGTACAGTTGAATATTACTAGATGGCGCTTTATGAAGTTTGTCGTTCGTGAGTGATATTTTTCTGTGCATTGGCAACATAAAAATTAGAAAAAAAAATATTGAAATGATAGTTCGTAGTTTTTGACTATTGTGTGTGAAGCGCCAACAAAAATGTGGTAAGTTTTCTGTTTTTATACCTTATTGTTATTGTTATTTGCCTTTAAAATAAACGTTAAGATAGTTCTTTTGCGAAATATTCATTATTACGACCATCTCAATATGTTTACATAGTATAATTTAGTTGGAAAAGTTATAATCACTACGCCATCATCGTTTGATATTTCCTTGTTGTTTACATGTATTCTAATTTGTTATTTTTGTTAAATAAATGCAAAATATACGAGAATCCTTCACTATCAGCATATTAATGGCAATTTACAATCGAAATATATTGAGGTCGGGTCTAGAAATGATTAAAATGCAACACGTTACTCATGATTTTAGTGCTGGTGCTCGAGTCCACGGACATTTGTTTATTTTTTCATGACAGAAAACTAGGTAAATATTTATCAAATTTGGTGTCATTTAAAAGGGTATATCATGTACTATTATAATAAAAAAAATAATTGCTAGTAACTATTATACTTTTCTTGTAAGACTCGAAAATAAAAAAAAAACGATTTTTTTTTTGAATTCCCCAACTTTACTTTATTTTCATCGTTTATTATTACTTTTTTTTTTTTTTTTATTTATTTATTTTTATAAATTACAGATTCCTATTTTTTAGAACAAGGCACGCAATTAGACCTCTAGGGTCTGTCTTAGCATGCCATGGCATGAGATTTGGTCAACGCGCTGTTAACATTTATACTATAATCGAGTTGATGTAATGTTCTTTTAGCTTGCGCTTTATGTTTTTACTATTCATTGAGTCTCTAATGTCTACAGGTACTTAGAGTAATTTACTTGTAATTAAATTAAATTCTGGATTCTTTGAGCTTTCCGTGAGTATTTTTTATTCGAATGTAGCTTTAGCAGTTTTTCAGTAGTAATAGTTTTTGTTAAGAGAGTCGCGCGCGGTCGTAAAAATGAAAGTGACATTTCATGCGCGGACAGGTGAGCCGAGAGTCGCCCGCGCGGCTTGGACGCTTGAGTGGTTATGCACAAAATCTATGCAATTTTTACTATTCACTTAGTCTATAGTTCGATGGGACCACCAAACTTCCGAACTGCTACTACGAAATTTATATCAGAAAAACCAATATCAGTGTACCACACCATAGCAATCGGACGGTAGCACGGTATCCTATACTGTACATAACATGACAGTATTTTTATCATAATAGAGGCTAAACATAGTTTAAGACGGCCGTATTATGTTAGTGGTCCCATTATTTATTTTTTATTTTGTTAATTGCAGCAAAAGATTTGAAAACATTATTTCAAATGAACAAACCTTTTCCAAACTGTTCCACGATATTTTATTATATTCTTCAGAACTACTCTAAGGAAAAGATTATAATGTAATTTTCTTAGGAAGCAATCTATTTTAACACAAGTGTTTTCGATCGATTTTGTACTGCGTGGTCAACAAGGTTGCTTTTGTCTATAATTAATTAACTTACGTAGAATCTATTTTTATTACTAATTCATTTGGAACTTTGTAGTTCATTATAACATATTTTTTGTTCTTTTGACAAATTAGATCAATGTACGCTTTGAGGAGATTTATTTTTACCAATCCATACCAGCTTGAACTTTATTTATTACGTTTGCTGTTCGGTTTTATAGTTGAAATAACATACATAACACAAAATTTTCATATTTTTATATCTACTTTAAAATAATGGATTGAATTGACAACATCGTGATAATGATTCTATCTCTGGCGCGTTTACAGTACAGAAATAAGTCTAATTAATTGTCCTGTATCGGAATCGAACCCGTAGTAGTCAAGCATTTCACTACTGCGCAAACTATACCATCAACTGTATCGTTAATCTTATTATGTATACACATAGTATAGTTACATAAACCCGGTTGGTTTACCGGTTTTAGCAGAACAAATCTCACTTCAACTTATTCTAACAATTTCCTAGGCACGTGTAACAACGGAATACAATGCCCTCTTGATGCATCCTGTATACCTAGTACCGACAGCAAGCTTTTATTCACAATTGATGATTGTGGTTAAAAATAAGATGCATTAAATCCATCCCATTACAGCGTTTTTATCCGTCACTGGGTAAGTAGAGCAGTAAATGGTAAAGCCGCGAATCACGATGGTGCCGTTTTTAACCACAAATAGCTGTAATGTGGGTTTAGTGGGTAGAAACGGCAATGGAAATCCTACATTTACGATGACAAGAAT
The DNA here is from genome assembly GCA_033675125.1 of Athetis lepigone. Classification (NCBI taxonomy): domain Eukaryota; kingdom Metazoa; phylum Arthropoda; class Insecta; order Lepidoptera; family Noctuidae; genus Athetis; species Athetis lepigone. Next base: position 7,303,982 of record CM066244.1, read on the forward strand.
TATCGTGGGATAGTAAATGTTCGAAATGGTAGACTTTGGAATATTAGAAAGGCTGAGAATTTTTACATACAAGCAAAAAGGTTTTCACATTTTACAGATTTCAATTATTTTCAATACATTTTTAAGGTTAGGTTTAACTCTGAACAAAGTTTACGTACAAAAAAAAATAACTTAGCAAAGATCAGTATAAAAATAATACCTCCTAACTGATCAAAAGGTTTCGAGTTATAGCTATCTGTATTCAAACTGATTCAGTTCATCAATAATTTTATTCATAGCTTCTTATATTCTAATCGCTTCTGTATTTAGTGCTTAAGGATGTGGCAAACCACTATTAGCTTTTGTAACCGTAGTTATTATAATATTGTCCTGTGCATGTGAAATATCCTGTGCCTTATTGCAAATATTATCATTTTAGCAATCGACTGCTTCCGATACAATTTGTCTTGTATGTCAATATTTGTATTTCTTATGCAAAAGGAAATATTAAGACAAAACTGGTTTTTTAATGATTCATTTCCTAAGTTAAATGTTAAGAGCTCATTTGAGATTTCGATCTTGATATATATATCATGTGCACTAATTAAATAGCACTTATCATCACCTTTATTATAATAATGTTTGATTAAATTCCTGTTTCCTGTATGTTCATTCTTGCGCTACTACATTTTGCTTACTAAATTACGATTTTATCAATGAAATATAGTATTTAAAATGTGTTACTTAATAATTTTATGTGGGAGAAAAAAAATACTTGACTGGTTTGGCAGAAGCGATTTACTGATAAACAGCGTCCTTCATTGAGATGTCGTTCTTAATTTATCTGCGAGGGATTAAAGTATTTTGATTTATTTAATAAAACTGTTAACTGAGACTATTATATTCTACTTCTATTCCTTATGTCAATCCAATTGTATTCCCGACCAAGATATATATTATCATCATGATTAACCATCCCTTTTTCTTCATTCAAAACATCACCTCCATTTAAATGTCCCATCTTATCTCCAAACTATCCCGAAACTCTCACCCTTTAATTAATATTCACGTCATGAAGGTTACCTTTCTCATAAACCTTGTTCATATCATTAATAAAACAAACAATCGTACGAGATGAACTGATAAATTCGGAAACGTTAATATTAACATTATGCAATTCGGTTTCTTTACGAATTCGCGGTACAAGATTAAAATTTATTTTGGGACCGTCAGCTGTGACTTTAAAAATAAGTACTGAGATAAGAGATGAAGCAAAAAAGTTTTAATGCTAGCTTTCTCAGTAGTGTGAACAAGATAAAAACGGGCGTGAGAAAAGCACGTTTTTTAAGAAAACAAATGTAATTCAATACCGGTATGCAGTAGCTAATTAATTCCGATCGAATCGGTATACTTAATTCCCCAATTTTAATACCCATTTCGAGCTGTTAAATGTGTATTTTACAGTCACATAATAACGGAGCATTTAGTGCATTGGTTTAATTTTATGTAGCACAACAGGGGCTAAATTATTTTGCCTTATTTGTAGATCTTTCACCAAAAATCCTATCAACTTTTAAAACTGATAATTATGTTTTCCTCAACATTAACCGCTTGAATGCCGAAATTAAATAAATTAAAAGTATAGCTATTCGTGTAGATTAGATCAATTCAAAATGTCAAAGATGTCGAATAGCAAATAGTCTCAGGTACATATTTTTAGTATAAATATCATCTATTCTAAAGTATTGTAACTGTATTGAGAAAAGCACTTTTAGTACTAAACTGGATCAAGTTTTAAAAGGTCACGGCTAACAACCTCTATACAACATTCTTGCAGCTTTGTTAACAATTAGGTCCTTAGACACAGCTTGACAAGTTCTTTTGTAAAGAAACAATGTGTTTTTATCCATCATATTTGAGCTCACTTCTCGTTTACGTTAAAATATTTTAAATAATACTGTGATCAAGAGTACATTATAATTTCTGTCTTACACTGCACTTTAAAACTTGTCATGTCATGAAAATGTATCCGCAGGTTTCGATTCCCAGATCAATTTTAGGACACTTTTAGTAGCTGGTGCTGATGAATGACTGCTCCATCGAGTGAGGAAAAACTAAGTGAGTTCAACTTGTGTTTAGACACACCATATTGCTCTATAGAAATATTATATCTTCGTACTTTGTTAATAATTTGTTAGTAGAACTTTGACAGTCATTACGGGTAAGCCAGAAAGTCTGACCAGCCTAACCAAGAGGTACCGTGTCGCCCAGTTATTGGGTTGTGGAGGTCTGATAGGCAGTTACTTCACATGATACACTGGTATGCAGCGGAATCCGGTTAGGCTGGACGCCGACTTCAACCAAGTTTTGAAAAGGCTGGAGAAATGTCGCAAGTACTTTGTTATTACCTTTAACATTTGGTAACGTTTTGGTTCGGTCTGGAGCGTATTTCATCAATATTTTGTATCAATACTTACTTAAAAAAACAGTCTACTAGCATAAACCTAAACTCACTTAACACAAGCATGTAAAACCAGCAAAAAGAATCAAGGCCATAAAATATACATTACAAATTTCAAATACATACGGTAAGCTTACACGGAGGAAGTAGGCGTCTTGCCTTCTGCGATCGCCAGGCCGATAGTGCGGGCGTAATAATTAAAGACTCTGACGCTGCTATAAAATAGCCACGAGACCCAGTTTAGTTAGGTTTCTTCGATTTCCTAAATGGAGTAGCCGATAAAAATAAAATGATAAAATTTTTAGTGATTCTTGATTTTGTTGAAGTAACCGATATTATTGGGTCTGCAGTAGATAGTAATACTGTAAAGTTCGAAATAGGGATAACCGATTTAGGCGGAGATCAACCGATGATTCCAACTTTGAGGATAGATACGGTTAGCCCTAATATTTATGCGGTTCAAAAACTAATGGACACCTATGCCAAACTCGTGGCTGAGTTTTTGCTGATTGAATATATTATAGACCACCGTTTTATACTCTAAAAAGAACTTGAACCGAACATCAGTCAATGAATTTTAATTCTAACCGAGTGGCATGTCGAGCCGTTCCGTTTTCCGTAGTTTCGTATTTTGGTTATCTGTTGCTTGTTAACTTGTAGTTGTGATGGTTTGCCTTTTTAAATTTGTTATATGTGATGATACTGATGGATAGTTATATACATCTACAAGAGCAGCAATGATTGGGAATACTTAAAACACACTAAAGTTTATATTGGATATCACTGACATACCGTGTCTCGGAAAGCACGTAAAGCAGTTAGTCCTGGTTGTTATTCGTAGAACTTTGACAGTTGCTACGGGTAGTCTGACCAGTCTAACCAAGGGGTATCGTGTCGTCCAGTAACGGTAGTCGTAGAGATCTGATACCTATGTAGGCATTCGGTACACGTAAAACACTTGTATTCAGCTGAATCCGGTTATGCTGGAAGCCAACCCCAACAAGGTAGTTGACAAAAGGTGATGTTACGGACACTTGATGTTACATTATCATAGTTACCGTGACCCTGGAACATAAAGGGCAATCGAAGGAACATGAGTGGGTTTTAGTCAGTAAGAGTCTGACACGCCCTCCCGCCGCACCCAGGACGGGAGCAGTCATTGGATGATTTCCCACTCAACAAAAAAAAAAATGTTACATTATCATATTGAAACGTTTCCTTAATAGACGGAACCCTGTAATGAATAGGGCTTTTGATACGCCTTACTTGTAATAACAATTATAACGATATGTGTCCCTGAAAACCACAGGTACATACACACAGGATATACATTTGCAAAGTTACATATTTTTACTTTGGGTTCTAAATCAGCACGTTTTTCAACGCTACACGAATAAAATTTGGCCTAAATACATAATTACGGCTCACCATAATTTTAATTTAATATGCGAAGGGCGGTAATATATCCAGTATTATCAGTAGCAGCCAAAAGCTCGCGAAAGTTATTACATAGACCTTTCCCTATCGCGATGTTGGGAGGTTAATATTCTATTGTTTCCACCATATACGGTACGTGTAAATCATTCGAGTATTTTTTGAGATCTGTATCTCTATCGATTTCAATAGCGGGTTCGAGGTAATGTTTCTTCAGATATGTATGTTTTTTTGCTTGAAGAATGGACAGCAGTTTTGTTTATGGCCGTTTTATTTAAATGTTGGTTTGGGATCAACAGTTCGGTGTTTTGTAAAAATCTCAGTTGTTTAATTTGGGTGAAGTGACCATTCGCAATTGAACTCCTTTCAAGAAAACGCTAGCAAAGTCTTAATGTGCCATCCCATGAATAATATAATAGTAGATTGTATTACAAGGGCGCAAAGTAATATTATGAAGGCGAGGGCGTTTTTGGAATCCAGAGCGAAGTGAGGGATTCTGGAGTAGAATCCCGAGCGTACTCATTTTTCAATAAAATACATATTAAAAACCATTTCGTCAAATTTTTTTACGAGGATGCGGGCTGTAGTTCGCGTGTTTTATTTCTTTTTAATTTTTTTTTATTCAGCCACGGCGCGACTATGGCCGTCGTACCAGCCATTCATTATTCTAACAATATTTGCGTTCGATTTCTTTGGCGTTGAGCATTAAGACGTTCCAAATTCAAAGAGTTTTGCGGCGCACTTATAACAGGGCTTAAAAAAACTTTTAGGCGCATATTTTGAATTTGGAGCATCATTATTGCCCGCTGAAAGTTTCTTATAGAAAACACTAACTTTGGGCGTACTTAAAGGGGAACAAAGTCGTCTTTTTCGAATAGGTGGGATGAAAAATATATAAAAGTTACCTAATGAGATTGATGACTAAAAAACAATTACCACCAATACATTTCTATTAGATTAAAAATGACGTTCTTTATAGATTTTAGTACTACTTTAGCTATTACTAATAAGAGCACGACAACTTTAGCACTTCCATGGAAAATTCCCACTCGCATAATTCAGCATAAAATCTTTTAGTAACACCTTTTATATTTATTACCTCAGCCTTGGTCCGACGTAGTGCATATTTACAGCATTTTTATCACACCTAAGCTAACGACCATCTAATTAAACTGTTGTACACAAGTTTTTTTAAAACCTAAACCTTTTTTTAACATCAAACTGGACTTCACGCGTGTTTTAACTTTTTTATTTACCGCCGCAAGATTTATACGGTTCTTTATAAATTACGGAATCTTCTTTCGGAATCGTGTTATATCTAAACAAAAGGATCTCGGGCCGTCCCTTTGAAAATACAGAAGGTATTTGACTCGTTTTATTAACGTGGTGAGATCTAATTTGTTATTAAATGAGGCATTATGCTCGTGTTTGTAGACAGAGGGTGGGTTTCGGAATCCAATGAATTTTAACTTCTGTCATTGGGAACATTTAAATGTTTTAAAGGGGCTCGTAATGCTTCCGTTGCTGTAGAATACCGTATTTTATGTGCTCAGCCAGTTTTTGAGGTAACGATTTTTTAATGTCACTGCTGCTTTGCCGTTAGGGAAAAAAACAGGATATTGAATAAAAAATTAGATGGCTACCACCGTTGTCACAACAGTTGTTTTAAACAAATCCGATTAATTTTACATAATTACCAAGGTTCTTGTGTGTTTATTTCGAAGACTATAGAATTTATTTTGAAGAAGAAAAGTAAAGAAGTTCAGAAATAACAATAGTGTTACTTTATATTAGGCGTGAATCCGGTGCATATTACATAGATAATGCATGATCCGTGCCCAAATTTACCCGACTTACTCACGGTGTAATAAAAAGGGATTCACAGAAAATATATGCCCAGCCAGGACATGCTACGGTCGAATATAAATCATCCCTCAGTTTAACCTTAGGTCAAGAATAATTGACGTAACGGTGACATAGAAGTTAACAGAAACCAGTGGAATATGCAAACTAATTATATAATCAAAAAAATTACGCTACGATTGATACATGTTAATACAATCGACTTAAAATAAGACCCTGAAAGAAAAGACAAATACCACTAAATCCACTCCTGTTCTCATCAAACACTGATGGGGGTCTTTCTATAGTTACTAAAAAAACAGGTATAAATAAAAGACATTTTCCTTAAGTAAACCTTCAAACGCCGAAGTACCGTTCGGTAAATACACAATCATTTATCTGGATAATCATTCTTCGCATGAAAGTCTACAGTATCAATATTATGCCCACAACAACGTTACATTCTATTCAATGGTTACCAATTTACGCACAGATGTGAAAATAGGTAAAATAGTCTGTATTTTTTGGTGTGTATTTCATTTGTCAATGGTATTTGAAAAATGTAATAAATATTATAAACCAATTCTGTGTCGAAGTTTTGTTTTGAGGAAAGAAATTTAATATTGTTAATTTATTAGTAACAGTTGCATATTGGCTATAAAAGCATTTTATTACTTTAAAGATGAGTCGAGACGGCTTCTAAAGCGAAGTTTTAATAATAATGTTATTTACATTTCATTTGTTTTATCCCGACAACCATTGGGTCCATTATAAGAAGAATAATTATTTATATTAATATGAACGTAATTAATAACCAAAAGACCTATATGTAACTTTCAAGTACAGTGAGCTTCGATTTAAATATTATGTCCAGGATGCTTCAGCTACCGCGCTCTATACTTAAAAAATATAATTATCATTTAGCTCCAATAAACATCAAAGCTAGCTGTCATTGTCCAGCAAATATGGAAAAAGCAGTCCTAAAAGGTGGCAGAACCTTTGTGAAGTTGGATTAGCAAAGAAACCTTTTTTTTGGAAATCGATAGATAGAGACAGATCGAAATATAGAAATCTTGTAATTTTGACAACTAATATTAATAGGCATAAACGGTCACTAAAATGTAATTTCTACACCTGTCTACTCTATTGCCACTGCGCTCTAGAGTCGCCACACAAACGTTATCGCGACCGCATCGTAGGGAGATTAAGGCTGTGTGGTGGGAGGCGAATGCAACGTCATGCCCCTGTGTGTTTGGTACAAGTTATAAGACGTTAGTTTGAAATGCTTGTAAATGATAGAAAAAAGAGAAAAATATTTTTAACAAATATGGTATTTGAAACTCGTATGATACGTCATGTTCTAAAATAATTATGGACAATTTACTTAGGTTTAGGTTATGTATACGAAAAATATATCTTACAGGGAACACAATGCTTAAAACCAACTATTAATTTATTAGTTTATCTTAAGTACCAAATAAATTTTCTATAACCCAAGTTTATATAAATAAAGTTTAAGTATCAAAATCGCAGTCCAACTCGGAGGAAATAAACCCCGCTATCTGCTTGCCCCTTACAGAAAATTTGTAAGATGCTCTAAGCCTCAGGGAATGGACAAAATAAAAATGAACAGTCTCCTTGTTGGCTTATCGGAATAGATTACTTTTTCCAAATGTCCTCTAGGGGAGCAGGTTCGACCACAAGGGATATTTTTTTAAATCGTTAAACTTTGAGACAGATTTGTCAAGGCTTTTTTGGCTTCAGGGCCATTTCAGAGGGGAATACTCCAGTCAATGAAAGGTAAGCTCCTGAATTTTACGTGACAATTTTCTAGTGAGTTTTCCTTTATTTTTTCTTTTCGAACACGTCCGTATTCGGTTGCGTGTGGGCGAGTTAAAACATAATAACTACCATTTTACAAATACTCAGGCTCGCTCCCTACCGCATACAGTGAGACGCATATTTTGAAGTACCGGCTTAAAATTTCTGAGATTATTTTTAATACCAATCGTGTTTCGTCCATTGTTTTCTTTGTGACATATTTACTTTCGGTGCACCGTGTACGACTTATTTTCGTTGCTACATTATTGTTTTAAAAACTTTCTATACATTGTTGCGACGAACAATTTTTTAACAGACCCTGTTGTTGGCGTATTTTGAAGTTGTGCTGCGTAGGCAATTTTATTACATCTTCCTTTTTTATTAACTGTATAACAAAAGAGAATTTACAAAAATCACGCCTTAAAAAATTAAATTAATAGCAATTGATAGCCTTTCCACCTGGCATACCCCACGCAAAAACTAATCATCTTTATTTGTATCACATATCAGCAAAAACGTGACAATAGAACGTTCCTTAATTGTATAGCGAAAAAGTTTTTGTCAAACCACATGTTGATAGGAATATGATAGCTTCATTTGTTCTTCTTCATAATCTTTTATCTCATTATAATTCGCTACGGGACGCCGGCTCGGGTTTGTCTATTATACCTAACAATAGTTCCACTAAATTGTTTTAATAGAGAAGCAGAAACTGTTAGTCATTGTGTTTTGTTGTAAATAAAACCTATCACCCCCATACTCACCACACCTGGTTTTATTTGAGATGTTATCTTGAGTGTTCTAATTATGGCCGTATGTGGACTATCTACTTAAAGCTGCGTTTCCATTAGAGATGCGAGAAGATGCGTAGCTCAGGATGTGAAATTAACCAATTACAACACAGCTTTGTCTAAGTTGTGACAATGAAACGATATCGCTAGTAATTTTAGACAAATTTCTCGCAACGCATCCCTCTATCTTTGGTAGAAAAGTCAGGTGTATAACAGTAAAAAGTTTTGATTCAATCAATAACGTATGATGTCTAAATAATGTGACTCATCTATTTGAATATCGCATTGTGAGTCTGAGTTCAAAAATGCTTATAAAAAGCACTTTGCGAATCATTGAAATAGGCAGACAGTACTTAGTTTAAGACTCAATCGATAGCTATTCAAAGAAAAAATAGTCAAAATGTTGCTATTTAAGAATAAACTGACTGTGGTTCGTTCACTTATAAAATATCAAACCAAATAATACTTAGACGTGTGTGCCTAACTCGGTTCAATGCCCCTAATCACGTTGGCATTTTTGTTTCGCCTTTGTTACTTTTTCTTTTAATTATTTATGTTCTTGAATTCGTGTCCTAAATAAGTTTTGTTGGTTTAATTATTTATAGTTGCCTAGTGTAAAATAGTTAGACGTACTAGACAATACTAGTAATTTTATCTTAGGAAGACAAGAAAAGTTATTACGATGACTTAGGTATGCTTAATAGCAGTTACTGAGTGTCATTAGTCCGTTGATCTCATAATCGTAGGCATGATAATTGAGCTTAAGATCCTGGGTTTCATTTTTTATTTCTAGGCCCATCAAAAAGTGCTATTGGGTTTTTCTATTAGAATTTTCTTGTACAATAAAATAAAGAGGCACATTTACAACAGGGCTAAAACCACCTATTTAAACTAATAATAAACTTAGAAACAATCCACCCACCATTTTGTATTAAATCCACCAGCTAAAACCCCGAAAATATGAATCCCAAAAACAAGACAGAAACGTAAGTAAAGACGGCGAAATCAAATAAGCTTATATCAACAATCGTATTGGAATCTTCGATGTCGTCACAAAGTTGAACATCGAAATCACTTAGCGGAGTAACCAAGCGGTTTCATTTGTGATTTAAATGATGTTTGGGCACTGCACTGCCTCATGACTGGTGGATAGATGTTTGTACGCGTTTGTAAAACATGAAGTGGGATGGCTGTTTCTAGTTTATTGAAGGATGAAAGAATATTTATAAAAAATATACAAGAAGTTGAATGTGTGTGAGAAGTTGAAAAGTTAAATTATAAATTAATAAAAACCTTATGGAGCTCAAATAACGGGAACAGGAATTGACAAAGACGAAGAAGAAGATGAGAACATTAATGAACTTCGAAATGTCATTAACACTTGTATGTAAAAAGAACTGTCAAGATGCCCATTTAAAAAGCTTGTTTTATTTGAAAAAATGGGTAAAAAGTTTTGTATTTACTTTTTTTATAAAACGAATTTCAATGTCAAAGAGGTTAGCAAGAGCAGTATGTTCGAGCAGCTTGAAATAGAAAAGTTTTAAATAATTTATCTCGTTGAATAATTCGTAAATTCACTTATCCAGAAACCAAGAAAAGACCCAACTCAAAATTACTTCCTCAAAAACGCCAGTTTCCAAAGTAAACACACGCTTCCAATAAGTTAACATACACAAACACATTACTATAAGACTACCAAACGTATTACAAGCTTCTGAAGGCGCACAAAGACTTAGAACAGCTTACCAGGTCCCTTTACGAGAAACCAGTGGACGACGAAATTACCCCTAGACAGGTAAGCGGCTTTCTTTGATAGATACGTCAGTACGGAGAAATATCGAAGAGAAACTGCCAATGTCAAGTGTAAAATTGTAGATAATTCCATGTCTAGCGAAATTAGGTATTGGTTGGAAACAAAGTTGGTGAAAGTTGAAACGATTAGAGCAAATATGGGGTGAACGGTGTGTTGATCTTGCTGCCGGCCGTCTAACGTAAAGGTGTAAGTTTATAAAAGGTTTTGTTGTACTTGGAACAGTGATTGTTTATGTTTTGCCTGAATTAGATGTCTGATGTGTTCAAAACTGGAGTGAGTGCTAAATCATGGTATTGCGAAGATCTTGTAATCTTCATCTGTTAAACCTGACTGTTTGTCTGATTTGCCAAGTGGGTTAGTCTTACAGATTGTAGCTTTATACTAAAGTTTTACTTGGTGCGACAGCCTGTCAGATCTACACAACACATTTGGACTTACGACACTCTTGGTATTACTAATTGTTAGAATTTCTGACTAATGACTGTCTTGAATAATTATCAAGGAACGTTTAACAACACGTTTTAAATTACAGTTTGTAAGCTGGTACCTATAATCATTGGGTAGCTATTGAGTAAATTCTTTATTTGTGAGTTATTTAAAACATTTTTTGATTGCAATCTTTCTATGTACACACAAAGCTCCGAGTTTTAAGAATATTCCCATCGAAACACCTAATAACCAACGGCCAAAGTTGTAACAAATCTAATAGATTCTTAGAAAAAAAAAAACACCTTATCGGTTCAACACTTCTCAACCTTTCTTTTTTTTCTTTTTGTTTTACCCGAGACCCTTGACTGCTACTGTCTCAAATATTCCTCAAGAAACGGTCAAACTTCATTACGATGTTCAACAACAAAAAACTCAAAGCATTTAAGCAGGTGTGAATATGACACAATATTTCCGATCCATCGGGAACAAAATGTCATTTTGTATTCAAAAACAATGTTTTACGCACTGTGCTACACAACTGCAGGTGGGGTACGCCCACGTCACATTTTCCGGTTACAACACAGAGTAATGCATAAATGGAGTAACAGTATGCAAGCAGACAGTATCAGTTCCATCGTCATTTTTTATTCAGAGAGTGAACACGCCGGAGTCGAAAACAATTCAAAGTAAAGTGGCTCTCCATTTACATACTAATCCGTGGATCGTACCTGTTTACGGCTTCCCTGCTGATCTTACAACTTCATCTTGCCGTTTGTCCATCGCACATTTATTTATGACTACAAAATTGGAATTTATGTAAGCATAAAATTATGTCAAGAATATAAAAAAGTATTCAAGTATACACATAATAAATGAGTACGTCAATATTGTTTAACTCAATAAAAATTTGTTGTGATGATGCAACCATTTTATAATTTAACCCTTAATTTGGCAAGGACTATTTTTTCTCGAATTTTATATTTTACTGTTATTTTCTGGTTTATTATGATCCCAGAGGAGAGAAAAAAATAATAAAAAAATACTAAATGTTACAGTTTTTGCGAAAATCTGTGTACTCCAGGGAGTACATTGCCAGCTATCGCGTAAACTACGTCTCAGTATGTTTGTACTATGTGTAGTACAATGCCAAGATATTGATAATATTCATTTTGTCAATTAATTACTTTATTTACGAAAAAACGTTACAAACAACAAAAATTTAGTGTAAAATTGACAACAAAAAATGCTCTTGTAGTTTTTTCCTACCACAAACAGATACATGTAGCTCTTCACGCAAAAAACTTGGGTGCTCCCCTCTTCGCAAAGCCTACAGCGTAATTATTTTATTTCCCTTTTCTGAAAAATTTCCAATATTGCGTCGAGCCTGATGCTGTCATCCGGTCGTTCAGCAGTAGAAGAAGTTGAAGCTCTTTGGAGATGGAAATAGAAAGAGTGGCTTGTCATCAGAACTAAAACATTCAGCTAATTTGTACAATACTGGACGCAGAATAAGTACTTCCCAATTTTTTGTTGAAAAGATTTGTTATTATGAAGTAATTATGCTAACACAAGAAAGATTATCAAAAATGATAGTAAAAAAATTGTTATTGGACTATATTTTAGCGGTTTCATGTTGCACTTGTCTCTAGTGTATTTGGGACAGACAAACTGACTGTTAGTTGCCCTGAAGGCGAAGTTTTCAGAAGAAACATCTAAAAATAGTGTAAATAAAACCTTAGTGACAAACTGAATTAGTCAACCTCAACCCCACGTGGCACTAGTCTGCTCTAGAGAGTATAAAAAATCTTCAAATCGCACCGAAAAAGTAGCCTCCGCGCGCCGTGTTGAACAGGCTGAAAGAATAAGAAGCTGGAGCTATTTAGGGAAAGGGGAACATGTAGTGCTGGCAGTTTGATACACAAGGGCATAGAGACTGCACTTCTCGAAGCGATGGAAACGTTTAGCAGCCTTTAGATTGTACATTTTTTACCATAGAAGGGCTCTTCTCTATCCCAAATCCCCTAATGACGCGCTAAAATTGATCACTAAAAGTATGCGTTTGCTAGATTTGAGGTAGGATTTAGGGGTTAAAGGTGTTTAAGGAGACTGAGGGAACCCCCGTTCCCCCTCTTACCTCCGAAACTCCTAAAATCAGCGTCCAGTTTTGTATATATTTACTGAACTATCATTAAAACGTCCTTTTTGTTTGGGTATCAAAGCTAAAATCTTATGCTATCGGGTCAGTTTCAAGCACAGCAGAAAAAGATAATAGGACATACTATCGTACATGCTTTTCACACCTCAAACATTGTTATAATTTATAAAACAAACAAATGAATACCGCATTCAATAACACTATGCTTTTGGCAATGTACTCCGTGTATACCAAAGTCTATTTTGTGTTTTTTACTACTGACCTGGCAACGGTATTCCTGTAGTACACACATGGTTTCTAACTCATAATACTGTAATTACGTAAATTATACCGAAAATTGCAAATGATTTATATTATTTGTTGATTTCTCAAGCACTTCAAAGCAAAAAATTAACAACTCCCAAACAAAAAATTATAGAAAAAAAATAAAAAACTTACCTATGTCTCAGACATATCAGTCCGTTTTGAAAGATTTTGAATTTAACAAAACATTATTGACGTAACCAAAATAGAAAATAAATTCCTGCTTTAATTGATAATCATTGCAACTCATTAAAAATAAAAAATGCATTTTTTTTGGATATTCGTGACAATATAATTTTTTTAAGTTAATGTACTATGTGTAGTACGATGCCAAATTAAGGGTTAACTAGCTTTTGCCCGCGGCTGTGCACGCGTAGATTTCGATACTGTCATTCCCTATCTTACCCGTTTAGGGTTGAATTTTAAAGGAATCCTTTCTTAGTGAACATCCAAGTTACACGTCTCTAAGACCGGTGGCTGTGCGTTGATGTATCACCCAGTCAGTCAGTCAATTTGCCTGTGTGTGGTTTTTTTTTTAACCGGCTAAGTATTTGTTTAGACTTACCTAGTGTAGGGATCCTTAGGATTATAGTATAGGATAGTGGACTATTACACATTTATAAAATAATATGGGATAGGCAAACGAATATAGAAAAACTATAATTGAGTACCTTGTTGACTAATGACTCCTAAAAACCCATTCTAAACCGTTATTGATCAAAGACATAAAAATCACAAAAACTATAGGAAGTCTATAACACTCGTACTTCCTTAATCCCTACGTTTATTCCTAATGAAATTCCTCCAATAATATCCAACCGTGTCGTTTTTACTATAATGGCGGCGCTCCATGTCCCTATTCCAATTTGGCTGGCTTTAATTCGCATCTCATTCGAGTAGGCGTTATTACTGTTAGCCTCTGAGCACCATCGATTTAATTAGCTAATCCTTTAGAAGTTACGGTGCAAATACTTTAATTGTAATTTCCTTGGCTGTTTAATTTAAACTAATAGTCTGTGCCTTATTAAGAGTTGGAGCAATTTGCTTTTCGCGTTCCATAATGTAAGGTATTAAGGTTAAGTGAATTGTGTTTTCGTTGTAAACTTGTGTTAAATGTTATGCCTTTTGTGACTGATATATTGTCTGTATGTTTTTTGGTTATACTTGGGAACGTTTACAGTCTACTGTTTTATCATACTAATATTATAAATGGGAAAGTGTCTGTCTGTCTGTATGTTTGTCTTTCTTTCACGGCAAAACGGAGCGACGAATTGACGTGATTTTTAAGTGGAGATAGTTGAAGGAATGGAGAGTAACATAGGCTACTTTTTGTCTCTTTCTAACGCGAGCGAAGCCGCGGGCAAAAGCTAGTTTTTATATAAATAAGCCTTTTTAAGATAATATCTACCTTAAAATAACTTTACCCAGTTTTTCAATCAAACATTTGACGTCGTCAATTTTTCAGATTATTATAGGTACCAATCAAGCTTTTAATAGGATCTTCAGATTATAAATGATTCATTAACGTTATCAATTTTAAGATATTTATATTTTTCTCACATTTATTTCCAAAGATTAATTTTGTCTCAAATAGCTTAACTCTGTTGTAAATTAATCATTGTAATTTGTCCAATAGTTTTTACATAAGAAATAAATGTTTGGTAATCTCAAATACCTTTACAAATATTATGACTTATCTAATCAGAATCTCAATTACTTATCGCGTGAGCATATGATTATAACGGATTAAAAAATCGAAAACAATTTAAAAAGAGGTGCCAAAAGTTGTGTAAACGTATAATTTATCAGAATATTAAAAGTGCGTGTTATTTCACGTTCACACAAAAGCTTTAAAATTATGCACATTGATGTAACGGTGAATGTTCTTGTAAGCATTAATTTACGTCTCAATGTGTTTATTTATGTTAAGATTAATTACTTAGAGATCAAATGGAAGGTCGTTCTCAAATAGTATCTGTACGGATATAAATTTTAGATAGGAATATTTACGAACCGGCGTGTCAACGCCTTCGTTGTGAACCCACTAATTACAGCCTGCTCAATTATTAATTATGGCCACGATTTGTTCTAATAATACAAGTTGAATAATCCAATAGCTTTTCGTACACGTTAGAATTCACAAAGAAGTATTAATTTTTATTTATTTATTTAATTATATGTTCTTAAATACGATGAGTGTTCTAATATTCGTATGTTTTATGCGCAATATTTTAAGTAGGTGTAACATGATTTTGATGTAGCTGATAAATAAATGCTTGTTATTTATCATTGTCTAATTATTAGACAAGTATATTTTAGTATTAATAAAACAAACAATATAAGAATAACATAAAGCTTTTTTTTAAGAAAAAAATACAGGACTTTATAAAACTCTCAAGATCAAAGTGGTCTTGTCAAAGAATCGGTCAGATCACTTTGAACTTGTCAAAGAGTCGATCAGTTAGAAAATTGAAGAAAGTTGTCCGTTCAAAACACGGGTAGGTCTCTACGGAGAAGAACAAGTAAGTAGTTAAGAAACTTCATGGCAACTCTTTTAAAGGTAGAAAATACATCTCTCATTAAACCAATGCATGGGTATTTGACAAAAACATAACCGAAATCCCAAGCATTGAAACATTCAATTCCCCTAATTAAAACGTACTGCCTACTTCTCCACAAAAACTTGTTTCTTACTTCTGAATAGATACTGTAAGTGACGTTCTTTATTTCAGTTGACAACTACAAATCTTGGAGGACCCTCCCATCATGTCGCCATGTGTCTAACACTCGCATGTTGCGTAGTCACACGTACAATTATTTGTTTTGTTCTAATATTGGGTTGAGGTATGAGCTGGTAGCGAGTTGAAAATGGTCGACGGCAAATAAAAATTGTCACAGTCACAACTGCAGTGGTATTATTATCTATTATATCGATTACATAATAATTATACTTCTGTTTTACTAAATGGAGTAACTGAGCTTATCATGTTAAGAATTCTTTAATAATAAGCTAAAGCACTTTGAATTTTGAATTGAATTGAATTCGCAACCTTAAGTAAAAATCTATTTTTTTTAAGTTGGATGCAATGATTTAGGTTTTTTGGAGTAACTATGCTTCGTTTTTTGTGGTTGCGTGAATGTTTTGCCATGTCCTAGTTACAATTGGTCACAGAGATTAGCTTTAGCTACAAGAAAATTAAATTTCGTATAAAAGTTTTACAGTGTGTTGATTGTTTTTGTTGAGAGTTGTTGATGTTTAAGTTTTATTTACATATTTTGCGCTTTCATTGCGCTCGCGGTCGTTTACACCTCACGCCACAAACCATGTGATGTTGTCCACCTATAAATAGGACCAATCGATGAGACAATACTATCCAATCCACTAACAACAATAGCTTTATATATGTACAGGGGCAAAGGACCCTAGTCTAGACGTCTTGTTTGGAACTGTGCCTTAAGATGGTTCGATGATAACTTGGAGGCGTCTGGGAGAAGTAAATTATAAGCAAATAAAGGGTTATTTTAGTGTTAAGGATGCGTGGCTATAAAATACGAAATACGAGAGGTGCTAGTTCATTAATTGGATGTGGAATATTGATAAAGGTTTGTCGTTAATGTTTCTGCACTATTTAAGCTGGGCCAGAAGTATCTGGTTTATAAACTACCGAGGCCACTATCATTCAATTTAAATGACTAGTTTTTTGCACTGTAAATTTTCCATAGCATGATAATAAATTATGTTGGTAAGTATGGATATCCAAATATGCATAAGAAAATTTGAGTACACAGTGCTACACTTAGTAAAAAGTAAATGGAGCGCTGTTTAAAATTTTCATCATTCTAATATTAATTATAATAGGTATAGCACAGGTAAGACAATAGAATATTAGTCCATCCGTTTTTTTATTGTCTCTTGACTGATATTCTTAAAAAAAGAAAACAATAAAATCGACTTTACTTTTTGTTGTACTTGAATGAAGTGGACGGTTATTTCGCAACTAAAAGCAAGTCTTCGGTAGTATAGTGGTAAGTATCCCCGCCTGTCACGCGGGAGACCGGGGTTCGATTCCCCGCCGGAGAGAAACTTTTTGTATTTTTTTTATTTATTGAAACAGACAAGAGCATACTTCTAATTTTGAATTTGCCTATAGCCCTGAAACCGATTTAATTGAAACGGATTTAGTTTCTAACCATTAAAAATCAAAATTATTTTATGATATTTCCTGGAAACATACTGTCTTTAATAACTTACAGACAGTATGTTTCCTCCATTATTTTAATTATTAACATCTTTTGTACCTCAGCTATATTAATTAGTAAAACATTCTATTCAAACAAAATTGTAATTTCTTTGACCTATTTATTTTTCTAAAGAATGAAAGTATTCATTACTGGCTTAAAAATGCCTCATAAGCAGCTAAAACAGGATAATTGTCTTAAGGCGGAAACAATAGCGTCTTCGGACCTTTGACTCTCCCTTTTGTTAAACTTCAAAGATAATTATAATTTTAAACGATTTTATAAAAAACGGTAGAAAAAAAGTAAAAAATACTCATGAATTTTCATTTGAGTTGTACTAAAATAGGGTTGTCAAACCCCTGTCATGTCAGGGCTGTCAAGTGTAAGTTTTTCTAACTTGAGTCACCCCTCGTATATACGTCGCTTTGATCTTTTTAATGCTTATTCCATATTTCACATGGGAATGTTATGAATAATGAATGTGAAGACAAATTTTTAATTATATGTTGGGTACTTTGGTTACTGGCTTTTGTTTCGAAAAAAAAATGGAAAGAAAAGCTAATAATAAAAAAAATTGTTACAGTAACAGCGTGGAAAGGTTTCAGCGGGACAGTTAGACGGAATAATACTCTACTGTTCACAAAAATGGTCTTAGGGTCTATTTTTATTTATGAAATTTCGATCCTCATGTACAAAATTTCGAAATAATTTCAGTTAGCCAAAAAATGCCCACTTGATTCTGTTTCTAAAACTGACCAAAAACTCATAGTGGCCAACCCAGGTTGAAGTAATAAAAAAATCATTGAAACGATGCTTTTAAGTTGCTAGATTTTAATTATTAAACTTCCTTAGTATAAACAAAAAAATACTGAAACACCAAAAAGGTACTTAACAGAACAACTACATCAATTAGAAATTAATCAGCACATACTTAATAATCTTAATCACATACTCTAAACCATCACACACTAGAACTCAACACCATCACTCATCACTCATCTAGAAGTCGTGTCTTCAAAACGACAGCAATTATGTCTCAGAACGACTCAGTTAAAGCACTGACATATACTCAAAGATTGATCTTTGAATAATTGATGGGAATTGCACGACGAGACTTTGAATTACGACTTCGAATGAATAGGACTGAAAACTAGGACCAGTTTAGTAAGTAGTGAAGTTCAATTAATGAGTTCTTTACATACGAAGTGAATGAAATTGGAAATGAACTTTGAACTGTGTTGGTTAAGGTTTGAATTATATTGTTAACTAGCTGCTGCCCGCGACGTTGTCTGCGTGAAGGCTTCAGCTCCGCCGCCGTAGGTGATAGCGTGATAATATGTAGCTTATAATTATGTAGACCTGACCTCTTAGTAATATTCATGCAAAATTTTAAGTAAATCCATGCAGTCCTTTTAGAGATTAGCCCGGACATACATACAGACAAACAAACAACAAAAGATATTTAACGTTCAAGCGTTTTTTTTTTGTCAAATAGTCTCCCTCCTCTCTCAAATTTAGCCGGTTGGTTCAAAAAAAAAAACATGATGGTAGTCCTTGGATTGAACCTTAAAAGAAAGCTAAGTATAACGGCTCAGCTGAAATCATTGTTAAATTGTTAATGCGATGTGTTTCGTTATGGAATCCTAGTCTATCCGTGACCTGACACGCGCTTGACCAACTTTTTCTACATTCCACGATATAAAAAAATATTAACGATTGTGAATTGTTACAAAACTTCTCTGTAAACTACGTTTGTAGTTTTGCTCTCAGCAGCCAAAATATACAGAAAATCAGGACTCGTGACGCGGGAGCAAGCAACGTACAGCTGCCCGTGTAAGAAGCAGCTCGTCCTGAGGCGAACTCACTCACTCACAGGAAACTGCACGCGCTTGAATTGGAAGGGAGTTTAGGAATTCTACGGAATAATGTGTGGAGTGTTTATGGATGTATAAACTACTTCGTTTCCCTCAATTTCCGAGAGAATGCGTACGTTGATGGCTGCAGCTTGATCATTTTTGGGTGTTAAAATGGCTCGCTGTCACACCCAAGAATTCTGTTGGTTTGGTATTCGACTGATGTCCCCATGCACACAACAAATGAGTTCTTCTAAGGAGGCCACCACTCTACCGAGGGACTCTGGGAGCACCACCGTTCACCTCTTTCCTAGAGTGGTGGAGTGCCTTCGCCGACTTAGAAGGACATCTGAGAATTTTTGAGCACGTGGATTGCCACCGAGCTGAGCTCGCATATTGATGGTCAAGCGCAGCCTATGAATTTGTGACCACAACGAAGATCGTTTCAACGAAGCATTCGCCTCGTCAGCCCTAGAGCCCCGCGTCACCACAGGGAGTGTTTGCCGGAAATCGCCACTGAACAGAACTGTAACACCACCCATCAAGTGTTCATTCCTGCGGTTGTCCTGCAGAGTTCTTTCTGTTCACGGCCTCCACTGCTTTCCTATTAGCCATCGTGCACTCATCCCATACGATCAGAGAGCAATAGCTGAGCACATGTCCCTTGTCACTGTTACGGGATACCCCACAACAGGCATTTCGGGGCTTTCTAAATCTATGGGTATTTTGAACATGGCATGCGCTGTTTTGCCACCAGAAAGCAGCGTAGCAGTGATTCCTGACGATGCTACAACAATGGTAATTTTGCCTTGCGTCCTGACCTCTGCAAGGATACCAGTGATAATGAATGTTTTCCCTGTTCCATCAGGAGCATCCAGGAAAAACATTTTACCCTGGTCGAGCCCAATGCTTTCCAGAACAGTGTCATATATTTGTTTTAGCTCTGAGGTGAACCTAGTGACGTGATTTTTTTTTATTTTATTTTATTTTATTTAAGGAAAAACAAACAGTAGCACAATAAGAATTACAAACAGTATTTTAAACGATACATTTTAAATCAATAATGCTACCCACTACGTTTTCCACAGATTACAATAAGCATTAAGAAAAAAAACTAGCTAGCAACAAACAACACAACCAGAATAGTAGAATATACATTTATACTCACACCAACTTATCTGTGAAATGAATGAGAGAAAGATGCCGTAGGTCAAATTTCAGCCATTTCACATATAACCTGGTGGGCCAGTATGACGGACATTGATTGTCCAAGTACCTGTCCAGTGCCTGTCTTATTTTAATACAATCGATTATATACACATAAAAGAAAGTGTTAAATTAAATACAACCTAAAATTGTGTGCGTATAAACAAATAAACAAAACACAAATAAACAAATAAAGTAGATATCTAGTTATGCAGTAATTTGCTGGTCCTTAAGAGTTGCTCGAATTTGTTTCTTAAATACAGTTTTACTGAGAAAGAGAATATCGGTTGAGTGAAATTCATTGTTGTATGTCTCAACTAAACGATGAAGCGGTGATCGCGAGCCAGCGTTGGATTTACGGATGCTAGTGGCAAACAAGCGTCGAGAGCGTATCTCACGTACGTGAACTGTTCGAGGAACCAGGTAACTCAGACTCCTAACTAAGTCCGGACAATCAAAATGATTACGGCATATATTGTAAAGGGTCATAACTTCCAACAGTTTCCGTCTTGACTTTAATGTTAGGAGATCATACTTTTTAAGAAGTAAGTGGTATGACAATTTTTTGCGCAAACATCTAAAACTCATAGCACGCAGGTATTTACGTTGCACTCGCTCCAATCTTTCACTATATTTTTTGTAATAAGGATTCCAGATAGGTACTGCAAACTCCAACTGTGGCCTAATTATTGATTTATATAAGTGCAAAAAAGTAGAAGGTCGGCGAAAATCCTTAGATGCTCTCATAACAAAACCAAACATTTGGAAAGCTTTGTTTACAATTTTTTCAACGTGAACATCCAGATGGAGCTTCGAATCTAGCATAACACCGAGATCGCGGAGGAAACTTACTTTAGTAATTGGCGTATTAGCAAGACAATAATCGAAATTAATTATATTCTTTTTTTTGGAAAACGTTATAACATGGCACTTAGTAAGACTCAGGTAAAGTTTGTTTGAAGAGCAATAGTTAGAGAAACGATCAAGATCCTGCTGGAAGCTAAAACAATCGACATCATTAGTAACAATTTTGTAAACTTTTAAGTCATCCGCGTAGAGAAGAAATTTCGAATTTTGAAAACAGTCTTTTATGTCATTAATATATAGAATGAATAATAAAGGACCTAAAATGGAACCTTGTGGTACACCGGATGTGACTTGGAAGGTGCTAGATTCGAAGCCATTAACAACTACTTTTTGTGTCCTGTTAGTTATGTAAGATATAAACCATCTCAATAGGTCCCCTTTGATTCCATTGTATGCAAGCTTATTAAGTAATAATGTATGATCCAATTTATCGAAGGCCTTTTGGAAATCGGTGTAAACCGCATCAATTTGTTGTCTATTATCTACACTATCAAATAGATGAGATGTAAAAATGAGGAGATTGCTTATGCAAGATCTATCTTTAACAAAACCATGCTGTTCCTTTATAAGGACATTGCGAATAGCTGGATATAATTTATTATGTACCAGTCTCTCAAATAACTTAGAAAAAGCAGACAGTATAGAGATAGGTCGATAGGTCCCAACGTCATGCTTAGAACCACTCTTATGAACTGGGATAATATTTGCATGTTTCCAAACGTCAGGAAAAATACCACATGACAAACATTTATTATATAATATTAGTAGAGGTTCGCATAACGTATTACAAGTATTTTTCAAAAAAATTGAGGGAATCCCATCAGGACCAGGACCTTTAGATGAATCAAGTGATTTTAGTTCTCTCATAATTTCCTCTAGAGACAGTTGCAGTTTGCATAGGAAGACATCGTGGTCAGCATTACTGGGTGGTGGTTCCCAAGAGTGATAGTCAAATGATGAGGGCTCATATACAGATTTGAAGAATGCAGCAAACAAGTCGCAAGTAGTAATGGGATCATTGGATGAAAATTGGTTGTAAACAACCGTGGACGGGATTTTATTTGTAGTTTTACGGCTTGCAACGTACGTCCAAAACGCCTTGATATTGATTGCAACACTATCTTCAATTGTATTCATGTATTTAGAGTAGCAAATGTCTGCAATTTTTTTAAATTTTTTCCTATTACTCGAAAATACCTCATAGTCACACAAATTCCCATACTTCTTCCACCTTATCCAGGCTTGAGTCTTCTTTTTGTAGATTTGTATGAGTGATTTGGAGAACCAATTGGGAAAATGTATATTTTTTGGTCGACATGTGGGCGTGTGCGATTTAATAATTTCGTTGAGTTTTTCATAAAATGTAGAAACAGATTCATTTGGTGTTAAGTTATTCAATAAGGCATTCCAATCCACATCACTAATATCAGAATTTATTTTGTTGTAGTTAGCTTTGTGATAATTAAGTTTGTTAATAGCAGTGTATTTCGGAATATGTGTGTGATGAGAGACAGCAATGTGTACATAGAAGGCTGGGTGATAGACGTCAACAGGTAAAAGGGAGATATCAGGGGAGAATGTGACTGCGTGAGTATTACAAAAAAATAAGTCTAGAATGCGTCCGTTAGAGTTAAAAAAGCCATTATATTGCTTCAAAAAATGCTGTGAGCAGAAATTCGATAAAAAGCGAGTTATATTTGTCAGTTTGTTGTTCGCAGCATATTCCATGTATGACATTTTTTTTATCCAAGTAAGTGAGGGTAAATTAAAATCGCCAGCTAAAATAATATTTTCTATGGCCGCGTCATCACATAACACTGAGAGAGAATTAAGAAAAGATAAGTATGTATCGTCGAATGTGTTTGGGGGTATGTAAGTAGCACAGATTATATGATATTTATTGTTTTTTGCGGGAACTTTAACTAACACATGCTCGGGCAAGGTTAACGGGGGCAAGAATGAAATAGACGAGGGGTTTAGTACTTTAGATATGGCTATGAGCACACCACCACCATCCTTTTTATTGGTGAGTGAACGGTTACGATCGCATCTAAACACTAAATAACGCTGATCAATATACTCGTTATCGGATATGTCCAGTGTCAACCAGGTTTCGGTCAGGATAATGACGTCATATGCATGTGACAGAATATTTAAGTATAAGGTATTAAGTTTTGTCCTAATTCCTCGACAGTTCTGATAATATATGGATATTTTACTACCATTTGCCATTTTTGGATACTGAGGGTACAATAAAATAACTCAAAATAAATAAGTATTCAATTCAATGATACTCATGTAAATAATACGTACTTTGAACTTGCGATTCATAAACAATTGTGAGGTAACACAGAAATACGGAGGTAATATAATATGAATTAAAAACAAAACAACATACAACTTGTTACACGTAAAGGTACTCGACACAAACCAACGCTGTATGTTCACGCTTTCACAGTGTATATACACTACGTTCTGGGTAAATAAAGTTAAAAAGTAAACATAACCGACAGGGTAATTCATAAAAGAAAGAAACATTTCAAGCAACAATATACGAATCGTTTTAAGAACTTGATTGTAAACAATCATTCTTACATTGTACAGCAAATTTAATGAGGTTGTAAACAGATGTTTAAAACTATAAATTGTAATAATAAACAAATTAAGCACACAATAAAAATATGACCAATAAACATTTAACCAGATATTATTGTTATTTGATACAAATCTTACAAACATAACAAAGTAATATTGTAACCAGTTTGATGTACTTTTGTGCAATATAAACACCCATGAGTGGGCAAAAAAATAATAATATGGCGAACAAACATTCAAACCGATAATTTTACAGGGGTATATTACGTATACTAGTTTGAAAATGTATAACAACAGCCGCGTATTAAGACGAATTATTAGATCTAAACTTATTACGAATGTCGTCTTCTGAGTGGATCGCGATCGTAGGTGAGTCATCATTTTCCTTAGCCAGCACGGTGGCATTACGTACCCATATATACTTGTATTTGTATGTTTTGGCAGCGTCCCGGCATTTACGAAATAATTCCTTATTACGTAGCGTCAGGTGTTCGTTCATATAGATACGACATTGAGTTCCAGCGAGTCCTATACGATCTGTCGTGAGTCCTTTAGATAAACGATATGCGCTCAGCACGTTATCACGGAGAAGTCGAGAAGTAAACTTGACAATAACATTCTTCGGACGTGAATTTTGTGTGTGTGCGTGTGGAACGCGGTGTATAGCCACTATGTCTCTCTGTGTCATGGGAATGTTTATAGCCGCCGCAATTGACTCCAAAATAACTACTAGGTTTTCGCCCCGTTTCTCCGGCAAGTTTCCGATTTCGACGTTGCACTGCCTAGCCTGTTGTTCCAAGCGGTCTATTTTATTAATCAATGCAAGTACGGGCTCAGATGCAGAGGTTACTATTTTTGACTCCATCTTCTCCGTACGCTTTACAGTATCAGTAATGTTCGCTGAGTTGAATTCTACCGATGACTTCAAATCATCGACGACTTTCGATAATTCGAGATGTTTTGTGTTTAGAATAGATATATCCTTTTTTGTGTTGGAAAAGTCACTGCGTAATTCTTTTAACTCGGATTGTATTTGAGAGGAGGTAGTTGCTAAATTATTAAATTCATTGCGAAGATTACTAATGTTCGAGTTAATATTGGAAAATTGGTCTCGTATTTCAGTACTCAGCATGTTCATTGATCTCTTGAATTCCTCGGAGAGTGCAGTGATATCCCCTCTCAGGTCACAATCTGGCTGCTTCCTTTTCAGGGTTCTATGGGTTATATTGGGGTCTGAGTCGTCCCCTGAATACAGATCAGGAAATGATTGACATTTGCTGCTATTCGGCGAAAGTGTCATAATGGAAACGTTCGCTTTGGTGATAATTGGTTCTGGTTGATAGGTTTCTTGTTTGTTCAGCAGATAAGCAAAAAGTCTTGTTATTAAAGAAACAACCGTCACACGGGGCGATGCGCGGGGGACGAAGAGGGCCGCACTCAAGCGATACGCGCACTGTGACCGGTACTTCAACAATTTAAAACAAGTCAATGTTAGACGAAATTGAGGTTTAAAACTTTCACAATAAGGTTAATTTTGTATGGCACCGAATTTCACTATTTAAATATAACTGATAACGCGTCTGCTCCAGCTAGTTAGCGTGAACGAACTGAAGTGTTAGCGTGATCATTTCGGATAGTGGTCATTAAACCAAAATCGTAATTGGTTTCGGTGGTGTACTCCCGATTTCCACGGTCTTGATGTGGTAATGATCTGAGAGCTCGCAAGTCGCAACCCGTACTCTACCAGTGGTTTACCGCCGATTGAAATGACCACATCTTGAAGTGAACTGAGACAGGTGTTCAGCACGCGTTTATCAGTTGCTTCGGTTTTTCCTTCAGAAGCACGCCTCAAAGCTCGTAAAAAGTCCTCGAACAGAAGATGACGGTACTTCTCCCACAAAGCTACCGGGTTCGCGACTCCACAAAACACCAAAATGACGGCAAACAGATGACGCATGCGACTGGGACTGTCATCATCATCATCATCATCATCATAATTAGGTTTACAACGACATGAACATTTATATTACTTACAAAGCAATAATCACACAGATAAATACCGAACAAAAGTATTAACAGTCAATGTTTATTCAGTACTAAAAACATAAAATTGATGAAGAAATGATTATCATCATTGAACCGACTTTAAAAAAAGTAGGTTCTCTGTTCGACCTGTTTGTATGGGTGTTTGGCTGAGCCGATTTTGATGCGATTTTCAGTAAAGTGTTCGTTACACTCTGGGGAATATAACACTAATGGATTTAACCGACTTCAAAAAAAGTAGATTCTCTGTTCGACCTGTTTGTGTGCATGTTTCTCCGCCTTCATCGAGTGGTACCTCCACTCGATAAAGGCTGCTCCCGGAAAATGTGTGGAAAATGAAGCTCCCAGCTTAAGTTATTTTATGCATTGTAATCAGTGATAGCTTTGATTGCCACATCAGATCTTTCTAACCTTCGATCTTATAAACCAGAAAATGCCTGTCAGACCGAACAACTTTGCTAAGACGTCATTCTTATTTAATGTGTTATGGTGTAGTTGGGTGCTTGGAGTTCCACATTAGTTGTTGGTTCTAGGTCTTCGATATTATGCATCAACAGAGAGTGCTCATCAGGCTGAACAACTCTTGCTAAGACGTCATTCTTATATATGTTCGGTATAGTGTACGTAGCTGGGCTCATGGAAGTCCACAACAGGTGTTCCAGATCTTCAATTTGTATACGTCAACAGAAAGTGCTTATCAAGCTGAACAACTCCTGCTAAGACGTCATACTTATATATGTTATAGTTTAGCTGGGCTCATGGAGTTCCACCTCAGTTGTTCCAGATCTTCATATTTATTCTTTCAACAGAAACTGCTTATCACGTGAAGCAATTTTTGCTAGTATAATTTTTTTGTATCTCTTATAGTTTAGCTGGTCTGTTGCGGTCCTGCACCAGAAGTTCAAGTTTCCAGGATAAGTTATAGCCTATATGACGCCCAGACTTAATACCTATACAACAAAAAAAAATCATTGAAATCCGTTGAGTAATTCCGAAGATAGCTGATGCCCGCGACGTCGTCAGCGTGAAGGCTCCAGCTCCTTCCCCGTAGGTGATAGCGTGATAATTTGTAGCCTATGTTTTGACCCGACCTCTTAGTAATATCCCTGCAAAATTTGAACTAAATCCATGCAGTACTTTTTGAGTTTATCCCGGACATACATACAGACAAACAAACAAACAAACAAACAGACAAACAGACAAACAGACAAAAATTCTAAAAACTATATTTTTGGCTTCGGTATCGATTGTAGATCACGCCCCAAGTATTCTTTTAAAAAAATATTCAATGTACAGTTTTGACTTTCCTACGATTTTATTATATGTATAGATCAATTTTGTACAGAAAAAAGAAAATTTGAAATGATTCTCTTTTGATAGTAAGAATTCGTACTAATATTATAAATGCGAAAGTAACTCGGTCTGTCTCTCTTTCTATCTGTCTGTCTTTCTGACTCTTCTTCACACCTAAACCTTTAAACCGATTTGAATGAAATTTGGTGCAGATATTGTCTGGGACCTGAGAAAGGACATAGGGTAGTACTCATCCCGGAAATCCCCCGAACGAACGTATTCTACGCGAACGAAGTCGCGGGCAAAAGCTAGTTTTATAATATGTTAGCTGTCTCCCGCGGATTTACCCGCGTAATTTCCGCTCCCGTAGCATTTTTGTGATAAAATCTATTTCATAATGTCCTATCTCAGGCTATAGATTGTCTCTGTAACAAATTACATTTAAATCTGTTCAGTAGTTTTGGCGTGAAACCGAGACAGACAGACAGAGTTATTAATATGGAAGTATGAATTAACTGTTATAAGCGCGAATGTTTATAAGGATGCATTGGACGAATGTTTGTGACTCTTAGGCTGAGACTACACTAGGATGCGACGCGAACTGCGACGCACGAACGATTGAAACAAATACATGGATTCTCACTAAATGGCTACACCGTTCATCAAATATTACTAGCGATCTTTAATTATTTCTGCGACAGGAACTACACCGGCCACATCGACGTATCAGCGAAATTGAATCGAATACACGCCAGATTTTCGGTTATAATGTAGCCATTCCACGTTTATCTCGTTTCGCTCTTCCATTCGCATCGCAAATCGCTGCCCACTGTAGTCTCAGCCTTAGGCGCAATAACTTTACAATTCACGGTAAAATAACGTGTAGAATATATTATATAACAACTATCACCAATAATGACCCGGGGTTGCAGAATGTTTATAATAGTTACCGTGACCCCGGAACATAAAGGACAACCGAAGGAACATTAGTGGGTTTTAGTCAGTAAAAGTCTGATACGCCCTCCCGCCGCACCCAGGACGGGAGCAGTCATTTGATGATTTCCCACTCCCCAAAAAAAAAACAGTAATAAAGCAGTCACCACGATCTAATTTAATGCAAATGAAATCGCGGGAATAACAAGTTTTTTTTATCTTGATATCGTTATTTTTGGCAGACATGTTAAATATGTGTGGGAAATACCTAGTCGTCGTATACTTCTTCATATTTTACTGAGGAAATAAAGTTATATGCTTAAATAAATGGGGTTCATGTTTGAAGTCTAGAATATCATTAAAACAGATGTCGAATGTTAAAATCCAGGTAGTTTACTACTTAAAAAGTTATAAAACTGGATTGTAGTTAGCTAGACATAAAATATAAACCAAGTCTTCTAGTAGACTCGTAAAGAATGATGGGAAAAATAAAACTAAAGTAGCATAACATGAGAAAGACGAAGTATTTGAAAAATTGTATGTTCAACTGATCTGACGTTGTATTTAACGGTTGGTGCAATGCCTTAGCTATTAACTGCGAGTTACAGAGTTTTCTAGGGACAACTATTTGTCTGACCCAAAAAATAAGGTCTATATTTTGGTTATAAACGCAACCAATTTTTAAGAGAAATTCTTAGTCCTACACTAATAATTTATCCCTGAAAAAACACAAAACAATGTATTTAATCGAACTTCGAACTCGAAATTAGACACGGTACAGTCTGAACACTATCATTTTGTTAAAATAGTGTTAAATCTACTCTAAACTTAATAAAATCTTTTACTATGATTAAAATAGAGAACTATTATCGTACCATAAAAAGGTTCCATTGCTCTAAAACAAATGACAAACATAAAAAAATGGCCAGTACTGCAGAATTTTCAAAATACGATCCTGTTCGAATGTTTGATGGTAACATATAACAAGGATGTAAAGCTGAAGAGCATACTTACTCATGCGATTTGGGAATTTATAGTACGCCCAGCAATGGACTCATAAAAGCTGACGACGACAATAATCTCGAAATGGCTGAGCTTCTTGAAGAAAATGAAGTAAAGGAGTGTAAAGACAGTCAAACGAGAAAGTTGGCAGGGTAAATATTATAAGTGGTGGATCAATGGTTAGACAATTTTACCATCTACCGGTTTTAAGTGTTTAAGAAGGCATTTCCTTTATGTGCAACAACACATTTTAGAACAAACAATAGCATTTGAAACGGTAATAATTTTTAATGTATGTTCCCCATACTTTTTCAGCTAAATTGTAAGTTTTAGAGCTTTTGTTCAGCACATTACTGTAGTTGTCAGACCTAAATCTCTCAAAGTCACACTTAGTATGGATAAACTTTACAATTTCACGACTTTGGCTAAGTTTTGAGTACGCTAAATAAATTTCTAGTGACTCGGTTCAAAGTGTCAAACTGGCACAAAAATAAATTGCGTGTTTTTATTTTCTTTAAAATTAATTTTGTTTTAGAAAAAATAAGTAAAATGTGTCTGTAATTTTGTAAGCATACTGATATAAGATTCATACATTTGGTGATCTGCTTTATTATTCCACATACAATAAGATCTTAATATTATAGCTTATAATACAAAACATAAATCCAATTACGTAACCAAACGCTTACACTGCAAATACCAAAAGGTAAGTTATACTGTATCTGATGCCAATAATATTACATCCACCAGCAAGTAAATCATGACAGCTACAAAATATTTGACACAGAATTCAATTCGCATAACATACAACCATTGTTCTATCTTCACTGTCCATAAAATGTTATCAATAAGCATGATGCACATACAAAAGGC
Source organism: Athetis lepigone (assembly GCA_033675125.1). Taxonomy (NCBI): domain Eukaryota; kingdom Metazoa; phylum Arthropoda; class Insecta; order Lepidoptera; family Noctuidae; genus Athetis; species Athetis lepigone. The sequence continues at coordinate 7,333,914 of CM066244.1, forward strand.
GGTACCACTGTCTGATTGATTCAGGTGCACTTACATAAGTATGTGGGAGGAATAATTTGTAACTTGTGTGCTCCTGGGATAGAGGCATGGCGATGGGGATAGTATGGATGTTACTGAAGTAGTGTTTTTCGTTTTGTGAATCTTGGGTTTCTGTTTCTAGTTGGTTTACGTTTGTGGGTTTATTAATATATTTGACTTTGGTATTTGCTTTTGAACTGTGGAAAATTTCATTTTTGTTTTTTCTGTACTCATCCTTATCATCTCTTTCTCTGCATTTATTTCATTGATATCACTAAGTTTTAAGGGTACTTTTGTTTTGTATCCTATTTTGTTTCTTTTTTTCTAATAATCATTTCTCGTTATTAGCGAGCTGTTACACAAATTGTTATTTATTATTAAGTACCGCCACACTCAACTAGCCTATCAAGATTATCAAGCATACAGCACACAACTACGATTCAGTATTATGCCATGTCATCTCTTGAGCCTCCACCAGACAGGTTTACATTATTCAAATGCATTCGTTTCTATTCCAACATGCACTTTCGGGAGCCCTAAAATTTGACTCTATAGCTCTTGACGCTTAGATAATAAAGGTCAAAATGGTTTGGTTATTTTTATTATGCTGGTACACCGCGGTGGTGGTCGTAACCAGTGTTGGTAACAAAGCTAAGCTATGTAGAAACACAAAGCATTAGCAAGACAGTAATGCAACACTTATGGTAATATCCATCACATTTTTCAATCCATTGAGTTGTGTGAAAGATGACTATTGGAATAGTTATACCGTTAGGTGGAAATGTATGTTTGGTTCTTGCATTATCTTTTAGATAGGATTTAATATTATGGTTTGTTGGCAACCTGTTCTATACCTATTTTATATTATGTTATTGCTATCAATAACTGTTCTATAGTTTAATAGATAAATACATTAAAATTAAATGGACGAACTCATTTACCTCTCTAGACATTCTTCGACAGGTTATCTTAATTAAACTCTGCAATTACTTTTTTACAATCTTTAACAGACAGATTGAGAGCTATATGACCGATGATTGATCTCGAAGAAAAGAAACTGTACCTACCAAAAAAAGGATCTAATCAATATTAATTTAGCCATTCGTAAAACACATTTTATTAACGTAATCGATTCTGACGGCATCGTTTAAAACACCTTAATTATCCACTTTATTTTAAATCGATATTTAAATTAATGAAACTCTCAAATGCTCCGGATAAAATTCTTATACACAAACGTAAACTAGATAAACAGGGCTTAAAGAGACCATTTAATTTTAGCTTCCAGTATAAACGTTCGATAGGAAGATAGGTAGGCAACACAATCCTGACCGGTTTTAATAATATCTATCGGAGGCTTAAAAGCTTTGGACTTAATTATCCGATTGGTTTTGGGCTGGATTCTTAGTAGAGTTTCTATACAACGGTGGATTTGATTGCAAGTAATTACAGAAAGATACGTCTGTGAGTATAATTAATTTAAACTTTTATTGTGGGGTTTTTAATATAAAGCATTGTTAATTCTATTTTTTAATGTTACTAAATAGCAAACTAATTGATGGTCAATTTGATGTTAAGTAGTCACTGTCGCATAAAAACCTCTATTATAATATCAGAGTTGCCATCACGGAGACAAAGTATGTCTTATAAGCCTTTGATTACACCAGCACTCATAATTATGTTCTAAAACGAAACACTGCAACTATTACTACTAACATTCATGTCACTGAAAAAAACAACTATTGTAATTTATTAGCGCTGTTAAGAACATTTACAAGTCAGTCAAATTAGAAATCAATCAATCATTCTTGTAAGCTAAATTATATGTAGAAAATTCTAATAACCTATCCATTTTTTTGCCGTTCAATGAGATTACCCTTTAAGATCCTAATAGTGAAATAAGTTTTGCATCGGCAAACTGCATTTTAGAGCTAAGAAGACTATAAAGAAACAGGATTACATTGTGGAATTCTAAATAGTTTCCGTAATAGTATTTTCTACTGAGCTAGCAAGGTAATAAGGTACACTAATTAATTCTAATTATTTCTTCAGCTATTTCATATAGTGGTTAGATGCAAAACAAAGATGAGTACAGAGAAATATTTGATCTTAGAAAGAAATCTTGTATATATTGTTCAGTCTCATTACAATCATAATTTACGTCTTTGAAACGCCTAGTGTCTTTTGACACTGTAACAACAGGAGATTCAAAATATCTTCCCCGTCTTTGGATATTGCTTAGTTCCCATGGGTCTTAGTCATGATAATAATGTAACCTATACTATTTACATAAATAATATTTTTTTCGATTCCGACTGTTAGTTATTTCTAGATTGTTCGATATCTTCAGCTTTATTATAGCATTAGTATATTATGTATCCAATAAGTAATAACGCAAAGTCTTTTAATAATAAATTAAAAAACTAAAACGTAAACGTTTACAACCATTACTTTTTGTCGGTTACACAAAACCGCAAATACGGTAAACAAAAGCTATCGGCACCTTTAAAAAAATATTAAATTCATATTGGAAACACGAGATTCGATAAACCGATGACAGAGCCGCCGCCACAGAATACTAATCGAGAGATTTGCGAGCGACCGCAAGCTAACACAGTAGACTGATCGCACGCACATGAGGTTCTGTAGAACCAACCTGCCATAAAGATATGATGGCCTGGTACTTTTGGCTTAGAATCATTTGCATTTTTGGAAAATTAAGAAAAATAAATGGTATACAGCGGTGACATTGTTCGTGGTTAGTTAGTAATTGGGAAATGCTCTGAAAGTATTGATCTGATTACAATAAATATTTCACTGATGGGAAGTTGTAAAGAGATCTCTTATAATATAGCACTCTATGTTTAAACTGAGTGGTTGAGGAATGTTCATTATTTGCAGCTAATAATACATACAAACAAAACAAAACAGATATATCCAGACTCTACAGAATGTGCTCCAACTTCACATACTGCATAAGCTTCGCCGAAACAATTACTTAACTCCTATTTATATTAGTTGAATTCTGTGACAGTGTTTCCTCGTCTCACAATATTTCTATGTCACCTCAGTAAACAGGTGACACTTAATACTCTTCAGAGAGTTACAAGTAAGTAAGTATACCTCTTACGTTCGGGAAAAAAACCTTGACTTTACTCTCATTTAGCTTCAAGTCACGTAGTCCGTGTTACAATTGTCGGCGTTTCATCTCGATCTCGAGTTTCATGAGTTTGCCGTATCCTTCTTCTTACAAATCTTTCTTACTTTTCACAGCTGCCTCTAAGTGTGTCGACACCCCTTATCTCTGTTGAATTTTAACTAAGTAAGAACTCCTAGTATTCAGAATAAGTATATTATCGTAAAGGATTGGAACTAAACGACCAACAGACACACAATGGTGCCGATTCCCTCGTTCGCATATCCACAAAATTTTAGTTCAGTGCATCTTTCTCTTTCCGTTTCATTAAAAAAAGCACACGAGATAAAATGTTTGTTGCGCTTGTCAACTTAAGATACTCTATAGACAATCCAGACGCGATTAAAAACATGGTCACAAATAATGTGTCGTTTTACTACCAGCGCTGTCACAGAGTCACTAAATATAACAAATGTATAGAAATACGTTAAAATAGATCAATTTCAAGTAACTCTAGACGTAGTTGGACCGTTTGTACTAGGTATCAAGGTTTAATAATGCATGAGTTTGGCCCATTGCCCACGACGTACTGACCTAATTCAATTGACGCTTTCAAAATGCGTGATAGGATACATATTACACGAGTATGACACGCAACGGATATTTGATCATGAATATTTCATTATGTACCTTCAAACCTATGTTTACTACATCAATGTTTTTACTCTTATCTGCTAGAAGTGTAGTCACAAATTTTGTTTTGTATCTATCGTCTTATTAATATAATGCCTCCTGTGGATATTCTTTAGAAAGGTGTCATATTTATCTTTGAATCTCTGTCTCGGTCTACCGATCTGGCGTAAAGAAAGCAACCGCATCTGTTTTGAACAAAACCATTCCAGTATAAAATTGTATTTCGATTTGAATCTAGGTAGTCAACATAGCTCAATGAATTCATTGACAGTTCTGGCTGTGAACACTAGTTCACAGCAAGAGCATAGGGACTTTTTGAGGAACCCTAAAGTAAAACCCTAAAGCCATCAAAATTCCTTTATCGCCATAAACAAACCGCAAAAAATCACATGACCGTTCGGCTTTCACTAAAATATTGTAACAAAGACTTTTCAATTCGGACGTATATTTTTTCGCGAGCAAAAAGCGTAGTGCGCACACAATCCGACATTTTAGTTCTTTTTGCGGTTAAATGAAAGTTTTTATTTTCTGTTTTCTTTGGCTATGACGTTTCGTTTTGAAGTTATTGTTAAACGTTGAAAATACTGCTTCATTTTAATTGAAAGTGTATTTTTAATTTAGTTAGAAAAATAAGGAAATTTGTTTTTTAATGAGTTTTTTTTTTCTCTACTTATACCACCACACTGCGAGCATCTTACTTGTAATAAGACTTTTTGCGTGAGACATGGTAATCATTACATTAAAATAATGATTTATTTCTTCAACAACATACGTGTGATACTTGGCTCTCAATAGAAATATCTCGCACGTTATACGCTATCTCATACTTATCAAGCTTACTTACTTATTTATTCACAGCATAGAGCGGATTCATCTTGAAGTAATTATAGAGAAAATTGATATTGCATCACACTTCACTAGGCTTCTCTAGACATAAATATAGAATAATTTCTTCATTATTAAAGTATGAGATTTACTTTGAACGATGCGTCGATAAAGAAAGAGGGAACCACAAAGCTCAAAATCGCTATTTCTATGAAAGAATAAACATAATGTCGTAACAAAACTTCAAAACATCAAGACAAACACAACTCGTATACAAAAATTAAAATCCTAGAACCCACAATCGGACCCATTACAGCATACGGGAGACGATCAGATAAGTGCATTACAATGGACCCACGACATAAAGACATCATATCATTCTACGACAATAAATTCTCAAAAGGGCGGTTTATGGCACAAAAGATTGAGGTTTTGGGACAAAATTGTAGTTTTTTCAACGGAATTTCAAGTTACACATCCCTTTTGTACAATGGCTGGGAACAAGAGGAGTGATCAAAACACATAAAGTTTCGTGTTACATAATTTATAGGTAGTTTTTACTTGTGCAATGCGGAGGTACTGCGACTTGAGATGTTGACGTACTTGGGACAATTTTATCGTCATTTGCTATTTATACTTTTTCTTTGGGACAGGAAATCTTGACGAGTACAATAAATACATGGTGCGTTTAAAAGAATCAGAAACCAAGAGGTTTTAGAACATTAATTTTTTTAAGGATTGTTTTTTTGGCATGTGAGTCTTTTAAAAAGGAATATTATACGGAAACGGAATATATAATATTTTCTTACATCTGTCCATGTCATGCTTTATATACCATCAAAATGATTAAGACGAATGGCTGCTGACTGATTTTAAACAAATGTGCTTCAATAAATCCATCGCTTTATTATGACAGTTGACCAAGACCATTTCACCCGAAACCCTATAATAAAGCAATCAGGACTCATTTTTTCAACGATCACAAACGCCTGGTCATAGATTTTGATGACATTTGAAAAAAAAAAGCAATTCCCTGCCACAGATACAGCCGTAGATACTAAAATATTGTGACGGCGTCCCGCTGTGATGTATTTGCCAAAATGTGGGTGCCTTATCAAGATGAGGCATCGTTGCTATGTTCTCTGCAGATGTTCCTACTGGCTCTCTAACATGCACATTGCAGTCTCCTTCGTGCATTATAACATTATCTTCAACAGTACCAACAATGTCTAGTAGTTAATCATTTTTATTGTTGGGGCTTTGCCATTATTCCTCTATTGTATTTGCTCTATTAAATTTTTACTTCGTGGATTCAATTGTCTGTATAAATTTTAAAATATCGCTTCATGGGAGTTATTAAGTGTTGCTGTGTTTCGATTGTGAATCAATTTATCATTTTTGTATTGGGTTCAAAGATAAATATTTTTTTAATGTTTGAGTTTAATATTTTAATACTCATCGAAATATTTATCATTTAAATATGCAGTCTGGTATTCAAAATATGGTAGTATAATGGTAGTTTTGTAAATAGATATTGATTAAAAATATTTTTCATTTAAACAAAGGCATGTCTTTACCTGACTTTATCATACGATTATATCAATTGTAGGCAGTTAATAATTTAAAAGAACACACATATCAAATAAGATTAAAAAGCGTTGATTCAGCGAACGAACGTGTAAGAATTTCTGCCTAGAGCCTCCGTGGTGTCGAGATAAAAAACATTATTTATAACCGTTGTCCCCCTGCACGCGATCTAGACAAATTAAACGAGTAACTTGATCAGACGACACGTCACGAATAAGTTTTGGAGGAGACGTACATTATGTTCTAAGAAGTGAATTAAAAGCTGTGATATCGCCTATGATGCAACACGATACGGCCAAGATAAAAACTGAAATTAATTAAAACCCCAATCCACCTCCAATCAGTTAAAACGAAATATTTCTTCTACACTTCTATTACATAACGATCTAAATTCCCTCAAACATAAAAATTTGATTGACTTCTCAATCATTCAACATTTTCGCTAACAAACTGTCAGACATCAATCTCAATTCAAATTAACAGAAAATCAATTTATATGCGCGAAACTGGTTTTGAATGTATTTACTTAATTTGTATTTCCTAACGATGGCCAATTAGGATCGTAATTAATCGTCTGTAGCTTTGTAACTCTTAATTTGGTCTGTTACTATTTTAGGATTGTAGCGTCAGTCAAATTGGCTACAATAACTCTTGAGACGCCACTTACATCACTTGAGCAAAAACTGCATACACGGTTGAAGCATACTTCAGTGACGAGAAAAAAGCACCAGGTGCCTACCGAAAGCTCATTGTTCCAGTGAACGAGAGAGATTAATAAATCTTTTGAGAGTTGAGTATCTGCGGCCGATCTCGCGGGATGCGAGCTTCGGGCCAGGACGCGTTATTGCAAGCCTATTCAGATGCCACAGTTGAGGCCAAACAGCCCCTTTGTCATGACAAAGGTGTCGCGCAAAGAAAAAGGGGCCCTATCGACGATCTGCCTTATCAGATCCAGTTCCCTTCCGAGAGGTCTCAATAGGATAGTCTGAGTTTTGAATGCGGCGGATCTAATTCCCTCGGTCACAATAACGTACACGAATTCCAATTTAGTTGGACACAGAATGCAGGAGGAATAAAAAGAGTTCGAAGGATGTTATCAAACATCGGCTTGATAGGGCCTCGTATTGTGTTGAAATAGCATTTCGTGATACTCCGTTGTTATTTTTAATGTTTGTGCCATTAGACGTATTCTTGTGGCTTCATAATAAAAATTAAATAGAACCGCGTATTGCGAGTTTTGGTTTCATAAATATCGCGGCGACGCGACGGCGATACAATGTCGCACTACGTCATATAAATAGAAATTTTATTTTTTCCATGCATACAGAACCTAGTACGATTGACATATGCATGTCAGACTGGGTACCAACAATTTAAGATTTTGACGTCAATCAAACCCGGAATAAAATAAGAATTTACAAAATATTTTATTTTAACAAAAAATGGCTGTCATTCAAGTCACGGCTTCATGAGCGCAAAAACCATTGACACAGAACTGACTTATGCCTCATTACGAACAATTTCCAATTGATCATCCACGCATTTAAAATCGGTGGATTAGCCGAAAATGAACTGACGTCCGTAATGATTGATGTTTGTCCTCCAACCCCACATACACTTATTAAGCTTGATACGCTCTTTGCCTTTCTAAAAATCGACAGTAAACACAATAGCAACAATTGGTCCGATCAAACGGAATATTAAGTTCGCTTGTCATTTTAACTATCGTCTCTAACATCGTCACTAAGTAATGCAAATGCAACATTGAAAAAAGCACCTTAATAGTCAAATTTTAAAGTGCATTTTTCATCGGCATCACTTCGGTCTAGGAAGCATAACTAAGAAAAGAGGGTATTGTCAGTCTCGTTTTATGGGTTATGATTTATGACCAATGACTCCCAACGGGTTTTAGTCTCGTGATAATCTTATTCAAACGCGCCTCTTGTGAGGTGCACAATGCTACCTAAATTAGCTATAGCCGTATCATAAGCTATTTTGATGTTTATAAGAGGTGCGTTTGGTTTACTGAACCGTGTGTGGCATGCATACAAACATGGTATGTTCCGAAGGAGCTGTCGTATCATTTATGCTGGTTAAACTTTTTTGAATCACAATGTTCGTTTCCACACAATAAACAATGACATCGACTCACGTTTCGTATAGATTAATGATTATTTAATGAAGTATAAGTCTGGGTAAATTAGAATGTTTATAGCTTAAAAAAAACTAGTATCGTTTTCGTGGCTTTATTTAAATGAGCTTCATAAGCTAGCCTAAATAAATATGTTTATCAAATACATTCTGGGATCAAAATGAAACTTAAATTAAACAACAATTAGTACAATTCAAATAATGTATGTTTTTAATATACAGGGTGTCCCACGGCTATGCCACATGGAGGGAAAGTACTTTAAATATTGTAGATAGGACATTTTACTGAAAGAAGACATTATATGAATTTTAAAAACATTTTGAACTGTACTGATAGATATTTAAATAAATTCATAATTGAACCGGGAATCGAACCTGTTACTCGAGAAAAATAATCAGCCTGTAGTTTTATCATACCGATCGAAAGGCTTCATCACAAGGATTATTTTTTGCTAAATAACATAGTGTCAAAAATAAAAGAAAGACCATGAATTTTAACATTTTAATACAAAATTAGTCAATTTTTCAAATGCTCAAAATGAGTTCATTTTTCTTAAATACAAAGTGATAACTTTTGATTATTTCGTTTCCTGACGATTTTTTGGACTTGTTGTGGTGGATATTTATTTATTTAAATGATGCGTACTACTCAAGTGGGCAGATTAATTAGTAATAAGTAGTTATGATGGTCAATTGTATGTCCTTACGGCAATGTAAGCTTTTAACTTTCTGAACAAAATTTTACATCTAATGTAAAAATTCACGGTCTTCCTTTTATTTGTGACACTATGTTACTTAGCAAAAAATAATCCTTATGATGAAACCTTTCGATCGATATAATAAAACTACAGGATAATTATTTTTTCTCGTGGAACAAGTTCGATTCCCGGCTCAACCATTTAATTATTTAAATTTCTATTAATGCAGTTTAAATTGTTTTTAAAATTCCAATAATGTCTTCTTTCAGTAAAATGTTCTATCGACAATATTTAAGGTACTTTCCCTCCATGTGGCATAGCCGTGGGACACCCTGTATAGCAGGCAAAAAGTAAATAGGTATGAGTGGATCAAATTAAAACTAAAGTTAAACAACAATTAATACAAAACTTTAATAATATCATTTTAATTTAGCTGGAGAAAAGTATATGCATTACTTAATATCATGTTAAACAGATTTCGGCATTCTCTCCGTTTACTCACATTTCGCAAGAACAAAAAATAATAAACATCGATACTCTCTACATTTTCTTAAAAAAAAAACAAACACCTCCATTTCACAAATTCAGCCAAGTCATATTTTAACAAAAACTAGCCCTCCTAAAGGTCTATAGCCACGTGTCAGTGTTGTAATTGCAAAAAATGCATGTAGTAGACAAGTAATGACGGATTGCCAGATTACAGTCGACGTGTCATCAATCTCTTTCCCTCAGTTGACTCTTATGACTTGTGTGGGGAGGCTTTTAGTGATGTACTTGATGTTTTTACAAGAATTCTCGAATCTGTGGAGCGTGTAAACACTGTACTAGAATGAGGAAAAAGTTGAGTGCAGGCTCTTTGGATTACAAATGTTGTAAATCAGGAATCTATTAGACTGTTAGACTGTTATCTTTGCTAACTTGACCTTATAAAAATGTTTCCTTTGCAGTTAAAACTGCTTCACAACGGGGTTTAAAGTACTGAGTATAGTGTCTCTCAAAGTAGCTTTTACGCGCAACTCCGGCCTTATGAATGCGATAGCAGATGTCTATTCCTTCTTCGAAATTCATATATGTTTAATTTCACTACCACTTATTTTCATTTATATTTTAAGGCCCTATAGAAATAAAATAAACCCAGTTTCGATGCGAAATTAGTATACAAAGAAAGTGTTCATTTATAAATTCATAACAAGTACACACATCATACAACCCCAACTGTCAAAACATCAAGAACTATTTAAAGATGATTTCAATTATCTCCAAAAACTTAAACAGAATTCTTAATAATACGCCTGAGAACATCCCAACGTCCTAACAATCATTTTTTTCCCGCAACACGACCAATCCGTCATAAGACGCATGTCCCCTTGAGGTTAAAAAAAAGGAAAAAAAGGCCCATTATTCAACCCTTTCTATTGTAAAGGTAAGTACAGATTAGTTTCAAGGGAAGGGATACAATCTAAACGATGTGCCTGCGCAGACCATTCTTCATACGAAGATTTTTATTGATAAGAATATTGGAGTCATCTATAAAAGTATCTTACCCTTGGTCGTTAAGCCTCATGCAATGGGGAGTTGGGTAAGTGGGTAGTAGTGTTGGTAAATTTCGAGGTTTAAACCTTTGAACACACGTGATTCGAGACACAATACAAATACTATATAGCAGCCCGACAGCCGGCTGTTGTTCTCCGCAATTTATTTGCATTACAGAGATCATTTGAAAATAACTTTGAAAATAATTGATTTCAAGAGTAGAATAGTTTTCAATAATATCTATTCATATAATAATATCGTAACAAAGTTTAAACTGTACATTCAATATTAGAAAAAAAATACTAGATATATGTTCTGCAACCGGCGTATGAACCAAAAATTTAGTTTTTAGAATTTTTGCCTGTCTGTTTACAATGTTTCTCCGGGATAAACTTACGTAAACTACTACATAGATTTTATTTAAATTCATGTAGTAGTAGTAGTGGTCATCATAATATTATGTCAACATTTTCACGTTATCACCTTTGTGGGATGAACAAAACAGTGACGCAGGTATAATATTTTTGCTGTTTTAAAGCGTCCACACTGACAACGTCGCGGGCAGCTAGTTAAATAATTTTAAAGATTGAATATTGAAAAAGGGAAGCTAGTCATAATTATTTTTTCATCCCACCTATTCGAAAAAGACGACTTTGTTCCCCTTTAAGTACGCCCAAAGTTGGTGTTTTCTATAAGAAACTTTCAGCGGGCAATAATGACGCTCCAAATTCAAAAAGTGCGCCTATAAGTAACTTTTAATCGCACTTTTTGAATTTGGAGCGTCCTTGCATGTTTTACGCCCTGTTATAAGTGCGCCTAAAATTGGAACGTTTTAATGCTCAGCGCCAAAGCTGGTACGGTACGACGGTCAATATCATAGCCACGCCGCGGCTGAATAAAAAAAAACTTAAATATAAATAAAAAGCGCAAACTAAAGCCCGATTTCTAAGTACTCGTAAAAATTTTCACGGTTTTTTGCAGATTGTTTTGCAGCAAATTATCAATGTAGCTGCTATTATTATCAAGCTATGATAATAATAGCAGCTACATTAATAATTTTACAATAAAGTATGAAGCACCTTTTATTTTCTCATAGGGGGTGATGAAAAGTAGAGTGTATCACTCGGGCGCAAAATATATTTTTGGCTCGGGCGACGTACTTTGAATCTCTCGCTACGTTCGGGATTCTATTTAAGAATCCCTCGCAAAGCTCGGGATTCTACTCTAGAATCCCTCACTTCGCTCTGGATTCAAAAAACGCCCTCGCCGTAAAAATATTACTTTGCGCCCTTGTAATACAATCTACTATTCTTTCGAAAGAAGTGACAAAATGAAAATAACGAACATGTCTTTGCGCCAAACGACGTAAGAAACAAAAGAATCATCTAAACCATAAAATATCAATCAATATTACAAGTTTTATAACTACTAATATAAATAAAAAACACTTAAAACTTGTAGCGTTTTAATTACTGCCATCAACGGATGTCCTAACATACCATAAAGTGTTACATTTTATTTTTTGTTTACACAGAGCGATACGGTTCATTAGGTGCACGATTAAAACAAAGTCACAACAGTCCCCCATAAGAAGCAACAGCGCGGATCGAGACCAGATTAAAATAAAAAAGTGTTAAACATCCTGCCTTAATTAATTTTTTGTTTATTGCCCAACCAACAAAAGTTAGTTTTATAGAAGGCCATAGAACGTTTTGTAAAAACTAATCGGTGGTCAGATAAAAGGCCAAAGAAGGTGCATCTACAAAGAAAGTGGCGCAATTATATCTCCATTCAGTCTTAGAGTAGAACTATAACGGTATCAGGCATGACAATTTTGGCCCATTGCAGTTGATGTTACAGTAACACAATCTCTATTTGGAGATATATAAGCCACCGCAATACTACTAAAGTGTTTTTGGGTACTGTAAAAGAGTTCAATATTCCATTACATCACTAAAATTCATCATTCATTCATTTTACATTCGTTCACGCCGCTGCAGTGTCTTAGTGTTTTAGAAGAGAAATAAAAGATTAAGAAAAGGAGACGAAGTATCGTGGTGAGTAAGATATTATTTTGTACTTAATCGAATTATTCGTCTTTTACGAGGAAAATGTTGTGCGACTGTAATTTTACTGATAAACTATGTATGGGTTTACGACATAATTTGAATGCCCCCTTCAAATTAATGAGCTTTTACTAAAACAATTACGTATTTTAAGTTATAAACATAGTTCCAGCTTCCTCAACTCTACTATAGTACTCGTTATGACAGATTACATCCACCATTATATCAAATTAGGGTTCCTTTAGAGCTTGTTTGTTATTTTTATTTTATTGTTTGTTCTTATTCCATAAATATGATAAATACTTTTTATTAAACTTATTATAGTTGTTTTTTTCTTTTTCAGTGTAATTGTAGTGGACGCCGAGCAGTAATCATGTACATAATAAAAGAAATATAGAATATAATTTAGATATAAGTATAATTTAAGTATGACTAGTGTAAATAAACGGGTTAAGATTAGTAGTTTTATTTCCCACCAGAGGCACCACTATTGTCAAAGTGGTGCTAAACACTGAAGTACGATAAAACTTTACCATAATGAGAGCCGTGTTACATATTTGTTGATTTTAAGTTGATTTGTAAGATACTTAAGTAAAATTTATGTTTATAAATAAGATCCACCACCATCACATACCATCTATGTTTATATTGAGTGAAATTAAAGACAGACTTCTATCAATAGACTTCCCACGGGATGAGTAGTGACAGATTTTTCTATATTAAAAAGCGTTCGTGGATCTGCACGCAATGTATTTGGTATTCGATCGTTTATTAGTACAATCAAACTTTTTATTGCTTCGTGTGAAATATTATAATTAATAGCCCAACGCTTCAAACCATCTCGTAGTTGCTGGTTTTTTTCTTCAGTTGAATCAATAAAACAATCTGAAAAACTGTCACACCTGGAATCGTTGTCCACAAATGAATTATTCTCCATTTCATCACTGTCGTGAACTGTATTTTGTACGGAACCATTTTCTATAATTGGGTCTTCAACTTGGTGTTCACTATAATTACTGATTTGAATGCTTCTTGTTGATTCCTCATATTGTCTTTTCACTTCTCGTCTATAAGACCCGCTGCGTTTGAATCGTTGCCAAGCTTCTAAATCCATTTCTCTTGTAATTTATAAAATACTGTCGCATTAATTACACTGAATCAAAATGTCTATATTGTTGTAGAAGAGCGATAGAAGTGCCTTTACAAAACTGAATTATCATTTAAAAGCATTGCTAGCCTACCTTTATACGCAATAATAATGTTTTTAAACACATAAGATCTCCGTTATAGTACTGTTGTGTAATAGGGGGACTATAATAGTTATAAAAAAACAATGCTCTTCTAAAAAAGTGTATTTGTGATAAGTTTATCACTACAACTATAACGAGCATTAACAACCCTTTACACGACAATCAAGCTATATAAATATAATTTGAAACTCAGCTGTATCACCAAATCACCCTGTTGTAGACTTTTTGTGCCCACTATAGTACTGTGTACTGTAACGATGATCTTAAAACCCTCAATATCGCAATACCGTCCTATTCCTGAGTTGTCATCTCTACTTTAACAAACGACACATAAGAGTTCGTTTCGAACCTTTATTGCGCAAATCAGGCGCATTAAAGTGATGGTAAACACTGTTATGAAGTTTTATCGTTGTATACTAGTCACAATGGAGGTTGCTATAACGCCTGACTATAACAACTATATAAAATCGTAAAGTAAACCTTTACATCAACTCTTAATAGGTCGTTTTTGCTATATAAACTTATAGAGCCATACTGTGTTGTCAAACGCTTTTACACAACAATCAGTCATCACCAAAACCTTTATACATCGTTTACCCAGCTTTTTTGAGATAAAAGGTTTGGTTATAGGGCAAAATTGTTGGTTGGGTGAGGACCTCATTTAGAACCGTTTGTAGATATTTTCAAGATTCAATTTGGTGGTTTTTAATTAAAAAGCCCTTGGTTTCTGTGGGTGTGCCATTTAGTTGTGTAATGTCATTTTTCACGGGGTGGCACCTATTGCCTTTTGAGAACTACAGCTGACGTCCTACATCGCGATTTAAGTGTTTGACGCGGTATTAGCATATATACAAAATTCTAAACATTGCCGTCGGGCCTACCATCCCGATCTGAGAATCCTCCCTTTACAATGGAGGATGAGAATCTTTAGACTCTTTTCTTCATACCCCTAAATATGTACCATCGATCAAGAATATTTATTTTTCTTACTCCTCCGCAGTTCTTTCTCATTAATTTTGATGCGGGATCCAAGACAGTTGAATCGTTTCTCCGGGACTCGTCGATCTTCATTGCTTCGGCGCTTTTCTGGCGGACTCCACTGTTGTTTCTGGCTTTCAGGAGTTGCAGTGGTTGGGAATAGTGTGGCGGGATATCATGTACCATCGGTCCTAATGTCGTGGCAACTGGTAAGGACCCTGGCTCTCGTATATGGTTGCTAGTTTGAAAGCGCAATAATGTGACTTCCAAGTGTTATAGACTTTCTAAGTTAATCTGGAACACTAAACAAAAAAAAACCCAAGAGCACGGTATTCAATGCTCTTGCCATTGTTGTATAGGAAAGGAATTAGGACAATAATAAAATGATCTTTTTTTTGTCGCCATTGCTGGTCTGCCGATGTTTCCATATAGTAACAAAATACTAACAGCCCTTAATTCCTATATGTTTCTACTACCTCTAATATTGACATTGAAATAACTGTCAAAATAATAATTGCGTATTGTTTTTACGAGTATCGTTGTTATGAGCACGAAGAGAAAAGAAATTACCTAAACAATAAGTAGGTAAACAATAGGTAGGAGCACTAATTGCTATTTTATCATAAATTGTCTTAATAACACTTCTAATTGATCAACGTAGTTATCCAAGAACATTTCGTTTACTAGAAGCCGTAATACCATCCGAATTGTGGGATTCAACAAATTGTAAACATCTGATAGAAGCTCTATTCAATTAATCCATCAAATTCTGGAGTACTATGAAATAATCCAATTATACCTATTGGATGTCTATTAGTTAGCAAACAAGAATGATTATTTCCAACCTATCCTCGTATGAATAAAAGATGCGGTTTCAAAAGGATTGCTACGAGCCAAGTTATTCACGACTATTGTTAGAACTTCCACTTTGTAAGTAATTAAGTTATTACTGAATAACTGTTCAATGTGGGACATTATCGTTTTTATTGTAATAGCCATTGCTATCAATATTTTCTTTTACTAACACGCCATCGCGATGTCGTGATGGCCCAGTAGTTTAAACTCCAAATCCTCCATGACCTTGCAGTTTCGAAACTCGAAGTGTACCAACGTATTTATTTCATGCCTCGAAAAACACATCATAAAGTCGTTGGTCCCGGCTTGTCATTCATCTTTAATAGACGATACGGATAGTCAGAAGCCAGACAGTCTGACACTGGTAATCTGTTGGATTCAGACTGAAAGCCGACATGAACAAAGTGAAAAGGCTAGCAAAATGTTAATGGCTGGACAACGTCATAAACCAAATGAACATCTTCACTATTATTGTTAAGTGGAACATTACATAGTAGGTACTAGTACTCAAACATTAAACCACCAACACATGTACGGCTGCAGTAACAACTCGAGTTCAACAAGCTTAGTGTTCCCGGAATTAATTTAGAAATTGTTCTCAGCGAAAATTTAATTTAGCTTACTTCAAACGCAGAAACCACTGTTCCACAACACATCCGGCCTGCTTGCAAGCAAACTACCAAAAATAAATTAATTTGAATAGGACGCTCTAAATTAGTAGTTTCAGTTGTCCGAAGGCCAAATCAAATATAGACATAGCTTCATAATATCGTTGTTTCAAATGAAATTCTACGTTTCCGGACAAAAACTGTGTTGCTACCGTAATTGAGTTATAAAATAGTAATGATAGGGTTAATTCATTCATTATGTACTGTTCGAACAGTAATTTGTGTTTTTGATAAATGTTGAATTACTGTGGTACCGATTGTTGTTCTTGCTTTTATGTGAGTACGAAGAGCAATCGTGTAATTAAGATCTTGCTCTCAATTGTTTTAATTGCTTAATTTTTAGTATGCAAAGTTGCCGAAAAAGCGTGGGTTTACCAACTATCTTCAACCAGAATAATAAGAGTTTTAAAGTTCCGCATTTGCAGAGTACCTACTAGTTCCTCTTACGGAGCCGTCACAGTCCGTCCGCTTGTCTGTCAGTCAACGGGTTGTAATCTCCTGTTACCGAGAATTCAATGTTTAGAGTGTGTTATTGCTACGAAAGCAACAAATATCCGAATGGATAAAAGATATTCGAATAGATCCACACTTTATAAGTTTTTAGTAGTTTTTGCCCGCGGCTTTGATCGCGTGGATGTTCAATTTCCACCCTCTATTTTACCAATTTAGAGGTAAAAATTTCAAAAATCCTTTTTAGTGGCTACCTACTCTTCATAAATAACACGTATTCTAAGTTTCATGTCTCTAATACTATCGGTTTGGGCTGTGCGTTGATGTATCAACAATCAGTCACTAGTCAGTTTTTTGACGGGCCTGTTGGTCTAGTGGTCAGTGACCTTGACTGCTAAGCCGGAGGTCGTGGGTTCGATTCCCACCCAGGGCAAACTTTGTGTGTTCTATGTCTGGGTGTAATTTATCTATAATATGTATGTATTTATAAAGTATATAAGTATGTATATCAGTTGTCTGGTCACCATAACACAAGCTCTGCTTAGCGTGGGATCAGATGACCGTGTGTGAGTTGTCCCAAGATATTTATTTATTTTATTATTTTATATATTTATATAGTAGACAGATTACATTCGCTAGAAAGCCAAGCATTATGCCAATCATACTCAATGAAGGACTAACAATGACAAAAAGACAAAAATACTTTAATGTACTGTCTACAAATCAAGTATTTACCATCCGTTGATATAAGCACTGTCGTGACTTGAATACCATACATTGATCATGGAGACTGACACTCGATTAAGCATAAGCATCTGCAGTTGTGTGGAGAAAATAGCCGTTACGTTATTTTACTATTCTATGGTAATCTTAAAGTAAGGGAAAGCTTTTACAATATGATGATTGTTAGGAACAACGGTTGACATCTACGAATAATTTTGGATTGAGTTATAAATGGGTATTAGGAATATTCTTCAAAATAAAAACTTCTTTGCTTGCCCAACCTTTCCCTAACTATGTTTTCTGTCTATCAAGATGACTTAACAGCCCTAAGTAAGACTAAATGTCTGTTAATCTGTCCCTTACATTAATAAAAATGCTATCCCTAAGTATCATCATCATCACCAATAAACGTTCGCTACTGAAAATAGGCCTCATCCAGGCACCACTCCCCCCTCTTTCCAGCGAATGCGGTTCCGTGAAAACTGCATCCTAAAAGTATTAGATTTGCAATAATATGAATTGGTTACATTGATTAAAAAAATGTAAGTTGAAACTTGTTATTGATGATTAAGTACTGTCGAAGGTCTAATAACCTATTACATTAATATTAAAACGAGAAGCTGCTACGCTAACTCTGAAAACATCATATAAACAAGCCCATTACGAAATTTACATCCCATAATGGTATTTAGTTCCCACATGAAAGCAATGGAGCAACATTAGGTAAATATGACACTGTCCAGTGCCCGGACCACACAAGCAAGTCAAAGAGCTAACGATGACTCTATACTTATGACCAATTAAGATTTTGAGACCCTACACAGTACTGCTACACAAGTATTAATAGTAATACCATCTGGTGCACTGATCTGCATGGATGGGAGATATGCGCTGACGAAATACGCATGCGTTAGCTTATCTGTAGTGCCGAACTTCTAAATTGAGCTATTATTTTACTTTGTATAGGGTGACTGGTGAAGACCATTCCTTAAACACATTTTTGGGGATTTATTTCCATTTTATGACGTTTAAGTTTTACGTATTATTTTTTGCAACTACCTTAATTCTTTTTTAACGACCTGGAGTGTAAATAAAACTTAGTACAGCTACGGACGATAAATGAAAAAATTGATAAGTTTTGGTTTTCATGACTAAAAACCTGTCACTAATTACCAGTCAATAAATAAACCTTTAACCTTTTGCTACATCTATTAATATAGTGACATTTGAAGAAAAATCACTACAATTTTGCTAACAGATATCATGTAGGTGTCAACAACTTTATTATTTGGTCTTGTATCCAAATTTGAAACAAAGATGACAATAAAATAATAGCCAGTATAACTTTAGTGTATTACAACATTAAGTTTTTACTACAAACAGGCAAATCTAAAACTAACATTATTTATCTATAGTTACTTTTGTAAAACTGCATCGTTAAACAGGTGTCAGTCGTTTTTCTTTCGAACAAATGCATAAAACAGTTGACAATGCTTAGTATGCTCATGTCAATTCCATACATTTAACAATTTATTTTATTCTACCATTCAGTTGTTAAGCAACGTTCATTTATCCATCACACCACAAGTCTCAATTAAAAACTAACGCCAGGCCCAAATGTTCTGTTAAAGTGTTAAAATTTCTGTTATAGTGGTTTTTTTTTTTGCTTAAATTTTGTTATAATTTTCCTGGTGTCAGGGTCAGAGTCAGGGTCAAATGTCAGTCAATTTGTGCCAATAAACTTTTTTCCTTCTGTCTGATGATACCCGAGAGGTTTCGGATTTAGGATAATAAAATAAAATTTAACAGAAGTATAGAATTGTGCGCAAGGTGTAATAAGAAGTAGAGACTTGTAGAGACTTTTCCTGCCGCATGGCAATAATAAGAAATTATCAAATTAAAACTTTAATCTTTCATGGGCTAGGTTTTAGTTTTTAAGAATTTTCTTAAGAGAAAATAAAAGCAATCATTCATTCATTCAAAATCTCTACATTTTACTTCCATAAAACAAAACCCTGCCTTAGTGATAAAAATAACGACTTTTCTTTACAACTGACGCAAACACAATACTACAAAGTCAAAGAAAACCCGTCAAAATTAGAGACAATTACATCCAATACCTCACTTTTAGGCAAACATTCTAACACGTAATACAACAGTGCAAATGAAAACCTCCCGACAAGTTTGTAGAAGCAAATTGACCGCGTAGGAACCTTGTGTACCAAACTTGAGATAGCCATAACTCCACTTATCTATGGCTACCGGTTTCTCTACTTAGTGTAGTTATTAGAGTCGGCGTCAAGATAGGGCACCGTCAGAATATATTTTTTGGTCGATTTTTTATGTTCTATACTTAAAAAAACAAAACACGGTGGTATTTTTGAGTGTGATGACTTAGGACCTCTTCACACGCTACAACGGCGACGACGGTTATGTCAACAGGCGTCAATTATATGAGAAAGTATATCTGGTATCGCAGCCTAGATTTATAAAAACTTAAGACAGATGAAATGTAACCCATGTTCTTTCTCAAGGTCCTTTGGCCAGCTGACTCCGTATCAAATATCATTAAAATCCATTTAATAGTAAACGGTAAACACAGACAAAATCACAGGCTGTCAGAATTATTCTCACATTTTTAATACAAATATTAGTATGGATGAAAAGTGTTTCACACGGGCAACTCGTGCGAATTGTGCCTTCAAAGTCAACCGTGTGGACGGTATCTAGCACATTGTAACCACAACACGACACATTTTTGTACAAAAAGGAAATACAAGAAGCTTCAACCATACAATACAACTTCTCGCCTATTTTGTCTAAGGTTTATGTGAACAGGCCTTTATTTTTAAAGTGTTGAATTTGATAATAATACGTTTTCTTATCATTTTAAGAGTAGGTGTTGCGAAGTTTATGTGTTTCTATAATAAACCTGATTTCCAAGTGTTGTAATAGATAGGCACGCCATTAAAGTTATTAAATAGATACTGATTTCTATTTTTATCTATGAAATAAAACCGTCTGATATCATTGACGAAAAACAGCTGTTTGTATTGACCGAGCAATGAGGTCGAGTGCCCAACGAGAAATTACAATTATATCTGCTCATAATCGAATATTTCACAACCTTTCTCTTAAAGATTAAAATGCATACAAAATTAACAGAATTGAATTTGTCGACACCGTTAAAAAGTAATGAACGTGCTATATCTTTGTACTAACGTTTTCTAACACACCTTATTTGTACAGCATCACCAATTAATTTTTGCTTCCAATTAGAGAAACGTTAGCACGATGAAAGAAAGTCTTCAACATTTTTCTACGATATTTAACTTCTGTGCCGGAGTGTACCGCGCTAACAACATTTCATCTCTAGTATGGTTCGGAAGATGGGCGCATGATATTGACTTTTTATTTATTGACATTTTCTAATGTACCATCGCAGCCATTCATCATGCCGGCTTCGATACCACCGCTTCTGATAACGCACTTCATTGTTTGCTGTACGCATAATGGATTATTGATATAACACGTGGGTGTCCCTAATCTGAGATCCAAGGGAAATCTACTCAGACGTCGATTCAAACAAAATATATTAAGGTAATGCTTTCCGTAATGAATGATCGTGGTCAGATATTAAGTGGACACGATTTATCGCCGTTCCGTCTTAATGTAGAAATTTCGATAGCTTGCCTGCTCAGTTAAATGTTGTAACAGTAATCTAACGCATTGGATCGCGTATGAACACATTAGTCAATGTTGCGATGGAGGTATTACGGAGATTAGCCACTGATGTTTAAAGCCGATCTGTAATTTAGTTTTTAGTGAGGAATTATAAAGTTCAAAGTTTGTAATTTATCTCTCAAAATTTAAGATACGGTACGTCTTGAGAATGCGTGTAAAGCTAAGAATGAATAATCGCATGTGATGATTTTATCGTTTTAAGCACAAACGCCATTTTGCTATTTGTTATTCATGGGGTATTAGTCATACATGTATCGTTAATGCTTTTAGATTAAACACATCGGCAATCAATCTTGAACAATTATTGTTAATTCACAGAGGAATTTATTATCTACAGAATGATAAGATACAATGCAAATTAAATTAGATTTATTTATTTTGTGAATAAACATAACATTTTCATGTCCATTTATTTTATTTTTTTGATTATTTTAAGAATAATACGGATCCATTTTTTTCTGATACTTAATCGAAGTGTATTTTTAATTCCATACACATAAGTATGTAACGACCTCTAGATAAGAAAATCACACAGATTTGAGTAGTCAGTTCAGGTAGTGCTAAACAACGATATAAGTTATAAGTATTTACTTAAAATATCATTGGTGCTAAAGATATCATAAATGCGACAGTAATTCTGTTTGTTTTCTGTCCTCACCTTTTTAGAAACATAACGTAACTTTAAATGTAACACAGTAATATCTCAAGTAAGAAGTTTTAGAAATAACATCTTAAACGAGTTTCAAACAGACTATATGTACGTAACAGAACCTTTGCTGCCCCTCATCTATATGTATGGAAAAACGACGTGACCTGAAGAACGTTAAGCGACAAAATGGGAAGATACACTAAAGGAAATACTCAATACAAAATAAATAAAATTGCAACGGGTAAAATATCAAGAGTATTTGGAGACTTTTATGATATTTCTGTTGCTAAGCCCTAACTACATTCTAAACTAATTAAGCACAATTGTACTGTAGAAGTAAATGTCATTGTGAATAACGATATTTATAAATGTAAAGTTATATAATAATTATATCGTCGGATAGTAAAATAATCGGATACTTACTAAATATATATCAAAAGCCAATGACTAGATAACGCGATTTAAGAGGTCTTTGACATGTCGAACTATGATAATGGTACTTAAAGCTAAGTATTTTGATTTTTAATTGATAAATAAGTAGAAGCTCTCAATTTCAAAGCAAACGGCAAACACAAAAATAATTCGATTTAACCTTGATCGTCCATTTGCCTTGAAAATTCAAATCTGAAATAATAACTAACCTAATAAAACTCAAAACGTTTATAGCAAAACGCTCCAGGATATTCAACAAACGGAATGCTATGACGAAAATTAAATATAAAGTCGAAAACCAATCAGAGTCGATTAAACAAAAATGTTCGTGAACACAAACGAAACTGAACGGAAGCCAATATTGCGGAGTTGTATCTGGGGGTAAAGTTTTAAGTGAAGTCAGTTCAACTCCTCGTGGATTTCCCTGGAGCAATTATAGAAACAATAAACCTAAAATTGGTGCAGCGTCCTGAAACAGCCGCGGTCACCGATCCCGACTTTCCTCCAATTACGCGACTTCCCTTCACCGACCCACTTGGCAGAATGGAAATTCATTAAGAGCCATTCAAGTTATCACAATGTGACTATTAGTGCTCTATCCAATTTTTAATTAATCACTAGAAGCATAGGGGTGGCAGCACCACCGATCTGGCAACGCAAAAAAGAAAAAACTAGTCGCTCGAGAGCAACTATGTTCCACAGTGGTTTCCCCGAACAAACTCTTTGATGTTTCCCTTTTATTGCTAGAATTGCGGAGTATTTATGTCTTATTTTATAGAATTTATGTGCGAGCGACCTAGCAAAGCTTGTTACGTAAATAAAGGAGCCGAATGTCAAAGCGGCTGTTAGAAATAATAAACGCGTGACCGAACGCTTTGCATATAATGAAAGGAAGAAGCCAGAATCGAATATTAAATCATAATATTTTGAATATGACCGCCTGAGTAAATACTGGATACGATGTTTTATTTATAGCCTTTGTTATTTGATGGACAACAGATTAATTTAATTATGATAATAAAACCAAATATTCAAACGTTGACATCGTCAAACTTACTGCCAGAATCATAAATGACAAAACGACTTCTAAGTGAATAACTTTATTAAAACTTACCCATTATACTTAATGCTAAGTAACAAATCCTTAATTATCTAAGCAAAAACAAAAGGTAATTTCAAAATAGCAAAAATACCGTACCAAAATTCAAATGTCTAAATGAATGTAAGACAGAAGTCAGCCTAAAATAAATACCAGATACAATTGAAGCAGTAGAAAGACAAACGGTGAATAAAGTTTTCAATTTCATTGTACGAGGTAACAATTTCAATCTAAAATTGGTAGCTCCAGATGTTCATGAGGAAATAACTTACGCTGACTAAAATGAACCCTAAATCTTCGCTGGGTGGATGGTCCCGCGCCAAGAATTGAATTTGCCTCGCATTCTCACACATGTATTAAGATGCCTATGGTGTGTTTTAAATTTAAAGTTCCTTGCTGGAGTTGACTTCGACTTACGGCTCGACTTGGCAGAATTAAATTAAGTAATGAGTAGTTGGGTTTGTAATTATTGTCAGTGTTATGTAAGTTCGTCTGTTTTGTTTGTTCTTGGTGAGTTTTGTCTCTAGCATGTAGTGTTTTCTCTCTTTCATGTCAGTAGAAGCTGCTACTACCAACATGTTAGTTATCTAGCTCATTTCAAGAAGGTATTCATTTCGTTTGAGCATCCACCTATTAAATATCTCATTAGATTCTATTGGATTGGTCACCACCATTTAAAAGCCAATATAATTAGAAATTCTTAGAAAATGTTTTGCATATTTGAAATAGAATAAATCGAATATCGCTTTAAATCATTATTAAGATCATAGATTTTATCGATCACAGATAAAGTGCCTGTTAATAAAATAATCTCCTCAGCCCTCACTTTGATATTAAAAACTCCACAGCAACCATTGACCGAAAAGCTCTTCAGCTAATTTGAAATTAACGAACAAATTTATTTTCCACTTTAAAAAATTCGAACCGTCGCTGAAATATTTCGGGTGGCAACAGCGAGGTTTAAATAGACCGTCGACTAGTATCTCGGTCGAATTAAGTACTCTTACCTATTCACTAGAGTGAATGATAATAAAGCCTCTGAAAGCATTAGTAAAAAGCCCGAGACTTTTGAATAAGCTTCGCTGCAGTATGAAGTTGAGCCGTGTGTTTAAAATTGATGAAGCAAGTTAATCATTGAAACTGTAGTCTTGCTTAAGCTTTTGTGTTAAAGTTATACGTTCTATTGTGCTGCTATTATACGGAACTTCTTATTTCACGTCGTCGTCTTAAAATAAAATAAGTATGTGAAATTTAATAAACAGTATGGCGAGCGATGGGTAGCTCGCCGCCCGGCTAGGACCAGGACCGCGTAGACGGCGCGTTTTGTTCCACGCGCGCCTCAAAGAGAAGGAGTCAGCACAGGAAGGGGCCTAACAGGGCCAACGCCTGCCGGGGTTGCGGAATGTTATGTTTATAACGGTTACCGTGACCCTGGAACATAAAGGGCAATCGAAGGAACACGAGTGGGTTTTAGTCAGTAAGAGTCTGACACGCCCTCCCGCCGCACCCAGGACGGGAGCAGTCATTGGATGATTTCCCACACAAAAAAAAATAATAATAAACAGTTTTGATTTTTGAATGGCGCAACCGTTATAGCTTAGGAAAAGAGAACTTTGATTTTTTTAACCATACTGAGAGAATGGAGGGGAATGAGATTTGGTCTAACAACGCTTATACAGAGAAAGGGTTAAATAGCTAAGCTAATAAAACCTTTATGGATTTCGCCCATTGATAGTTTTATTCAATATACCCTGGCTATTTAGTCTGTGTGCCAGACTGTATTCAACCAATGTTCATTATGTAGTACAAATCGGATACACACTGTATCTATGTACGGTATGCCGTGGCAGGCCGGTATATACTTCGTCTCCTCCTTCCTTGTGTATTCCCGGCTCGATGCCAAGTCTGTTTTCTACCTAAATGTTGTCTACTACTTTCAGCCCGAGACTTAGGTACATTATAATATTACTTTTCTTCAGAAATCAAATAGAAAGTTTCCTATCATAATTAAATTTCTTTCATACTTTGTTTCTCACAACTGAGACTATTGAATCAATATTAATTACTTGACTCCGCTCTAAAATCAAACTCCTCAAAAATAATCCCATGTTAATTAATTTTATTGTTTTCACAAAATCAAATTGGGTGAAACGAATTCTGGGAATCGGAAAGATCATCCAAAAGTTCCTTAAGATAAATGAACGATACTTATTTAACTTTAAAATTTATAACTAAGAGGAAAGTTTGAGCCGATCGGGGGGTTCAATTATGATCCTAAAATAACAGTTACTTGGGATACAGATAAATTGGTTTCACTTGTCCTTAACGTAACTCGTTCATTAGCGTTTAAATAAATTCATTAATAAGCCTCGGTAGAGACAGCCAGTCAACGCACAGGGACCCAATTCTCGTTTCCTTCGAAATGATCTCGAAGTAGAGATTACGATTCGAACCCTATCTCGACAAAAAAATTTCGAAACACGAAGTCTTTTTCTCGAATGCTGTATTCTCGGCAGGCATCGAAATAAAATTCGAATGAACATAGATTAAACAGATATTTACTGCGAATGAATGTTGATTTAAGGTGTACAATGTTGCCATTGTGAACAAAATATGCTGCGTGAGACGTTCCATTTCACACAAATAGAGCGTTTTTTAAAACGCTCGTCATAAGTTACAATAAAACAATTCTCTTTGCACTCAACATTTTAGAGATATCATTGTAAATGCTAGTGATTATAATTAACTACTAAATAACATACGGTTCC
Organism: Athetis lepigone; assembly: GCA_033675125.1. NCBI lineage: Eukaryota > Metazoa > Arthropoda > Insecta > Lepidoptera > Noctuidae > Athetis > Athetis lepigone. The sequence goes on from CM066244.1 coordinate 7,360,237, forward strand.
TTACTTTTACCTACTTTTCGTAAAGAAATATTAACATGTTCCCATTCTAAAATCGTGTAACGGAACACATTGACAAAAAAATGGTTGTTTTGTTTTTGTCTGTGATTACAATGTTTGTTTGTGTAGAATTTCAAACGTGTACGGTGTAGTCTGTAAATTTTGAATATCTCTTCTTCGTTAGATAACAATTAATTTAAATTATGAGCTTAAAAAAAACTACCCCTCGCCGCAACAAAAACAATTACTAGTTCAAATGTTTTTTAAATTCGGCGTCCCTTAAATTAAATGGTTCTACTACATTATTAATACGTCGTCGACGTTGGGGCCTTGGGGCCCTGTCGCCGCAATTACCGCTTCTTGTAATATATGTTGCATGAAATCAATAAAGAATTCATCACTCATTGTGAAAATAAAAAAAACGTATCCACAATTCCACTTAGTAAACGTACACTTGACATATACAGTCACTGTTCCGGTAATATATTTTTATTTTAACCTGTAATGTCGAATGTGAGATGACGTCTCGAACGGTGCTGACCACTCGAAGCTCTTCGAGCGGGCAGCGTTCGAAAAGCGTCTCATTCGACATTGCCAGAATAGCATAACTTCATTTGCACTCGAAAAAAGTTCGAATTCGAACTTTTTTTCGAATTCGTGTTTAATTCGAGTGCACGAGAATTGCCTCCCAGATCTATAAATCAAATAGTGAGGGAGTGTCAGAGACAAAAGGACGACAGTGTGACGGCATGATGGGACATACAGACTGTGAGGTTGAGTAACAAGATAAACATGAGAAACTAAAATAAATATGAACAGTTCTTCGCGTTCTGTTTATTGTTTTTTCTTTGTTAATTAGTAAACGTGTCCCATGTCTAAAGATTATGAAAATAATCATGTAAGCCATTAGTATCCTATACATTCAGTTTTTTTTTCTACTAATATCAGAGTTATTACATCGGATTTAATAAGAGTCAACTGCAGGCAGCTAGCCTTGCAGTCTGCCTCATCCTCGGACCAGCGGAAATAAGAAATTATCGTACTTATAAAACTCGTTAGAAACTAGTTATTGACAACACGACAAGTCTTTATGCACATATATTAATTATGAGCACCTACATCAGCATTTGTAATTTTACTCGTGGTTATGACTTAACGTCAGCTTTCCATATTTCAAGAGCCCTTGATGAGAGTATTTGTCACGTGACAATTAGTTTTGTCTTTCACGTATCGCTTTTCCAAACTGTCTACTTCTGCAGTGCTATTCTGTATGAATCTCTCTTGATATATCAAAGTGCAGTTCTGTCAATTTCTAGCATCATTTATATGAGAAGACACGTCAAACTTTATAATCTTCTAATCTCCCTAGCCTTTTCCCAACTATGTTGGGGTTTAATCGGTCTAACCGGATTCAGCTGGATACCAGTGTTTTACGTGAAGTGACTGCCTATCAGACCTCCACAGCCCAGTCTGAAGAACACGATACCTTTTGGTTAGACACGTCAAATATAATTCACCTAAATTCAATGACTTTTGTAAAGCACTACCAACATGTCATACATTGTCTCATGAATGTTTCTCATTTTTTTTACCAATGAATAAAAAGAAATTAAAAAACTTACCATGTTGTTAAACTTCAACAATGTTCCATGCTACTCTATTGCAATGTTACGTTTTAAGTGTGCATCAATGTACTGTTTTTAAAGATCAAATCCTAAATAAATAACGTATCTACGCCTGATTTGTATCCCCATGTGATTCCAATACGTCACCGTTACTCATCACTGCTGTTGGAACCTAATAAACTCGTCAAACGACAAAATTGTTTGCCGAACCACTCCACCAGTGAAGCCCACTCTACTCCATTTTCAAACGCGGTTCCCACAAAGATCTTTCTACACATTCGATGTGGCACGCACATTAATCTAGGTAACGGACTTATAACAACGAAGCTACGCCCTCTTGTAGCCTGTCTATTGTTGCATCTTATACATAATGTCAGCGTGACAACTTTATAACTCACAACTATTTGTTATTTATGGGCTTACACTGTTTTTCTGGTGATGTAAGCTTTCAAATGTGTGTTAATTGAAACGTAGTTTCTTGGTGATGCAAATCTGGAGTTAATCCGTCTTGAGCAAGCGCCGATCAATGGTAATGCCTTCTCTTCTTGATAATCCACTTTACAATGCAATTTATACTGTAGTATTATTAAGCGTAGAGTTTGTTTGTTCGTTTAGTCGAATGGGCTAATTTCAGAACGTACCGGTTTGAACAGAAAAAATAATTTTGTGTTATTGTTGTTTGTCCATTTATCGAGAAAGGCTATAAGCTATACATATAACTTCATGCTGCGACCTACGGGAATTTCTTAGTACTAACCAAAAATGCAGGTATAACTGAACAGCTAGTAGAGTAATAATATGTAAGGTCCTTTAAACCTTCGAACACACGTGATTCGAGACACCATAAAAAGACAAAATAGCATCCTGACAGCCGGCTGTCGCTTGGTCGTCGAAAGGTTAATAAGTGTTTTATTTTTACACTACACTCATGATAATAAGTCAAAGTGACTTGACTGTGTTGTAGAAAGGAAATATACCTACATCAAATATCAAATGACGATTGATTAGATCGCTATGCTCTGGCCGCTGACCTAGTCATCAACGGGTCATTAATCATGTATGTATGAATTTACCGTATAATTATACCAACTTCTCGAAGAAGGAATAAAGTATAAATGATGTTCTCACCACCTTGATATGATAGTGCACATAGAAATTATAAAGTCTAGTGTGATTAAAGTTGTTAATTGTTGTAAAAAGTATCTGAAAATCAACAGTCTAAAATCTAGTCATTTTTTACTTCAAATTACTACACCAAAGTAATGGACTTGTTACACTTTTTTAGTTTCATATCCATTACTGATTCGCGTGCAAAGCTGAAAGCAAAAAGTGTAACACAACCGTTTTGTATTTATTATATACTGTATTGAACTGTACTGTATTGTATACAGTAAACGAAGCAATACAGATGCAAGAACATTATTCGATAAAATTCAATATCTCTACAAAATATTTCAAAAAATCATCCTCCTTACAAAATTCTCCATGAAAAAATCGTATCATCTCTCGACGTTCGAACTTCCTTTGACACCGCATTATACGTACACGCACACACACACAATACCGAACAAAATCACCTTTAACCCTAAACTGATTCCGTAGCAAAGGTCGTTAAGGAAGGCAATGTAGCGAGGCGCCTTCCGACCGATTTATCTGTGTTAGCGTTACAGCCACGCCATCTATCGCACGTTAAAAATGACAGCTCCATGTTTTTTTTTCCACGACACATTGAATATCACGCTCGTTTACATATTTTTCAATTTAACTTGATCGGAAGACTGTGATGTAAATAAAGCTTTTTGAAGTGATTTGTGGACGAGATGCGGGCTTTGGTAAGAAATTTGTAGAACCCGGATAAAACAATTTGAGTTTAGATAAACTTGTGTTTAATGAAATTAAGGTATTGCCTGTGTTCAAATACGTATGTATTTGAACACAGGCAATACCTTAATTTCTTAAATTATAGATTATAATAATTATGAAATTAGTGAACACTTTATAAAGCTCAAGTCCGATCGTGTATGGAGTATTGCAGTCACCTATGGGATGGCTCAGCCAAATACCAACTGGCCGCATTGGATTCGGTGGATCGCAGAGCCAGAAGGTTGATTTGCGACAAGAAGCTGGTGGCCCTACTACAACCACTAGCACATCGGCGAAAAGTTGCCTGCCTGGCGGTATTTTACAGATTGCACTTCGGTGAGTGTGCTCATGAGCTACACGAGCTTATTCCCTCATCTCCTTTTTACCACCGGACATCCAGACGTACGGCAGGATCGGCCCTTTCTTGGTTGATATTCCTCATATCCGCACGCAGCGCTTCTCAAAATCGTTTATAATGCGCACCGCGAAGGAATGGAATTCCCTGCCGGTCTGTGTTTCCAAATTCATATAACCCGGAAGTATTTAAAAAACGAGTGCATAGGCATCTATTGGGTAAGCTCGCTCCATCGTAGGCCCCGTCTATGCCCTCGGGCTAGTCTGGGACCAAGAGCAAGCCCATAATAATTAAAAAAAAAAAAAAAAAACACTAAAATTACTACTGAACAAAAACAGTGTTTAAAAACAAAAATTTCGTTATCCACTGCAATTAGGTAAAAACCTCTGAGGACAGAACTAATCATCGATTTAACAGACCCATACCGGATTATGAAATGACATAAATAAAAAAAAACAAACGAATAGTCATTGCCAACACAGACAGTTTTTGTCTCCTTTGAACAGAAATTATCGCCGTCAACAAACCGAATGCAATAACAGAGCTCACGGCACCATATCTAACTCAATCTCGTCACGATCCTAACAAGGAAACCCTTAGAGCTCCTACAAAACACTTTTATATCGAATGATTTGACGTTTCACGATATTAGTTATGATATCTTTATGTAACTCTTTTCACCTTACGATAAATTCCACCCAAACAAAGTCAATACTATCGTCTTTTGTTGGCAGAACGTGATGTAGAAAGTGAGTTTAGAGATTGAAAATCTATCTTTATGTGGATCTTTAAATTCGAATTGCACAAAGAAAGCAATTTTAAACGAAACTTGATAAACGAAACCGAAAGTCAATGAGGCAGCAATTGGCGAGCGGTTGAGGTGAGGCTACAGCGGCAGCTAAGATAAATTGCTGGCGGAAGCGGAACAAACTGTACCTTCCACTGGGAATAGATTTGTGGTTGAAAGTTGAAGTCAAGAATGTAGTCACTCTTTACGTCTACTAGACTACTTGCTTAGTGTTTTTGATAGACTGTTTGAAATCTTATGTGATTTTGATAATAAATTTTTCTGTTTCATTTGATGAATTAAGAAAAAGATTTTAACCATATCCAGTTTATTGCTTAAAACATAATCTGAATCCGTTAATCTTTTCGTAAAGAACATTTAGCCAGACTTCTCAAAAGTTTCTTAAAATTTCAACTTTTTATTAAGTACGTTTGGCGACTGGTATTGACCCAAAAGTTAGTTTTCTGGCCATGAAACGGTTTTATAGGAACATAGCTTAGCAATACTCTCTTTACATTGGAGACGCACCTCAAAACCACAAATTGGCGTGCACCGTTTAAATCATAATAGACAATCACGTTCAGATGTGCAGAGAAAGTAGCAACGATGAAGCCCTGAAAAGAATTCATCTTATCGTGTCATTGTCTCATAAACACGTTGGAATTTAACAAATTGGAACATCTCGGTAATGTAGATTTTTTAGCTGTGATCGATATTTATAGATTTCTTTCTTTTCAATATTTTTGCGGGATTCACATTGCAATCTGTATCACCTAGATTTTTTTGAGGCGTTACTGATTTTATATCGTGAGTTTTTGCAGTTTTTTGCGGTTGTGTAAGGCGGATTTATAAAATTTGTTGTTTTCATACAAAAACCATTTTTAATTTGGCATTCTCTTGATTTTTTTTTAATTCATGTTATTTATAAACTTCCTTTATTGAGCTCACAGTACATTCCTATATTGGATTTAGTTTTGGATAAAACATAAATTCAATGCCATACCGCGCACCGCAAGAATTGGAGACAACAACGCAGTTTCAACTTACACAAGTTTATCATCATACATTTTGTATTTTTTATTACTTACACGATTTATGTAGACGGCGTTCGCAAAGACCCTATTGGTGGCAGCCAGAGGTCTTCTTGCGCCTCTATGATTTATAATGTGAACTCAAAAGAGGTTCCGCCATTCCGTTTAATATCTTTGATTTACGATAGAAACTACGCGCATAAGTGCCAGTTCCCCCGATGATATGTGGCGCGCCTGTTACGATTCACTCCTTTTTTTGTTTCGAGAATAATGACATAGTATAGTCGTTTTAATAACCGGCCTCGGAGTCTCAACGGCCAGTGCCCAAGGCGCGAATTTTACAACGATTTATTTTAGAATGCATTTTTATTTAGCGACGTGTTCGAAAACACTAATGTTGCTGGCGGTAAAAAAGCAGCAATTACATGTTAACTTTAATCGTCGGATGTTTTAAATATGTGGACGTGAAATATTTTCGGTCCGCTGATTTTTTACCTTGTTCATTCATTGGAGCGGTTTTAAATGAAAATGTTTCTAGAAAAATGGTAGCAGAAAATATGTCTACAAATTCAAACACAGGTGCTCTTTGTAGTTTACATGATACATGAACAGGGCCGTGACTTGTAGACGTGGACTTGTGTTTCAAGGGGATAACGCAATAACTCATCTCGCTACGAGACCGTCTGTAGAAAGTCACCAAGTTATTTTAAAGACAAATAGTTTTGATGTCACGACGAGAGGGAACCATCGATTGAAGAGCTTGCCATGTGCGCGTATGTTTGTAATCTCCTCCAAAGACAAACATAAGAAAAACATGGTTATTATTCCACACTGCGCGTCTAGGGTCCTTAAATTGGTTTTTCTCGCTATTTTGAACCTTATGCTCGTGAGTAAAGAGCTGAACGTGGCAATTTTTAAAATAATTTTTAACGTTGTTGCTGTTCTAAAGGGCCCTCTAAATACATGACGGTAAGAATTTAAAGCGCTACGATGTATTTTTCTTAAGTTATTGAGCAAACAGTAATAAGGAACAGAATCGCTTGAACGAATTATGATTCCATTTAAGTATTTTAATCGAGTTTTATGTAGAGAAATCTCAGCGCTGTATTTATTTTAGGGGCAAAAAATCATTTCATAGACGACTGCAAGAAACTGTCAATCGAGACTTAACAAAGGGCAATTTGTAACGGGTTGAATAAGTTGTTTATATAAGTGCTGTGTGCAAAAATCTTCCGCAAGATTGAATAAGTCCAAAAAGTAAACGACACAAAAGCTAGTGTTTATTCAGAAGTAGCGGGGTGCAGCTAAAAACACAAAGTTAGTGGGAATGACAAACTTAAATCACGTATCCTAGATCATGATCTTTGTTACGAAGCAGTAGAGTCTAAGATCCGGTTGGGTTTTTCGTTAACATTTATTGTAAAAGTGAGATTGTAGAAACACGTCCTAATCCTTTATGTCACTTCGTGATGCCTGTCAAAGTTACCAATTGTTTATGGCTCTTTTCAGAATAAAGACACAGCAAATGACAATCTTTTGTACTTCCCTTTGTTAAAGATAAACATCATAAATTTTTCAACAGTCATTCTATTGTTCGTTCTAATGCCACACAAATAGAACCTGCATAAAATTTGTGTTAAGACAATATGGAAGATTATAATGAGAAAATATTTTGCAAGGATCAAAATAATATATTGAATGGTTGAGGTAATGAAGAGGATAGATTACCCTTGTGGCTTATTTTCTGTCACTGTTTCTTTTTAAATTAACCTTAAATAATACAATCTGTGACCCGCTTGTGGTAGCAAGTGCCTTCGGTTACTAACTAGTGGAATTTGTTTGAATGGACCCACACCAACTCGAGCAAAATACTACTGTAGTATCCAACCTCAAAAATGTTTGCTCGAGTGTGCCAGAGCCTTTAAAGATAGGGTTTCTTCAGGGTGCATACTAGGCCCATTATGATTAAGAAACACCTATTTTTAATCGTATTACTATAAGTATGATGAATGCTTATAATCCTAACAACAAACGTTTAAATCTTAATACCACACGATATTTTAACAAAAAACAGAATAAATTAGCTGTACATCATATCACGTAAGTTATGACAGTTAATTACGGGAAATGAATTACTATCGCACTTATAGGTGATGAATAGGCGATCAATCAGAAAATTATTTTGGAATGTAACATTTTTTGAGCCACACTCTTTAAGATTAACCTCATGTTACTTTTAAATCTGAGACGAATAAAAATGCTTTGTTTTATAAAAAATCGATCATAAAATAGAGATGAAGTTTTGTGTATAATATTCATTCTCTCAATCGTGAATAAGTTATAAAACATGTTCAACAATATTGCTTTTTGTTTTAGACTTTCAAGTTCTTCGTCTAAGAAATTGGTTATTTGGCATCAACTTCGAAATGTACTTTACATATCACAAAGCAAAACCGTAACATCTCAAAATCGATTCAATATTTCTTGTTATCCGAAGATTACGGGCCACACAATGGAAGTAAATAAATCATACTGTGGGCACGGGGATCATTTGAAGTTTTCCACCCGCAAACTTTTGGGGAAACGTATTGCAAACAATCAAAGGGCAAGTAAACCTTTTTACTAGCACATTTCGTTTATACGCTTTTAGTGCCAATATAAAAAGTGGAACATGGTCCTTGTAATCAATAAAACCTTTGGGGACATTGAGGAAAATGTATTGCGGTCTACTAAAGAAACTTTGTTATTAATACACCTGAATTTGTTTTATATTTTACTTGGGTTGGAGGGAAAGTATTGATCTTATTGATGGCGAGGGGTACCGGCGTTTATGGGGTTAGCATTTTTTACATTTCTTCAAACTTATTGGTATGTTATCCATACTAATATTATAAATGGGAAAGTGTGTCTGTCTGTCTGTTTGTCTTTCTTTCACTGCAAAACGGAGCGACGAATTGACGTGATTTTTTAAGTGGAGATAGTTGAAGGGATGGAGAGTAACATAGGCTACTTTTTGTCTCTTTCTAACGCGAGCGAAGCTGCGGGCAGAAGCTAGTAAATGCTATAACCGATCAATTGGTCTGTTATTTGTTTATTAGCAAATGCTTTACATCTTTCTAATTTTAGTTTCCTTTTAGTGAGTTTTGTACTATTTTGCTTATATTTTTAACAGATTTCTCCCTATGCTGAACATTGGTATCTATTTAATAGTTTTTTTCATGTTTTGTTATGTTGAAATGTCGTGGAACCTGATGGCTCAGGCGAACTCACTTAATGTCTATCAAGATTCGGAGTATGTGTTATAACTTATGATATTTAATACAATACATGCATTAGTTTTAATTGAGTGCATAATAATTTAATACATTTTATGACACAGAATTTATACGTACTTCTTCTTTTGGTGGAACTAAATTCAAATTCATACGATTTTTTGAGTTGCTTGTATTTTTGACACAAATTCTTGTACCTTACAGTTTCCTGAACTTAAGTGTAAACATACCTCATCTAAGAAGAACATTTAAAACATAATTAAAACCTGTCCAAAAGAACCAAAAGAATTTTCAATTTAAGCAGGTATTGTACCTGTTAATGTATCAATGACCAAACTTCTCAGTGAGGATAGCATAAATAAGGGTTCGAGAGAAAAAAATGTACACATTAACATTCAACGTCTCTTCGATTCCAGCCTGAGGCACTCTAGACGGTAGGAATGAGTAATGACTGTAATCCGCTTGTGGTAAGCTTTAAACGAAGGGTTAAGGCTTCTGCGAGCTATAACTTTTATATTTATTACGGCTAACTCGCGTCGACCCAGCAAATCCAGCAACTAAATGGAAAATAAAAGTCCTGGGATCTAATGTGGGATTTGGATGCTGTTATGAGTTTTTCGTGAGATATTTCTGGTTCTGTTTACAACCTGTGTTGTTTACCTTGCAATTTTATAAAAAAATAGTCTTGGTAAAATTTATCATCTTTCAATGGGTTAATATGTTAAGTTCTCGTACCAAAAATAAATGACTTAATAAGAATAATAATACCAAACTATCACTGAATCACTCCAAGGCAAAGGCATCTTCTCATATAGAGAAGTCACCAGCATTGATCACCAGGTTTGTTCAAGGCTTGTAGGCAATTTTGGACTTATATTAATTTGAAATAATAAATTACCTAATTACGTTAAATTAAAAAAAAATATATTTTTATACGAAATTTTAATGCTGTTTGGAACCTTTTTAATGAACATAATAAAATGATTTAAGATGCCCATTTTTAACTATTATTTTGTATGGGTAGAGACTAAGACATTCAATAGTAGTAATCATACCTACTTATTCAAAACAAATGTTTTACTATATTTTTGTATACACGACAATTTCTTCTATATTTATTACACAATATTAATTATTCAATTCCCATTTACGGAAAATACATCCTATAGAAAAAGTTTTATATAAAATACAACCGCCTTTTAAAATGGTTTGACAAGGTTATTATTACATGTTTCACACTATAAGTTGCTGTACTAAAAATAAAAATATTTTTTTTATTGTTTTTAGGTCACGTATTTGCTGAGACATATCAAAGTAAATTATACCTAAACATATATTGTTTTTAAAACACAATAACTGATTACAAATAACCGCACTAGTTTCAATGTAATATGTATGTATTTATAAATTATATAAATATGTTTTTCAGTTGTCTGGTTACCATAGTACAAGCTCCGCTCATTTTAGGATCAGAGAGTCCCAAGATATTTATTTATTTATGTGGTTAAAACTCTTTTCCAAATTAGGCTAAACTTCCGAACGTAATCTTTCAAAACTAATGTTGTGCATACTCACTTATTTATAGTCAACGTAAAATTAACTTAACTCACGTAAGTTTTATTAATCACTGCGTTTTCAAACAAATTGTTGGTATGTGCTCTAAGAGTTCGGTTACCAAGAATGTGAGTGATTCTTTGGTTAGACATGTTTTACTTCGTCGCCTTGATTTAGATTCTTGTTTATCTTAGAGAGTTTTTAAATATGCTTACGACGAAACTCTAATTTGGAATTAACTCGTTTCGTTCACGGATGAGTCAAACGGAACGGTTTTTTGGTTATTTTTAAGTATGTAGGTATCAAGTTATTGTTGGTTAAAGAATTTGTGTCAATGGTTTGTTTTTATTAAAGTTTTATTTTGTATGTTTGTGTTACTAAAGTAATAGGTAGTTTGATATTAACGATCGTAATAATATTAGGCAACTAACCAAAATCAAAATGAAACTATAGAGCTTTTGTGATAAATCTGTCTAGACTACTTTGTTGGGGTCGGCTTCCAGTTCAACCATGCAGCAATGGTAGTCCACTGACTACCAATGTTTAGTAAATTGCCTATCAAACAACCACAACTCAGTTACTGGGTAATATCCCTCGATATGATGTTCTGGCTCCCGAAGCGTGACTATTAAACTTCTATGACGAGCAAGGGCAGGTCTTTTTCTTGCCCGATTTGAATCAAACCTAGGACTAACGCTTAGCAGTTGCCCTTTAATATAAGACAGTTTTATAAATTTTGACTTATGGTATTGAGGGGGTTCCTTGTCGAAATCCCATGTGGATGAAAGTTTTGTTAATCTAGACAATACTGTTATCGAAATAACCTAGAACTCATATTGTCACAGAGAACACAACTTCAACGATAATAAAACCCCAGAGGGCCAGTCTAAAATAAGTTGAAATCGCTGTACGAGCAACTAGTCGGAACAAAACAAAGTAATACCAAACAAAACAGTTTACATATTATTCTTGTTTGTTCTATATTCAAAACTTCACAGTATGTAAATAACACAGTCAATCAACTAGGCTATTTCTGTGAGAGATTGTGCTTAATACTATATTGTCAGATACCGCTAAAGTTCCTAAAACTTATTAAAGTTTAGTAAAAACTTAATCAAAAACATTGTAAATGTTTATTCTTCTCCATGGTACTCGATGGAGAAGAACAAGCTTAAAACCCTATTTACACTAACTTAAACGTTCTCACTTACTGACCGACTACTTAAAAATTCATAAGTGCCTGTAAGTTATAGTCTAAGTGAAATGTAATCACTGTGAAAACTTTTACCTTAAGTCGGCTATAAAATGAAGGAAGAATCTTAAACACCTGTGTCGTTGTCAAAAGCACCTGATTACTACATTGCAAAACTAGATTTGGATCTAAAAGGTAGTAAAATATATTTCCATTATTGCGTCAGTTTAGGTGTAGTTTGTATTAAGGATTGCCACTACACATATTTTTCCACTCAATTAAATTAGTAAAAAAATACAAAGTTAAAGAGTATCAAAGTTTGGAATTGGGGGATTGTGATGATGCTGTTCAGTAAAAATTGTAGGCGTGATATTGTCATGCAAAATTTAACGCACTGTGTAGTCGTCATTTTTCGTTTACAATAAAAGAAATAATACTTGTCCAAAATATTTTGATAATGTAACTGACGGACTATATAGTTTTTTTTTTTGTCGTTTTGTCTGTTGTTCTACTGTTACTACACTATACAGTGGTTAGAGTGAGTGGTTTCATAGCAACGGATATGGGGTAAGTACGTATAATAATTTATAAGGAAAGTTTTGCCCGTGTGGTTTTCTAACTAGACATCCTAATTTTGTAGTTATGAACTCCAAAGTGAATTTTCTTTGAATAGTTAATTGTTTGTTTAGGTTATTTATATCGTATCTTAATCCGTTCTGTTTTATTTTTAGCCACTTATTGTGCTTAACTTAGTACAGTAGAAAATAAATTGAGATAAATGGAAATAGTTTTATAACTTTTAGAACGGCAGCTATATCGTATGAAACAAGTAATAATAATCATGTTAAAGCGTTTTAAACGTGTGTTAGTATTATCAAACAAACTATAAGTATTTCTTTAACATATTCTTGTGAAATACAATAAAACCTGGATAATACCAATTTAAAAAAAAATATTAAAAAAATAAAAGATATTTTGACACATTGTCACATTGATGATGCGACCTTGACTGTCAAGGACACGTAATACATTTGACATAAAATGTAATATAAATTATTTTTATCTACCCTTAGATATATCAATATGTACACTAAAATAGAATAACAAAATAGCTTTTGAAATCAAATCGATTTATCACACACTCAACCGAACTCATAAAAGTAGGTAACAATTGAAAATAAAATAAAAACGATGTCCATCAGGATAAAAAGGCGGTTAATAATAAAACACTTTTACTTTCTAATATTAGTTATAGTTTTATGATCCGTTTGAAGTATATTGATTAAATAAAATATTCACTACCATAATGGTTTGGTAAACGTCGATGTAAATGGGTCATTAGATTAACGCCTTAAATTTTACTATTACTATTTTACTACAAACCTATTCAAGAGATTTTTTATGTTCAATAGTCCCATAGAATTTGTTGAAACAACTTGCATTTTGCTATTTCAGAAGATTTACAGGTCATAAAATAATACCTTGCAATCATGGTCCTTTAGAATGAACATTTATCAATATCAGTTATATTGTGAGATTTACGTGCAGTGAAATTCTTAAAGAAATGCCTATCCACATCTGACTAGAAATCTCAACCGTGACTCAAAGTGACATCAGAATTTGTATTATGTCCGTTTAAATGTTTATTATCAATAATGCGCTGTCAAATCTTACTCGTTCAAGCCACTTATCTAATTTATGTGAAAATTACCAACACAATGCATTGAAGATATAGACTTTACTGATAAGAGCCGACTCAGATTAGATCTTTGTATTTAGACAATGCGGACACAAGAGATCCCAGTCCGCCCTAAATCACGGCCCCCGATGACATCTATAAATTCCCAATCTAATTATTTTGGAACTATATGCTGACAAATAAAATAACATCGCTTGAAGCGCTCGAGAATTGGGCTGTTTTAACTTTATTCAACCCGAAATTAGTTTGGGCAACGACTTTATTTGAGGCAGTTTTTTTATTGGTGGAATTAATTGTTTAGGTAGATTAAATATTGAGCTAAAGAATCAGAATGTTGTATCGGTCCAGTGGTCAAAGGATTTACGCTTCATGTAAGGTTTCGGGTCCGAACCCGCCTAATAATTTGGCAATAACGCTATAGGAAACATCGCGCCTTACTGCTTTTTTTTTTTCCAGAACATAACTGTTATTTTTATTATTATAATCGCACAGCTCGGTACATAGGTAAACAACAAGCAGAGTTTTGTTACCCGCAGACATAAGAAAGGGAAATACCTTTTCAGCTTATGATCTTAACGGAAAAAAATAAATACTAAAGACGAAAAAGTAGAAGCAGAATTTATCCAGCATCGTTACGACTTAAAACGTTTAATTTGTACACCATTGTAACCGAGAGAGGAGACCGGCGAAATTAATTACCGTTTGCTTATTTTTTAATTAAAATTAGATTTTATGAAACGACCGCCTACGTAATCCGTAATATTTCATAAAAGATGGAAATTCTAGTGGCGCCATATTGTGAGAAAGGGCATCCATTTCGGCGATATTTTGCATCTCCTAGTGGATATATTTCACGGATAATTTGACCCACTTTCTTGGATTACTCGTTTCTTTATTTAATTTCCTTGTGTTACCTTAATATTGTTCCAAGAAAAATCTGTTTCATTGTTGTTCTTCTTTCTTTGTTAATAGACTCTTACATCAAATTATATTTACGAAATTGTTAATAAATAACTCTCATCCAATTTCACTTCATAGGCCTTCATCTTCAAAGAATCTTATTTAAATCGAACCTAATCAAAATGAATATCTCAATCGAATGAGTCGAGTTTTTTTCTTCGGGCAATTTGTAAACATTGGACTGATCTTTGAGGCCGCCGGAGTTCAAATTCAAAACACGCCAACGCATAGGGAACCCAATCACTTAGTAGGTCATATCGGTTCTCTCGTAGCGACTAAATTAACATATTTTCCTTTATCGACGAATATGGAGGTCCGACCCGCGCTTATCAAGGATGTTTTAACCGAAAATATACAACAAGGGTGAGTATCTCACTATGGTTCGTTTCGTACAAATGCGTCTACGCCCACGAGAAAAAGATTACGGCATGTTTGAGAATAAATCTTACGAGACAGTTACGTACATTTTGTGGCTAGCTACAAATAAATGTCGTTGTCGGCGCTCCCCCAGTCTGGTTTGAGCAACCACACCCCAAAGAACCGTGGCGCGTCTTGTACACAACCATTTGTAAAATCCTTGATTCCAGTTTGGTCATAAAAAGCATTGTGATAATGCCGAACGTAAATTCTAATAATGCTACATTAAGACCATGCTTTCATAATGACTTTTGTAACACTAAAATCGTTTGAATTTTAAACATAATTTCTACGAATCCAGTTATAACTAGCGTTTTATCGCTCGAACAGTCTACGACCTTTTCACGGCTTTTTGATTTATGTGTCTGTCGTTCGTTGGAGATTACTTATCTTTACACACGAATAAAGCTTATTTATCAAGGATATGGACGTCTAACGAAAACAAATCAATCTTTTATTACCATGACTGATGTTAATGTGATTAATATTATTATCGCAGGAAACTGCTCTCCTTAATTACCTGCCAGTTTATTTACGTACGTATGAAACCTTTGTTAGGGTGACGAGGCGGTGATTTCAATTTGATTTTTGTCGGTATTATGCACTGAGCAATTTAGTTCAAGTTTCAATTTGCGGCTTAGCCTTCGTGTTATTAGTTAGACGTATAACAATAGTAGCGTTCGATAGATATTTTTAAGAGGTATATTTTTGTAAAACGTTGTATTAATTTTACTTTAAAGCTTCAAGGCATACGTTTTTCTGTGGCAATTTTGTCGATAGTTATCACATTTCAGACATGTTGCACAAATCTTATTGATTTGCGAATATAAACATAAAACTTTCACATGAATCAATGTTTCCATTGATGCAAATCTTGTGAAAATCCGTGCAAGTAATTTTTAAGTAAATCATGTTAAGAAAGATGTGGTGGGGGAACTATTTTTAAAACAAATACGAATGTTGAAACTGTGCTCTGTATTCAGATACACAATTTCAAAGAGTTAATAATAATTGATGATGAAACACAAAATATAAAACAGTACAACCACGTCATTATTATTTAGGCCACAAACATGATCGTTAACGAAAGTAGATCACAAAAAACCAATGCAAATAAATCTTGTAGTCAACAAACCATATCAAAATACCCGAGGGGACACTTAGCTATAAACTGCGTCGCCACAATCAAAATTATTGCCTCACCCATCCTTCACCCGCAGACTTCGGAATGAAATTATCATTGAATAGTTACTATAACAATAATTTGGTTGTGGCCAATGCAATTACAGTTCCGTTTTACACACCCCAAAATCTCACTGGCGATGATTGCATCAATTGTTCGGTATGCGGGTGGCGACGGCTTGTTGATCTCGATATAAATTGTGATGAAATTATGAAAATGTCATATTTATAAGGGTGATGTGATAATTTTCGAGCCATCTGTGGTTAGGATCTAAATTGATTTTCAATTGGTTATAGTTGCTAGAGTCTCTCTAGTCAGTCTGCTTTTTCATTCGATTTGTTAAAACACAGAGCGTTTATGAGGAAGAATTAGTTATAATAAACATAACTAATTCTTCCTCATAAACGCTCTGTGTTGCATAATATAGCGAAGACTACTTGGGCGGGACGCTTTATCACTACATAGTGTAAAAGTCTACTCCTGTCTACTCGGTTTTTTTTTCTGTTACTGTTTATTTTTTGTGTTATAAGTGGAACCTTGTAATTGGCCTTCACTTACGTAGTTTGATGCTCAATTTATTGTACTAGCTGTAAGTTTTCCTTTAAGTAATAAAATAAAATAAAATAAAACAAAGTCGCTTTCCTCTGTCTGTCTGTACCTATGTATGCTTAGATCTCTTAGATAGAGTGATTTGACTTTCTACAAACATTATAGAGTAGCACATATTATTTTATTATTATTTAATTAAATGCTTGTATGAGTAAAATTAACTTTAGTATAACTAAGCCTGTACAAGAAACATCCCTTGGGTGACGAAAGTTATCCTGAAAGAAAAATTGAGATAAAATTAAAGTTTGCTGATAGTATCCACCTTAAGGTTTATAAGCTTAAGAATGACAATACTTACAGTATACTTATAATAACCATAACAACAGAGGATTCACTTAAAGTCGATTTTCGTATAAAAGAACCAAAAATAAGGGCTGATATGTTTACTACACCCTAACTAACGTTAACGGAAATCCTAAAGCAATATTTTAGAGAACAAAAGACCTTATTGATATTCACCTGTAAGCGGTTCCTGATAAACGGATATTTGTTTACAAACGGAACATGGGACACCAGCATGCTATCCTTACATAAAATTGACAATATGGGACTCAAATTCTGTGTATGTCATGTCAAGTAATAATCGTATTAATAATGTGAAGCTTCCGTGACGAAACGTACCTTCGTATTAAGGGTATGGTGGATTAAATTATTCAATTTATTATTTGTGACCTTGGTATCTTCACATTTTGTATACGACAGGAAAAGGTCAAAGTTAAACAAAGTGTAATTTATTTTACGTGTCTTAGCCTTGTTTTTTCTAAAAATAACTCCTCCATAATATTATATGTAATAAATATGACTCAGAACATGACAAAAAAGGTAATTGGAAAATAATTGAAATATTTCTATCTCCTAATGGATTAATGTTAAAATGTCTCATCGGCTTATCAAATGATGGGGGTCGTATTCTCGAAATGAAATGTCCCTTTCTTAATGTACGTTTTTAGGATACCTCTATTCTTTTCTTACTCATAAAATGTAATGAGATAGAAAAAGATGGAAAATAATTTGTAGAAAAACATAATGCAGGGTTGGAAGCGGCGAGATTCGTGTCAACTCGCAGGTAGATCAATAAAATGGTTGTTTCATTAACTTTATGTCTGACGGCACTTATAAAGACATTAAATGCCCCAAGTTGAGAGAGTCCATTTGGCCTGTTACATTTCTCGATCACTTTTTTCTTGACACTTCCATTTTGTTTACGTAATCTCTTACACATCTAACATAAGAAAACTTGTAGCATCTCGAACTAAATTACTTCTGATCACACCGATATCCTCCCGGAATTCTCTGAGATTTAATACGCAGATACACGACGTATTAAAATAACTACCATGATTGTAATAGTACTTTCAATAGCAGGAAAGAGGAAAAGTAATGACATAACTAAAGGTTACACTTAATGATCATCGGGAACCTTCGAGTAGGCAATTCAAAACGTTATCTGAGAATTACCGAGTCTAGATTAGATACAAAGAGAATGTAGTGCTCCGAATACATTTTCTAATGAGACATTACTACGATATAAAGCTCCGTTAAGTAATGGAACTGAGCTGCGATACAATAAATATGATCAAACAAAACGTGCAGTGGAGGAAGCAGTACGTTGCATAGATAAACGGCGTAGAGCGTACTCATAAACATAGGAAACCAGCAGTCGTTCTCGAAGCACGAAATTGACTCGAGTGTTCGCGTGTTCGAACCACGTTACCTTAGTAATTGGCATGCCGCTGTAACGCTACTCTGTCACTACTGGGGCCATGGCCTGAGGACCGTGGTAGCGGCAGTCAAACGGCCATGTTCATTGTCAGATTAGATCGGAAGTTCACTAGATATGCACGCGTGTGAGCTACGTGCGGATAATCGGTGAAAATCCAGCAGAGATAATGGAGAATTTCAAGAGATAAGTTATATGTTGACTTAATTAATCAAGAGTATTGTCAAAGATAACAATGAAAATCGATCTTTCGTTAGCAACTCCAACACAGTAGGTGCCCAATTTGAATATAAATCATCTCTAAAAGCAATAATTACGGAAGAACAAAACAAAATTCAGCAAAATACCTCCATTTTCGACATGGCCTTGCGAAGCCAAGATCAAAATCCGTCGATCCGTTTTCAACACGACATTGGCCTTGTCGCTTGTTTTAAAGCTCTACGCTAAGCCTTGAACCGTTGTCTTTGTTTTCAGACAATAAACCCGCTTTGTTGCTGAAGAGGAATCTTCTGACGAAGTCGAGAGTCGATGCTGACATTTTCTAGAATGATGAATGGTACAGACATTGAGAGTCCTCGTGTGTTTTAAGTCTTTTGTTCTCGAGTTTATAAGTTTTTAAGGCCAGAGGTTGTCAATCCCAGAATAAGTTCGGTTTTGTTTTTAGAACGATTTAATTAATTAAATTGCTTCTAGTGGAAAAGATGAAAAGGTTTTTCCACGATCGTTTAAAAATATACGACGTTATAATTGTCATGACCTTATATTCCTAATAATTTCGAAGTATCAGTAGGTGTAAATAGCGTTGATGACGTATGAAAAACTTTGAAACCCTGTGTGGATATTGCTAGTAAAATGGGCAGGATTAAGTTTCACATTACAACCTGAATATCTATAGAAATATGCCTGCCAACATTGTGATCAATCAACTTTACATTTGTTTGATTTTAAATATCATAAACCCATCAAAATTTAATATGGCTCATATATTTGGCGATGAAATACTTAACTTGAAAATTTTGAGATCATTATAATACAAATGAAAAACAACGTGGACATTAAAATTAACTGATAACATCTCTTCTTAGAAAATTCTAAAGGATTATATTTCTTATAATGGCTTACTATAAATTTAATTGTATATATTGCAGAATAAAATATTTTGCATTCATTAAGTCAATTTGGCGATTTTATAATTTGGTAGTTTCAGAAATAATAGGTTGTGTTTTATACATAATTTTGATCGTTTGCTAAAGTATCAAAAATGATAAACAGACAATATTTTATGAAAAAAACTTTATGAATCTTGGAAGGTTACAAAGAAAGTAAAATAATTACAGACTATTTTATCGTTTATTTTTTGCTTTCTGTAGACCTTGAATAATTACCAACATGCAATATTATCGTAATTCTTTTACAAAACTTCATACCCGAGTATTTACAAAATCTTGAACTCAATCATGCTAGATTTTCAAAGCAGATAAGTTACAGTGCTTACTAAATAAAATGCTACTCGTGCTTTTGATCTGATAAGGTCAACAGAAAAGGCATAAGTGGTTGAAAATACCTAAACGGTGCGTAATAAGATCTCATTAGTCTTTGATACTGATTTATTACTTTCAAAGTAATGTTTTAGTGAGATTACTTTAATCTTAGTACAGAACACTACATCAAGAAACGCAAGAGACGCACTAATTATAAAATAGAGCTAAATAAAAACGCGGTTCACAGAAAATGTGAAGAGAAAACTCAGTTGCTTTCAAGGAGATTCAGAAGCCATATTTCAAGCAAAGATACCAGGAAAACGAAGAAGTCTGTACATTTTAGAAGAGAAAACAAAATGCTACTTCAGACGCGGACGAACCTCCGCAACACCAGCTAATTAGTAAATAATTAAGTTACAAAACACGTAAAACAACTAAAAATCGTATTAAAACCTAATTATTCACTCGCTATGCTGCCACAACAGAATGATTTACCAAAAAAGTACAAAAACAAATTTATGTCTCTTCGGGGACGGTCGCGCGGTGTCCATTACACGATATCCTTCTTGATTTATTAACGTGGATATCTCGACGCGAATAAGTATATAATGCTGTGAGGTCCAGTAATGAAATGTGGGAGAGGCTGTTTTTAAAGATGGTCATATAAGACTTTATGGTATAGACAAAGGAATGTTAAGGTGTCTTTAATTAATTGATTTATTGTTAGCACCTTAACAGTCTTGTAAGAATTATCGTGACTATCAAGCACCCATATTGGATTATAAAGCGAAATTCAAGAATGATTTACTTTGTTTTCGATGTATATAGCCATAGTAGGTATATACAAAATAGCTTTTTATAAAAGTTGATTTAAAAAACAACGGTTGTCCCCACCATCAACGACGATCAAACTGAAGGTAATACAAGCTAGAACCAATCTAAAGCAAACGTTATGAGACGGGGACAAAAGAGAAACAACAAAAGTTAAGCCGATCTAACGGAGTAAAAAGCTACTGAAACTACACGTTTTTATCCATAGACTAAAGGGCAAAGCAACCAACACAATGTTGCCAACACAAGCTTGATTCATATAATTTACTTAGCACTCAATTCCTAAATAATAACACGGCTCGTTTGGATTATTGTGAGGTTGGGTCTAATACGCCATATGTTTAACGCCTCCGTGTCACCTACTAATACGACTTTGATAAATAGGTCGCGACATTATAGGCTACCTAATACCGGGACCCGTACTACGTATGTTTTACTCGCTTGCTATTCCATTTATTTCATCTTTAATCTCGCCTTATTTTATTATACGTGGTCCGTTCCTAATCTAGTGATATCATTTGTTTATTAGTGGTAAGGCCTAATTTTGTAATGTCCCTCTGAACATATTTTGTTATTCAGATCATTTGAGGTTAGTTTTCTCCTTTTCATGGCCAAGGAAATTCATTTTTTCACAACACGATCCCCTGTTCTTTGGGAATACAATTAAATCATTTTTACTTATTCTCTTGTATATTCACAGTTATTTTGTAACCTTAAAACTTCCTTTAGTGTGTTCAGTCTCATTTCGTTTTAAGGGTACTTTGTGTGCTATTCGATTCTCTATTAATATTATTGTAATTTTATGCAGAGTATTTTATTACGTTTCGGTGTTAATTTCTGCGGTCAAAACGTGATCTATATTCATTATTTTAATTAGGTTTAAAAATATAGTTTAATTGACACTGTCGAAGAGTTTTGACAGGTGTTAAGTTGTGACTTCGAGTACCTTCAAAGAGTTTAAAAAAAACTAAATCATATAGCATAATCATATAGCTGTGATGTTTTCTTTTCTTGTTTCTAGATCATTTTTATTGTTATCTAAATCGGTATCGATATTAAAACTTACAAATAAATTCCAAGTGACTTTCACGTGACTTTTCTCATTTGTACCGTAGTAGAGGAATTCTTATAATGTGGTTATTCACGCCTGTGGCATATGCTTAATGTTAGAATTTCAATTGATTGACACCGCGTCTGGTTTCAGAGTCTTAAGTACCGACATATGTTTGCTTATTGCTCTATGAGTAATACATTAGGGCTAATAAAATTTAATAACCACTTATATTGGTCGGTAAAGGAGTGTATTATATCGGAGTTGTGATGGGTTAATTGTTGCAAAACTTTCGCACGCTAACCTATTAAAATACTCGAAGAACTTTTGGATAGCTTCCATCAGTAATAGTTTAACCTATTATGACATTAAATAGTAAAGTAAAAGCAACAAACCTCATTCTTTTGCCAACTGGTGTAAAATATCTTATGGGAAATTTCACACCAACAAGACTATATGATATGTAAAATGTCATGGTCATTGATTACCACACTTGATCTAGACGAAATGTTTATTAAATTTAAGATATGAATGCCTAATTTTGTCAATCCCGCTTCCGATGACAGTGATGTACAAAATAAAATTGAATAGTTTTATTTGTAAAAGTCTCATTAGAACCCCGTATCAAAACCACAACGTCTCAATTTAATAGACAAACGCTTTAACCTAACTAACTTTAGTAAAAAGTAGGCTTTAAGAATGAAACTCTGCGAGTTGCAACTATGATTAGAAAACGTAACCGACCTCACCTTCCCTGATCATTGCAATTATGATGGTGCCTTTCCAACCGTGGCAGCGGAAATCATTACACCAAGAAAAAAATACCATTACACTTTTACGGGTGCAGTAAAGATACTTGTCTTATGTTTCAATGTAATAATTCCTTCTTACATAGTAAAGTTACTGTACCGGTAGTTCACACTTATTGCAACAGGTGGCGCCGCTGACTACATAGTAGTTCTGTGGATTAACGGTAGGATTTCCTATAGATGGTTTTTCTTTGGCTTTCGTATCAATGTAATTTTATATGGGAACGTCGTCGTAACGGGTTGGAGACATTTTCTTGTTGGTTTTATCAATTTGTAAAACGGTGAAAGAAACTTCTTGGGGAACCTTAGCCTATCTGTATATAAAATGGTAAACTGACCGAGTGACTGGCTGTTGATATGTCCATGCACAGCCCAAAGCGTTGACAAGCAAAAATGCCGAAAGCGCGTCATAGAGACATGAAACTTGAAAGGTAAGTTTTTTGTGAATAGTGAGTAACTAACTAAAAAATGTTTTTTGGAAATTCTAACCTTCGCATGCGGAGCCTCAAGCGAAAGGTGGTCAATAATATAAAAGTAAAAAGCTCGGATGCCCTTCGATGTATGAGAAGAGACCTTTGCCCCTATTCTAGTTGCTTCTTCATAATCTTCACTTCGACAAACGCCATTATCACTATCGTACTTAATATTCTTGAAGATGCTTACCATGACCTAAACAATTACGACCTGTGAAACTAACGGGCAACACCAAAAACGCATCAACACGCATCAAAAACGTCAAACAAAATCACTCATTCACACTAATCTAATCACACAGTCGGCTTCCGTAGCACATTCCCACAGTTACACACTGTATTACATTAGGCAAAAGTCGAATACAATAGGCCCAAGCCCATACAACACTGAGCACTGTGGGTGGTCAAACGTTGCACCTCATACAACGGACCTCTCATCAGATCATAACTAAGCTCTTTATCTCGCGTGTAATGGTAATGAACACAGTGCTAATTTTACTTCACAGCATTCTGTTGTTTCACTTATCTATAATGAACTTCACTAAAATAAACCCAGGCTTGTTACCTTTAAAAATAACTATGCGGATATATGCTTATCGCCCTACTTCGTAAGATCCAATCATCTGTTTCGAGTGGCAAATCAGGATCCGGTATGGTCTAGTGGCTAGGATACCTGGCTCTCACCCAGGAGGCTCGGGTTCGATTCCCGGTACCGGAAGATTCTTTTTACAATTTTCATTTCATGTTTTGCTTTGAATACTTCTTTGTGATTGTTAGTCACGATAAAAACGCGCATTTTATACGCATGGAAGGAGATTACTAACCAGCCGTCTTACTGTTTGATATCGCTCATCTTTCTAAGCGGTAAGCAAGAAAAATAGGAACGAGAACCAGCCACTCATTATGGAGATAAAAAGTGAGAATTTGAAAAGCTTTTTGCCATAACTTTCTTGGGAATTATTTCTCTTTGTTTACGTCTATTCGCCTATTGTTGTAAGCGTTGCGTACGGAACAGATTAAAATGTATGGAATTTGTTAATCCGATCGACCATCTAATCTGGAGCTTAACGAGACGTGCTAAAATATTATCGTTGCAGGAAGTACAAGGCCTGCTGCTTTATCCTTTGTCCAGACTCTCATTAACACGTTCCACAATGTCCAAAGACAACACTTTACCCGTTTAGTTTTTATCTTCCAATTTTGGCGCCAGATTATTTTTTTCTTACAGACTGGCCTAAAAGCTTCTGCCATGAATTTTGTCAGACACTTAAATGTATTATAAAATGCATCCTGTTTCCTGTTAAAATTCAGATCGTGTTGAATTCTCCGCATGACTAAAACGATTGTTTCGAAATTCGAAGGCTTGGTTTTTTTTTCTCTAGAAATCTTTCCCGGAACGGTGATACCAAAAAGCGCAAAATTTGCATGAGAAATTTATTGGATCCCGATTAGTGACGGAATTTTTCGCTCCTATGTCAGAATATAATTTAAATCTGTCCTTAAACTGTATGGAGACATAATTTAGTAGGGATTCTTAGAATGTTTATCCATTCGAATGATTTAGAGATATTAAAAATTCTAATACCGGTGTCCCAAATCCTTGATTAGTCATTAATAGGTTTTCGATTGTTAATCTCTGCGTTTAAAATATGTTTCCAAACTTTTATTATTGTTGTTATTTATTACTTTGGTTCCCCGAAGTTATCTGAATGTTTCATCATATTATTATTCATCATTAGATTCATTTGTTTTATTAATACTTACTTTTTACGTTGAGTCATTTGAGTTATGTCGTTATGCGTTATTTTAATGACAAAACTACTACTGTTTGGATGTTAAATGTCTATCTCTAGTAATTCATGGATACTTTGAAGTTTAAATCACGGAACACGGTAACTACTTATTTATGTAGTAAAATTGAAAATATTAAATTTATTTTTGTTATACCGTCATATGAGTGAGATAGAAAACCTCTCTGTTTTCCACGCAAGAGAATAATTTAATTTGATTTATTTTTCTTTTGATATTATGGTGATGTGCCTTCATATCAACTCCTAGCGCTTAGTTTTCTGTGTTTTTAGAAGATACAAAAATTAAATTCTTATTCTTGAAACCTGTTATGTAGTTCAAAAAATCCAGAGAGCACAACTATTCTGCAGCAAATATTGAGCGTAGAAACCAGATCGCGTTCACTAGCGTCAGTATGTAAATCTTTATCATTTACTGCACGCATTTCCTCTCTCAGACCAGTTTCATTATAACCGAGATCTTTCGCCGCATCTGATGTTTACATTATAGCTTAACATCATACCAGTTGGCTTGATCTACCTATTTCTGCTACATACCAATCAAAATTATCAAGTAATTTGCATATGTATTCGTAATGCTTACTCAATATGTACGTAATTGAAGTGACATGATATGCCATTAATGGGCTTTATGCAGATTTGTTACAGTGTTTGTCTGTACCTATGTTGAACGCGGAGTAGGACATGTTTAATATGTTTATTTAGTACCAATCCTTAACATATTATTATAGTTTCAATACGGTTCAAATTCTGATGGTACAATGTATTTTCCATACGTTTCCGTTTTGGCGAGAATTCATTAGGCCTCCTAGCGTGAACAAGCATCATCTCTGTCTTTTGTGTTTAGTAAAATATCTTCACGTTCCAAAATCTTTCTGTCCAACTTATTTAACTAATGTGCGAGGAAAATCACGGTTCAATGTCTTGTGCGCGCCACGCGATCTATTCATCACTCCAATACTTATTTTTTGGAAACAACAAAAGCACTGACGCTAAACACTTCCATTATTACGTCCTAAATAGACAAAGCAACTTTGTTCGAGACATAAGGAACAAATAAAAGGTTGTCGCCATTAATTTATACACTTCTGACATTTGTAACGGTGCATCTTTTGTCGTGTATTGTAGTATAACAGCTTAAGCCCGTGGAGGCGAAAAATTAGCGCTCAGCGTGTGTACTGTCGGTATATACTAAACAGAATTGTACAAAAAAAGAGCTCTTTTTCATTTACACGTTTCGCTTTCGGTATAATTATGTGTTTTTTTTTTCGAATCGAATTCGAATTAGTGACGGTGCAGTGTCACCTGAGCCGAAAGACGGGACCTCACATCGAACAAAGACGCGTATTTTGGTCCCTCAAACGACCATTCACTACTTATAATAAAATATTGTGCGCTCTGTTCGGACCCCACGGGAATATGTGAGACCCACCGATGTTACTTTTTATGTTCATACCTCACATTATAATTGTGAGATATGATGTTTCTGTAATTATTTACGACCTTAATATCTCGAGGATATAACGCATGGCCATGAAACGTTCATAAACTATTCCTATGATCTGCCTACACATTAAAATGAATAGTAAACATTTTGTAGGCACATTTTGTTATTAAAACTATTCCTGCATAAACACATATTTATATTATTATAAGAGTTTTCTGAAGACTATATTAATGTTTGAAAAGAATTAAAGCAAGTTCTTATTTGAAATGAAATTCCCACAAGCGGTACATATCTTGAAGACTTAACAAGTTCTAGCAGTTTATGAGGTGCTAGGCGCAGTTTCATACGACCTCCGGCTTGGCGCGCTCGTAACCATCCACGGTCGACCTGAATGAGCTCCCCGCACGAACGTCGCAAACTAAATCTTTTACACTCACAATTCACTTGCCAAACCGAATAATAAAAGAAGAAACCGTAGAAAAATATTGGATCATGTTCAACGCCAGCACATAAAGTAAGCCGAGAATAATCTTGAGCGCCCCCGCGTAATGGATCCTACAGTTTACGACGTGCTAAACTCTCCCGGTATGGATGAAGTAATGTTCATAACACTGAACTGTGTCAAGAATGAGTTTCCGAGTTCTTGACACGTTGTAGCTCTCCGCTCTCCGAATATTACCTATCAGTAGCCATTGTACTACAATGCTGTCGTGTCATCTTGTGTACATTTCACCTGTTAGAAACCCGACTTTTGATTTAATGTACCTTCATTACATTTAAATTCACCCCTTCTGGACATAAAAAGCAAAAGGGAAAAATCATTGCGATTCGTTGTTGCTTGATTTTTACATCCCGCTGGGTGTCGTTGTCGGGAGGCGTCGTCTGTACAAGACACACACAGCGCTAGCACAAAGCGAAGGAAACGCTTAACGCACACATTCTGGAGATCAAAGAACGCGCAATCTGTGTGAAAAAAATAACGTTTTGGTCCCAAAAGGGCGGACCCGTTTACGCGACCCAATTCACGCGAGCGGTTCGGACGACGAAGAAATTGAATTGAAACCAGCCCGAACAACAAATTCAAACGCGTATCGAATTGTTTTACGTTTGACGAATTCGCATTTAGAAAATTTTAAATTCGTTACAATAGGCTATAATGATGCAGACCCGCTTCTTTGTCCGTATCAGAATGTAGTAGGGTACTAAGAATTCGCGGTATGGTCTTTAACGGCAAAGTTTAACTTTTTAAATATGTGTTTGATATCGATCGTGTGGCGATAGCTGGAATAAAGTGGACCGCGTTTTTTTGGAAGTATGTGATGCCAAATTCTGTCTACGTTGTCGCCAGTAACGATGTTCGCATTCCGAAATTAATTCAAGAGCATTCGTACAAGAAAATTATTTGAATTGCATTATTAAGCTTGTCTTTTCTATACGAACTTCGCTTGTGTCTCGTGTGATGTTTCTGTAGAGATTTACCTTCACTTTTCTAAGAACATTAATCATATAATAAAGAGAAAATTGCCTTCCAAGATCGTCGTACATTTTCTTACGATGTTATCAAGCTCCTTGCAGCTTCCATTTGTTAGTGTCTTGTTTAGAAGATCACATCTGCTGAACTTTATTAGCTTAACTTTTGACAAAGGCAAGTTGATGGAGGCGCGTATCAAATCGCGCGATTCTACGCGCTCCTTAGCGCAGCTGGTTCGGGCGAAACGAATCTGTACTATTTATTGTTTGGATCTTTCTTATGCGTTATTATGAAAATCTATAGTCAGTTTGCCACGGTACCCGCTGGCGGACTGCTTTATGGAAAGTGTGTCACCTTGACTAGAATTAGTAACGCGTTCC
Organism: Athetis lepigone; assembly: GCA_033675125.1. Lineage (NCBI taxonomy): Eukaryota > Metazoa > Arthropoda > Insecta > Lepidoptera > Noctuidae > Athetis > Athetis lepigone. The sequence continues at coordinate 7,388,252 of CM066244.1, forward strand.
CAGCTGATGCATGATCTTGGGTCTTGATTCGAAGTTCTTGGTACATTACCTTTTAGTGATTGATTGGGGACTTTTATTGCTATCAGTTAATGGTGCTAGAAATTTCTGATTTTGATGCATTTTATTACGACAATATTATTACTAGATTGCATTTCTTAATATGCTTTGACCCATTATACAATTTATTAACTGATTTTTTGTTTCAACTTTTGAATCAAAATCTCAAAGCATAAAAATGAATTTATTAATAATTCTTTGCGAGTTGAAAACAAAAAGGGCTTAAGAGACTAAAAACTTATTAAATGAATTGATTTGTAGCAACATACATTTGCATTAGTATGTAGTGAAAGCCGCGGAGGTACGTGGAAATGATCTGCCAAGTTCTCATCGGCTACCTTATTACGTCGCGTCGGCCGCTTCGCCCGTTACATCGACCGCGCACATCCCAAGCCGAAGTTTTTTGCCGCACGGTAGCTGCACCGATTTGATTGCTCTGCTTTTTTCTCTCCTTTTCAAATAAACCCAAGTAATTGTTTGTTTTAAGTCCCGTAGATTGCGTCCGCTGCACGGATTTGTTACAGACATTTTCGGTGTTAGAAAATAGAGACTTCAAAACGGTTGAGCGAATCCAATGTTTCGACGTAATCTTCTCGGTTGGGTTTACAGTGTTCTCTATGTAATTCCACTTTAACTTACGAGAGCAATGTTTTGATTTTAAATGTGAAATTAATTCTAAATTACTGAGCGATGTCTGCTTTTTGCTCCAGAGCAGGTAACAGGAAACGGGTTGTCTGACGTTAATCCCACAGCGAGCGCATGTGTGCGTGTCATGTTGTGTAATCAGAGCTTTGAATGCGTGCGTGTAGTGTGGACGTCGCCTGGTTTTTATGCAGTTGAGAATCGAATGCCGCGGGGCTATCAAGTATCGTTCGACTAATCACATTATCACCCATCTCACTTCAACTAGTTGCAAAGCTCGAGAGGGAAGATCCGCAATCTTTGAGAAGCCATCGTCTATGATATCACGATATGTTAACCCTCAGTAGGTTGTTTAGACCGCACTCGTTCATCAGATCGCTGCAATGTTCAGAATGAATCTTTATGATTTAGTTCCCTGGAGGCGCGCAACTAGGAGTTTCTCAGGCTACTGGTAACTGGTTTGTTTCCGACATTACTAAATAAGGCGCTCATATTTGCACCTCATATTTTGCAGTAGACGAGTTATGAGAGGATTTTATAGGATCCATTTTGATTTAGATTGCGTAAACATGTGAGTGTCTGTAAGAAGTGATCGTATAACATGAAATTTAATGTCAGGTTGAGAAAAACGTTTGACATGTGATTTCTACCTTTTGCGCGATTTCCGTCGTGGTTGTCATCTAACGGCATTGACCGCGCAATGCGTATAGATTCTCTTACTAGGTATGTATGTTTTGCTGGAAATATGGTTGTCTAAATCAATTATCATTATATTGAAATTGAATTCAAAATTTATACCCTCAGTTTAACAAACAATATGAGTCCTCAGTAATCCTCAAAAAGCGCAGGTGATTAAAGGTGGATTGGTAAGCTTTATATATCAGTTTTCACATCAATGACGTGGTTAATCCAGTGTAAAGCAGGGTCGCCTTGACTGAAGGCTGTCGGGTGAAGATTATGGGAAGACCAGGGGAGAGTAATCCCTGTTCCTCTCACTGTCCCTCGCGTTATCAGTGACAATGTTTTCTTTTGTTTACTTGGAGACTTTTCTGTCGTAAGACTTTCCTGGTGTCAGTACTTTATCTGATGCTGTCGTGCAAGCTTTAAGCTTTATAATTTTAGCAATAGTGAAAAAATAATTTGTAAACGAGTTATTCAATAGATTTTGACTATATAAGACTAGGGTAATTAAACATAGATTAATCTGACGTTCAAACTGTTTTTTGAAGACCAAATTTCAACGACTCGTCTATAATTTGCCAAATCATTGAATAAATATCTACCTAGCTCTGGTATCCAAAAAACTATTTCCAAAAATTAGATTAGTCAAACCTGGACTTAATTATTCTTATAAAAAGCCGAAGACTCAAATACACTCAAGACTATGTTTACTCTATAATTAAAATAATGACCCTAATTTGGACCAATCCCAATAATTCCTCCGTTTACCTGCGTTGACTGATTGGCTAATGGCCCTTATATATAAAAAAAGAACCGATAGCCAATTCTTTTTTCATAAGTCGGTTTGTTGTGCCAGCTTTGTTTTCTTAACGATTAAGAAAAGTTTAGTGTTTGGCTAAGAAACATGCAGATAAGGGATGTCGTGACCGACAAATTAATTTGCTTTTTTGCTGCATTTTGTAACATGTGTCGGGTTTACGGTGACAAAGAATGGGACAAAAAAGCGTTGACCTGACGTTGTTATCTCAATGTTGGTGAAAGACGACACCAAAATTTTTGATCCAAGCTTCTTTATTCGGTCAATATTAGTTGGAGTGATGACATGATTTGTTTTGAAGGAAAAGTAGTACAAATAATGTTGATAGTCTTTTGTCACATTATCAATTTAAAAGAAAGTCTTTTTTTTATATTATCAAAGCCAAATTGATTTGCTCTCTCTCTCTTTCAAAACAAGATTGCCTTACCTATATTATAAAATATATTTTTAGAAATGGCCATCTTAAACATCAGTGCATGATACAAGCCCCATCTAACTTATTTCGCTCAACTAACTCTTGCATATTGCGTGAAACGCCAAGCAGGTGTGTTTTCCTATTAATATCAGTAAAAATAAAAACCTTTGTCATTATATTAGTTAACGAATATGTGTCAGACAACTTCACCATTTAATATTTGACTGCGAAATATGATAATCAGACCACTGAGACGCTGGGAACTAAAGGTTCCTTTATTGTTATGTTAAATAAAAAAAAACATTTGGCCGAGTCCTACTAATTTTAATACAAAATGTTTGTGCTATTATGATAAAAATAGAACAGGATTAAGTTTTGAATTATTGTTATCATAAATTACTTTAATATCAATGCTATTGGGGTTCGAATAAATTGTTAACTGGTTGTGACAAAAGTGGGATTTGGACGACACAACAGTTCATTATTTCATTCAATTTATTCACTGTCAGAATGGATGTGTTTTACACGTATTTATTGAGGTTTTTAATAGGATTTGGTTGAGCATTAGTAAGCGAAATATGTTTTGATATAAATTGATGCTGTTGATACTTATTACAATACAAGCTTATTATTAGCGTTTCAGGCTGACAGATATAGTAAAGCACAGATCAAACCAACTGAAGCTATGCTTATAAAAATTGGCGTTGGGATTTCTTTTTACACTGCACATGGCAATTAAAAAAGGATTTTTGAAGTCCATTAAGTAACTAAAATAAAGGATTCAAGTTTGGATGAAAATCGTTAATTTAAAGCATATACACGCAAGTGATGCCACAATCTAACACTAGTAGTATTTTTCTAGTAATTTAAGTTCTTTATCAACAATGATTTATCCAAATATGCTGAATCATTCCCTTGACTATCACAAATCATTTACCTCTAAAATACCACAGGTATATGAACAATGTTCATATAAAACCCTCCCTGGAATCCACGTTGTCGACCACAAAAAGGTCGAGATATTAATCCAGCGAACGTCGAACAAATTCCCGACGTGTCCCCCAAAAACTTACGGTAACGACATAATGACAGCGAGGCAACGTATAAAACGAGTCTCTATCCCAAATAGTCCTGGATTAATGTCGATTTAATTAAACCTGTATAATTTTGATACATGGACGTCAGTTACTATCAGAGGCGGCATCTTAAAGGTTTTGGTAAGTGCACAGTTGGATCTTGACCGCTGTTTGGTTGAAGCATATATTATATCACAGTTAGTTCTATCAAATACATGTTTTGTGTACCAGAAAATTATCACTACTAATGGAACTTGTGTTGCTATTTTTTAGGCGACGGATAAAAAGTTACATTCGTGTTAAGCAAAAATGGCATAAGATTGTTGCGGGAAATGAATTTTAAACAACAGATCATCTGTTAAGACTCCGTTTTCATAATGCATAACAGTGAAGAAATGTACTCTATGTATAAACTTAAAATCCAAAAGAAATAACATTAACTAAGTTTTAACCAAAATAAGTATACCAAATGCTTATGCACCAGTTCACAGCTGCAACACAAGATCATTTAAGATATTTACATAACAGTCCAACTCCCAAACCAAACTCCTCATTCCCACCCAAAACAAACGAGCCTTATCCAAAATGACGCATCCACAACCCCACAATTCAAACATCCTGCAATAATCGAAGGTTGCGTGGGCAACCCCAAAGAAAGGTCCGTATTGTAGGCGGACCAACTTTATCAAATTACAACCTGTGCTGTTTTGTGCCGACAAAGGCTCTACGGACCCTAAGCCCACCTTTAAAGCCGAACAATTTGAGTGATGCAAGTCGTTCGATAGTTTTAATTTGGAAATGCGTGACTGCGTGCCTGTATTTAACTTTATTGCTTTGTTGGACATTGATTGTTTTGTGATTGTGGGCTGTTCTACCTACGAGTTGTGGTGATTGACTCATGTAGTCAGATTGAGGTTTTGCTCTAGTACTAAAAGTGGTAATCAAATGAACTGGTACTGGAATCGCATCAAAAGAAGGCTAAATAAAAATGATTAACCCCTTTTAGTCCCTTATGCTCACTATTATAGTCCACGAAATAATACGATCATTGATTGACATACATATATTTAACACAAGATTGTCTATTATTAATCAATGAAGTCCATAATAAACTTATAAGTACCTATAGATGTATGAAGCAGAAAAAGTATATATTAAATACATAATCATTCTCGCGTCTTGCGAACTCACAACCATGCATGAGAGCTGTAGGCTTAGACATGACAAAGGTAAGAACATAGCATATTACAGTTTATAAGAAGCTTTTGAATTAACCACGTACAAACGTCATTGCTCAACATAAAATTAGCAAGTTGTTACTCTGAATACTAATTAATCAACAGCCACTTTAAATAATTACAGCCTTATCTTCAAAACATCAGGCCCAATTCAATTACTCCCTAATTCCCTTTCAGCAAACGTGTCTTGACCTTTTTACTCAAAAGTAATATTTGCAAAGCCCAACCTTTCATTTCCACAAAAGAAAGAATTGAGAAAGACGAGACGCCGACAAAAATAAGCTAATATACTTTTAATAGCTCGAAGCCGCTCGTAAAACACGGCTAACACATGTTATTAGAGTTCATTTCCTTTGCACAAATCTTTTTAACCTAATTAGTTTCAGCAAATATTTCTTGCTCAAAGCGGTTCAATCTTAATAGGTACAATTTCACGAGGACCTCACAAAATTCAATGTAAACAGCTCAAAAACTATTAATAAACACACAAAAAACGTTCACACCCAATTCAGACTGTTATTGGAGTATAAAGAATCTCTAAATTCCTTATTAAAACAGAAAACTACAACAAAAAGTCCTTCATACCTGTGTAATCTGGCAATATCCCTTTTCACGGATCTAAACGAAATAAAAGCTTTACTTCTTAAAGATAAGACTCACTATTCCTTGAAAATAATTTACTGAACAGCAACATAAACTTGGTATTCTATGTTGACCTACGCCTCATCTCTTCCCTGTGAAGATTTAATATTAGGTCCCTGCCACATCGCAATGCGATTACAGCGCGATCAATTTGTTTAACGCAATCCATACAAAATCAGTGACACGGAAAGTAATGGCTGCTGAGCGATTTCAATTGCCACGGAACAACCTAATTACTTACAATTAAATGTTCAAACAAATGTTTTAGTACTTAATCATTATTGCGAAAAAGACTTGATTATCGTAAATTCGAGAGCAAATAAAATCAATTACGGTTGAGTTTATTATTGTGACACACTTATGTTGTAAAATCTTGTTGGTATTTCGTTGTAAATAGATCAAGTATAAATCAAAAGAGCTTTGCTATTTAATCCTACTACGATTTTGTTGAAATAAGTACTGAGTGTTTGTTATTATTTTACGCCATTATGTTTGAACACAAGTAGTTGTTTATCACACACATAATATTGACATAGTTCTCTTAAGAACTGTATCTATTTGTTTGTTTTGCGTTTATAGAGGTATTTTTTACCATAATTTATGTTTATATCAAAATGTCATCTGTAATTTAGGCCGTAGAACCAATGGTCGTTTGAATAGAAGTGTCACAAATTGGTTAATGGAAGGTAGGATGTACAATGGCAAGATGGAGCAACAGTTTTCACGGAATGGTAGCAACTGTATGAGAGTTGCCGAAAAGAATGGAACGTGAGGTTTTACAGCCTAAGTCCAAGAGTGGTTCTAGCAAATCGACGAATGTAAAGTAGGACGGCTAAGTGGAGGAACGGTCTTCTCAGGATGGCGGGTAGAATCAAAGTTGCCGAAAAGAATGACTTCCGATGGTTGATGCCAAGTCCAAGTGGTTTGTTGTGGACATCATTCTGCACATAATTATATCATGCATAATAATCCTATTGCTTAAAACTGTGCCTAATCGTAAAATAATGAGTAAGCCGTGGATGACCCCTGGTCTACTTAGATGCCTCCGTAATCGGGATAACATGCATACAAAATTGAAAAAAAATCCCGATAATGAAATTTTACTGACTACATTTAAAAGATATAGAAACTATTGTTCAAAAATACTGAAAAATACTAAAGCTAACTATGATAAAAATTTAATAAATAATTCACAAAATAATAGTAAGAAGCTCTGGACGGCAATTAAATCTATTACCCACACCGTAAAAACTCAAACTCAGGCTAATGCCCTTCTTCTACCATCCGATCCAAAACGCTCCGTTAATGAAGTTAACTCTTACTTTGCCAATATCGGAAGCCAATTGGCTGAGAACATATCTGGCCCCACTTGCTTACCTAGTCTAACAGAAGACCTCCCAGCATATCATAACTCCTTTGTCCTACTTGAAACGGACGAATCTGAGTTAGAAATATTAATTGAAAGACTTAGAAGTGATTGTGCTGTAGGTTCGGATGGCATATCAGGCACATTTTTAAAGAAATTTAAAAGTCTTCTCGTTCCACATCTTACCCACATCTTTAATCATGCATTTACCTCTGGCGTCTTCCCGAATGCTCTAAAGCTTGCTGTTGTACATCCAGTACATAAAGGTGGGGATAGAGATCGACCAAACAATTATAGTCCTATCTCGATTTTACCCACGCTTTCGAAATTGCTGGAGAGGCTCATGAGTAACCGCCTTGTGCGATATCTTGAGCAGAATCATCTTCTCTCTTCTTCCCAATATGGTTTTCGTTCCGGACTTTCGACAGATAAGGCTGTGCTAGATCTTACCAATAATATTGTCTCAAACCTGAATAATAAGCAGAAAGTGATTGGGGTTTTTTTAGATCTAGCAAAAGCCCTAGATACGATATCTGTCACAACTCTTATAGCCAAATTGGAAAGGATCGGAGTTCGAGGATTACAGCTGGCACTCTTTGCGAGTTACCTTACTGATAGACGACAGTGCGTTCGGATTGGAGAATGGACAAGCAGTGAACTTCCTATATCCTACGGGGTCCCTCAGGGCAGTATTCTTGGGCCGATCCTTTTTCTCATTTATATTAATGACCTCTGCTGTTTTACATTACCCAATACATCCATCTTCACATATGCCGATGATACTGCCCTGCTGTTTCACGGAGACTCTTGGGATCTGGCGTTTCAGTATGCTCAGACCGGACTCAATATCATCACAAACTGGTTAGCTCAGAACCTCCTTACACTAAATGTTGAGAAAACAAAATATTTGGTCTTTTCTCTATCTGTCGCTGGGAAACCGCTTTCTTCTTCACACTCACTAATAGCTCACTCCTGCTCCATGCGTCATCAAAGGGTATGTAACTGCCCTAGTCTTTCTCGTGTCAATTGTATAAAATATCTTGGAGTCCACATCGATGACTGTTTGTCTTTTGGTTCACATATTGATGCACTCACTTCACGGTTACGCAGGTTGATATATATTTTTAAGTCTCTCCGTCACGTTGCTGATACCGGGGTAATTCGACTTGTTTATTTGGCTCTCTGTCAATCAGTAATACAATACTGTATAGTTGCTTGGGGAGGAACGACAAAGACCCACATGTTGAAGTTGGAGCGTGCGCAGAGGGCTCTCCTGAAGGTTGGTTGGCGGCTTCCCTACCGCTTCCCTACCTCTGAGTTATACACTAAATGCATGGTTCTGTCTGTGCGTAAATTATTTCTACTTAACTTATTATTAACTGTTCACGCTCAAACTCCCTACGAACCTTCCAAATTTAGCTCCCAACGACGAAAACACATTGTATGTCCTTATTTCCACACACAATGCCGCTCAACGCAACGTAGCTTCCTTTTCCTCGGCAGTCATGTCTATAACCAGGTCAATAAAATATTAAAGATTTATCATCTGAACAAATCTAGCTGTAAAAAAGCAATTACGAACTGGCTCCTACAACTGGATTATGCAGAAACTGAAAAAATTATTACCATATCCAATTAAACAGTGAAATATTGTACATTCTCACACAGATAGCGTCCCTCTTTAATTCACACACACATTCACTCACGCACAAACACACACACATACACTCACGAATATGTAGATGTACACTCCTCGTCCTTTGCGCGGACGCTAGGGCATTAGTACCTACATACACACATCAAAAGTGTCTAGGGATATTTCAATTAAACCTAAATTACTAAAATTCTATTAACTTTTTGTTAAAACATGTACACATTAAAATAAACCTTGTTTACTAGACTATTTAATCTGATAATAAACTTTTAGATAAAGTTAAATTTAAAAAAAACTTAGAAGAAGAGGAAAAACTCAAACAAAATTTCAATCTTAACTTTATTTTTGAAACATCAAAACTTAAACAAAACAACAATTTTTTTTATAAAAATTCTTGAAAACTTAAAATTAATATTCCGTGGATCCACCTAAGACTCTCCTGACACATCTGCAGCGGTTCTGCATACTCAAAACAAGGGTGTCAATATCCTGTTGTCGAATACTGTCCCATAATTGCCGTTTCTGAAGCCATGAAGACCAGTCAGAGCGTTATATCCAGGCTTTGGTCATGTTATCGTGTCACGGAGGAAGTGGTGGAACGGCACCGAGGACCTCAACGCATTACAACACATGTACAGGACCGATTCATAGTAAATGCTGCACGAAGTCAACTAAATGCAGCGGCGATGCAATTGGTTCAAAGGCTACAGAGAGAGTATGGTTTGCTGGTAAGCGGTCAAACTTTGAGAAGGCGACTGCATGAAGTCAATCTACGTGTTCGTAGGCCATTTTGGGTATCAGCACTAAGGAGAGGTAATCGAGGAAGAAGATTACAATGGGCTATTGCACACGAAAACTGGAACCATTCTCAATGGTCACTTGTGCTTTTCACTGATGAATCTAGGTTTGGATTTCATCCTGATTCGCGGAGAGTACGCGTTTGGAGAAAACCCCGACGTTGGAATCGACTGCAGCACCCACAACAAGTTCATGCATATTAAGGTGGCACGATTATGGTTTGGGCAGGAATTCGTCTCGGCGGTAGAACGGACCTCGTTTGGATACAAGGCAATATGACTGCTCGAAAATACCGAGATGAGGTGCTAGAGCCTGTAATCTTGCCCCGCAAACAGCAAAAGGGAAAAAAATTCCAGCTAATGCACGACAATGCCCGTCCACATACGGCGCGTATCGTTACAAGTTGGTTACAACAGCATGTTATCCAAGCTTTAGACCGGCCTGTACAATCCCCTGACTTAAATCCTATTGAGCATGCCTGGAATATGCTTCAGAGAAGAGCTCGTAGGAATTTCCCTGTTGATATTGTGCATCAAAACCAGCTTTTCTTGCATCTTAGCAGGATTTGGGACAGTACTCCACAACAGGATATTGACCCCCTTGTTTTGAGTATGCAGAACCGCTACAGATGTGTCAGGAGAGTCTTAGGTGGATCCACGAATTATTAATTTTAAGTTTTCAACAATTTTTATAAAAAAAAAATTGTTTAGTTGTTTAGGTTTTGAAATTTCAAAAATAAAGTTAAATTGAAATTTTGTTGAGTTTTTCTTCTTCTTCTAAGTTTTTTTTTTAATTCAACTTTATCTAAAAGTTTATTATCAGATTAGATAGGCAATTAAACAAGGTTTATTTTAAAGTGTAGGTGTCTTAACAAAAAGTTAATAGAATTTTAGTTATTTAGGTTTAATTAAAATATCCCTAGACACTTTTGATGTGTGTATATACCTCTTCACTCCTCACTCACGAACACTACACTCGCCAAATTTTAGTTACATGTCTAAGATGATTTACTTGTTTTCATATCTTCTCTCGACACCTAAAATTACTTGTTTATTTATGTAGTACGTAAGTGCAATCATAACTGTGATTTTGAAGACGGGAGCCTGGAGTTCTGTAACACAGGTCTTGAGCCCAGTATAGACTCCGGCTCTCAAAAAAGATTGATGCAATTTGAACAGACTTTTGTATTATTATAAATAACTTTGTACCCTTTTTTGAGAGAAATAAATAAATATTATTATTATTATATTATTATTATTCTATTATTATACTAAAAGATCGCGTTTTGTGCCTTCTAGATACGTGACTCCGATTTAAATAAGCGATATCGCTGGCAGAAACTAGTTAACTTCATAACAACAAACCAAGGCCTGGAAACGTAATTATAATGAATACACACAGTAATAAATGAGTTTATAACAAGTATAATATAAACAAAGGTGTGATAATAAAATCCATTAATGAGGCAGTTAGTTTTTACTACTAATGAACACGCTCTTAATTAAATAAACACATAATAGTTATAATTTTAAATGTAGTTTATGTTGAACTACCTCAATCTGGAGTTATGTTAGGTTTTTGGTTAATGCTCTGCTCCTGTTTTATAAAGATCAATGCAGTGGCTATTGCGTGAAAGAGTAACAAACGTCCATACATGCAAACTTTTGCGTTTCTAATAATAATATTTCCTGCCTGCTTCTTTTATTTTACTGAAGTATAAAGGCACATTCTCTTACAGAGAAGGTAACTAAACTGTAACTAAAGGCACTGCACAGAGTTGTGATTTATCATCATCATCTCCCTAGCCTTTTTCCCAACTGTGTTGGGGTCGGCTGCCAGCCTAACCGGATTCAGCTGGATACCGGTGTTTTACGTGGAGCGACTGCCTACCTGACCTCCACAACCCAGTAACTGGGCGACACGATACCTCTTGGTTAGACTGGTCATAGTTTCTGGCTAACCAGTAACGGCTGTCAAAGTTCTACGAATGACAACCGGGACCCACGGCTTTACGTGCTTTCCGAGGCACGGGATGTCAGTGGTGTCTAAGATAAACTTTAGAAAGTACATATGAATTGAAAAAGTCACATTGGTACTTGCCCGGATTCGAACCCACAACCTCTTACACGAGAGGCGGGCGCCTTATCCACTGGGCCATCACGACACTCAAGAGTTGTGATTTATACTTAAACTAATTACAACTGCAGGTTTCCTTCTATGTTAATGACGCTAAAAATAAATTAGGGATAGCCGCTTCCTTATCGACTCTCATGAATGAGAGTCGAAAGTTTTAAATATTGGGCTGTCACTCTGAAAAAAATACCTCAAACAAATATTCAAAATGAATGAAACATCAGTTATATTTTTGAATCTGGCTTAAATTGTATAGCGTAGCATACGCTTCCCAGTACATTCACGTCATAATAACATACGTTTTACAGTTGCTTGCCTATCAAACACTCCGGAACAACAGCGATAATGCACAAAACATACATTGCATGCGCTTTCGGACGATGCACACAACATATGAATACACCATGATAAACATATTATGGATCGTTCTAGCAGACCATATTTAGTTAGTAATTCTACTGGCAAGCAGAAATTCAGAATAGAATTTCTGCTTGCCAGTAGAATTTTGGTAACAATTGCAATACGTCACTGTAGTTTCAAATAAGTCGTGCTTACTACAAAATGTATTGTGAAAACTAAAGGTCACAAGGACTAAATATAACAAAAAAAAAGTAAATTCTTGCCTTTCTTAAAAAGAATTTTGCATTCAAGTAGCACCAAAACATCCTAGAACCGTCTTCGAAAGTACATTGTTATTTTCAGTCTCCTAAAAATTACGTCTCTTGTACTACGAATTTTTGAAATGACAATTACAGTGCAAAAGTGTATGCGCTAAATAGGCGGTTATCCGTCTCGACCAGGCATAGACTCGGAGCAGCTCAAAGATAGCAGCATTACGTGCATTCTCAGGCATGGAGGTGTTTATAAATACAAACTATAACCCACAGTCCCTTATTACTATAGACTTAACAGAAGACTCACTACTGAAGTCCAAATCTAGTTATGTAGTTAGTCAAAACAAATTTAAAAAGTATGCTAGGCTGAATAGAATTATTAAAAAGTGTAATAAATTAAAAAAACAAAAGAAACACACTTCCAAAACTAATCAACTAAGGAAAGAACGTGTTTCTCTCATTAACAAACTTAATAATTACCAAATTAAATTAGAAGATAGTATAAACATTTATGAAATAGATACTCAGCGCTTACAATCAGAAATACAAGTTCTAAATAGCTCACTTAAGTCGCTTTACAATAAATATGTTATCTCACAGAACCAAATCAAGGAACATATACTAGCTGCTAATGAGCTAGTGGATATGTGCTCCTCGGGTTCATGCCAGAGGGTGTCTGACTCAGTAGTAATCCAGCCTGAGGTGACGGAGGACCCGTCCCAGGTTGTGAATGCTCAGAGTGTTTTCACCAGCCAGGATCCCACTATTAGTGTGCAAGAGGAATCAGATGATTCCATTGCTAGTTTATGTTCTGTTAGTAACAGTATAATTTCCCAGTCTGTGATGTTTTCAGATAGCATAGTAGGTTTAGGGACATTAGTTAGTTATAACCTGAATTATAATACCCAAAATATTTGTACACCTAGGTCATCCTATATCCAAATAATGCAATCAGTTACTAGGCAGGAATATAATCCGTGTACTAACTTAACTATATTGGTAGGTAACAGTAAAAAGGTCAGGAAGGAAGATATTACTGACTGTGTTACAGAGCTATTGAAGATAAATTGTAATAAAATTATTTTGTGTGCTTTTCCCTATTTTAATAATTTGTCAAATAGGAAAAACAATTATATACATAGGCTAAATAAGCATGTGCACTTTTTGGTGAGTCACTATAGTGACAAACTTATTTTTTTTGACATCAACAATTTCGTTGAAAAATTAGGTTCGACTAGGGATACTGTGTATCTGCCCGGTAATTTTAGACATCAAATAGCGCGCCTATTAGCATATTTTATTAACACAGACATAAGTAGTATGTCGAAGTCTTGCATTATTAGCACCGCAATAATTAGTAAAATTACTAATTATGAAGTGGTGAGTAATATATCAAGTAGCACTGATGCTATTAATATTTTACCTCAGCATAATGATATTAATCATTTAAACTAGTCTGTAAGACAACAGAAGGTACAAACAATAATATAGCTATACCGTTAATCAATGAAGTACCTTCTTGCTCTCAAAATATTTTGTTACATATAAGCCAGGCCCAGCAGAATACCTTGACAGTATTTCATCAAAATATTCAAGGTATTTCTTCAAAATTGTTAGAAATAGAATTGTTCTTAGAAAAACTATGTTCGACATTGTTTGCTTTACCGAACACTGGTTAATGGATTATCAAATGTTAATTAATTATGCGAACTATAATGTGGGCAGTTGTTTTAATCGTAAAAGTATGCTACGTGGAGGCTCGTTAATCCTAATAAAAAACTGCTTAAAATCAAAACAAAGGAGTGACATAGTTGGACTATCAGTAGACCATTGCATTGAACTATCCTGTGTTGAGCTGGATAAGCATATCATAGTGTGCGTGTACAGACCCCCTAGCTACCAAAATTATTCCTTATTTGAATCGATAATGGAAGACGTGTTAGCGAAACTTGCAGCGTGTAATAAATCCGCAATTATTTGTGGCGATTTTAATATTAATATTTTAGAGAATAACTTAAATAGCTGTCGATTCTTAAGTCTTTTTAAATCGTTTAACCTCTCGAATGTTTTTGTAGAACCTACTAGAGTAACTCCAACTAGTGCTACCTGTATCGATAACATTTTTTGCGATTGTGACTATTTAGATAAAGCCATCGTAAATTACCTGCCGTCTGATCATAACGGGCAATTAGTTTCTTTTAGATTTAAAATGCCTTTGAATAAAGTGTTAATAAAATTTAGACCAATAACAATTGGAAAACTAAATAAATTCAATAGCACCCTTAAGGATAAGCTGAGTGCTCTGACTTATAGTAAGAACGATTTAAATATCTTGTATAATGATTTCTTTTCAGTCGTTCGCCAAGAATTCAATAAAATTTTTGAGAAAAAAACTAAACAAATTAGCCCTAAATTTATTTTTAGTGATTGGGCAACTAAAGGAATTCGAAAAAGTAGAGAAAAACTCTTTGAATTGTATGGCCTTAAGCCTATTATTAACACTGAAAGATTTAAAAAATATGTCACAACATATTCAAAAACATTTAGAAACACTTGCAAGGCAGCTAAAGCCTTATACATTAGCGACAAAATCAAATCGGCAGATGATAAAATAAAAACTGTTTGGAAAGTTACAAATAGCGAAACAAACAAGAAAAAAGTGCTTAACACGGAATATACATTGAATACATCACGTGGTCCCTTATGCTCTAATTTAGAAGTAGCCCAAGAATTTGTGGATTTCTTTACCAGTATTCCACTTAAAACCACAGAAGCTTTGAATTCCTCACCGGATTACTCAATTACTTTATTAAAAGCTAACGTCCCAGGCTGCCCGGTTGAGTTTGAATTCAAGCATATAAATCCGATGACAGTTATATCAGCTTTTCGGCAAATTAAAATCAAAATGACTGAAGACATATGGGGTATGTCTATAAAAATTTGTTCATCTATAATTGAAACTGTAGCACCTTACTTAGCTTCAATATTTAATCTGTGTGTCGACAAAGGAGTCTTTCCGGATGTAATGAAATTTAGTAAAGTTATACCTCTTTTTAAATCTGGGGACAGTAAAGATACTAATAATTATAGACCCGTGTCCGTTTTGCCGGCTTTCAGCAAGGTGTTTGAAAAGGTAATGCTTAATCAAATGCTCATTCACTTTAACTCCAATAAAATCTTACACGAGCAACAGCATGGCTTTACCAAAGGACGTTGCACGACCGACGCCGGTGGCTTTATTAAAACATATATTTACAGCTTGGGAAGAGGCGCAGGATGCTATAGGAATCTTTTGTGACCTTTCCAAGGCATTTGATTGCGTAAATCATGACACGTTACTGCTGAAACTTGAGCATTATGGACTGGGTAAACTTGCGATTAATTTAATGAAGTCTTATTTAAACGACAGACAACAGCAAGTGCAGATAAATGGAGTTAATTCTAGTGGCTTGAAAGTAGAAATGGGGGTTCCACAGGGCTCAATATTGGGTCCCTTCCTCTTTTTAGTGTATATTAATGACCTGCCCCATTTATTTAAACACCAACCTCATATGGTGTTATTTGCCGACGACACTTCTTTGATCTTTAAGATTAATAGACGGGCCAAAAATCTTGACTGCGTAAATAACGCCCTCACTCAGGTCCATAATTGGTTTACGGCAAATAATTTAGTATTAAACGGTAATAAAACTAAGTGCATTCGATTTTCTCTACCAAATGTCAAAAGTAGCGATTGTGATATAGTTCTTAATAAAGAGAAATTAGAATTTGTAGACAAAACTGTTTTTCTAGGAATCACGCTTGACTCAAAACTACAATGGGGTCCTCATTTAACATCCCTTGCAGGTCGGTTAAGCTCAGCAGCATTTGCTGTTAGAAAAATTCGGCAATTTACTGACGTAGATACCGCAAGGCTGGTCTATTTCAGCTATTTTCATAGCATTATGTCGTATGGTATCTTATTGTGGGGAAGAGCTGCTGACGTTGAGTCTATTTTTATTCTGCAAAAAAGAGCCATCAGATCCATATACAATCTGCGTATGCGCGATTCACTACGGGAACTGTTTAAGCAAATCAACATCATGACGGTACCCTGTCAATTTATCTATGAAAACATCATGTATGCAAGAAAAAATCTGAATCTTTTTGGTAAAAGAGGGCAAAGGCATAATTATAATACTAGAAATAGGGACGAATTGGTTCAACCAGGCTTTAGGCTAGCTAAAGTAGACTCATCTTTCATGGGGTTCTGTTTAAAGTGCTATAATAAAATACCTCCTCACATTCTATCGCTGAATGAAACTAAATTTAAAAGTAAAATAAAACGCACACTATGTAGCCAGGCATATTATAAATTGAGCGATTATATCGCTGACAAAAATGCTTGGCTGGATGCTGGTCTAGCTCCTCAACCGTGTAATTGATTAGTATTCGACGATATCTGATTGTAAAACTACAAAAATAATAGTATTGTGTCGAGTCAAACTGTTTGTTTTATATAAATTCACATAGCATACAATGTGAGCACTATGTTCTTTACATTTCTTCTGTCTATCATTGACTGAATATACTCTGGCAGCTGGGAGTTTGTCATGCTCACTCAAATGTCTCACTGACGGTGGCGTGTGTGTTGGATCATTTGGTTCCCTTCAAAATGGTTGAGCTATTTGGTGCCAATCCATACGTCATGTCCGTGAACGGGCGCTGTCTGCTGAGACTGGTCATCTCGTAGCTGCCACAGTTATTTTAAAATTTGTTTTGTTTATTTTAATATTTCTAACTTGTCCGACTTGTTACGTTGTTCTCACATAGTACCTTAGATACAACAATGAATGATGTAACCAAATTATTGTAATATATTGATTTTAAAAGAGTGTCCATGGAGTTTCTTGCTCGCTCTTCTCCATGGGACCTCCTTTTTGGAACGAGCAACTAGCTTCATTTTTTTGACAGACTGACACCTTGACGATTCAAAAGTACCTGTAATTGGTTTATTTGAATAAAATAGTTTTGAAGTTTGAAGTTTGAAGTCATACTTTTTTTTCTTCTTCCTGTCCTTGGCGCAACACATTTACCTCTTCCGTATAAACCATCAACTACTACTTCTTACTCCTTCATATCATTGTTAACGCGAACTATCCTCTTTTTCTTCGGCCTTCTTCTCCTCCTCCATCCCTCTACATTTATGCTCATAATTCTCTTATGCCTATCATCTGTCCTCTTTACATGCCCATACAGGACAAACAATTTCCTAATATTTTCATACCACCAAGTCGTTTTTGGGTTAAAAATCCCAATTTAAAAACATGATGATATTTTACTCATCCAAACCATGGAGATCAGAAGGCCGCACTCAACTGTAACACTTACAACTACGGACCAAACGGGCTACTTAGTATTAGTTTGATGTTCCTATTGATATAGTACCACCGATCTTTACTACAAATCTATTGGACTTTAAAATTTCATTGAGATCGGACTTTCCGATTTGAAGGTATTCAGTCGGTACTGTTTGATCGTCTCAGCAATCGAATATTAGCTCAGCCTACTTGAATTTCTTATTGTTAATTGTCAAGATTATATCAGAAGAAGAATTGCGGAGATCAAATGGCTATCAGCGACTACCGTTATTGATATATACTTTGCAGTCTATCTAAAAAGTGTCAGCACTTTAAAGAATAAATAAGTCTTAAACAAAACTAGCTTTTGCCCGCGGCTTCGCTCGTTAGGATGTCGATATTTGATTTACTATTCTATTCCTTAAAGGAGTGATTTCAGACTTACTGTAATTGAATAAGTTCAGGTTTCCTTTTGATATCTTTTCTTTACCGAATGTCGGTGATGTCCAAGAATCGATCTTTAATAACTACATAAAAAAAACGTTTGTCGTATTATCACAGACTGTTACTGCACCCAAAGAACACCTCATATTTGGAAAACAACTTTTGTATTGTAGATAACTGCTTACTTGTTTTTTTTTTTTGGTGTAGTCACGTAAAGTGGCCTTTAGAACCTTATATAGATAGCTGGTTGAAAGCAACTCTCTTGTTTTTCATCCATTCAATAAACTAGTAACTCAATTAGCTCTAAAACAAACCATACGATGTTTTTGTGTTCCCCAAGCGGTAACATGCTAGCTACAAGTTGAACTTGCATAATAACTTGCATAATGAAACTTCCACACCTGCACCATGCACGCGAGATCCGTAGCAAATGTTACCTTGCTTAACTGTATTGTACTATACACAATGGTTTTATTATATATAATCTATACCTAATTAGTACTACTACTATTAAAAACAAAAGTAAATTGAAAATATTGAAAACCCCGCCCCCTCAAAGTTATTAAAACCGCGACAACAGCTAACAAAAGAGTTAATAACCACAAAACGGCTGATCCACTTTTGATTAATCGTGTCCAAAAACCGTTGCTGTCAAGAAAAACCGCAACCAAATCTGTTTACCCGTTTAAGAGCCACGGTGCCACAGAAAGACAACACAGCGGTCAGACTTATAACTGCATTCCTTTACAAAAAAAAATCAACCAAATAAAACAATCTGTTTTATTTAATAATAAAAATGTGAATTCCTCAGATTTTTGGGTCATTTTAATTGAAACTGTATGTTTAGTTATAGTAAAAATACATTTTTAATATTTTTTGTGTGCAATAGACACATTGGATTCATGACCCATCATAAGCTCATTTTACTACAGACATTCAAATAGAATTAGGTCGACATTCACGTCAACATTTATTAAAAACGACACTCGTCACGTCTTGTTATTTTGACAGTCTCAAACGATTTATCGTCAAAATGGGTCATGATTCCAATTTGTCGATAGTACCTAAAAATACATTTTTATTGACGTCAAGCCGCGGGAGAGCCAAAAAGATTTAAAGTTCACGTGAATAAGTAAAAGATTCTACTATTTCGGTACCAGTAATAGGAACTCAACGTGCAAAGGTTCCACCATAACAGTCATTATCCATATCAAAAGCTAACAATCTAAGGATTTGTTTAAACCAGACGGCGGCGTTAAACTAAAAATAAATATTAACAAACAACGTGTCGGTCTTGGACATGTTTTTATTAGACCAATTCCATTCACCTCTGTTGAACATTAAAAGGAAGTTTACCCAGAGCGTTTTTATATTTTTTTTTTACGAAAAACATCAAGTTTCATTATGTTTTATCTGACAGCCCACATGATACGGTATTAATTAAACATCGCTCGGACTCATGAATTATCATGAGGTTAATAGTCACCAATGAGCTTAGAGTAATTATGTAGATGAAGCTCTTGCGCCTGAGCAATAGTGGTGGGGAGATGTGCGCGGACTATGTGCGCCGTCAGATGCCAAAGATTATAATAAACTGTCCTTTGCGGTCTTACCCGCGTTAGGTTAAGTTAGGTTTTTGGTTGCTGTTCTGTTGTCTATGTTAGTCGATATTAATGTACTTTTATGTTAGTGAAAGAACTACCTATTAAATTCAGTTGAGAGGTTTTAGAGTTTATCCATTACAAATAATCTAAGCTTTCCTCTTTATAATTTTAGTATAGATAATAATGTAAATATAAACAAGGTACAAACATTGTTTCATGGCATTTTTTTTTGTTCTGTAATCTAATCTCTTAGGCTTACCGGCCTTACCGGTCATTTTTAAAATGACCCCCAATGCCCAACTTTAGAAAAAGGTGAATATATAAAACAAATGTACTGGACTTACTTGTACGACATAAAAACAGACAAATCAAGTGTTGCATCAATTAAAATAAAACCTAACTAACATCTCCACAAAAAACACACCTCTACAAAAATTCATAATCTTTGACGCCTGCGCAGGAGGCGGGCCCAACTCGACGCTTCGCTCACATCGCTCGCGTGCCGGCGCGCGCCACCCAAGCGCGGCTACCGGCCGTAATCTCACTGATATAACCCCACCGATGAGTGACGTCATCACAATGTTTAGGCATTGATTTTTGAATGAGGCGGTGACTGATTAATGGCGATTAAAAGTTGGCTTTGCTTATCAGTTAATTATGTGAGATGCTCCGTTGAAGGTTGACGTCATTTTGTGTCTGTAGCAGGAATGAAGGCTATAAAAAAAAGCAAAAAATAAGTTTCAATATTAATCTAGGCACGTTTGTCAAATTGAATCTGATATTAAAATGTTCCGAAAAGTTACAAGAATTGATCTCCAAATTAGTCTTCTAGACTAATTTTAGAAAAACGTGCTTTAATTTTATCAAAGTTTTGCCAGATTTAAACAATAATTCTTAACCAAATTGTCAGTTTTATAAGTTAAGAAAAAACAAGAATTCACTTTTTAACGTGAGATCATTAAGATGTTAATACAAAAGTTATTTCAAAGAAATCAAAGATCAATAAAGACAGACATTAAGTAAGTTTAATTTACCAGATTCAGATATTCCGATGGCTTATCTCTGTTATCTTGGGATCGATTTTAGTCATCTTATAGAATTGCTTTTATGTCGAGAGAAATAATTAAATTGTCACATTAGAATAAGATGATGAGAATGATAATAAACAGTTAACTTAAGCTGCTAAATTAATGTGAAATTAGATGAAAAGAAATAAGATACTCTTTTTCAATGGACAAATTTGGAAAAAAAACAGCAGCTTTCAACAGCAATCAAAAAAAACAATGGCGACAGTTAGCTGTTGCAGATTTAGTGTGTACCTATGTACTATCTTATGCCAACAACCTGAATCTAAATTAGTTGAGACACAATGATAAAAGTATTGAAAGTCATTAAACCCACGTACTTTAAATGACTCTCAGTAAAATTTTGGCACAAATCAGTCCAAAAAAATCATCACGAAGACATAAATTGAAACAACAACATCATCACAATGCAAATAAAAAGTATCGTCAAAACAAACGGCCCAACAACTCACGCATACAAAGCCTACTTTATAGTAGGTGCTATTACCTACTAGTTTATTGCACAGGATCAGATAACAAAGGAACCCTAACCGAACATACGGGACCACCAAGAACTGACGCAGGTGCCCGATGAAGGCATTACACTGAATCGCCCATTATGATTAAACGGAATTGGCCATAGTCTATGTTTGCAATCTACTAGAGTACTTCGGCTTAGGGTTGTCACACTATCGGTGAAAAAACCTTGAAAGCGTTGCAACTACAAACAATATCGTTTGGATGAAGCTTTTGTTCCTATAGAGCTCGTAGTGTGGTTTTAAATACAGGTCAAACTTTATTTTATTTGAAAATGGAATCTAAAGACACATCAGCCTTGAAAATTTACCACATTTTTATATTTTGTCTATCTTCGTTCAGGTGCCTATCTTACTGAATTTCTGCTCTTACGTTTTCACAGTAGTCTTAAATAACAACCCTATAAGAGCCCCAGGGTTATTGATTAGTAGTTACTGTACTTAAATGATCACTTAACTGAGATAAAGTCCAAGTTATAATTATAATGTAAACGTGCTTTGAAGTTTGAGCGATAAGAATTGTAGGAGGTGGCTGGATTAGATCGGCAGTAACTTAATTGAAGCCTAGAAAGTCTTGTGATAGTCAAGGGTGATATGATAAAGGAAGAACTTCTGCAAGGAGTATTAATGACTGCAATATATTTATTTAGTACAAAGGTAGTTGGAAATATTAACACAAATGTGAAAATTAGAAGTGCATGACAAACATAAAATAGCAAACGATACAGAATAGGGTGATGAAATTCTCTTTCGATGTGAACTCATTACACGTATGTACAATGTTGTGTATGTTTCTGTGAAAATGAATTTCAGTAGGATTGATATAACCTTGAAAGCTAATAATTATGTGCAAAGAAAGAGGTTATAAATTGATTGTAACTACACATTTTCCTGCTGCACTCTGTTCAATATTAATAGAATCAAAATCTAGATTTTTTTTCAATCACCAAAATTTTGTCGAAAAGCGAAAGAAAATTACGACGTTTTCAAGTTTTTGGCTTATAATGGTTGCATGTTCGCTCCAGTTGCGCTTCTAAAGAACGCATCGGATTCCAATCACCTTACGTATTATTTAGAACAAGTATTGACTACAATGCGGACTATATCTTGGAAGCACTGGATACTGACGTGTGAGGTCGAATTTACAATGTAAGCGATTAAATGGAAATAGTAAGGCGACACCGGAGTATCGTTGCCAAATGTGATGGCATGCGATTGTATCTTAGTTTAACGATACAAATTCCAACTATATTTTTGTTTTTATAGTTTATCTGACCACCCACATAGATCAAAATAGTACGTATTAGTCTAGGCGTAGAAGTGTATGAATTAGGTCAATAACATTTTTATGAGCAGATGATGTGTACTGTAGGAGTGTAGGTCTGTTTTGTTATTTTTGTGTATTTTTGTATTGAAAAGCAAATGTTACAACTACTTTCGTAAGCGAATAATTGTAATCTCAGCTTTAATATTAATGAAAATGACATTTTGCTAATGTGTCGTTTTCAAAATATGACAATTTGTGACTATGATATTTGCGAAATTCCAATATTACTGTCTAAATTAAATTTAAAATAGTCTGATGCAGAATTTAATACATTTATCAAGTGCCTGCCTACCTAGTCTAAGAACCAGTGCACGTTACTGCTATGTTTATTTTCTCCATAAAGTTACATCTCAGACCACATTAACTTATTAGACACTACACTTCAATGCAGCTGAAGAAACATATCTAAATTATACCATATAAGGCTGGCAAGATAAAGCGTCTCTGTGATGTTTGTGTTCCTTATAGAGGAAACAGTGTTTTATTAGAGAAAATTGTGTTTTATTAACAAATCCTCGTGAAAACGTATCCAATGTTACTTTAACGACACTTGTCCGTAATCTTTGAGTACCATATTAACGTTAGGGATTCTCTACACCTGTGTTTTATTGTCGACGTGTCGATAATATCGAAGGTTATTTTTTTTATTCACACGGGCTTGATATAATTTAAGGTTTTCAAGCCTCAGCTTTTGACTATGATTTCAAGGGCAATACCACACAGGCATCGCAAAAAAATGAAATTGACATGAAAACATCAACTTTGGTGGCCACAGGTTTTCAACTCTCGAACCCAGGCAGCTTAACTGCTAAAGTCGATTGTGATATTACACCAGCCTCACCGACCTCAAGAGTTTATCGCAAGCTAAATTTGTTGCTGTCTTTGTCACTCTAAAGGAATAAAGTGAAGACAGCAACAGCTTTGAGAGCGTCTTAAATTCAAGTGATGTTTGTGTATTCGGCCAGTTACTCACATAAGATCTATACATATAATAAAATCGTAGGAAAGGCAAAACTGTACATTGAATATTTTTTTAAAAGAATACTTGGGACGTGAGCTACAATTGATACCGAAGCCAAAAATATAGTTTTTAGAATTTTTGTCTGTTTGTTTGTCTGTATGTATGTCCGGGATAAACTCAAAAAGTACTGCATGGATTTATTTCATTTTGCAGGGATATTACTAAGAGGTCGGGTCAAAACATAGGCTACATATTACCACGCTATCACCTACGGGGGCAGAGCTGAAACCTTCACGCAGACGACGCCGACGTCGCGGGCAGCAGCTAGTACTTAATATCCCACTCTTCATTATTATAAACACCACGTTAATTAACTTTACTGCTATAAGAAGTTGTACCAGGAATCATCGTATTAGGGTTTCTAATAACACTTAAATAAAATAAATTGGCAAAGGTGTTAAATATAAAGTGAAGACTTTAATTTACAGTTATAATAAATGATGTACACTTTAAGGAAAAGCAATTTTATCTACGCACCTAAGAATTTATTGTAGTTTGGTGTTAAATCTTTAGAGAAAACGGTGGGTATTATTTTTGTTGAAATTGTGACGGGAATGAAGGAAACTTTCATGAAACATTTATTGCGAATAAAGACAACTATAAATCGAGATTTTATAGGTAGGTTTTATAAATATTTTTTTTGTTTTTTTATTTTTATTTTTAGATGGTATTGAAAACCTACGCGCCTTTTAATGTTCTGGAAATGAACCATTTGACATCCAATTTGACTATTAAAAGCACATGCTACCAACTTCACATCGATTAAATTCTATGTCTCACTTAGGTGATATAGTCGTACATGCAACCCGACAATAACAAAGACAATAGACATTCGATTACGTACAATAAAATAAATTGGTATTGGATATAGCGTTGAAACGGACCAATACGCTGGTTACAACTAAATTGATTTGTAAAGCAGGCATTTCATTTTCGCGTTCTATCCAGTGTACGTTTTATGTAGTTATGAAGGAGTTAGCTTAATAGCTTTGTGTTTGTGGTAGTTTGTAAGGAAAATCGGATGAGATTGAAATAACTGACGACAGTAGTATTAACATCCAGCCCCCGTACCATGACGTTTAAAGTAAGATTGTTTTATTCCTGATCAGGAGTGTGCAAGTGACAGAGTTAGACGTTGTCTAGCGCCGTCTCTTTCCCACTGAAAGTTATATCAAAGTAATACTGCTAATAAGGGCTGGTGGTACGCCCCCTGATTTTATGACAGTCAAAACGAGACCTAATGCTACACGCACAAACATTTACTATGTCACAATTGTTGCGCTACTTTGATACAAATGTATTGTACACGCCCGCAACAAATGTGTCCTTAATGTGCGGGCGGCGCGAAGTGACATACGAAGGCGATAAAATGTGCCTCGTTGCAAATGTGGCGCCACATCTCCCGAGGAACAAATGTATGCTCGATGTGCGGCCTGCTTTAGCAAGTGCTTCAGCAAACCAATAACACACTGTCACTGTGTCACACTACTATAAAACTACGTAAGCAAGATAGGGATGAAGAATAGCTAAGCCAAACGTCCTTAGTTATGTTTATTTATTACAGTCTTTAGTTTACTACATTACTTAACCTCTCTTAAAAAGATAATGAGTGGAAAATGGGTTAGCAAATTGAAGGCACTGTTTGTACTAATAATGTTCGAGTTAGTTTTTTAAGCAAATATTTACCGCCTGAAGGCTATGTTATTGTATGGTAAACAAGCCGTCGACCCACCTCATGTTAAATAGTCACCACCGACTATAGACATATTCGCTTTAAGAGGAACACTGCCCGTAGTAACACTAGTGGCAATGTTTTTATTTGGAAGACAACAGCACTCGTAATGATATTTGATTACTGCACTAAGGATTAAACATTATTGCTGATTATTTATAATCTATTGAGAACTAGTCATGTTTTTCGTACTTCTCATGGAACTTTTCATTGTCACACAAAAACAATACACACACAGTGAAAGGGGTAAAGTGCGGAATATAAAACACATCTGCTGGTAAGTTATTTAATGTGTAAATAGTACCAAACGTTTTCATTTCCTATCTTTTTGGGTACAAAAAATCTTGACAAAATCTACACCGACCTATTGACAAGTACCAGGCAACCATAAAACATAACGTTTCCCATATAAACGGGATCTAAGGCGGATACGATACCCGTTAGTCGGAATGGACACGTATGTAAAGCGTTCGCGCAAATTGCATAGGTCCACAAGCCGACTTCATAACGGCTTGTGTCTACAATGAGTGCGACAATCTGGAAAACGCGATTGTATATATTGGTATACGGTGCACTGAGGTTTTACACTAAGTTCTAACAGAATCCCCGACTTTGCTTGATAATAAAATCGAAGTGTTTCTGAACGTTGCACAGTGATCTATAGAGTTGGTGGTAAGTTGTGTCCTTGTTACAAACACAGGTGATTTATTTTCCACTTTCTTAAAATTGTATAAGCAATATATTCACTTTATAGGTTAGTTACTGCGTCGCCCGCATAAAGCAAAGTAGTAACCGTAAAATATAATTATTGTGGTGTCTTCACACCTTGTGGTGCCCTGGCCCTCAGGAACACGGGTAAAGGTACCCAAATAATTTAAATACTTCGAAATCTTTATGAAATGTTTAATAAATTTTGCACACAATATTACAATACTACAGCAAGTCTGGAACGGAAGAGAAGAGAGAGTGTTGCCACTCTTGGACCATAGATTATACAATATTAGACAATCGGATACACATCAATATCCCCCTCACAAATTTAAACGCTGGGGTGGTTTCCTTATCCTAGTTGAACGTCTTATTTCTACTGTCTCATCAGCTACATTCTTATTTTCTACATCAGTTAACACTAACTCTTTACTAAGACAACTTTCTACAGGATTTGCAATCTCTGACATCGCAGTGTCACAACTCTTATAAGGAGACTCAACAGGTGGTACATTTTCCTGACTAGGTGAATTTACAATAGGTGGTAAGTATTCCTGAACAGGTAATGACAATGACACATCATTATCTTTAAAGTTACTTTGAGTAGGGTTAGGAAACAAGTTATCTGATGCACGAATAATCTGATCTACATGTCTCTTCCAAATTAAATTATCTTCAGTTTTACACAAATAAGTTCTCTTGCCTAATACCTCATCTATTCTAGCTTTAACAAATTTCTTCTTATTAGGATATCTATAATCTCTACAGTATACAATATCTCCTTCTACAAATTCTTCCTTCCTTTTCCCCTCTACTATCATTTTATTATAATTTTTCTTTTTATTAATTAACAAATCAAATCTAGTTCTTAGTTTTCTTTGAAACATTAATTCAGATGGTGTCATTCCTGTAGTTATATGTATTGAATTCCTATAATGAAAAAGATATCTGTTCATTAATGTTTCAAAAGATACATTATAATTATTTCTATCTTTCAACGACTTTAACAAAGATGACTTAAAGTTTCTTACAGCATTTTCAGCAAAACCATTTGTAGCTGGGTGAAATGGAGGAGATGTTTCATGGTGAATACCATTCTTACTTAGAAATTCTGAAAACTCTTTACTACAAAAGGTAGCAGCATTATCTGTCACAACAGATTTAGGCAAACCAAATCTACTGAAACATTCCCTAAACTTTTCTATAGTTAATTTAGAATCTAAGTTTTTCATTATAAAAGCTTCTGGCCACTTAGAGTAAGTATCAATAATTAACAAAATCATTTTATTGTCAATAGGCCCTAGAAAATCTGCATGAACACGTTCATATGGAAAATTGGTCTTTGGCCATGAAATAATAGTTGACTTTGGTGGTTCTGGTCGGGCTGACATACAAATATCACAAGTCTTTACAAAATTCTCAATATCACTATCTAAACCAGGCCACCAAAAATAAGACCTTGCATTTGCTTTCATTTTGACTACACCCTCATGAGTTGAATGTAACTCTTTTAATAAATTTAACTGTAACTTTTTAGGTATCACCACTCTGTAACCCCACATAATAACATTTTGATCAATGTACAATTCACTTTTTCTTTGAATAAATGCTTTTAAATTATTATTTTGTATCATATTAGGAAAACCATACCTAATCATATTATATACTGAACTCAGCAATGAATCTTTTCTAGTCTCAGACCTCACAGTATGTAAATCAATAATATTCTGCTGTTCAACAAAATTTATGTAATCACTTTCACATTTATCCTGACTTTCACAATTTAATGGTAATCTAGACATACAGTCTGCTTTTACATTGGTTGAACCTGAAATGTGTTTAAATGTATAATCAAAGTTAGCTAGGTATATAGACCATCTCTGCAACCTACCTGCAGCCATTTGTGGGAGACTTTTGCTCTCACCAAACAATGCTTGTAAAGGTTTGTGGTCAGACTCAAGTTCAAACTTCATACCTATTAAATATTGATAAAACTTATTTACTGCCCAGTAAATAGCTAAAGCTTCTTTGTGAATCATTGAGTACCCTTTTTCAGCTTTTGAATATACTCTTGAAATGAAACTAATAGGTCTATCAGAACCATCTGGCATTATATGGCTGAGCACAGCACCTATACCATTCTGAGACGCATCACATGAAAGTCTTAAGGGTAAATCTCTATTGAAATGCACCAAAATATTATCAGACACTATTTCCTTTTTTATTTTTTTAAAACTACTGCTACAATCTTTTGACCATGAAAATTTCTTATCTTTTTGTAGCAAATCATACATAGGTTTTAATATCTGAGACAAATGTGGAACAAACTTAGAATAATAATTTACCATACCAATCCAAGACCTAACCTCACTTACATTGGTTGGTGGTGGTGCTTTCAAAATTGCCTCTAACTTCACTTTGTCCTTTTTTAATCCCTCCTTGGAAATAACATGACCCAAATATTTAATTTCTTCTTGAAAAAATAAACATTTTGACTTATTTAACCTAATTCCTACCTTTTTAAATCTTTCCAAAACTTCTCTCAAATTATCTAGATGCTCTAAATCATTACTCCCTGTAATTAACACATCGTCTATGAAATTGACTACTCCTTTCGCACCTAACAATACTTTTTCTATTTTTGCCTGAAAAATTGCACTAGCAGGCTTGGTACCATACGGAAGTCTTTTTAATTTGTAAATGCCTTTTGGTGTCGACCAGGCTAATAACTCACCTGTATCACTATCCACCAATAAATGATTAAAAGCATTGCGAAGATCTAATTTGGTGAACCTTTCACCCCCTTGTAAAGCTATAAAAATATCTTCTATACGCGGTAAAGGATGGTTAACGTCAACTAAATACTTATTAATAGTTATTTTATAATTAGCACATAACCTGAGACTACCGTTTTCCTTAATAACAGGAACCAACGGTGTGCCCCATTTGGAAGTTTCTACCTTCTCCAATACTCCTTCCCGCACCAGCCTATTTATTTCCTGATCAACTTTCTCCTTGAACGCATGCGGAACTGGTTTAGGTTTGTGAAATATAGGTTTAGCATTCTCCTTTAATTCTAATCTTATTTCTTCCCCTTTTATTACTCCTAAACCACTATTAAAAATTTCTGAAAACTCTTGCAACAAATTATCTAATTTGCCCTTCTCCATTGTATTAATGGATAAAATATCCTTATTACTAAAATTAAATTTCTTTATTAAATCTCTACCCAGTAAAGTTTTGCTTCCATTTCTTACTACAAATAGTTCACCTTGAATTTCTGTATTTTGATACTGTATACATGCCTTAATTTTACCTACAGGCTTTATGATCTCACCATTGTATGTCCTTAACTCAACATGTGTTTCAATAATCTCAACGTTAGAAAATTTTTGCTTATATAATACTTCTGGAATACATGAGACCGCTGCCCTTGTGTCCAGCTCCATGTCTATAGGTACATTATTAATGATGCATTTAAAAATTATAGGAGAAATATAGTCTACATTTCCATATTGAGAAAAGTTAAAAATATCAACATTTTCACTATTATTACTGTTGTCGTTTACATCTACAACATTTGTGGGCTTAGATTTACACACATTAGCTAAATGTCCAACTTTTTTACAGATTTTACACTTATAAGATTTGTATTTGCACCTAGCAAATGAATGATTACCTTTTCCACAATGAATGCACTTCAAGCCTTCCGTTTCCACCTGGCTCCGCTCCTTGTTTGTTCCTTTGTTTGCATGTTTGTAACCTCCTTGGTTCTTCGGAGCTACTTTGTTAACTTGAGCCCTCTCCTGGAGTACAGATTCCTTGTTCAACGCAATTTCAAGTAATTCTTTTAACTCCTTCTTCACATCTTCTTCACATAGTCTTTCATAAACTGGTCCTTGCCTCATCCCGGTCACAAATTTATCTTTAACCCTTTCTTCAATGGTTTCAAAATTGCAATCAGCCGCAGCCTGTCTGACACGGGCATACCATTTCGTGACGCACTCGCCTTCATCCTGTTTCATCCTATCAAATGAAGTTCTTTTTCTAAAATATGACGTTCTTGGTTTGTATCGCATTTTGAGCGCTGTTTCCAGTTCTTCATATTTCTTTTGTTTCGGTAGCATAGGGTGCACAATGCTCTTTAGAACTTTGTAGATTGTTTCGTCTATCATAGTAAGCAACGTGGCCACTTGTCTTTCGGCATCAATATTATTGGCAGTAAAATATTGCTCCAAACGTTCCAAGAAGCAATCGATGTCCTCACCTTCTGAAAAGGGTTTTAATACGCCGGCATTCGACGCTATCGCCGCCATGACGAAAAAAAGTTTTGCTCACTCACTGTATTTTCTACTCGTCGCCAAAATGTGGTGTCTTCACACCTTGTGGTGCCCTGGCCCTCAGGAACACGGGTAAAGGTACCCAAATAATTTAAATACTTCGAAATCTTTATGAAATGTTTAATAAATTTTGCACACAATATTACAATACTACAGCAAGTCTGGAACGGAAGAGAAGAGAGAGTGTTGCCACTCTTGGACCATAGATTATACAATATTAGACAATCGGATACACATCAATTATCATGTATTTAAGTACACAAACAAGAAATATTATACCAATCTAGTAGTAGTAACAGATAGTTCCAGAAACTATCCAGTTTGAACCTTCGAACACACGTGATTTGAGACACAATAGAAAGACAACAGTAGCGCCACAGCCGGCTGTCTCTTGGTCGTTGAAAGGTTAAAAATTAAGATAAAGTAAGACAATACTTACTAGAGTAAGAATAAATCCGAATACCTACCTAAAGTTGGAAATCATCTAAAACCATTGAGCTTTTCGTCTTAACACAAGTCACAAACATACACACTAACTTCCCAACCATAATAATCTTAAGCTTAGTGTTATAGGAGCACCGTTGTGGTTATTTATAGTCGTGCGTGCAAACTTTAATTTATATGGTGGGTGTCGAAGTGATTTGTAAGTGGTCTTTGTTATAGTATACTTGTATTAGAATTTCTATAGATATTGTCTGTACTCGTGCATGTTTCACATACTAAATAATGCGTGTTTGACTGCGTTGTCGGTCTTGTTGGTGCTGGTGTAATTATTAGGCTTTGAATTGGATTTGATTTGCAGGTGGAGAAAAATGTTATATAAAGTTCTTCAATGTATTTTTCTGTGATGCCTGGAGTATAAAGGTAGGTGGTGTCATATCTTCGTACAATGAAACGCTAGTAAAACCTCTGGTTTTCCAACGTTTTTTTTTTTCTGTAGAGACCTGGAGTATGAAAGTAGATGGTGTCATATCGTACGTACCACAGAAAGCTTTGAACCTTTGGTTCTGCGTTTAATCTCTACAAAGTCGTGTCAGCCGACCTATAAAATTATGAGAGCGAGGGTAAAGGGAGTGCATCTGTGTTTGCGCAAACTCATGATTGTGTAATATACAGTTTCTGCAAACTCTGCTAGCATCTAGAATTTGGCTGCAGCTACAGGAATTCGATCATCAAAGCTTATATTATGTACAAATGCGTGTTTCATTGGTGTACTGACGATTGTCAGCCGATGTCTTGCCATGTCTTTGCCGAAAACAGCTTATTACTGAAGCTCAGCAAATGAACTCTGCCAGATCTCTAAGTACAGTAAACCGTCATCATCATCGTAAGAAATAATTGTACTATCATCATTTAGTTTCTCAACAATGTTTGGAAAATTAATGAGCTGCTACAATTAATATAAAACATTCCATCTTGCATCGTAAATTTCACACAGCTTAAATCATTTTATATCAGGATTAAATATTCCAGTGCATAATTAGTGACAGTTGGCTGTAGCCTTCGAGCTTGCCAACCTGTTTCTCCATAGAAGACTTATACAACTTGCACTGAATATATCAAAACCTGATATATTGCCTTGATTGCGTTTATCCGTGGTCTTGTAACGGCGATTTGATAATATGTATTGAAGATTACGAACACTTCTAAGAAAATAATGAAGAATATTTCCTCGTTCAGGGTTCTGATATCATGCGTGGTGATGACGACAATGTGATAGTATTAATGAGAACAAACATAGCAGATAATATTTGCAAATAAATTGCTATGTTCTACTTTGAAAAGAGTGACGGTAAAATTATCGGTACGTTACTCGCTTCGACGTTTTCTTAAGGTGACGAGCAAAATGCAGGGACACGTACTGAGATTCCGAGACGTGACCGTTTGAGAAAGCAGTTGATGAAGACAGATACCGTTTAACATCTGATAGGATATAATTCACCTAATAGTGCGAAGATTTAACTTCAGTGACTTGAGACTTGATGGAAAGCTGTACGCGAAAACATCTATGAAGAAAATGGGGTACTGAATCCTTATAGGTTTATCCAGTAGAAGTTTGATGCTTGTTGTATAATAGTGGTAACCTATAAACAAGTTCCGTTAATGTAGAAGAAGTCACATTGAGCCTTGACTGTATATCGGTCTGCTAGAGGTTGACTATAGAATAGATTTGGTTGCCAGGGTTTCATTTGATATTGTACAGACAATGCGGAGGTTCCAGGTGAATCATGGAAAGCACAAATATGATTTCACTTACTAACGTCTTTCGACGGCATCATAAACATAACATCAACAATATAGCTTTAACTTCACACCGAATAAATCTTTTGAATTCCTTTTCAATCAGAAAAATGTTTAGTACGACTTTCAACGTCCCACGTAAGGATAAGTAGCATTTAGTAGACGTTAAACGAAGTTCTTTCCGTTTATGTAAATTCAATACGCACTTACTGGTTTTTTAACTTGTTTGTAGACGTTTTATCTTGGGAGGGAATCTAGGCTGGATTGGATGTCGGTGTATTAACTTTGAGCATGTTGTTTCGATTATAATGTTATGAGGTGTTCTTATATGTCTTTATTTTGCTACTTCATTTTGCACTGTTTAAAAATCCTATATTAATAAAATGGTGAACTGACTAACTAAGTGATTGGGTGATATAATAACATACAGCCCAAACCACTGGTTCCAGAGACAAAGAACTTGGTAGGTGTGTTCTTTGTGAAGAGTGAGTGTTTACTAAGAAAGGGTTATTGTGGAAATTCGACCCCTTAATTCTGTGTGAGCAAAGATAGATAGATAGATAGAATATTCTTTATTGTACACCAATAGGACAAAAACAGTAAAGGACAACACAAACAAATATGCAAGAGTACAATAGGCGGCCTTATCGCTAAAAAGCAATATAAGCAAAGCCTCATGCGGAAGCTAGTATCCGATAAAATTGTTGTGTTATTGGTTATTTTACGTTCTATGGTGTAATTCTGTAACGGAACCACTTTGTGTCTCGGGCTATCCACCTACTTTCTTGTAACGGTCATAAAAGGAACTAATGTCGATAAACGTACGAGCAAGTGCCATACACGTACATAAAGCTCAATTTATTGTCAGTGTTTCGCTAAAAGTTTGCATGTTTAGTATGACACATGGCATCCGTTGACGAGTTATTTTAAACTGTATTGTCAATTTTATTTAATTTCTAGTTAGGATTTGCAATGTAATAAAAACCTTGGTTAAGAATAAAATTTAGTACCTTTTGAAAATTATCGGATAGTTAATTTTCAATAGGTACTAAATTTTATTCTTAAAATTACCGGATGGGTAATTTTCAATAGGTACTAAATTTTATTCTTAACCAAGGTTTTTATTACATTACTACTTACTTTATATGCCTTACTAGGTAAGGCATATACTTGTACAAAAATGGTACAAGCATTGATTATAACGCTTGCTAAAGACGGTGTGGCGATTTCCGACTTTAAAGATTATTATTATAAATTCAAATTTTCTCAAGGCATTTTCCTTGACACATGCCAGTGATATTCAAATCAAACCGACACACACTAGCATAGTAAAATAAAAAAGCTTCTTAGGTGCCGGATTCAATTTACTCTCCGAACAATTCCAAAAGACATTCGCATGGCTATAAAGCAACTGCGATTCGTAAGCAATTGTGTTACTGATGCAAGTCGGGGTTAAACGACTGGTTGGTAGTAAACCGATGCCATTACGTGTTCTACGTATCCACGACACTGATATAGGAGTTCAAGCGTTTGTGGTAGCGCTTATAAAACATTTCAATGTAACTTGTTTCTTTCTAGTTACGGATTGATAGTTTTGTTAGTGTCCTATTACGGTTTTATGTAGTGAAACATTAAGGTGTAAGATCGAAAAGCGAAATTGAATCTGGCGTGTTAATGGTCCGGAATGTTACATCGACTGCGAATCTCTCGGTAGTATGTTTTTTACGAGCGATTAGTTGTGGCAGTAATTTAAAGTGTTAATTTATTTTGCCTAATCATGACATGAGTCTCTTGGAAACGCCGCTAACATTGACGGAGGCGCGTCGGGAACCAGATATATTCGATAGCTGTATCGAAAATATGTTTCCCCGTACAGTTCGGTTTTTCAGCTTATTTCAGTTATTTCTAAACTAACCCTTTCAATAACTAAATTTTACTTTAGCATACGTTTTTCTTTACTGCAAACGTCTAATTGATAACTAAATGTTTCAAAATCGGCTTTGTGCCCTCTATATCCAATAACTTCACACAGCCTTGATTATGTTTGCAGCATCATCATCCTCATCTTCCTAGCCTTTTCATAACTATTTTAAGGAATCGGCTTAACAAAGTTTACGTGAAGCGATGCCCTTTTAGATCTCAACTAACCAATTACTGGGCGACACGGTACCTCTTAGTTAGACTGGTCAGACTATCTGGCTCCTGACTACCCAAGACGACTGTCAAAGTTCTTCGAATGATAACCGGGACCAACGGCTTAATGCTTTCCAATGCACAAACTGTCAGTGTCCAAGATTAGCATTAGCTTCTTAATTTGAGTGTGGCAATAAATTTATTTTTAATTATTCTACTTATCTTATTCTTTTTTTAATTTTATTAATTTATTTATTATAATATAATTCTTATATCTTACGTGGCTGCCCGTGACGACACTTTTAGGCCCTGCCGAATACCAACGCTGCGTCTCTCTGACGCAGAAAAGGCACCTACTTCAGCATATGTACATGCTGAGGTAGGTGCCTTTTATGGCCTCGCACAGGCTTAATATTGTAAGCTTTGCCTGTTTGTTGTTATTGTTTTTAATTGTGTGTCTGTGTGTGTCCAGAATAAATGTGTTTTCTTTTCTTTCTTTTCATTAGAAAATATATATGAATTAAAAAAGTCATATTTGTTCTTGCCTAGATTCGAAACCATAACCTGTTAAATAGGATACCTTAACCACGACATACTGTCATCATTTCTCATCAGCTTAATGCCCTCTAGAACCAACAGCTTCAAGGACCTTAATTATGTCTATATACCGTCTTATTAATCATCCTGCCAATTTTATCACTTTCCTTTTCAGAGTAAACAAGCTTCAGAACATCAAACAGTGGGACCGCAGTAAACAACACGATGTAATTAACACATGATTCCATATCAGCTAATACGCGGAAGCCTGTAAGACAACATATTAGTGGTAATCTCCGATGTTATTGAGCAAACAGGACCGTTTGGAGGAAAGCGCAGAAAATCTACTTGTATCAAATAGGTTGATAGGACAAGACTGACGATATTTATCTTTTAAATTGGTTAAATGTAACTTTTTTACACGTCAATATTTTGATTTTCTTATTTTAAGCGAACCATGGGAAAGGTTTTTAGCCGACTTCTTTGAGCGGAAACTTCCAAGAGAAACTCAATGGCTTGCGTTAAGTTATATATAGGTAGTATGTCTCATTCTGATGTATACTCATCAAAATAAAGTTCAGTACATTTTGTGTGCAACACACTACAGACACAAACAACAGACATTGGTGCCGATTCTCTAGTGCACAAACTAACGTAAATTTAAGTTAAGTGCATCTTTCTCTTTCCATTTCTTAAAGAAAAGAACAGAAGATACATTTAAAATTAATCCTGTCAAATTAGACAGCGACTGATGAAAATTGACGTATATTTAGACGCCATGTTTTTAAAATGCGTCTAAATTATCTATGGAGTGTCTAAATTTTACAGGACTTAACTAATATTTGATCTTCTGTCCTTTTCTTAATTAAACGGAAAGAGAAAGATGCACTTAACTTAAATTTACGTTAGTTTGTGCACAAGAGAATCGGCACCAGTGTCAATAAGTTTTATGTCATGCGGTACGAGTATAATATCAGTTGTTTGCATCCAAACCAGAATGTCTGTCTTGCACCAATAACATCATAACTAACTAAAAAATATTAGTTCCACATTTAAGAAGTGTTTCAACAATTTGCTAAGTTATTTCTAAATCATAAACATCTGTTAGACTTGTAGCACTTTCGACCTCTAACCAAGTCATTGCTACCTCATGACGTGTCTTCAACACACTGCACACAAGAAACAATGATAAAAGCATCACTAAACTATTGATTATAAGCCGCGTGTAAACAATACATAACCGTTGTGTAAAGCACGTGAGCTGTATTCCGGTACATAGTGGACAATGCTCCTTTCAGCGATGAACAGAAGCCGACAGTGGTATTATAGACCCGAGGCGTGGCTAGAATATTTATGTTGTATGCAAATATTCAGACGAAGTTGAGTGTATTAATAGCATAACCGTCTTTATTATAATGGGTTGTTATTTTTCTATTGTATGCAAGGACCTATTCTACTGGGGAAATACTTATGACGATTAAAAACACCAATTTCGACCACTGGTTTTTGAAAATTAATTCAACGTATCTAACCTTACTCAGTTTTATTAACTTACATAGCAAGTTTTTATGAAAAAAGTTAATACTTTTAAAACTTAAAATATTAAGTAATTCGGCTTTATGAAAATAAAGATTGTTTACTGACAATTTATATTCGTTGTAATAAACAGATCCAGAAAAAAAACAAAGAAACAAAAGTTCTGGAATTATCGTATGATAAATAGTATTTTTAGTTAGGTAGTATTTATAACCATTATATGGTTATAAATGGCGATATATCATATCACAAAGTCAGTCGGACTATATGGTCAATAAAAACCTAAGATCGCTTAGAACGAGCTTGCATTGAAACTCAGGGCTTCAAAACGACATATCGGTATCCAATAAGGTAAAGTACTATTAAACATTATATTTTAATGGCAATGCCTCAGTATTCTCACACTGAAGATGCTGCCATAGCTCCAGGCGTTTTTATTGTCCAGTCAAATGATTTATATCGTGCCGTTGTCAACCGTTAAGAGCCTTGTTGGTCATCTACTATATATTATAAAGCATTTGTAAAGCATTTATTTGCCTTTGGAAATACTCTTGGACTGAAACCAAATTAAATATGGAGACATACCACATATCTGTTAATTTTACGTATCAAGCCAATAATAATAGTAACATTAAATAAATATTTTGGTGTTAATTATAGTGCGAAATGTAATACAAAATATTATGCTTGCAACTTTAATTATACCAGAAAATATCATTTTGTCGTGATGGCCTAGTGGTTCAGGCACTTGCCTCTAATGCATTTCGCTGCGGATTTGAAGCAGAGTAAGCACTACTGTGATTTTTTAAAATCGTTTATGTACTTTCTAATCGATTCGATCATGGATGAAGGAAAACACCACTCATCATCATAGGCAGTTGCTCCACGTAAAACACTAGTATCCAGCTGAATCCGGTTAGGCTGAAAGCCGACCCCAACATAGTTGGGAAAAGGCTAGGCAGATGATGAGATGAAGGAAAAAATCGTTAAAAAATCTGGCTTTTAATACCTATAAGTAATATTGTCCCTGTGAAATTTTCAAAAACGTCGATTGACACAGTCGGAGTTAATGTAGACCTTACTGGAATAGTACGAAAATGTAATAATAAAAAAGATATTAAATATACCAAATAAAGACTTAAACCAGACAATATCTCCTCTCACGCCATCTTCCATGACACACCAGCTACTCATAACAAACACACATACACAAATTAACTATAACCTGGACTTCCAACTCCCGTACTCATAAGCGTCATGTTTCTTCGTAATTAACGATTCATGTTCGTAAAAGAACATTGTTTTAATGTTCCACCCTAAGACGGGCCGATAAATAATCACCACTTGTGTGGCAAACGAGATCTATGACGTCATTGTAATACGAGAAGCTTCGAGAACTGGACAATTGATTGTTCGCAGATAAGGTATTGTAAACTTACTGACGTCATTGTGAAGGACAATGTACCGGAGAATGTAAGAATTTGACGAGATGTAACGTTGATGCGTTTTCGAGAAAAGCGATTGGAATGTCAATAGCAAAATGTTTTTTGGAAATTCGTGGACTTTGACTCCAAGGGAGAGGGATTATGGTTTATTTTCTGGACGGGACAAATATTTGTATGACCTATAGATACTTGTACTGAGTCTGGATGTTTGTGTATATGAGCTCTTTATATGTGCTAGCACAGAGCCTAAAATTAAAAAAAATATACGTACTAGAGCTGTATCCTTACCCCCGAATACTCAAACTCCCCTTAATTTTAAGATGCTCTCAAATCAGTTTTGCTGTCTTTACTTTACGCCTTCAGAGTAACAAAAACAGCAACAGGTTTAAGAGCGTTCTAAAATTAAGTGATATTAGAGTATTTGGGCATAAGAGTTTGTATCTATCATCTATCTTTGTACATTGAGATTCTGTATCAAGTACCTATCCAATTTCACAAGAACGATAGTGTTATTCAATTGTTTCGCTACTCAAAACAAACAAACATTAAACTCCAATTGATCAAACAACGGCATTACACGCCAACAATCCCCATAACGGCCACCGCAACCAACAAACTAAACACAGCAAAATTTAAAATCGATCTACACTCTAGAATAATTTCTTCGCAACATAGAATTTCCCTTCTCAATAATTCCTAACATTATATAAAACCGTAAGTAGACACAGACCTTGAGTATAATGAACCAGTATAAGAACGGGAACGTCTAACATGTAGTGTGGCAGAGCAGGGTAATTCCTTGTCATTATAGTATTATTTATAACCGGGCTTAGTAGACGACGAGTTTTGTCCGTTTTGGTCGAAATAGGAATTCATAAATAGTTGTAGTTGCTGTTTCTTTTAAGCAATTTTTTTGAGGTCAGAATGAAAAACATGTTTGTAATAATAAATGTAAAAGTTCGTTTTTGTGTGTGATGGGATGTTTGTTACTCTTTCACGCATAAACTACTGAACGAATTTTAATGAAACATTACAGTAATATAGCTTATACATTAAACTAACATATAGGCTACATAACATAACGCTATATAATACGACTTGAGAGCAAGACTCAAAAACCCAACAAACGCTCGTGAAACCCAGCAGTTGACAGTCAGTTAATTATAATTAAATTCCCGTTTCGACCGGAACGGACAAAACTCAGCGGCCGAAACGCCTACTAAGCCTATAAGCAGAGCAGCGCAAGTAGACTCGCGCGCAAGTAGAAAGGCATACTCTATAGTGCATAGATTAGCGATGCAGATGCGAGATAGCTCTCTGAATTATGTTCATTAACATTTTACCTTGTCCCACACGATAAAATGTGTTTGTATAGAATTAAGTTGTAAAGAATATTTATTTGTTCAGATATTATCGACTGAATAGGACGTGCGTAGATAACTCGATGTTTTTTATTACGTTAAAGGGTATGTTTTACGATCTCTGATAAAGAACCCAATTACTCCACTGTAAAAAGTTTGTAAAATAAATAAAATGTGTTTTAGTAAATTCAAAACAGCTGTGCTATAATTTAATTGTGTACGTCTATTAATTTAGTAGAAAGTAACATTTCATAAAACTTATAAAGAATAGAGCAAAATTAGGACTTATTACTGAAGCTAAGTGACTTATGGAGTAATTTAACAAGTTTAGTTATATTTTTCATAAAAAATTTCATCCCTTGTGTAAAAGAAGTATTAATTTTATCAAACATAATAGCAACATTGGTTCATTTTATGATTTACATTTTTATTAGAAAAGTTTAGTTTTTTATTTATTTTAAATATTATCTATCTCACGCGGTTTTACCTCTTTCGTAAATCGTAGTATGACGTAATATATTATAGCCTTGATGAATAGCCTATCCAACATTATAATTGTATGTTTTTTTTTAATAAGTAATTCCTTCCACACACATTCGAATTCTTCAGGAATATTGAATTGAATATTGAATTACTAAGTAAAAGTTTTTATTTCTGTGACAACAATTTAATTTTTTTTTGCAATTGAGTTTATCATTTTGATTTCAAACAACATCGTCTGTGTGCAAATAGCCCAATAATAATATAAAAAACACAATCTAACCTTTCAACAAAAGCCATCCATAAAACAAATTTTCTACTTGTTCTTTGTCCGCGTTCGTAACGCCAGCGGCGACTCAACCTGTTCCCAGCGAGAGCAGTCATACCTCATCGGACTGCCTCAAAAATTATTCCTGCATTATATAATAAATCATAGTAAACCGGTAATTAAGTCAGTCATAACCAGAACCTCCAAATAAAAAGAGTTCTATAATTTTTTCACATTAAATAACCATTTCGGCGGTACCGCGGACTAAACGATCATCGATAAACTTTTTTTTCAACTTTGCTTCCTGTACGTACTTGTATAAATGAATGAGAATTAAATTCTGTAACAATATTGAACGACTTTTGATCGTAACTGTACCGACTTTGACTGATTTCCTATTTATAATGTCTTCAAGTTGTAAACGGTTTTCTCTTGTTTTGGTGAACGTTATTAAATTTACTTTTGGAAGTATTTTGAAGTATTTTAATTTAAAAGTAGAAACTGGTTTAGTAGCAAGAATAGTACAGTTTTGAGGATGACAGGCCTGTTGGTCTAGTGGCTAGTGACCCTGACTGCTAAGCCGGAGTTCATGCGTTTGATTCCCACCCAGGACAAACTTTGGGAGATGACCATGATATTTTGTTCTGTTTCTCGCTGTAATTTATCTATAATATGTATTTATAAATTATAAAAGTATGTCTGGTTACCATAGTACAAGCTCTGCTTAGGCCGTGTGTTATTAAATTTGTCCCATGATATTTATTTTGTTATCTTATTTTAAAAGGCCAAATTAGTCCCTACCTTGACCTGAACCCAAGCACCAAAAGCCACAGACCCGTAAAACGTCAAACATAAAATAAGTCCGGAACAGTTTACCAAACAAAAACACTACATATTCTCGATCCAATTACAGCACCCTCGCTAAGACCCACAAATCACCCAGACTCGCTCAAGAGCCGCCAAAGATCAGTCAAGCCAGCAAAAACCGAGAGACTCCGTAATAAATCATAAAGCTAATCGGCTGCAATACAGAAGCCTTTCTAGCGGCTTAAATCTGAGCATTATAAACGCCCACAACACATCATGGTAACTTATTACACACCTTCAGACCGCATCGTTTCAATAGTAATTTGCCTTAATAACTTTAAAAACTCATTAGGTATGTTTTAAGAGATCTGTTGTGTTATTACTTTGGTATTTTCACGCCGCATCGGTATGAAAGTGGCGTTCGACAAATGAAGATGCGTAGGTCTGTGTTGAATGATCAGTGGGAAACACATGAACTTATAGCATCGGCTTATATTGAGATTTTTGTTAATGTATTATTTATTTTTAAAAAATCGCATTATTGTCTTCAAAACCCTTTATTCCTGTCTTTTTTCTCTCTCGTATTTTGGTAATTATTGTAAATTCAGCTAACACTTAACTTAATTTCAACCAATTTGAATATTGTCAAATGCATTTTCTGTTCACATAAATAAATCACAATCCATGATAGATTCATTGAACTAAACTTCGAACTAAATCTCTTTTAACTTCCAAATGTAAATGACTATCTTTATGACTTCGTCTTCACTAATGAATTCTTTACTCACGAATCACGATCAAGTTGGTTTACTGCTCTTTGCATATATAATGTCAAAGTTGAATAGAGTCATTCCCATTGAGCACGCTTTATCTTTACGTTACGGTTATTATAGAAAGTGTGACATAAAATTTTATTAGGAC
This sequence comes from Athetis lepigone, assembly GCA_033675125.1. Lineage (NCBI taxonomy): Eukaryota > Metazoa > Arthropoda > Insecta > Lepidoptera > Noctuidae > Athetis > Athetis lepigone. The sequence goes on from CM066244.1 coordinate 7,430,229, forward strand.
TCGTCTGTCAATGTGATAACAAAATTACGCAAGCCCTAATAGGTTTTGGACATTTTCATTTGATAAAACCATTTGGGTGTAGATTATGGGTGTGGTTTATAAAAAGTGTTTGTAATTGAATTTGGCTATTCGATGGGAACATAGGGCTTCACTTTCTGTTTCTAGAAAGCTATGCAGTTCACACTCATGAACCAGCCGAAGCCATTTTCGATTTGAATATTTGTTAATTTAATTATGTATGTGGAGCGAACTAGATCATTATTTTCCACATAAAGATGTTCATGTCTGTAAGTGCCACTTCCATCCAAGAATCCTATCTGCCCAAACTTTAAAAGAAGCTTTATTTAAGACTTTTGTTATAAAGCAGAAAACGATCGACAAAGTCAATAGAAAAGACAAAATTGACAAACAAATATAAACAAATACAGAATTAAAAACTAAAACAATAAAAGCACAAACTTAAACGGAACACCTATTTGCCCCAATTCAATACATTTACACAGTGAAGAAAAAATAATCGTAAAACGTAAAAAGCGGAATGGGACCTTTCGAAGTAGGCAAGTTCGAAGTTCCAAGGCTGATGGTTAAGGCTCCTGAATAAATTAGTTTTTGGAACGGCCAGAGCCAATAAAAGTTTTAAACAAAAGAATCATAAAACGAACAGCCAAACTTCGGTAGCACAAGCAACAGGAGTACTAGAATGATTTACGATGAAAATGGGACACAATTGGCTGGAACTTTTCAAATAAACTAGCAATGAATAGACATAAACATGTGTTTGTCGGTAACAAATTCCCGCAGTTGTATGAGTTTAATGAAGGATGTAAAACCAATGTGACAATATTATGGGAACTAAGAAGATAAAGATAGTGATTCGTTTGAGTTATTGGCAAAGTCATTTTATTGGTAAGTATCTGGTAAAAACTAAGGTTTACTACTACATTCTACATAAACATACGGTGCTATTTTGGTTTTTGTTTTTAACAATTTCATGGAGGCTCTTCTCTTTCAATTTAATTTTTCCAACAAAGAAGAACGAAGATAACCAAAAGTTATCTACTCATGTGCTTTAGGATCTATATACTATAGTAATTGATATTATTGTATTTAAAATGATAATTGTGCATGCTAACATGCTGTCTATCATACAAATTTTAATATCCTACGTCTATTAATAGCAACGCAACGAGACTATGACACTCGTTTCTATTGCCATGGTCTGCTTCATACTAATCTGTTTACGAGTTCTTTTACATATCACTAGCTTTCGCACCTGGCTTCGCATACGTGGATGTCTACACTTTCATCTCCTATTTTACTCCTTTAGGGCAGAAAGTTTTCAAGAATCGGTTTTTTTTTAGACCTTTTACTTCAGAAAGAACGTACCCTCCAAGTTTTATGTCTGTAGGACAAGCAATTTTGGTTGTGCGCTGATATATCAAAAGTCAGTCAGTCAGTTTACCATTTTATATAAATGTATGGATAGAAAGATGACAAAAAAGCAAGCCAGCAAATTCAATTTTACCAATCTCTGCACATCACACTTCCCTTTCTGGTCCTTCCAATCCAAGTACTCTTTTTACTCTACACCCTAGCAAACAATGGGCGAATTAAATTTTATTTGATGTGTACCGACAGCTACCGAATAGTTCGAATAGGGTCGGGATACGAACGAATCTGTTTGGCATAAACAGGACGTCACGAAATACTTCCAATGCTTCTGTACAATAAAAGTTACTATGGCTATAAAAGTAGCGGTAGTGTCAATTGAGGATAGAAGAGAGGTAGCGGTTTTGACCTTGTCTTTTGAAATGTTGTAATTGCTTTTCTTTTTGTCTTACACAATTGATATTGTAATTTTTTTTGTAAGTCATATTTTTGCTGGCCAGACATGCAATAAAAGCTTATAAGTAAATTTGTTGACTGTAGAATATTACATTATTTTTAATGTTTTCACTGGCATCTGAATCTTGACTTTTATACTCATCATATAGGTTTTTTCCAGAGTGATTTTAATTTGAATCTGTTATGAATATCTTTTAATAAACATAAAAGTGACTTCATATCCTTGCTTATTTAAAATTTATCCGAAGCAAACTGACAGCCATACGATACACAGATCCTACGCCAAATTGATGGCATCACATACTAAATATTCCAACCGCTTTTTTCAAAGCCGCCGACGACGGCCTGAAGCATGAACATCGGTTCTGGTCTGTCGGTTCCGCATGTGTAATGCCGACAGCAGTAAAAAAACCGATTAAACCACCCCTTACGACTTTTTTGTCGCATAATCTGTGGCGCTGTCTTTTAAGTCTGGAAACAGTACGTTTTACAACACGTCGCGACGTAGAAAGTTATGAGGCTTAACGCCGCAAAAAGTTATAGTTCATTGTTGTCTTAATTACAGCTGATTCGAATTCTCAACATGTGAAGGCGCTACTATTCTTATTTTTGATTTGATAGACGTAGACGAAGAGGAACGAATACAAAATAGGACATTTAAATGCAACACAGTGTTAGTAGCAGGCTGAGTAATACTCAAATGTCATTAAGGAATGATGAAAACAACAGAAATGATAAAGAATTATGCAATTTACGGACCCCGCTTAACTTCGAAACGAAGTTCGTGTTTACAATATTTTAATAATGCCTTTGTCAGGATCGTCAAAACAAAGCGTAACTGCGGGCATCCCAAAATATCGTAAAGCTTTTGTCGCTCAAATCCTCATTATAAAACAGAAGCTGAAATTACCATTGTTCCGCTGTCAAAACTCTCTGAATGGGAAAAAATGTTATGTGTAACAATGTCGCAATAAACTTAGAAACGCATTTTACAACAGCCCAAATATTTCTGAGCTGCCGGTAGCTCTACGACTTTTGTCTTTAGATACGACGGGGCAACATTTATGGCCCATTTCGCCTTATTCTTTCACGGCGCGAGCTATTTTATTTTTTGTCGTATCTCTTAAATAAGACATAATGTTCTTAGAAACGGGACATTAGAATGGACCCGGGCAAGGCTTTCTCTTTTTGTGAGGGACACGTACGGACAATTTTATGGTCAATTGTTTTACTTAGACGTCGACGTGGCAAAAAGACTGGTTGCTCATGTTGAAGTTGATTTAGCCTCGTGTGACGTGTGTCGAACGTATTTGAAATGAAACGTGTTTCACGCTCAGATGACCCTTTTGTATCGATAATGTGACGAGTGGTAATCACTTTATTCGATGCTATAAAAGGTACATTAAAATCACGCTTCAAAACATTTGGGTTGGCTCGTTTATTTTTGTTCTGTTGTTTTTTTTTTCTTCTTTTAGTGCGGTACAAGGTGTGCAATATTATGGAGAAATGCTCTTGACGTTTGTATTACAGGAATACGGACTGACGATGCAGGAGAAGCTAACGATAGGACAAGGTATCTGCACACCGCTACTCATTCAATGAATGAGTAGCAAAATGTGATATGACGAATATTTTTTTTCATAATGCCTTCTGGGGAATTCTGGGGAATGTTGAGTTTGTTTTGAGTTTTTAGCAGGAAATACTAATTTAATTAATCAATACCGATTGTTTACTACTTCAGGAAAGACAAAAATAGAAGTATTGAATGATTTAAAACTAAAGTTGATTAAGTAAGTACAATTATTTATGCAAATTACCGATAAATTGCAGAGTAAATAAGAACTTACCATTATTTTACCAGATTTTACAGAAAGATTTAAACCGGTTTACGAAACTAGGTGTTGGTAAACGAATTAAAATGGTATATATTGCTAGACTTTAATGACAACAATCAACACGCAAAGTCACTTTAGAAACTTACTTTTAAAGTAGTTATTCATTGTTGATTATAAACAATTCAAATTATACTTTGTTATTTTAACTTTTACACAGGTTATTTGCGTCTATGTATATACTTAAATTTGTCCCAAAAATATTGACATACAAAATTGATCATCACTAACAAAATTACATAAAAATAATGCTTCACTTCCTACCGCAATGACCGATATTTAAATAATTGCGTGACATCAATTTAGTTTCAAAGCGGACAAAAAATCCAAAAATTATGGAAAGTCCAGTAATGAGCGCCATTTTATTGAATAGAGAGAAAGTAACGACATAAGAATACTCCTACTGGAGCGTAACGTATCAGATTTAGTAACGTTTACGACGTATGGTTCGAATTTCAAACCGCAGAGTGAAAGTTCGGTCTAGATCAAATAGTGAATGGTTTTTACGACAGGTGCAAATGATGTGTGAGTGACATTAAGGTGAGTGAATGAATGGCGCCGTTTTATGTGAGTGGTTATTGAATGAAAAAAAACATTCGCACGTGTCTCGACACTATTGTTATTATTGTTCGTAATCGTGATTGTGATTATGGAAAAAAGTTGAACATCATCTGTCAATTGTTTTGTTTCCGTAAATAGATGTGTTGCTACCAAAGTGGTTGCGAATATAATTACAATAAAATCCATTATATTTTGATGTCAGAGCCAGCGGCAAAAACAACTTTGCTCAAATATCAAATCAAAAAATGTAAAAAAATAGGTAAACTACTTTCCATATAAGTTTTTAAGCAAAATTATTCTAGAAAAAAAAATCGTTCAAGCATTTTGTTAGGTACGGACCAAACTTTGAAACTAGGTCATGCTCTAATAGGCCTAGCAAAGAGGTTACTTATTTAAAAGTATTCGTTTCGAGTAAATATTCAAAACAGAGATACTGCCGAATAATTCGATAGGATGGCGGTTCACAAATAGGTATTGTAATACCAATAGTCCCTTTGATATAAATAAATCCTTCAAACTTATGTATGAATCGAGTGTTTCCAATTTAAACTTCGGTTATTTCGATTTAGGTTATTTTTTTTTTATTCTGCGCAATCGTAATTGGTCCTTTGACCTTTTATAGACTAATGTCAAAAGGTAAACTGTCACTGAATCGAAAAACAGAAGGCCTTAATTTGATTCACTTAAACATATATTTGCTTTTACTAGGGTCGGTTTCCAGGATAATTGGATACAGCTGGACACCAGTGATTCAGACAGAGTTACTTTCTGAACCTTATTACTGGTTGACGATATCTCTTGTTAAGACTGGTTTTCAGACATATTCGGTTCTAACCATCGCAGAACTGCCCTTGCTTTCCGAATGACAATCAGGACCAACGGCTTTAAATGATTTACGGGGCTTGGGAGACATGAGGGGTGTCACATCACTAACTCATAATGCTCAGAAATAATAAGTGATTGAAAAACTCAATAACACTTTTTGCCCAACCTGGGAGTCAAACCTAGCACCCTACGATCGACAGCCTATAGCGACTCCAACACAACAATGCAGTCACTTGATACACTTAACATACTAAAAAATAAGAATTGTGAAAGAAGAACGCCCATAAAGCAGGTTTTAACGACAGAGGAAATGATGGCAACTTTCATCGTAAAACTCGCAGTAAGTATCAGGTAAGAGCACAGTTGACAAAAATTCTGCGCCGGAGTGATGAATTTACTTTATGTGAACAGCTCAGTAGAAATTATTTCCTTCAGGTTTAATGGCGTCGTGAAAGTAATCACGTCTGAGAATAAGTGAAAAGTTTAAGATTACTTTGCTCTAGATAAAGATGTACAGCGCTGGTTAGGCTTTAAACTGGGTTTAGTGTTGCCTAAGGCCCGGCGCCCACTATCAGCATCGGCACGGCTGAGGATTTTAGTTGATAAAAAGCATTATAGACATTAACTTCATGGCAATAAAGTAGAAATTTCCATGATATATGATTGTAGAAACAAAAATACCGCTTCGGTATGCTTGAGGCTACTGCATCGGCAATTTCTACTTATTATATATTGCCATGAAGTTAATGTATAATGCTTTTTATTACCTAAAATCCTCAGTCTTGCCGATGCCGATAGTGGGCGCCGGGCCTAAAAGAGCTACACTACGTCAAAAAGTTCTCATTGTTCTTGAGAGCCTCTTTAGTATCAATTAGAAGAGGCCTTTTCTCAGCAGTGGAATAATAGACTGGCATTATAAAAACATAACTAGTAGATAATCTTATAAAATTGTCCCGAAATCAGAAAAAAAGAATGTTTTACACATTATTTTTGCAATCATGAAAAGAAGCTGATTCATACATTTTAACGAGTCACACGACCATAAACATTTGGATCACTTGGTTTTTCTTTTTTAATTTCAGAATTGGTTTCATAGGTAACATTGTTTGTAATGTTGCGTACATAAGTCTTCAGAAAACAAAAAATAAAGTTATGTACATGGCTCTAAAGGCTTCGATACATCAAATTTTTCTACATTACCTGTGTAAATAAATACAATTAAAAATACGAAATAAAGCCGCAGTAACACTTCTCTGTGGTGAAGCCTTAGAGACTATGAACTCAGCTCCATTCGCTATACGATTTTAGCCACAGTTCGACTTCTGTCAGCCGCAGCAGCTTTGTGAGAATGCGAAAGCCTTAATAAAGTTGAAATAACTGAATAGAAGCGGTAAACTGAACGCACACTTCATACAAAAATATCTTAACTATAAAATGTAAATATAATATATACAAAACTCATAAAATAATACTTTAATAAATATAAAACAGTTTATATAAAGCCTCACAGGGCATCAAAAATTTTGTCCGCATCGCTGTCAATAGGACAGGTGCCCAAAAGGCTGGCAGCATTGCCACGTTGTATGGCAATGCTAATTCTTGAGCACTTGGACCCCATGGCCCCAGTGTTTCAACCCCAAACGGCTCAAATATATAATTCCCAAGGAGGTTATTATATTTGCGCCGTTTGAGGACTTCTGTACTTGCAGCAGCTGGACAACACGCAGACCTAGAAAGACGAGATGGCGCAAGGGTATCAACACATGTTGCAACCCACACCAAAGGCCTACCCAACTTTCAAGGCATTATGGTCATCCCAACGTCTTTTTCCATCGTCGCGTGCCAGACCATACAAAATACAAAATCGTAGTATTCTGTGGACATAAGCTGAGTAGAGCTGAATAATGGTCCGTGTTCCCTTAATGCTGTCATTTATCTAGTAAACAGAAAAAAATCCTGTACTGCAATATAAAAAGCAAATACCAATGTAGAAACTAAACACCCACGACTTTTTCGTTATCAACTGGTCAAACATGAACCTAGTTAATTTATAGCAAACAGTTGAAATTGTTCTGTCATGGCGAAAATTAATGATTCGCTGAATCAACCAACATTTGCTACACAGCTTTGTTTTCATTAGAAATGTTTAGAGTTCTATTTGTGGACTTACTACGATTATTATGTTCATTATATTTAAAAACTTCATCATTCCTAGATTGAAATGCGCAGTTTTGTTTTTACATACAGAGTTCTGGTCTTCAAAGTGATTGATTAATGAAATAGCAAATATCTCATGAAATATTTATGTTACGTTTGAAAATTTCATGACAAGATCATTTCTAGACCTAGCAAAGCCACGACATTTTCATATAAAAAAATTGAAGTTTCCAGCGGTATATATTGCTGATGTACCAATGTTTTGAAAAAGTCAGTGTTTACACCAATTTTCTTGCCTTATTTCACATAATTAAGAGTCGATTTTTCAAATATCCCTTGAGCTCACATATAGTGTAGAACTAACTCGCATGTTTTCATGGCGACATGCAGTCCTAACAGTTTAGGCTACGTGTTACTACGTCATTCAGTTTGTCAGCTATCTGTTTAATAAATGTATACCCAGATTAACAGTGAAGAACCATACCACAACGCATGCTAAGTCCAAGACGGCCTTCAACATTTTTCTCTAAACCCAGCCCCAGCTGTTGCCCTAATACATACCATTTATTTATTCATTTAATTTAAAACTTTAATTTTATATCCAGGTTTCTTCATTCTTATTCAACGAACGTTCATTCTTATTTTAAGTATCCACAAGCCTAGCTATTAAATTACATCAAAAGGTTCACATTCACATTAAAATTACCAGAATCGAACAAAGTGTGAACTTACTAAATACCAGCATTCTAATTCACGGGAAATTTGTACGTGAATGCCAGCGTTTAACAAATTACTTAGAAGTAAAACAAGTAAAGTGAATTTTGTAATTGTTGTCATCAATTTCAATCAAGACGCTGCTCTGAATGTTTTTGAATTATTTGAAAATTAATATTTTGTAAAGGAATTGCCTCGGAGTCGAACTTCGAGATTTGGTATGGCAATCAACAGTTCGGAATTGTTTTGATATTAATTGTTTGAACAAGGTTTCGAGGTGTTTATTTAATTTTCTACGGTTTTTATTGTTCAATGTCGTGACCTAGATTTGATAAGTTTGGTATAACGTACATAAAAATAACAATACCAGCCAATTAGTAAATTACTGCCCCACTGCAGGCGGAGGCCTCTTTTCTTACAGAGAAGGTACGAGAAATTATCACCACTGTTGTTCAATGTGGATTTGCAATTTTGGACTTATATACCATACTTAGATCTTAGAATATTATATGGCTAAAGAGTATGTATGCGTGTTTAGTTGCACACGCTACTCTCAGTTGTTAATGGTTTAAATAAAAAAAAATGAATTGGATAGCCTATTTATTGAGGAGGGCTGTATAACGTCACGCATCGACTTACGCGAAAGGAGTAGTAGGTAACCAAAGATGCAGGTGAAACCGGAGAAATGCTAGTTCATTATTAAGTTCAGCTATCATCGCCTCATTTTCTGACACCAATGTCTGTGAGGACAAGGTAAACATTAGAAAGCAAATATGTTTTTTAAAGTTCCATTGGTGTCAGCCCGTATTTGAATGACCTTGACTTTACATAACTTCACCGCTTTTCAAACAGCATAAAAATTGTGTTTTGAAGTCTCAAATAAAATATTTTTCAAAATAAATATAATTATTTAAAATAATAATGCAATCCAAATATGTCTGAACTGAACAAAAGCACAACATGATCCAGGTACATAACTTTTAATTATTTTATTCGTGGGTTCGATTGTAACACGTTCGATTTCAAAAATATAGCTGTTACTTGCACAATAATCATTTTAAACTTTGTCAAACAGATATAAGGTTGAAATTCATTTGAAATTCTCAAAGTGGTTTTGCAACCATATGTCCAACTGCATATAAACAAAATCTACGTTACTGCCAGTGTGGTAGTCTGTGTTTTATAACACTGCCAATTGCAAAGTATCTTGGAACACGAGAAGTGATAAAATATTATTTGTACGTTATTTTTTATTGTTACGGCTGATAGAGTCTTTCAATCATGCAGAAATGGTTGCGTATTTCAATTTAGAACGTTATTTGATAGTCTCGGTCTGTTTTCGAATTGGAAGCGATGGAATTCCAAATTCAAAATTCTTTTCGAATTATTTATAGCCAGTTCTTTATCTTTACTTATTAATTGAACGATCGAAATGGTTTTCTTAAATATTAATATTCTGTTTCCAATTTGACAATTAACAGATATTTTTTTTTATTTTTAGCCTGTAAAGTTCGGACAATTTGAAAAACTCCTGATATTCAGAATATAAGTTTTAAAATAGGTCATACTAAACCAAATTTTTGGGTGGTTGGTTTCTCTATTGTTGCCCATAAAGAAACAAATGACATGAGGTCCCAATCAGCTATGCCGATAAACAGAAAAAATATAAATAAACCTTAACCTATATATTACAGAGAACATGATTGTTTGTTCTGTGTTTGGGTGTAATCTCATCACTCTCTTTTTGCTCATCACACAAAGATGTCCTGGGTGGAAATTGAATCCACGACGTTTGGTTTTGCAGTCAGGGTAACCACTAGAGCAACTTACAAATCCGTCAAAAAATATAAACTCTGAAATCTAAGTATAATTATCAACTCCAACTTAAGCAACTAAAATCAATATCTAACATTTAATAAAAGAAACGAGGTCAGCTAGCCATAAATTAAAAATATACCTAGTTATTTAATCTAGTTCTTTCCAGGGTTTTAATTACAAAAAGTGTCGTTGAGAGGTCGTAATTGAATCGCGGTGTGGAGCTCAGTTTCAGTTTTAAACCTAATTTGAATCTTCTAACAGGGTTTCGACAGAAAATTCGCTTTATTAATGCCCTTAGGATAGACATGACAGTGAAATTAAAGCCTCTGTTTGGAAAATACGGTGGGTTTTATACCGTTTGAAAATTGAGCAGTGTAGTAATGAAATTATAGTATAACGGTTAGAAATAATAACCTGTTATATTTTTCCCTAAGCAACTGGTTTCTAAAGTGCCAAAACAAAAAAAAAATGTGAGCGTCATAACGTTTCTGAAAGTTTAATTTTGCATTGATGTTTATATGTAGTTCTACCTTAACATATACCTAACGTATAACATATGTCGGCCTATTGCTGTCCATTTTTAAACGTAGGCCTGTCCTATTAAGTGCTATCCATCCCGGTCATGGGCACCTCGCATCGACCCGTACGTCACACAATAAGTGTACCTAAATTTTTATGCAGACTGGATACGTAATACGAATGAAACAATCATATTTCCACAACCTTTATAGAATACGTAAAATCAAACCAATAAAAATTCACACGAATACTCACGTTCAACCATCCAAATAAGTACTGTTCCAAAAAATTAACGAATACCAGGATCCCATGATCCACCGCAGATTTACAACACCATATCCACCAGGAACTGGTCATCAAAACACTAAAACAATTGAAGAGCGGAAAATAACACTCTAATTCGTAGTCAAATCAGATGCGCTATGAGCTAATATGGCATTAAACATTCAAGCCCAGGAGTTTGTGTTAAGCCGACTGACAAAGCTTGACTCTGGTCACGATCGTCAACGGATGTAGCGTCCGGTGACACGGGTTTATAGAAAAAAAAACTTATTACCAATGAATGAATTTATAAACCAACTTTAAGGATAAAAGTCTTTAAATGTGATTAATGAATGAGAAAGAGCTACTTTTTCGTCGACATTACGGTTGATAATGATAAATTGAATCTTCTTAATAGAATTTTTAAATTAAATTAGTAGAAAAAAATAAGCAAAATCTTTCGCAGATCATCAGATCGATGGTGATAGGCTAATAAAGGAGCCACATTGTAAAATCTGAACGAATGTAACAACAAATAACAGCAAATCTTCAGAACGAACTAGAGTATTTCAGTGTTAATTGGTTCAATTTGTTAATCCAAACATTCCTCTGTTATTGAGTACATTAGCCCAATGAGAGATAATTGGCATAATCAACTGCGTCGACACGACGAGAGACAGTTTTAACTTAACCCAGTATTAACCGGTTTATGTTGGACTAGCCTGTTGTGCATGGCTTCGTTTGCATTAATATCATATATGAATATGACGGACTTCTAACAGTACTAACTTACTTCACTGCATAGTTTCAAAAAATCACTTTTCGCTGTCTGTCAGTTCCTAAGTCTATTTTTCTATCTTTAAAACGCAATGGGTTTCATGCGGATTGTTTAATAGATAAAGTGATTCAAGAAAAAAAAATATATTATGTATAATAGGAGAATAGTACAGTAAAGAGAAGCCGTCTATTTTTATATTTTTTTGAAAATTGGCTGCTTTTGCGGTACCTCACCCGGTTGCAAGTTATTCAAAACGGAACAACTCAACTAGTTAATTCTGTTTATTCGGAAAATCCTAGCTACATATTGACTTAGGTTATTTAACTCTAGTATCTTTTATCATTACCTAAGGCAAAAATCGACGCTTTTGTTCAAAACCTTCTTCTACTTTATCTCAAACAAATAAACATGGAGTAGGTAAGTCTTACTAAGTCACATTTTTAATCAAGACTACTCATAAAATTGGTTCCACAAATCCAGCACCGGATAAGTCTTTTAAGAGATTTCGATTTGTTGAATCTAGGGCGAGCACTAAATTGTGAGCGTTGTAGAGACGTCTGTCTATGATAGATGTAAAAGGCCACCTTTTTCTTTAGGGAGTGGGAAATCATCAAATGATTTCTCCCGTCCTGGGCGGGCCGGGAGAGCGTGTCAGACTTTTACTGACAAAAACCCACTCATGTCCCTTCGATTGCCCTATATGTTTCGGGTTCACGGTAACTATTATAACCATTACTTAACCCCAGCAGGCGTTGGCCCTGTTGGGTCCCTTCTCGTGCTAACTGCTCTTTGAGGCGCGCGTGGAACACTAACGCGCCGTCGACGCGGGCTTGGTCCTAGCCGGACTAGATTTTTATTTTACAAGGCCACCTTATTAACTAAAAATTGATTTTTTTCTGTTTATAAAATGCCGTATTTGTAAGAATTTGCCACACATTAAGAATCAAATTATGTTGTGGATACATTTACAAACATATAAACTTACATACAACCAGGTTTACAAATATTTGTCCCATGCGGGAATTGAACCCGCGACACGTAACACAGCATAGCCAGTTCGTTCATTCATTGTTCTATTCGTGGAATTAAAGTGAAGTGTGCTTAGAATTGCACCTCACTCTATGTTCACTTCATCTGAGAGATTTTTACGAGTCGGTTACACCTACACCAACTTGGTTCATATTACCCAAGACTAATCGTTTTGTTGTACTAGGACTAACATACTAGCAACCAGCCTTTAAACTAGAATTGAGACTTGACAGTCGGCCAAAAAAATACATTACATTTTGTAATTAAAACAATAACGATATAATCATAAACTAAACTCTTATACCTCGTTAAAAATTGACAGTACTACCTCATAATGAGCAAAAATAGACCATAGCAAACAAAACATTAAAAACATAATTCAATACCAGCTGCCACGAAGCTTGTTTCCCTAATTTTTGTAACCATAAGCGCCAGGCCACACGGTGCGGTGCGGCTCCGGCGCGGCGCCTGAGCGGTGCCGCAACGGTTTCCTACATATAAAATTGGATGGTATGCCACACGGGACGTCCGGCACCGCTCCGGCGCCGCACCGCAGGCTCACCGGACAACGGCGCGAGGCAGACGAGGCGGGGAGGGGTGCAAGCAGTGCGGTGCCGCAGCGGCGCCGCTCAGTTCATGGGGATGGCAGTACAGTACTTTGAGCTTGTTGCGGTGCCGCAGCGGCGCCGCAGCGGCGCCGTAAGAACATTGCGGTGCCGCAGCGGCGCCGTGCGGCGCCGCACTGCTCGTGTGGCCGCCAGTGCGGTGCGGAGTAATGCGGTGCGGCGCGTTGCCGCACCGTGTGGCCTGGCACTTAGCACGGCGTCCAAGCATTGTACCGTCCCGCGTCCGAGACAATTATTCATTCGTAATGGATACGATTCTTGTATCGCGTACCGCGTATCGCGTATCGCGAAACGCGTTACACTCAGCGATACGGGTTTACTGGCCGTCAGCCAGACTGAATTACCGATTATGGTGGTTAATGTACTTATTTATAGCTTTATACTTGAAGCTAAAGGGGTATACAGGATTTATCGGTACTCTAATCTTTATAAGCTTTGGTACAGTTAAGTTAACGACAGTCAGTGTCTAATTTTGTCAACGATGAATTGGTTGTATTTTTTTTGCAACCAATAAAATAAAAAACGACTTTATTATAAGTTTAAAATCAAGGCTGTAGACGAGAAGATTATAAAATTAAAAACATAATATAGATGTAACTTTTTCATTAGTAATTGCCTGGTTCAGTATTGTAAATATATCAAACTATTAAACATTAATGATGACACATTAATTTGTTCCTCAAAATGATATTATATTAATAAAAATATAATTGACTGTTGAAAACTCAGCCAATAAAATCTGCATTTTACTAAAAGTATTAAATAAACAACACACTTGGATAAAATTAACGAAGCAACACTCTTTGACCTACGATTTTCAAAAGCTCTAGGGAATCGATTATCGCTAATTCATAAACCAGAGAATCGAATAATGTTACTCGCTTATTAACTACAATTGGTTCAATATAGTCCAGCTTTATTCTTCTTACATTCTTGGAACGGAATAAAAACAGGAATCTTGTACGTTCCTCCGAAGTGATATAGGAAGCTTACTGGCCAAACGCCAAAGTGAATTTCCGATTATGGTAAATAATGTACCACTGACAATAAAATACGTCACTTTAGTTCGCTTTGTTCCTATATTATGTTATTTTGGTGTGTTGTGTGCCAAGATTCGGTCCCGTTTCATTCAATTTTGATAGCTCTCTGTTCGTTCGAGTTTGTATGAAAATTGATTTGACTTTGCATTTATTGGTTAAGGACGTTGACCTGAGTATAGGGGTGTGTTTTTTCTGAGTGAAAAATAAATTGAAACAATTAAAATAATTGCTGATGGTCGTGACAAATATGTGATGCACATAATTGCTAGTTTTGTGTGTAATGTATATCTGCCTAACATAATATTAAATAATGTATAAAAATCCACTATAATTATTCTTTACGTTCCATCATCTCCCTAGCCTTTTTCCCAACCGTGTTGGGGTCGGCTGGCTGCCATCCTAACCGGATTCAGCTCGATACCGGTGTTTTACGTGGAGCGACTGCCTATCTGACCTCTACAACCCAGTAACTGGGCGACACGATACCTCTTGGTTAGACTGGTCTGAGTTTCTGACTAACCAGTAACGACTGTCAAAGTTCTACGAATGACAACCGGGACCAACGGCTTTACGTGCTTTCCGAGGCACGGGATGTCAGTGATGTCTACGATAAACTTTAGAAAGTACATATGATTTGAAAAAGTCACATTGGTACTTGCCCGGATACGAACCCACAACCTCTTACACGAGAGGCGGGTGCCATATCCACTGGGCCATCACGACTATTCTTTACGTTCCATGCAATCTAATTTCAACTTTAAAGCTGAAAACGAAAAGGTGATATTTCAATAAAAGTTAGTCACTGATGCTGTTCCTTTGAAAGTTTAATGAGTGGAATTAATGTCACGGTTAGGCAGAGCACTGAAGAAGAATTTCACGCATAAAATAAATATAACAATTCTATAATACAGACGTATAGATATAGGATAGATATAAGTAGGCCAATTATTATTTGATGTAATATTTGGTAATCTCTATTAATATTATTAACCTGAAGAGTTTGTTTGTTTGTAGCCCCCTGAGCAAAACATAGAGGATACACCTAAATGTAACATCTCACACATCTTCTGTAATTTGACCATTGTTCACAAATAAAGCATTTTGATTCTGATTGACTGAACGCGCTAATGTCGGGAAGTAGTGAAAACATATTTTTGTGTTGAATATCCTAACCAAAGATGCGGGTGAAACCTCGAGTGATAGCTAGTGAATGTTTATCATCTCCCGGGCCTTTATCTCCTTATTTTTTTTTTATCATAGCAGTAGAATTTCAATCCTAATATATTGCAAATGAAACCGCGGAGACAGCTAGTAGAAAAATAATTATTTAATTTATTTGATAACTATCAATCTAGTACAAACCAAAATGACGTCAAAAAGATAGGTGTTACGTTTAGAACGAAAAAAGTTAAGGTAGCAAATATACTAGTAATAGTAATAATGCTAAAAACCCTTACTTAAAGAAGTCAAAATCCAGAAAACAAGTCAAAAAAGTCATGTTAACTAATACACTGTTTAATACTTCTGTCAAGTATCTTTTTTTTGGTGAGTGGAAAATCATCCAATGACTGCTCCTGTCCTGGGTGCGGCAGGAGGGCGCGTCAGACTCTTACTGACTAAAACCCACTCATGTTCCTACGATTGCCCTTTATGTTCCAGGGTCACGGTAACTATTATAAACATTCCGCAACCCCGGGCCGTGTACCTAAACCTACGTATATTATGAATAAAACAAGAATGTATGTAAAATAATGTATGTAAGAGTATATCAGATATTACATTATCGACTGTCTCGTAAAAATTTAAGGCTACCACAAAATTTCTTCATTTCAATATGTGAGAAAACATGAATATCCACTCAAACCCATTTATATTATAAATTTTGTATTACAAACCTCATTTATAATATAAATTGAGTTGAAATAGGGCATTATGTATTTTCTCTCACACATTCTTGTACTCAAGAAAGGTGAAGAGACATGTCAATTTGTTATACACAGGGTTTTGAGAAATTGTATTTCAAAATGGAACTATATTTTTAATGAATTTATTATTAGTTAACTGTCTGATCTGTTATTGGGAAAAACTAATCATCTCAAGAATGGAAAACAATTTTAAAGAAAAAATATGAAACTGGTGAGCTATAATGGTGCCGATTCTCTTGTTCACAAACTAACGTAAATTTAAGTTAAGTGCATCTTTCTCTTTCCATTTAATTAAGAAAAGGACAGAAGATAAAATATTAGTTAGGTCCTGTCAAATTTAGACACTCCATAGATAATTTAGACGCGATTAATAACATGGCGACTAAATATACGCCAATTTTCTTGAGTCGCTGTCTAACTTGACAGGATTAAACTAAAATGTATCTTCTGTCCTTTTCTTAGAGAAAAGGACAGAAGTCAAGCCCGGTTTTTGGGACGAAAAGTAAGTACGCATGTAATGTAATCCGATTTTCTGTCAATAATTCATTCGACCAATCGCAGCAACTAACGCAAGGTTGAAGAAGGCCGAGATGAATAAATGTTACAATACGACTAAGACCAAGTTTGACTATACAATAATACTGTCCCTGTTGCACAACTGTCAAACTACAATAGCTAGATAGAGACGAAGAATAAGTAAGCCAAAGTAATTTTTGACCCTAACTGCTAAGACGACATCTGGCTTAGCAGGTAGGGTCAAAAATTAGGTTCGATTCCCACCCAGGACAAACTTTGTGTGATGAGCATAATTGTTTATTCTGTGTCTGGGTGTTATTTATCTATAATGTGTACCTGTATTTAAAAATTATAAACGTATGTATATCAGTCGTCTGATTACCATAACACAAGCTCTGCTTAGCTTGGGATCAGATGGCCGTGTGTAACATGTCCCAGGATATTTTTAGTTATTTTGGCATTGGATTATTTTTGTGTTTATTCTCTGTGTAGAAACCGGTTGTTTCTTTAAAATTGCTACTACTAATCTGTTGACTCGCCTTAGTAGAGTAACCTTAAGTTCTTTTCAGAATGCGCTATAATATAGCATGTTATTGCTTATAGTTCACAGCCCAACAATATCTCTTATGATACAATAAGTATAGCAAGCCAATAAAAAATGTTATTGTTTAGGTGTGACCGTGTTTTAATTTTAAATGTTAAATGTATGTATGGTGAGCGATAATGGTGCCGACACTCTTGTTCATAAACTAACGTAAATTTAAGTTAAGTGCATCTTTCTCTTTCCATTTCATTAAGAAAAGGACAGAAGATAAAATATTAGTTAAGTCCTGTCAAATTTAGACACTCCATAGATAATTTAGACGCGTTTTAAAAACATGGCGTCTAAATATACGTCAAATTTCTTCCGGCGCTGTCTAATTTGACAGGATTAAACTAAATTGTGTCTTCTGTCCTTTTCTTTAAGAAATGGAAAGAGAAAGATGCATTTAACTTAAAATAGTCTAGTTTGTGACCAAGGGAATCGGCACCGTTGTTATGCTATGACTATAAACCATAAGCTAATTATTAGCTGAAAAAAGTGTTCCAACCATCCAGTACAAATGATTGTAGCTATATTAAATATTGTTTCTAAATGATTGTGTGTGACATTGACGTATCAATATTTTATGTGTATGTTATTGTAAGTTTCCATTTTAAATAAATGTTCAAATAAAAAATTTAATTACATCATAGTTACTATGAAATACTACTAAATAAGTAAATAAGTTACCTATCAATAGTAACCAACTATTAAAGTTTTGATATGTTTGTATAATTATATGAAACACAAACACTTCAAGTCAATAATTATACAGGATATTGTCTATGAATTTAAAATTATACACAATTTAATACATTTATTGATACTGTTCTGAGTGTATTGTGAACGTGTTTTATGAGTACAATGATTGGATTTTCATAAATATGTAAATTCTGTTTACATATTGCAGTATCATGATTGAAATATGTTAAGCTTTTTGTTAAATTACTGCGACTCCATTTGTTTGGCCATTGACTTAATTAACTCTTGATGTAATTTTGTGTTGTTTTCTTTTGTAATTTTATTATGCAGTGTATTTAAATATTTCAGTGTTTCGTTACTATGATATAATTAAAAATATCTAGTTATTATCGGTGTTATGTTATGTTGTTGATGTGTGAGTGTTAGTAAGGATTTCAAATAAAATATAAAATTATAAATCTTCATCACTTTAATTTTATTTGTATAAATAACGATATTACTGATAATAATATAGAATGATCACTTGTTTTCGCTATTTACAATCATATACTACAGCAGTCTTTAAAATTTTAATATCTATACACATGATAACGAACAGGCAATAATAGTTCACTTACATACATTTGGTATAGCACTTACATTCTAATAATTACAATATTTACAGCGCGCTACTATAATCTACAATATTTACAATTCTGACTGGAAGGTGGACAGAATGTCCGTCTAGACTAGGTAAGCTTGCACGGAGTTGCCCGTGTCAACCAGGGGCGGTGGCGGGGGCCACTGACGCATGTCCCGCCGCCTGCCGGGGGCCATGCCGTGCTCCAGGGAAGAGTAATCAGAGTCTATAGAAGAGTAAATGTGATCTGAGATCGGCCTGCCATCTGGCCCATAGGCAACCGCCTGCGTCTGCCTGAGAGCTGACGGCGACTGCCGCACTTCACTACTGTACTCTGGCGGTGCACTAGCACCTTGAGTTCCTCCCAACACAGGTGATCTCTCAGGAAAAGGCAAAGTACGATTCCCACCATTAGGCACCGACGAATCTAACGTATAAGTATTCAAACTTTTTCTATAATTGTGGTTCCGCGCCTTGTGATTTGGCTGCGATTCTGGCATCATGTACCTGAGCCGTTTCCAAAACCTTTTCTCGCCCCATCGTAACCGCGACCCTGTTTTTAGATAGGGACGCAAATCGGGGTCGCACATCGCATCCGCCACAACGGAGTATTCTTCTATTAGTACTAGTTTATAAATACACCCTTTCAACGCATCGTGCAGCCCTTGTCGGAATTCGTATCGAGACCATTCCGTTTGCATGAAATTTCTCGTTAGTACGATGATTATCCGTTTCGATGCTTCCGCGGTCTCGACGACAGGCGGCGCGCATTGCATGTACTGAGCGCCGTGGTGTGGAATGTCTCTATAATGAAGGCAGAGGCGGTATGATGGATTCCCATTTTCTAGTTCATTCGCCAGAGACTGAACGACAGATTCTTCATCTTTCGGACTGTAGCAAACATAGGCGTCGTACAACTTCTGGCTCTCTTCAAATGCGCCCGAAAACGAGAACACTCTTATGCCACAATTTGTGTACAGCCACACTCTCAGTGAATCTCTAAAAAGGAATAGTACGACGAGGGCCAATAAAATTAACATAAAGCCGGTGAGCGTCGAGACCATCATGGGAACATAGTTGGACACAAGCATGTTTCCGATGACTGAATTATCAGCATAATAATCGCTGCAGGCTGTACCGTTTAAATTGAGCTCTTTTTTCTGTGGCGGCTTCGCGTCGCCGTTCCAACACCATACGTCGGTAATGTCGATGATTTTTTGCGCATTCTCAGCCAAATATGCAGTTAACTCTTGTAAGTAGCGACATTTGCACGACCACAGGTTATTACCGAGTGACAAAGCTTTCAAATTAGGGTTGTTGTTAAAAGTCCACACCCCGAAGTCGACTAGTCTGTTGCCGTCGAGTCGTAAAACTTCCAAAGATTTTAAGCCAAGAAAAGATATGTTAGCGATATGGCTAATAAGGTTATTTTGTAAGAATAATTCCTTCAGACTACTCAATTGAAGAAATTCATATCCTTTCAGTTCCTTGAGCTTATTGTTGCCCAAGTGGAGTATTTGGAGAGCATTCAAGCCAGCAAAAGTTCTATTTTGTATGCTATCGACGTTGCTGTTGTTCACGTACAGCGATCTCATTTTCTGCCTTCCAATAAAAACGTGGTCCTGTAGCTCTTTTATGTTATTTCCATCTAAAAATACCTCGGTTGCATCCATAGGTATTTTGTGCGGAATTTCTATTGAAGATTGTCCGGAACAGTCCACAACGTTCGTATTCCACAATGGATCGTGGTAACAGGTACAGTTTTGAGGGCAAGTCATTTCACAGTCACACGCATCATAGTCACAGCAATGACAGATTGCAAAACAATGAGTCTCATACTTACAAAGAAAGTCTGTTGTTTTTAAGTTTGTTAAGGGCACATGAGTTCCACTTCGAGTGTTCGTCATTTTACACAAAACATTTTCTAAGTCCATCACACGCGGGTATTGTCTCATAGCGGTCATATTGTTTATGATCGGTAGCCACTCCATAGTACAGTCACATTGAAACGGGTTGCCACCGATATAAAACTCAGGTAAACTTTTATTTCCCGGCACTGTTGCTAGACGCATACTATTTAGTTCTAAATGCACAAGCTCATTAGCATACATATCCACTCGCGTCAAATTCTTTTTATCGAAAAACGTATTCACATGAATATTGTTCAAAATGTTATTATTTATAAACAACAGTTCAACACTATTAGGGATCGCCATAGGCGATATTTCAGCTATACGATTATGGCTAACGTCCAATGTCTTTATACGGATTTCATCTTGCAGCTTATAGTAGTTTCCTAAGTGTTCAATGAAATTGCCGTGAATGTCTAACCACTTTAAATTGCTAGGCACAAACGCGTAATCGAACCACACTAGATGATTTTCCGATAAATTGAGCCACAAAAGGCTCGCGAGCGTCGAGAAGACACCGTTGATGTCTGACAGGAAATTCCCGTCGAGCCGGATGGCCTCCAGTTGCATATTTCTGCTAAAAGTCCCTCTCTCGATTGACTGGATCTTGTTCTTAGCGATGTTGAGCACTTGTAAGCTCGGTAAGTCCCAAAACATTCCGACGGAAAGATTCCCAATTTGATTGTCAATCAGCCTCAGTCCCGTTAATTGGTTTAGGTTTTTGAAGGAACCATTTTTGAAGTCGGATATTTGATTCTCTCCGAGGTCGAGCGTTTTAAGAAAAGAGAGTTCCCATAATGCGTCGGGAACCTCTAAAAGTTGATTGGAGCTCAAATCCAACTCTTTTAAATCCGAGCAATTTTTGAATGCCTTACGGTCTATGTTTATTAGCAAATTGTTGTTTAGTGTCAACTTGCTTAAAACAAATAAACCGTTGAATAGGTTCTCATCTATTGTATGAAGTCGGTTTTCTGCTAGATTTAGTGTATGTAGGTTATACAGAGGCAAAAATGCATTATCTTCAATGTATCCAATAGAATTATTCTTGAGATTCAAAATTTGGAGGAAGAATAAGTCTTTAAATGTCTTTCCGTCGATTCTTGTCAATGCGTTGTTCGATAAATTCAAAACTATCAAGCGTATTAATCCCAAAAATGTTCCATCATCAATGTGACTGCTTGTTAGTTGATTGCTTGATAGATCTAAAACAATCAGCTGTTCCAGGCGATGAAATATTCCTCGAGCCAATTCAAAAAGAGTATTATCGTTTAGGTATACTTCTCTTAATTCTCTAGCATTAGCAAAAAGGCCTTCGGGCAGTGTATGTAGTTGGTTATGTGATATGTTTAGAACTCTCATTGATACGAGTCCATTAAAAGCTTCACTTGATATGTCTGAGATATTGTTATGTTGCAGATATAAATGTTGTAAACTCCTTAATTTCAGTAATTCTGAGTCCTCTGGTAGCGACTTAATTTCATTTGAGCTCAAATCTAAACGATGTAAATTCGACCCGCAGCCTTGTCCAAATCCAAGTTGTCCCACTGTTCTTATTCTATTGTGTGTTAAATTTAACGTGCTCAAGTTTTCCAGAGAGCAGAACACGCCGGAAGGAACAAATTTTATGTTATTCTGAGCGAGATCCAACGCCTGCAGTTCCGACAATCCGTTGAAAGCATTCAGAGATAACTCCAAATTCTTAGTAGGGGTCCACTCGGAATTCTTCGAACGTATCTTGAGTTTCTTTAATTTCTTTAGTTCATGAAAAGTATTGTCTGGTAATTGTGTCAATTTGCAATTGTTTAATGACAATTCGGCGAGCGCCGAAACTGGGCTAAAGTAGTGGGCTCTTAGAGAGCTTTCGAAGAGTAGTAAATGGTTGCACTCGATAGTCAGTCGACTGGTGTTCGGTGCCACTGAGATGATGCTGCTGCCGTCACCGTCGAGAGTACGTATCCTGCAGACTACGCCGCCGTCCGACCCGCGGTCCGAGACCCGAACGCATTTGTCCGAGCCGTAGGGCAAGACCGTCGAGCCGACGTGCACCAGCGCACAGAATACAGCCGTAATAGCGTACATTATCACAGATTTTTCATTTCACCACAAAACGTCTCATAAACACACCCCGTGGGTCGATATCACCATTTCCGAAACAAAGTACGTGGTACACTTGAGCGCTGAAGAAAAACTTCCTAGCATTTCACTTCACTGTAGTCCGTAATGTATGTGGTTAAAATAGTCCTTAGTAGTTTAAGTTTATAAAATTTTTCACTCATGAATTGTTGTTTATCGTTTGAGATCAGTTTGTGTATTAAATATTTATTGCGTGAAGTACAGACCGGCGCGAGGTGTGACACGACCTTCCCGCGGCGCGGTTGCGTTGCGACTGTCAAGCGGAGCGCTTGACTCGTGCAAGTAGCAGTGGGGCGCGCAACTTAGTCGCCCCCGCCCCCCGCGTCCCTCATAAGCTCTTCTCTTGTTTTGTGAGAGCAAGTAGCGCTATCTAGTAGTGAGTAGCATCATTAAAAATGATTTTTGACATCGTTTTGCAACAACAAGCCCCGTGTATTTGTTCATTAATATAGATTATTGTTATCAGCTGTTCCCTGGTCAACACACAATGAAAGCGTTTATTGAACGAATATGTTATTAATAAATACTTTAACAATTTGTACTGATAAAAAAAGATGATGATAGCTTTTGTTTTTGTGTTTGTTTGTTTAACCTTTCGACGACTAAGCGACACCCGGCTGTCGCACTGCTTTGACTTTCTAGTGTGTCTCGAATCATGTGTATTCGAAGGTTTAAAAATTTGGAATGATGTTTGTAGTGACTAATTTATGTATTATGCTAAATAACATTACGCTATGAACTGCGGGTGAGAAGCAGTATACAAAGACGCATGTGGAACCGCGTAGGACAGTAAGGTGTATATTATAATTATGTGCAAAATAAACAAACAATAAAAAGAAAGTCTGATAGAGAAAAGAAATGGTTTTCTAAGTTGCGTTGTTTTAGAAAAATCAACTCTCTCTCTTATCTCTAAATAAGTAAATAAAAAAATCAAAGATAATTTAAGCCCATAAAATGAATAGCAATTAGAACTTTTTGTAAAAACGCATGTACTACGTATGTTTATCCTACACACTAAAATTGTAACATACTGATTATTTTACAACGCTTGCCTAGCGTTCCTAACAGCATTTTAATTAAATTGATGCACCAAATTATTAGTATTGTGTAGTTAAAGACATTATTATTATCATGTTCTCGATACTACTTTGAATAACTTAGAAATTGTCCCGAGGCTCTAAATGTAAAGTGCAGAACTTTGAATTTTTCTTTATCAACTTATAAGAACATAAAATTAGTTGCTGACAGGACAACAGTACAATAGCTTCTATTGTTAATCAAATGTTACATAGTAAAGTATAGGTATCTCCTATATTTAGGTTAAGCTTGCAATATATACATAATATTATCTTATGCAGTAAAACCTATATCACCAGGAATGTTCAATATAAGCTGTGTGTAATTTGGAGTCGCGTACTTATTAATAAATCTGTACTAATATTATAAAGGTAATAATTCTGTCTGTCTGTTATGCAGTCACGGGTAAACCAATAAACTGATTTTGATGGGTTTGGAGAAGCGAAGTCAGAAACGACAGAATAAATAAAAAAATAAAATAAAATAAAGAATTCCGACATTTAAGCCGACGAAATTATAGAAAAAACATAACGGGAAATTAACATTTGTAGTCCATTAAAACATAACTTATCGTAGAAGTTAATAAAAACGTTTTCCTTTACAACACAAGAAAACAAAACAGAAGCTTTTATCTTAATACTTCTATTTACCGCTAGATGGCGCTACTGTCCCCAAGATAAGTGAACCAAACGTAAATCACAAAAACACCCAATCTGCGTATATTTAATAGACTTTAGAATCTCCCAACACAAATTCATTGCCGTTAATCACGTTTGCAAGCCCATAAAAACCATTATGGAGGCACTTTCGAATTTTTACAGACACTCATAACAGAATTTGAAAATTCACAGGAATGTTTTATTGTGTTCTAATGTTTTTATCGCGGTTGAGGCAATGTCAGACGGGATGCGAAGGGAGAAAAATGGAAAAGTCTTGTTGACGGCGAGTACCTATGTGTTTGTATTCGGGTAAATAATTTACGCTAACGCTTTTTATAGGACGCTAATGTATGTTTTTTTATATGGTGTTGTGGTTGTGAATTGGTGCTCTATGTGTCAATATGGGTGACGAGGGATGTATGGAGACTTTTTATTCTGGTTTAACGAATAATTGGTTGGTATGGAGTGTTTTATTATTTTTAGAACAAAATTAATAACCATTCAATTATAACGTGGGTGTCGGGGTTTCAAAATTAAGGTTTTACGTTTTGCTTTTTTATAGTACTAGCTTTTGCCCGCGGCTTCGCTCGCGTTAAAAGGGAGACAAAAAGTAGCCTATGTTACTCTCCATCCCTTCAACTATCTCCACTCAAAAAATCACGTCAATTCGTCGCTCCGTTTTGCCGTGAAAGAAAGACAAACATACAGACAGACAGACACACTTTCCCATTTATAATATTAGTTTGGATTTATTTGTTTCTAGAAAACTGTTCGTGATTTGTAGAAATTGGAATTAGGAAAAGTGTGTAGGATTTTCCTTAAATTCCATAATTTACTTGCAAATCAGTACATATCATAATTCTAGCTATGTCCAAAGTTTCACTCAAAGTATAACAATAAATATTCTGGTTGCCAGAGTTAGTCGCCGTCGCTTTTTGTTACTTATCTTTAATACTATCATGATATTTAACATATTAAATAAATACTAGTATTAAATAAATAAGCACTTATTTAATGTTTCAAGATTAATTATTAAATTCAGCCTCAGTAATATCTATAAATTCGGAGTCAGCACAGGCAACAGGGCCAACGCCTGCCGGGGTTGCGGAATGTTTATAATAGTTACCGTGACCCTGGCACATAAAGGGCAATCGAAGGAACATGAGTGGGTTTTAGTCAGTAAGAGTCTGACACGCCCGCCCGCCGCACCCAGGACGGGAGCAGTAATTATGATTTCCCATTCACCAAAAAAAATATATATATAAATTAAAGTCATCATTTCTTTGGAAGTATTTAAATCAAATCTCAGGTAATAAAGATTTATTCTGGCAAAAAGTCAAATATCTAACATTTTCGTAGAAATATGTTTAATGCTAATGAATTACTTACTAATCTATTCTTAGAAAATGTTCTGGATGAATGTTTAACTCTTTAAAATGCTACGTTGTAATGTAATACATTTTGAATATTTAGATATTTTGATTAAGAAACTAGCTTTTGCAACTTTGTTCACATAAACGTCAGTTATTGTGGATACAGACATATTCGATGATCAAAACGTATGTCTCTCCAAAGCCCAATCAAACTCAGCACAAAATTTCATCAAAACCGTTTCAGCGGTTAAGCCGAAAAGCATACCAGACAGATTTATAACACCAGTACAGATTATAAAATAGCTCATTTTGACAGTTTCACAATTTATAAAACACATTAAATAAACCCGCCAACACCCAATTACTTTAATCACTGTTTACAGTAAACCAAATCCATAAAATTAATCGCCATTCCTAAATGTGTCATAGTAGACGTCATAATGGCGGCCATTAAACAAAATGGGTCAAAAATTGGAGGGAAATGGGTCTTTATGACCACGAGCACGGCGGTCTTCACCACAGAGCGACCACAAGTGAATTCCTCTATAAATACTTTGAACATTGTTATTATTGTTATCACGAATGGAATTATATGTGGTTTATGTAAACTTTGGTTTAGCTTGTGTTCAAGGGAGTGTTGGTGGAGAAAGTTAGAAGTCGGTCAATATACTGTGGCGGTTACGTCAGCAGGATGAATAATATTGCTTCGGTCGACCGCCAAACCAAAGTCTCGTGTTGTTTGGTCTTCAGGTGAAAATGTATGTGTAGCAAATAATAATTGCATCAACTATGTTCACATTCTTTACTGCTTTGGTTATTGAACTCCCAAAAACTACGAAGAAACTGTTGGAAAACTCAAGAACACTTTAACCTTTTAACGACTAAGCGACAGCCGGCTGCCACGCTGCTATTGTATTTCTCTAATCACCCGTGTTCGAAGGTTTAATATAAAATTTTGAATCAGAAAGTTATTTAATAACAAAGCACATAAAGACGTATATCCTGTTCCTGATCTCACTTAAGTCGTATTAGATGATAATCAGAAAATAGTGCAAGAAATAGGGGAGATAGACTTACCGAATGTAATAACTCCAATATAAGGCAAGTAACAGTGTCCATTCAAATTTGCATTATTTTTTCTGCACTGATGACCAGTGTCAGCTAAACCCATTTGACCGTATTCATAGCAGAACGTCTCAAATCGTTGTTGGCCAGGTGCTTTCCGGTTGGCTTGATCCTCAACCCCTGCGGCAAGACATTGCTTTACTATGCGTGTTCTACCACGTTTACCACGGAGAGTATTTCGAGGAATTGTTAATATTACCTATCCTTGAATGCCGTCACCGAACCACCTACAGTTACCTCAAATTCCATCCTCACCCTCTTGATATTTGTCTTGCATTGTGCGTTTTCGGATGGTTTTCTTACCACACGACAAACTGTTGGAGATGCGACGGTATTTTTGAAAAGTAACGAATTAGGGATCTTCAAGAAAAGAGCCTAGGTATACCTGCTTAAAGGACCGGTAATGTAACCGAGACTCCCCTGGTCTTGCTTAATCTCAACGACCTAGCTTGTTTTCTCATCTATAATACCAAAATTGGCCACTACGGCTAAACCAACCAACCACTGACACACAACATCCCTTATCAAAGGGGTAAATGCAGGCGTACGAAGGCATAACACACTAAACATTAATGTCATAGTTCCCTTACCACAAAACTGCCCTGGAAAATTAATTCAATTCCCACCTAATGTTAAACGCAAACGCGATAATGTTCGTACATTAACACACCACGTTACGTCTAAGACCACATAATGTGGGCGGTCTTTTCGTCTCACACGACCGCGAGAGAATTGCCAATGAAGCTCATTCGAAAGTTTTGCCGCAACAGCGAACGTTGGATGCAATTATTTCAATTGATCTAATTCCGTGGATGTGTTAAATTGGACATTTATATCGAGATCTACGTTGAAACCAGAATGGGTTTTGCTTCAATTGCCTTTAATTTTTTGTATTGTAATCACTATTTCATTTTAAAAAATTCGGTGTCTTGCTAGGAATTTGTCTTGTGTGATCGAAGCGAGGAGGAAGGATATCAAACCCGTGATGGCTTAAGGTGCATAAAAGCTACCCATAGGATTGTCAGGAAAACCAAAACAAATTAAAGAACAGTATTATAAATAATAATAATAAATATCCTTGGACAACTCACACACAGTCACCTGATCCCAAACTAAGCAGAGCTTGTACTATGGTAACCATACAACTGATATACATACTTATATATAATTTATAAATACATACTTATTATAGATAAATTACACCCAGACACAGAACAAACAATCATGCTCATCACACAAAGTTTGTCCTGGGTGGGAATCGAACCCACGACCTCCGGCTTAGCAGTCAGGGTCACTAACCACTAGACCAACAGGCTCGTCATTTCATTATTAAAAGGCGATTATTGAAACAAGTTTAACAAACAGGCCTTTTCACTATACATTGAAAAAAACTATAATCATATTCAAGATAGGATAAAATAATTATCAAAATACCATTCTCACACTTTAACAATTATTCAATTCTCCAATGAACACCGAACTTTCCTAAAACACTATCTCAACTATTGTTTCTTTAACACCAATTCTTATTAAAACTTCACTTTCTATTGTTTATTATCAACCCACTGATAATGATTTTTAATACCAACCTTCCATTAATGACATCCGGAGTTACTTCTTCAGGTAGTTGCCTTATCTTGCCTTGCATTAGCAATTCTTCGTAAATCTATTGTTTATACGATATTTTGGGAAAATATTTACTGCCTTCTAGTGACTCAACCCCTGGGAATATTCTAATCCTTTCATTATCTTTGGGTTTTATGATCGTTACGCAGTGTTAAGAAAAGGGGCTGAATGCAATGATTCTGTAATACGATTCTTTAAACATTCGTTATCTAGTTTGAATTCTTGTAACTAGGTTTCTGATAATAAGTGGCAAGAATGTATTATAGTTACATTTTTAAAAATTTATAATTTTGAATTTATTCAAAATCAGCCTTGGTGGTCATTGTAATTACTTTCAAATTCACATATTGGACCCAAAAAAGGATAATATTTGCCCAACCAATAACCAATTTCTTTCCATCGGGTAAATTTTTCTCTTATCAAAATCGGTTGAATGGTTGAGTTGATGTGGTTGAGCTTGGACAGACAGAGATAAAGAAAGAAAGAGAAAAAAAAGTCCGTTTTCTGTAGCAGTGTTCTGTAATCTACACGTATGTTGGTGAATCTACATGAAGTGAGTTAGCGATAAACAATCCCTACTTGATTCTAAGAATTCATCGTTCACCTCAAACTTACTTCTGAATAGTCTGTCTGTTTCTTTATTAGGCTTAATTGAATTTACTAAGTATGTACATAAACTTCGATTTCTTGTAAACATTATACAAAAATAGCAGTAGGTAATATCATTACTGATTTCTTAGTAATCTATAAATAATAGACTATAAACAAGTATGTTCTATTTATAGTATTTCTTGTTCATTATGGAATTCAGTGAAGAGAAATTCCGTGTAAATTGGAAGGTCATAATACGTGGGTTAAATACTGCCAAGTGCCAACATAAACGCCTTATCACGTGAAATAAAATAATATCTAATTTTGTACAATAATTATCAAAAGCCAGATAACTGAGAGCGTTAAATAGGCAATACATTTGCTGTAATATGAGTAAAAATATTTTTGAGGAAGCCCTAATTATTCTTAAAACACTTCTGGCAATCCAATATTACCTGCGTAGGAGCTTCGACAAAAATGTCCTTTGGAACGTCAATCTAAAAAGTGTCGTAAGACTTCCTATCAGAGTGGCTGGATTAGATTAGCAATATTTGCCCAGCCTTCCAGCTACAATTGAAGTGTGACCAGGCCGTATATCAAGAGACCGTTATTTAATTGCAGCATTAAATTATTAATGAACTATTTCTTTAACATTTAACAATTATTCTGCACTAGCTTTTGCCCGCGTTGATTAATAGTTTCCTTTACCGGGGATTACCGGGATGAAAACTATCCTATGTCCTTTCTCGGGTCAATCAACAATATGTGTGCCAAATTTCATTCAAATCGGTTCAGTGGTTTAGGCGTGAAGAAGAGACAGACAGAGTTACTTTCGCATTTATAATATTAAGTATGAATTATTCCGGTTTCGTATTATCGTGTTATGTTGACGTTTTGCATTATCTGCGTTTAAACGGTGACCAACGACATAAGTATTAGGGCTCGTTTTGTACCAATTTGTCGCAGAACCCTAAAACATATAATTATAGGGGCATCACAATAAAAATAAGTAGTACGTCTCTCACTTTTACTACTATAGAAAATTTAGAAAAAAAGATTAATTTCATTCTATGTGCTCTTCAGAAGTGGTTCTCTATGAATCATCTAAAACTTAATCTAAAAAAAACGCAATGCTTATTATTTAAATCAACAGTAAAGAACAACGATACTGTCAAAGTACATTCATTAGGGAATAAAGTAGATTTAGTAGACAATATAAAATTTTTAGGGGTACAAATAGATGCGGTTTTGAATTGGAAGAAGGAATTGGAGGTGGTCACTAACACTATGAGTAGTGCTTGCTATGCTCTCAGGAATCTTAGAGACGAATTAACTATTGCTCATCTCAGAATGTTATATTTTGCACTTATAGAGTCTAGGCTTAGATATAGCATAAAGTTCTGGGGCAACAGCTACCAATACAATGTTAATGCTGCCTTCGTTATGCAGAAAAGAGCCTTGAGGACTATGCTACGTATTGAACAGACCGAGTCTTGTAAAGAACATTTTAAGAATTAGCAAATTCTCACAGTACCATGCCTCTATATTCTGGTCCTGCTTAGTCATTTTATTAAAAATATCCATAAGTATGAGACAGAAGACCAGAGAAATATCAGAATAAAAACACGAAGAAAGGATCTACCTAATTTCATACAACCTAAATTTAATGTCGTTAAACATGCCTCAAGAGTGCAATCTGTAAAAATGTACAATAAACTGCCTGTACAATTTAAAAACTCTATGAATCCAAACGAATTCACAAGAAAATTAAAGTGTTTGTTATTGAAGAAATGTTATTACAGCGTAGAAGAGTTTCTCAAAGATAATAAACAGTAGTTGGAACTAATATGAATTATTTTTTAAAGACTTGTTTCATATCCAACATTACATCTTAATGAATCTTATTGACATATATTTTTTTGAATTAACTTTATTGACATGTAATTTGAATGAATTTTTATTTATATTTTTAATTGACATACCTTTCTATGAATTTTATAAACATATATTTTGATTGAATTTTATTGATATACATATATTTTGAATGTTTTTTTTTACATACATTCTAATATTTTAATTTATATTGATTTAAACTACATTATAATAATATACAATTAAATTAAGACTATCAATGTTGGGACTAATGTAAAAAGTGATTGTTTTTTCTTGCTGGTTTTAACTATTTAAATCTCTGTGTTATACTTATTGTTAAAATCTTTGTTCGACACAAATGTAAAGGAGGCGAGCGAATCTGGGCTTTTTATATTACACTAATGAAAACTTTATCAATATTTTTTTCAAGATTTATTATTTTTTACCATGAAATATTAAGATATTTAGTCATGGGATAGTAAATTAATTATTTATTCAAAACATTACTGACTGTCTGCACATCCGGTTTTTAACAATGTTGCCAAATGAAATATGTTAATCGATCAGTAGAAATAAGATTAAAATGGAAATGTAAAACCAAGTAAATAAAACAGTTTCTGCAGAAGAAACACTGAATCGTGATTTCATCTGTTGACATGTTTTATAATATATTTTAAATAATGGTTTTTGGTTTTAAATATCGCACAAAATAATGTTTAATCAATGAAGTTGCAATAAGTTATATATTTTTTTATTATACAGGCCACACAGTAAAAACTCATGTCAATGTCACATCTAAAGTCAAACAAATCATTCACTTCGTTGGTTTTAAACTTGCAATTGTGGATATTATGTTTTGTAGTGTTTCCGTGCGGTTTAATTATTTGATTGGTATTATTTTACGACTTTGGCTACGTATAAAGGATTCTGACGGTTATTGTTTTGACGAACGACCTACGCATTTCTTACATCGGACTGATAAGTTATCTTGGATTACGAAGTAAAATACAATCAGTGATCAACATCTGAATTATATTAACCTGATGGCGTATGTATGGCGTATATATATATTCTTCTGTACGTTTGCGCTAAATAGAAGAGGAATGAATTCTTTCAGTTAGACAGCAATGTGCCACGCAGTCGTAAGTAATTTATTTCAAAATAAGTTCACATGGTCATAAACTGTTACTATTACTAAAATACTTCTGATTTATATTTACTCAAACCAAGCCTGATCATAATGCAAAACTTCCAGTCAATAATTCATAATTATCAATTCAAGGCGTTTATTGCAAAACAAACAAAGCTAATTTTGTATGGACTAATAACATCCTATATTTTTATTTTTCTCCCATGTAGAAATTGTAAATATTGGTATTTTTTTTTAATAATAGTAATATTAAAAATGAATAATGCAAGAATCGTTGCTGTATAGTCAAACCCAATAATGTATGGACCTTCGCCCGCCTTCTTTGTTGATGAATAAATAAATAAAATTTCAAGCAGCTAACCATTTCTAAAGCAATAAGTTGCTTAAAAAAATACATTTCTGCTAATCCATAAAGTTTCTTTTTTCAAAACACATGGCTGACCGTTATCTTAACCAACAAATTGCACATAAAGAACACAAACAATATGAAACGTTAACCCTACATTCTTCAATCTACGTCGTCGAGACGTACCCAACGCATCTCTACGTATACATTCCGGGTCTATTGTACCTCTCTTCGGTACTGGGGACACGGCTGTAATGTGTTGACATCATTATACGGCCGCAATAAGAGCCACAATGCAGATAAGATCCGTGTTCGAATACATTCAGGGGGTTAAGTGAGGGTAGGCTTGGGGCACCTTCGTTTGTTAGTTTCGGAGTCAGTACATGTGTTTGGATTCGGAATTTATGTTTAAGATAGGGAACGGGATGGATGCGAAATGTTAGAAATTTATTCTTAGATGTTGGACAGGTTTATAAATACCAAAAAGGGGAAACTCTTATAGACTGAAATCACTGAAGTCCCAAATCAAATCCATTTTTTAAATAGTCTCTTCAGTATTTTTTTTTTATAAAACATCACGACCCAATTGGCTTTCATCATACTATAAAAACTACCTACTTGTTTACCTATAAAGCATTATTTACTTCAGTCTTATTCTTAGGACTGTCGGTTTAGTACAGCTGAGCTGTTGAGCACAAAGTAAAACATTTACTATTTTACCTGCCCATGTGATTATTCATTATACTCTTGCTTTTCAACGTAAAAGAGTTTACGTTTTTGTCTTGATTGTATGTCCGTCGTACCTCGTAACTAAGACTATATATATCTCAACTAATTTTGAAAAATGTCAATGTCGTTAGTGTCGTTTTCATTACGGCAAAAAGAGTAAGGGGTATATATTTTAATAATTATAAGTATTACTTTGCTTAACAGAGTAATCAAGTGTAAGAGAAAGTGTTAACACCAGAACAAGACAATCTAATTCCATCTTGCCATATTATCGAATCACACAATCATATCATATTACTCTCCCTCAAGTTTGCAACAAACACCCCAAGATACGATAGCTACACAATGTACACCAACTGACTAAGTTGCTCAAGAAATTTATAGACCCTCAGCAACGGGAATTATACCAACATTTTCCTATTAACGACTTTACTGAGTGCGGGATAAAATGTAATTTTATGTTCCCTGCTAGTGTTATGGTTGTTGACTGTATTTTTGTATAGATACTCTTAGATTGGAGTGGGTTGTATTGTGTTTCTTAGTATTGATGTGAAAGCTACCCCTTGGCTTCGAAAGCATGCGTTTGGTTTATTCAACATGTATTTCGCAAGTGAAATCACTTTGGAGTCATTCCTTCTAACGTGGTTGGTTATCGGGTTTTCTTTGTAATTGTAAACTGTGCATTAATTAAATCTTTTATTTAAATGTAGTTTTATACACAACTATTTAAAAAAAGCAACTGCCTTCAAAAACTAAAAGACTACTTTTGCACTAAAATTTGACTAAAGGCTTTGAGAAATTTTGTCTGTGATACAATACCTACTAACTATTGTAATAGTCCAGGTTACATTCCGTTATATGTATAAGATATTCATGAAACTTGTAAGTTGTAAAACTCTGAATTGTATTCTATAAATTAAAGTAAAATCCATACTAATATTATAAATGGGAAAGTGTGTCTGTCTGTCTGTCTGTCTGTCTGTTTGTCTTTCTTTCACGGCAAAACGGGGCGACGGATTGACGTGATTTTTTAAGTGGAGATAGTTGAAGAGATGGAGAGTAACATAGGCTACTTTTTGTCTCTTTCTAACGCGAGCGAAGCCGCGGGCAGAAGCTAGTGTAATTATAATTAAACTACTTGATACGTAAAATAAGATTCCTGTACCTGTACCATTATGCCTGTAAAATTTAGTACATTCAATTGAAAGCTCTTATAGATTTGTAACATCTATCTAAAGCAAACTCCTTTTTCCATATCCATAATGCTGACACAGACGTGACCTAGTCACAGGTCTAGGATCAGTACCAAAATTGTTTATCATCAGAAACGGGCATAAACTATACCAACCATTTTTATAGGTGCTAAATAAAATACGCCTCGTGTATACTGCAAGTCTCACAAGTCCACACACGTTTAACCAATATTTCAGAGAACATGCATAAGCAGAAACCATTCTTTTCCAAAAAGAAATATCTTTCACGGCTTCCCTTAAAGTTACGTTTGATGTTCACTCGTGTGAACAAGAAAATACAATTTAAATGCACGAGGAACAAACTTTTTAAAGCAATGTTTGTAATGAAGATGCTAAATGTTGTAAGAAAATAATTCCAAAATACAGGTCATCAAAGTAAATTATAGGATGGAAAAGGAAGTTAAATTGTTTTGGAATATTATTACTGAGAAATCGATTCATGATTAGTAGTTAGGTGTTAGAAGATATATTTAAAAGGTGACTAATTATTAGTGAACGGTCTATAAATATAATTATCATAGCACTCATAATGACAAGGAATTTTCCCAAACGCCACAGCATTTTCTAGAAACATGAAATAAACACTTGAACTGGCTAGTGATCTACAAAAACATATTTTATTATTTCTATCTTTCAAAAACAATTTTTAACGAGTAGGTAATATAAACAAAACGAAAGTGTACTGGCACAAGATCGATGTTATTTGATATAAGGAATAATATTAGTGTTTGCGCACCGGCACCGGGATTACGTATCTTGCAATAGCCGAGCGATCGCGATAATTTAGCAAAATTTGCTGCTCAAACGTCAATTCAAAATACGTCACGTCAAATAGCAATCTAGCGATAGTGCTGCCTCTGTGGAGCAATCAGTTAACTAAAATATGCAGTTTTCGTTTGGTGGTTTCGTATTTAGTATGGTTTTTAAGAGCAAAGTTAAGTTTTTTTTTGTTAAAGGTGATATTTAATTATTTCCAGCGATTGCTACTTTATCGTCATCGTAGCAATAAGTGCATTAGAACAATCAGCGAGCGATTAGCAATCGGTTCATACATAAAACGATTTTTTTTGACGATCGCGCGGTGATCGCGCGGTCACTGCGCAAATATTGCTGGTTGCTGTTTCATAGGTAATAACCCCGCGGGTTTTTCCATTTTTTGTCTATGGGAACTAATGGAAACACCATGGAAACTAAATATATGGAAGGTGTTTTCTAGCTGACTTAATATTTTTCTGTTTGCGAATTCACCATAGAATGTTGCTTTCGACATTTAAAACAAATGTGATATTTTTGTCTACTATTTTTAAATCAAATTAAAATAAATTTCCTTTTGTGTCCTATGAATGTTATTGCAGTTTCAAAAGTGTGGTATTTAAGTTTTAAAGGGCGGTGTAGTTGCAAAAATTTGATGCTATATCCTAAACAAATATTCAATATTTGTTTATGCGTATGCCCTTTCCTACATTCAACCCATTTAAAATTAGAAATCGATTGAACTTTAAGCCTCCAAAGTTAAATATAACAGAAAACTCATTCAAATTAAATTCTAAAAAGATTGCTATCACTACAGCAGATTAACACTTAATTTCCATCAAAAGTTAATAAACCCACTCATAATTTGACCCTTAATTACTCTATATTTCTACATAAAAGCTCTCGACCCAAACATATTAAACGAAGCAATCCAATGTTACGGCATTAATTCATCAGTTTCACACGAAAAAAATTATTCACAGTACTCTTGCTTTCGTATTCATGAAAAACATTATGTACTTGCGTAAACAGCGACCTGAAGAAAATGTTCTCGACACGACCGTAGCTGCCAACTTTTGTATAAAATTAATCGCATCCGAAAGCCAACCTTTCTGCCGTATTATTCAGTATGAATAGCTTCCTTGATTCTTTAGCCTTCTTGAATACCCCTTACATTTATCTAGGGGTAAAAGCCAACAACTTTGACTTTGGTCCATCCACTTACCTTTCCGCTTTTTTTGTAATATCTGTGTGCCTTTTAATGAAAGCGGGACCTTTTGGATATTTTTCCTTCAGCCTAATTAGGACAAAGTTGAAATGAGAGATTTAGGTCGCCTTTGAACTAATTGCTTGTTTACGATAATCGTCAAGTAAAGAAATTGGAGACTTCCAGAGTTATGAGTTGCTAATAGGTTCCGAGTTTTGACTAATAAGACTTTTTCTCGTAATGAACAACTGGTGCCAACAAAGTCGTATCATTAAAAGCTAAGAATGCTAACTCGTTTGTCAATCTTCCTGTTCGATAACTCGATCGGACAAAAAGTTTTACTTAAGTTTATTTTCTGTTTATATACCTATTACTCAGCGATGGAGTTGTGGAGGTGATTTTTTAATAGACAATTGCACCGTTTTGATTTTCACTTCACTTTTGGTTAGACTGAAAGCCAACCTAAATAGTTGGGAAAAATATAGCTTGGTCGAAAATAACCCCAGTCACTTAACTTAGGCATGAGTGTTAATTTAAAGATAATGAACTGGAATATTTCGATTTGGTACCTAATTAGGGGTTTTTAAAAGGTTTTGGGACTGAAATGTTACTTATGTGTAATGACCTTGGCCTAGGGATTTTGAGATTGTAGTACTACCCCTGAATTTAATCGTGAGTTAACTGCTACCCCTACAGCTTAAAATGGTCGAATCATTAATCCCCATTTTTTCACATCTGTTTGTTGTTTTTTGTTCCACTCCTATTGTAATCAAATTAGACAAACTAACACCAGCACTGTGTTTATTTAAATTAAAACTCAATGACGTCCCCTTTTAAAAACATTAATTAATTAAGATTAATAGCTTACACTTTAACACTAGAGCCCTAAGGAATAACAATTACGATAGCAAAGACGGACAGATTCTCGTCCTTACTTTTTCTAAGGGCGAAACATGTAGAGGAAAACAAAGAAACTCGATTTAGAACCCTTCAGGGGTCGTGGGGAGCGTATTAAATTTGCATTAGACGAAATTGAAATACGCCCTCCGATGACTCGTTACGAGGGAAGACTAATAATGTCGTCAATTCACATCGGGAAGATCTTCAAAGTCACGCCGTGACTATTTGATTAATTGAATCATTTTTTGCCCTTTTCCCCTTTTGAGAGGCATGGTGGGGAAATTTGTCAATACGCTGCGTTGTACCCTGAAGTATCCATTGTATTGAACAGGTCGTTAAGCCGTTCTAAGAGTTGTCTGATAATGATTGTTTCAAACATGCAGTCACGTTCGAGTGTACCGTCAAAATAGAATTAATTCAATAAAAAAAATAACGCAAACGCGGAGCATGTGAATTTATATAAAGAATCTTCCAAAAAAACTCAGAAACATTAAAATATATACATATGTGTATACATGGGTCCATATTTACGAAATCGTGTCTATCAATAAGGTTTTTTTTTTTACCATCGATTGCCGAAAGTTGAATCAGTTATAAACTGCTTGACAAAACCATTTTCGACCTAAAACAATAATGCCAAGATCGTAAGCATTGCACTAGTAACTAGAGGTAGATAAATCTACTCATTTAGGATTTAAAGATTCTAATGCGATATTCAGCATTAACGTTAACAAATAACTGTTTCTGCTAGTCATAAGCCATGATCATAGTCACGTCTGCGTGCCAACAGTCCCATATCGCACACCCATCGCTTTCGACCTGCGAGTTCTTGAGTAGGTACCTACGCGTTGACATTTTATACTAATTGAATTTTTGTGACTTTAGAGGCTTTTCACACGTGTCGGGTACCGGGTACCCGATGTCTAAAAGTGTGCTTAGAGGTTACAATTAGGCAAAACTTTATAATGATACTGTCTTTTGCCCGCGGCTTCGCTCGCAATAGAAAAAGACAAAAACTAGCCTATGTCACTCTCCATCCCTTCGGCTATCACCACTTAAAAAATCACACTTTCCCATTAGTTTGGATACACTTATTTATTAGAATGGATTTAAATAATACCACATAGGTTCATGTCATGAACAAGCACTACCAGTGGCGTAGTTTATGAGCATTACTCAATCATAATAGAACTATGTGTAAAGGCGCCTCTTTTCTTATTTGTAGCTCTTATGTAATGGGTGTCAATGCACTTAAATCAATGGGGTCGGACGAAAACGCATCTGTAAAATAATAATAATAAATCATTTTATTTCAGGCATCGGAGGCCCATAGTATAAAATACATAAAATAATCTTAAACAAATACACTAATACATAATATATTTAAAAAAACTAAAAGTTAATACTTATGTACACGAAGTGTCGGCGTCGTGTTTCGCTGACTGGTGTCACGTAGCTGGCCACGAAACGGGCGGAACAAAAGAGTTTTGGCCGAAGGGTGTTACCCTTCGGCCAAAACTCTTCTTTGAGGAACTTCTCGAGATGCTGCGTCGGAACACGCACCACGAACGACTTGAAGTTCGTTTGAAAGCCTGTAAAATTACAAATGTATTAAGGCGGCCGCGACTAGTCAAAATCAGATGAGACACAGGCTTAGTAGCCATGGACTAATTGAAAATAAAGTACGGTAGGCCGTACATACCGTCTACATGCCCTTATGCGTCATCATCGGGTACCCGGCTAATATCTGCGAAGGAAATAGTGTGTAAGGGCATTTACCGTGATGTTTATTTGTACTGTTAACTCTTGATGACATATTTTATTTGACTTTTCAAATTATATTTCTAAGCGTTCTCGATAAACTAGCAATTAGTTGGTACTTTTGGTAGATTAAAATGTAGAGGTGCCATATTTTTTACAAAGTTCAATGTCTTCAAAATTGTTCAACGTTCTAAGAAGTAATTCGTTTCGTGAATTGGAAAATCTGCATTCATTAGAACTGTGTAGAGGTTTTAAACCAATTATTTTTTTATTCGTTGCTTTGCATATTGTCGAACCACGAGCTGATTTAAACGGTGCTTTAGCTAAGCGAAGTTTAGTTAAAATTACCTGATCACGTACTTTGATGAACAAATAAACGATACACAATAAAACTGAGGTTGATGTTTTTTGAGCAAATTATAATCTGTTTGCGTCTTAGATTGGAGGTAAAAGTTAATCTGAACATGACTGAACTGAAGAGAAAACATGTTATTTTTCACCCTTTTTACACGACTGCCCAAAAAAAGGAGTGTTATGTTTTCAAGATTCATGTATGTATGTATGTATGTATGTATGTATGTATGTATGTATGTGAGTTTCTTTATTCCACCATAACTTCTTAATGCCTGAACCGATTTAGATGTATGATATATCGTTACAATCCGTACATAGTTCCGAGTAACATAGGCTAGTAAATATTTGGAAATTCAACCCCTGTATGTGTAAAATAGGGGATGAAAGTTTGAACGAAAATCTGTCGTTATTGATTGTAGTAAGTTACTGGAAACTTGGTGTTTACCATTTTGGACGGAGATAAAAATTTTGAAATTCAACCCCTATGTGTGTAAAATATGGGATGAAAATTTGAATGAAAATCTGTCATTATTGAAGTTAGTGACCTGAAACTTGGTGTTTACCATTTTGGACGGAGATAGAAATTTAGAAATTCAACCCCTATGTGTGGGAAATAGGGGATGAAAGTTTGAACGAAAATCTGACATTACTGTAGTTAGTGACTGGAAACTTGTGTTTAACAATGTGGACGAAAATAAAAAAAGCATGAGCTAGTATAAATTCAGAAATTCAACCCCTATGTGTGTAAAATAGGGGATGGAAGTTTGAATGAAATTCTGTCATTATTGAAGTTAGTGACTGGGTACTTGGTGTTTAACTTTTCTTGGTGAAGTGAAGGCAGTGGATACTTCTGTAGAAGCCAAAACTTACGGACAGCGGCCGAATCCAGAGTTTATACCTTCCGATCCCAATAAAACTAGAGGTATCGTCGAATTTTTGAAGATTGGTATCAGATCTAGAGTAGGTAATGTTAAGAAAAAATATTAAAGTTGGACACAGTTTAGTAAACGGTGCTATGGGAATCGTTAGAAAATTTGAATGGCCATCACTACGACGTGATCAACTCGAATCTGGAGAATTACTACAAGCCGTGTTCGTTGAATTCGACGATAAAACGATACGTGGAAATACCATCGGGCTCGGTGTCAAAATTGAAGCTAGTACAGTCGAATTCGACGCATTAAGGGGTCACGGCAAAATTGAGAGGCGC
This sequence comes from Athetis lepigone, assembly GCA_033675125.1. Lineage (NCBI taxonomy): Eukaryota > Metazoa > Arthropoda > Insecta > Lepidoptera > Noctuidae > Athetis > Athetis lepigone. The sequence continues at coordinate 7,470,668 of CM066244.1, forward strand.
ATGCTACCACTAATATTATGTTGGGCCGTGACAGTCCACAAACTACAAGGGACGACACTGGATAGAGCCGTCGTGGATCTAGGCCCTAAAATTTTTGCCAAGGGCCAAGCTTATGTCGCGTTTAGTCGCGTGAGGCAGCTAGATGGTTTGGCAATCAGTGTTCTAGATCCACGTAAGCTTTTTCACGAGCCACACGACAAAAAGTCTCTCGATGAACTACATCGCCTCAGTAACCTTTAAGAGCGCGGCGACCGATTATTTTCCATACAAACGTAATACCAAAATCATTTGCAGTTCGACCATATTTCCATCATATTATGATGATGTTTGTTGTTTTTTTTTTTTAAATTACCTAATATAAAGTTTAAACGAAATTGCATTTCGTACATTTTTACAGCTTAAATGACATGTTTTCTTAACTTCAACCAAGGTATTTCCATTGTTATAGATATAGGTAATTGTTGTTATGGCAATTTGTAACTTCCGTCTGTGCTTTTGTCTCAAACAATAGAGTCGAAATTCGAATGGAGTCGAGAGCTTTCCTTCGTATTAGAGAAATAATATTTTTTATTTCTAATGAAACCGTTATTTCAGACTGAATAGGCCCATAAATAATTACCTTAACCTAACACACACAAGTAATACATTTGTGTTAGTAATAAAACTTAAATCTATGTTAGTAGCTTTTCACTACGTTGCACTAGTCTTTGTGCACTCCGGTGGAACTTGTCCACACAAGCGTCGGAACATCACGTTCTGTGGCCAAAAGCTACTTTAGAATCCTACGAAGCGACTACATTGTTCTAGAAACGCCTTTCTCGGGAATATTTCTGGCTCAGAGTATAAAAGCATTGCCCCGACCAGAAGAAACTTAATTGTCTGGCTAAGCAGCAATAAACAGCGGTAGAGCTGAACTGCGAGATGAAAATGTCATAAAAAGAAGAAACTCAGTGTGTTTTTGATACCGACACAAATGACACGAAAACATGTGATAATTATTGTAATAAGCGACATTAAGGTACTCTGACAACCTTTGCAAAATTTTAACGGATTTTAATATGTAAGATACATCATGATTGGTTACTGTCGTGGAGCTAAATTGTTATTGTTTGTAATTAATAAAAACATCTACTTGTAAACCGACATTTGATTATGCACGAAGTAACAATATTAAAGGAACGTATCACTAAAAGGTACAAAATAAAAATAAATAATTTAAAAAATTAAAAAACACGACTGCTATGACAAAAAAGAACTAAAAGGCAAAAAACAAGATTTTTCATAGAAAATTATTGTATTACTGTTTACATTAAAAGTGAAAGTTCGCTCATTCAGTCACGGGCTCTATAATTATGAAAAAAACCAAAACTACTTGATTAACAAAACTAAAATTTTCGTCGCAGTCGGGGGACCGCCTTGCGGAATACTCAAATACTGCGGAAAGGTTCTGCCTTTTAGTTCTTTTTTGTCATAGCAGTCGTGTTTTTTAATTTTTTAAATTATTTTTTTTTTTTAAACCATTGCTGTTGTTCTAATATGTTCCTGAATAAAAACAACCGACAAAACACAAGCATAAACTTTCATTACAGAAGAGCACATTACTAGAATGCAACAGCTTCTTGGGAAAACTTGTGTATCTACTAACTTACTTTACTCCCTCTAGACTTTCTTGTCAAAACCTATTGTACCGTCTACCGATGACGTCACATAATCTCCAGCTTATTCCTGCTTATCAGTTGTTACGCAGGCGTACAGTCACGGACATCGGCATCACGTTTGTAGCACGTGCTGTAATCACGTTCGTAGAGTCACGTAACGTGTAGTCGGCCTAATTTGTTGATCGCGGGCTGCGCTCGCCTGTACCAGATTCGTTGTAATCATAATGGTTCTATGTTTTGAGCTTGGAGTGTTGTGTGATTGCATGTGTGGAATCTGGAATGTCTGATGTGGTTTTATTAAAGGAATAAATATAATAAATTGTTCTAATGGTAGTTTCAATAAAGACTAGCAAAGTACCTCACGACTTATAGTGTTAAAACAGGAGCACGCCGTCTGACGTCACTCTCAAAGTCCGATGGGTCGGCAATCTGGCACGACCGAAGAAAGATCGGCGCAGAATCAACGGCTAAAGCTTCAGCTCTAGAAATGGGGGTATCAAACTACAACATTTTTATTCCGAGCTATTTGTGGAAAATTCTTAATAGCAATATCGTCGCTTGACCAACAGGATTGCTTATGCAAAATAAAAGCGATAGCCTGCTGAGAAAAACAATACTATTTTAAAAAAAAACGGCGATGCTAATAAATGAGATACATTATAATATTATTTTAGTAAAAATAACTAGTAACAAACTTAAACAATTCCAACAACGTCAAGACACATAAATGAATAGAACAAATCGCGCCTTTCTCAAATCAAGAAAAATCTTTTTACACAAAAATTTCACTACGAAAGATTAAATAACAAAAGCGTTCACCTTAACCGTCCATTAATACCGCTGGCGCTGTAAGCAAAATAAATCGTCCTCAGTGTTGATGTCACACTAATGAACATTTTATATTTTTATACGCACCAAAAAAGCTCCGTTGAAAGACAGTACTGAGTGACAAGCATCGCTGTAGGTAAGGTGAAGGGCGTTCCTTAATGACATTCTCAGCATAATTTCTGGTGGCAGGGCTGTCAGACTCTGTTCGGACGTATTCAGCTTGTTTTGAGATATGTTTTCCTGGTAGTAACTACCGCGGACCTGATGGGAGTCGATGTATATAACTAACTTTACGGTCCTATTCATGAAGTAAGTGCTTTGCTACAAGCTCAGTGATTTATTTTAATTGTTTTTTTGTCGTTAACTTGATGTATTGATCATCCTTGTATTGCTTCCCTGGCTCACTGTTGTAGAATTTCTTTATAGTCAAACTCAAACTCTTAACAAGATATTGCTTGCAATAGTGGTTGGTCCACTCATTAATGTTTCTAAGTTATCGCCTATTGTTGCCAAGTGCCTTAAAATTAATACTTTATCCATTAATTTATTGGTCTTCGCCTAGGTCTGGTAGAAAAGGCTTAGGCTCATCTAAAACAAGTAAAGCCACTGTCTGAAGGGTGTATCCCATCTGGCCCGGTGACTTGGCCCGGTGCCGGGCCACATGGGACAAAAAAGTTTTAACTGGCCCGGTGATATGTTTACCGGGCCAGATGATACAAATCAAGTGCCATCGTCCCCGGCGAAAAGAGGATACGCCTCGTAATTTGTGAAATACTAACTATATGCATCTATGAAAGGGATTGAACTTATAAATCAAACCGCTTAGTAATAATCACTTAACTTGTGTCATAAATCTCAACTTGAAATAGAGTTCCTGTAAGCAGATTTTTCGAATTTGAACATATTAACTTCGATAATTTCGAATTCTCTAACGCATTTTTTCTAAAAAATGACCGACGGTTATTTGACCGATCATGAGCTCCATGGTTGTCTCCTGAATAAAGTCTTTGCGAAGCATGGCCTTCTTTGAATGGCATCGAGTACTTGGTATCTTATTTGCAATTTGCACTAATCTTGTTTGGTTAAAAGAGGCGTCAGTATGAAGCGCTTTTAAAATGTCGATCATATTGGGCTGCTATTTTTTAATTGTTTTGTTAAGTTTACTGTGCCACGCTTCCAGTGCATTTGTCGTACGGTGGCGTTGTCCGAAATCGCACCACACGTTTATAAAATCATGACGCCACCATTGTTTTAACATAAAATAACGAAATATCTTGCTGTTTTCATCATACGGACTTTGAGCAGCCACATACCACCAGTCGCTTTTGTGGGAGAATGGGTAGTACAGCACTGAGGGCTACTAGTGTACGGGTGGTTTTTAACTTAGTTGTAACTCCTTCCCTTTCTTTTTGTTTCATGTGTAAAATGATTAATAAACGTTACTGTTCAACAGTGGGCTCAAAAAAAATGTCTCTTTTAAAGCACACCATTCTGCCCTTCGCGCGAAAAAGGAACAACGGCAGAATGCGTTAGAGAATTCTGAAATTATCGAAGTTAATATGTTCAAATTCAAAAATCTGCTTACAGGAAGTCTATTTCAAGTTGAGATTTTTTTTTTTTTTTTTTTTTTTGGTGAGTGGGAAATCATCCCATGACTGCTCCCGTCCTGGGTGCGACGGGAGGGCGTGTCAGACTCTTACTGACTAAAACCCACTCATGTTCCTTCGATTGCCCTTTATGTTCCAGGGTCACGGTAACCACTATAAACATTCCGCAACCCCGGCAGGCGTTGGCCCTGTTGGGCCCCTTCCTGTGCTGACTCCTTCTCTTTGAGGCGCGCGTGGAACAAAACGCGCCGTCTACGCGGTCCTGGTCCTAGCCGGGCGGCGAGCTACCCATCGCTCGCCATCCGCAGAACCGCGCCTACGGTGGCCGGTAGTCGTCTTGCGACTCTCGACGTCTTCGCCTGGGTCTTAGTCCGGGGCGAGAGGCTCGTCGTTGCCTCTCGCGCGCCGCCGCTTCCTTCACTAGCATAACTGCTTCGCAGAAGGAGGCGACGGCATCCCATTCCGTCTCGCCCCGAAGCATGGCCTGAACCAGCGCCGGGCGCGAGAGGTCACCGCCGCCGATCGCCTCTACGAGGACACGTCGATGCTCCGCCCATGCGCGGCACACCTCGACTGTGTGCTCGACCGTGTCCTCCAGGCGACCGTTACTGCAGTGGTGACACCCAGGCGTCGCTTCCGCCCGAATCCGACACAGGAACCTCCCGAACTGACCATGTCCGGTGAGGACCTGTGTCAAGCGAAACGTGAGAGTGCCATGACGCCTCTCCAGCCACTCCTCAAAGAGGGGTCTTACCGCCGCTATAACGGCGTGCCCAGCACTAGGTTGCGACAGTCGTTGTCTCCATTCCGCCATGAGATCTCGCCGGAGCTCCGTGAGCCGTGCCGCGATAACCCGCGGCATCGGGACTTCACCCCGGCGTTGCACTTCCACGCGCCACTCGTACGTGTGTGCAAGGACTGTTGCCTCCAGATCCCACGGCGGGACGCCGGCAAGGAGGCATGCCGCCTCACAGGAGACCGTGCGGTATCCCCGCACCATGCGAATGGCCATGACCCTCTGGGACGCCCTCAGAAGTCGGGCCGGAGCCGCGGCTAGATTGGGCGCCCACACCGGAGCCCCGTAGAGGGCCATGGACCGCACGATCCCCGTGTAGAGCCTCCGGCAGGAGGCGTTTGGGCCACCGAGATTGGGCAGGAGCCGCTTGAGGGCAGCTCCGGCCTTCGCCAGTTTGGGGCCCAAACGTCGGAAGTGCTCCGTAAAGTTCCATCGGTTGTCGAGGACAAGTCCCAGGTACTTTATCGTCGACTTGACACCGATGTGAACCCCTCCTACCGTTATCTGAGACCCCGGAGGTGGCCGGTGCCGAGGGCCATGAAAACACATGGCCTCGGACTTGTGCAGGGCCACCTCAAGTCCCAGTTGCCGGATCCTATCCACGACTGTCGCAACACCACTCGACATCAAGTCGGCCGCCGCCTGGAACGACCCTCCCTGCGCTAGGACTAGCGTGTCGTCAGCGTAGCACACTACGCTGACGCCTTCGGGAAGGTCGGCGCGCAGCACCCAGTCGTACCGATGTCCCACAGAAGCGGCCCCAAGACCGATCCCTGTGGAACACCGCACGACATCCCTCGTCGACTCCACACTCCCTCGTGACCGGGGTAGATGACGGCCCTGTCCGTCAGATAGGCCTCGACCACACGACAGAGGTAGGCAGGCATCCGGTGATACCGGAGTGCCGCCCCTATGCACCCCCAAGGCAGGGTATTGAAGGCGTTGGCGATGTCGAGAGACACCGCCAAGACGACCCTGCCCTGTGCTACCGCATCCCCTGTCGTGAGGGCCCGTACGCGCATGATGGCGTCCACCGTGGAGCGTCCTCTGCGGAAGCCGTACTGACCGTCCGCCAGATCCGGCCCCACCCGCATCAGCCGCTCGACGAGGCGGCCCGCAATCACTCTCTCCAAGAGCTTTGCCGCCTCGTCGAGCAAAACGATGGGCCGGTACGCGGACGGGGAGTCCGCAGGACGCCCCGGCTTCGGTATGAGGACCAGCTTCCCTGTCTTCCAACGAAGTGGGAACCGGCCCTCCTCCAAGCATGCGCTAAAGAGCCCCCTTAGTCGAGGCCCGAGAGCCCCTAAGGCCAGGACCCAGGCCTTCCCTGGTAGGCCGTCGGGTCCTGGGGCGGTGTTCTTGGCCCTAAGCCTTAGCACCGCCACTCCCAGTTCTACCTCGGTCACCTCTGGAACGTCGTCGTCGTCGCCGTCGCGGTCCGCATCGGACACCGCCGGTGGCGGAGCCATGAGCGGGGGAGAAAACTCCCCCCGCGAAGGGAACAGAGCGCTCACAACACCCTCTACGACCTGGGGCCGGAGACTCTGCGTCAGCGGGGGGCCCGCGGTACGGAGCTTGCCCCGCACCGCCAAGTAGGGGCGCCCCCACGGATCTCTGTCCAGAGTCCCCAGCGTCTCTTGGCGGGCCGAAGCTTTGGCCCGCAATATCTCCAGTCGGAGGGCTTCCTTCGCCGCTCTGTACCCCTCGTACAGCTCCGCCTCAATGGCATCCGCATCCACAGGGCGGATACGGAGCCTGCGGTGTCTGGTGTACGGGCGTCGCGCAGCCACGCACGCCTCACGTAGTGACGTGATTTGCGGCGACCACCAGTACACCTGGCGCTGACCCCTTCCAGGCTGAACCCGGGGCATTGCCATGTCACAGATCTCGGACATGGCCTCCTGGAACCACCCAGCCTCGGCATTGATGTCGGCAGGCCTGTCCGGTGATGACACCCAGGCCTGCACTATCGAGGCTTCCAGGAGAAGCTCCCGGTCCAGCTGCTTCAGCGCCCAACGCGGACCGCTTGGGGTCCGTCGGACCGGCGCAGCGGAGGTCTGGGCGGAGACGTCAAACCGGATGTACCGGTGGTCGGAGAACGTCTCCACCTCCTCCATTACGCGCCAGTCAACGACACGCGGTGACAGAGCGGGGCTGGCGAACGAGATGTCCACCACCGACTCACCCCGCATCCGCACACACGTGGGGACGGAACCCTGGTTCAGCACGACTAGGCCCGCCTCTAGGGCCCAGTTTTCCACCATTCTGCCCCGTGCATCAGTGTATCGGGAGCCCCAAGCCAAGTTCTTGGCATTGAAGTCCCCGAGAACGAGCACGGGGAGGGTTCGGAACCCGGCGACGACGACGCTCAGCTCCATAAGGGAGTTGCGGAGTTCGACGAGGGATCGGCTCGGGGAGAGATAGACGCCTACAACGGCGATCTCCCCGAACCGTGCCGCAACGCACCCCTGTGCCCTCTTGACGCCTTCGAGGGCTGGGGTACCGGCGGCGGCCGACGAGATGATGGTCACCGAGCCGCTCAGGTCCTCCACCCAAGAATCCCTGGGCGGGACAAAGTACGGCTCGGAGACCACGGCGATGTTGATCGACCACTGCGCCATGCTCTGGAGCAACAGATCCTGAGCGGCGGCGCAGTGGTTGATGTTCGCCTGTACGAGGCGCAATGGGGCCATTATTGGCACTCCATTGCGGCCTCAGTAGTCGCGGCTGCAGCAACAGACGCGGCAGCGGCGGGGACGGCGGGAGCAGCGGCGGCCGCGGGAGCGGCGGCAGCAGCGGGGGCAGCAGCGGGAGCAGCGGCAGAGGGCTTCCTGCCCCTGCCCCTGGTCCTGGCGGGTGGGGCGCAAGCCTTGCCCCCAGCCCGGTGATCGGCCGGCTTGCCAGCCGCCGCACATATGGAACATTGCGGCGCGGCGGTACACGAGCCGGCCTTGTGACCGGGCTGACCGCAGCGGAAGCAATCGGCGCTGCGGTCCACCTCCGAGGTGCAGCGGACACCGACATGGTGTCCGACTTGGCATCTGTAACACCTCAGAGGTCTGGGCTCCAGCAGCTTCACCTGCGCCGAAGCCCAGCCTCCCACCAGTAACCTACTGCTGCTGCGGCCCTCCCCCGCAATGGCTTTAGCCGCCGGAACGGGGCAGCTCACGGTGACCGCTCCAGTCCCGGAGCGGTCAGGGCGGATGGTGCCTACGCGCACGTCGCCAGCGGGACAGCCCCCCGCTTTGGCGACGGCGGCCACCAACTCCTCCCCCGTGACAGAGTCGTCCAGGCCTGTGATGCGCATGTCAATGCGCATGGTAGGCCTGGAGACTCGTACCTCCTCGGCAGAAAGCGACGCCCTCAACTTTTCGGCCAGAGCATCGGCGACGGGGCCGCTAGCAGCCCCAGGGACTTCCAGCATGCGGGCTCCGGTAGCCGTCACCCGCAGTCGCAGTCCCTCCGTCACGCCGAGCTCGGCCAAGTTGACCGCTGCTTTCGCTTTGGTCAGTACCGCCCCGTAGGTAACACCTTTTTTCTCCGCGTCCGGCTGCAGGGTGACTACCACCGCTGCAGACTTAGGGGCGCGGAGCCTGGCCGCAAGGCTATTCGCCTTGCGGCGCTCCCTCTGCCGTTGCCGCTTCCTTGTTGCCCTGGCCGCCTTGGCCGCCTTCCTCTTCTCCCCGGCCACTTGCCAGCGGCCGGCGTCGGTCGGAGGCTCGGCAGCCGAAGAGGGAGGGGGCGGCGGTGGGGCACGTTGTGCAGCTGCACTCGCTGCAGGTGTCCCCACCGCTTTGGGCTTCGCCGCCTTGCCCCTACTGGGCGTTGCGGACTTACTCTTAGCCTGCTCTGGCGCGGCGGCACGCCTCGACGTACCCGCCGCAGGAGTCGCGGCCACAGCGGCAAAAGATGCCGCTGGCCGTGCTGTTGTTGATGCCGCCGGGACCGGGCGACTGGCCGCGAGTGGGGGCCGGAGAACTCTCCCTTCCAGCACCGAAAACCGGCGCTGGAAGTCCGCCATGCTCTGCACCAGGCTCTGGAGCAGTTCCCGGTCAGGGTTGGTGGCCTGACCTGTGGGAGGTACGTCTCCCCGGAGCCTGGCCAGTTCCGCGTGCAGCTTTCGGTTCTCCTCCTGGAGAGCCTCAATAGCGGCCCGCATAGCAGCCATCTCCTGTCCCGACGACGCCGACGCCTCCGCATTCGCCGCTGCCAAAATGTCGGCGGTGGCATCGGTGGCCCTGTCCTTGGAGCCCTTCTTCTTCTTCAGGGCCACGGACACCAACGCCGATGTCACCACCTCCGCCAATCCTTCCGGCCTGGAGCTCCCCGCGGCGGTGGATGCGCCCTGAGCCTGCGCGGAAGCCGCTCCGGGGTGACGCCCCTTCGCGGCGAGCCTTTCGGCTCGCCGAGCTGCCTCCTGCGCGGGGAGCTTGCGCCCCCCTCCTCCTACACGGCCCGCACCCGGCCAACTGGTGGGGATTTTGGGGGCCGGTGCCGCCGCTTCGCTGTCGGAGGACGACGAGGCGCCCTCCGACACCGCCCGCTTCCGGCTGCGGTCCCTCCTACCACGGATCGAGCTGCCAGAGCTCGATCCCTCCGAGTCCGAGCCACCAGGGCTCGACCCCAACGCCGCGTCGGTCTCCGACCGCGGTTCTCCCTTCCTACCGTTCTTTTTAAAAAATTTTGTAAGGTCTGTCATAGTAAGTCCCACGAGTATGGGGGATTTAAGAAGTACACCCAGGATAACCCCCTGTACCTGGGCAAGTGTACATTTATAACCCAACCAGAGAGTCCACCGGTTCCCTGGCTGGGGGTGCGCTAGAGACTGATGCGCCGTCCACAAATAGACGACACTACTCCTCAGCCATTCGTACCTTCGCCACACACCAGAACTTGGTATTAGAGGTAATTTTTTATAGAGGTTGTCTTCCTCGCGGCCCGGGCGGTTAAGCCAAGGCCCTCGACCCCCGTCGAAAGTCAGAGACATGACCGTAACAGTCTTCGGGGCTACGAGATCAACGGGGGCAGCTAGGGGTGACGACCCCCAGCTGCCTGCTCTGCGGCAGGGTGAGTGCACGCAGAGCCCGTTCCCCGACTCCAACACACACTGCCCTCTGCTACTCAGAGGGACAGGTGGTGGAGTCCTCCGCGACAGAAGATTCGAAAGTGTGCAACGAGACCCCACAGGCACAGCGTACCGTGGCGAGTCGTTGCACACCTCCCGGGGTGCACCGTCCCTCGGACTGGCCTTCGCCCCGGACGGATCCATAAGCGAACTCCAGCCCTCGGGCACACGAGGAGGTTTTCTGTCCATGCACCCCTTCAAGTTGAGATTTATAACACAAGTTGATATATCGCGTTATTCACAATAAAAAGTGATTATTACTAAGCGGTTTGATTTATAAGTTCAATCCCTTTCATAGATGCATATAGTTAGTATTTCACAAATTACGAGGCGTATCCTCTTTTCGCCCCTTACCGGGGACGATGGCACTTGATTTGTATCATCTGGCCCGGTAAACATATCACCGGGCCAGTTAAAACTTTTTTTTCCCATGTGGCCCGGTACCGGGCCACGTCACCGGGCCAGATGGGATACACTCCTGTCTGAATACCTAAAAAAGATTTTCATATAACGTTAATTTTTCAGTTTAGTCTAATTTAACACTAGCTTTTGCCTGCAATATGGCTGAAACATACGTAAATACATAATATCTTCGAACTTGTAACTTTTACTTGGCCAAAGCAATTTCATTGAAAAATCTGCATATGTTAAAAGCAAATTCAGATGCTTCCTCCAATTTACTCTAAATATTACTTATTTAATCTAGCAACCCTAACTAGATGAGTCTAAACGGCTATAGTAGGTACTGAGTTTCCTGTTTTATGATTAATGTTTCCGTCCTTTCAACACTATAGAAAGTACGAATCAATTTGTATATTAAGTGTGGCTGGAAGTAGTAAATACGTTATTAGTAAAGGTTCTTTAAATTTATTAGTACATATTTTAACTGGTATTTCGTTATGGTCCATTTTTTATTAACACGTGAGTATGGTGTAGAAGTAATTTAAGTCGATCGACTTTTATACTATGAATACTTGCATTTCATACAATATTTATATAATTTTGAGACTTTTGTGGATCTAAAACATTTATGGGTTTAATCATATGAAATTTCTCAGTTTAACTCTAGGCTTCGTTATGCCAAGATGGTTTTCATTCGTAGATTTTTAATAGCAACTAACTTTGCTAGTTGGAAACGAGAAATCAGTAAGTGAAAAATCTATAGGCAGCTGCTTAATGTAACTCAGTATTTAGATGCACCTGGTATGACTGTGATTCATCTCTGACATAGTTGGGAAAAAAGCTAGGTAGATCTTCTTCTTCTACCTCCTCGTCACGTTACTCGGGGTCGGTTTTCCTAATCATGAGGCGCCATTTGCTCTGCTGGTACGCATCGTCCGTGGATAGGCGTAACTCCTTCATGTTCCTTCGGACATTCGCGAGAAGTGAGGGCCTACCTCTTCTTATTTTTTACTTAGCCATGGAAAAACACTTCTTTTCCATGCGATCATCGGGTCGAAAAAGCTAGGTAGATGATAAATTTCAATTTTCTTTTTTCTCTTACACTCCTAAAAACAATATTGAACCGATTTTTTCCAGCCTTGCTTTAAATATAACCAAAACAAATTTATGTAACAGACCGTCTGCCATTTTGTATTTTTTACCGGGTTTTAACACTATTCGATTTTTATACCTAGCACATTTTATCGCGGAAAAATATAACCTTTTCACGATTAAGCTGGTCCGCTAAAACCAAACATACTTGAATTAAATAAATACCAATACTGTTTTCTTTTGTATATTTGTTATCCATTTTAAACGCCTATTCTACGCCAATTCTATTTGTTCTACCATTTTTTGTTTAACGAACGATACAACTATATTTTGTATTTCCGTTTCATTTGTTCCGCACGAAATACATGAAAATACACTTTAGTACTTCGTGAAACAAATTGTAAGTACGTGAAGTGTTATTTAAGCACAACGTGTTTAAATTATACTTACACGGTGATTGTAGAGTTTAAAGGGAGGAATTTTCATGAGCACTTATTGTTTTACCATTTTGGAAGATAGACTTTCTTTGTAACATTTTGTCACACATTTTTTTCTTTTAGAATATTGTTATATTTATACAAAAATCACTTTCCTGCAAAATCTTTAAATAGAAAGTAAATTTCTTCTAAAAAAATGATGTAAATACAAAATTGCACTATCGTCTTAAAGACAATCAATGTCAAAAATATACATTCTGTGATTAAATTAGGGTGAGATCTCATCTCAACTTTAATTGTTAAAAGTTATTTTGATTTTTTCACTGCTTTTCCTTATAAAACCTGTAGTACTTATTAATGCTAATATTTAAAAGCTGACAAGATTTTTATTTATCAAATGTATTAAATAAATAACAAAGCTTCAGCTTTTTTATAAATTTTTAATTACATTTTCAAATTGACTTGCTTTCGCCAATTCAAAAGCTTCATTCAATGGTTAATTTAAAGATTTTGAGTTTGAGTTTGTTAAAACGGAAATGTTTCAAAGAAACAGTTATTCCAGACTTTTTTTAATTTGTTTACTATGTGAACGTGTAACAACTTTTACGATCGATTTGAAGTTATCCAATTAGGAGGAGTCCAGACGGAATGTTATAATTATGAACACTTTTAAAGGACTCTTCCGCTGATGGTTTGTTTACAACCATATAACTTTATTAGCTTTAAATGTGTGCGTAATTACTGATTAAGGGACTTTTACATTGATTTCTTCATCGATTTAGTTTGAATAAATTTATAAGGCTAGGTTGTAATTTTGCATATTTTTGCCCTATAATGCCCTAGGTTGACTGGAAGAGATTTCTTCTAGAGATTACAGTTAAAACAAATTACAGTTAAGTTCTCTGTTAAACAGTTATGTGCAATAAAGTATATATTATTATTTTTTAAACACATTATTTACATTTTTAAATATTAATATAAAAAAAATAAAAACATTTAAAAATATAAAAAATAGTATCCCACCGGCATCGGGAACAGGATCTAAGCAACCAGTGGTCAGGGCTCTAGAGAGAGGAACCTCCGGACAATGCGCGCCGTGTCCAGGAGCACTGCTTTCTGCACCATACCCTTGATCCAGCCGCCTAGCGAGAGCCTTCTCAGATGTTGATCGAGGCTCTTCGCTATTATGCCATTGGCCGTCACGACTATCGGCACAATGATTGCTGAATCCATATCCCACATTTCGACAACCTCGCGAGCCAAGTCAAGATACTTAGTCTGCTTATCCTTCTCGGCCTTCACGAGGTTCTCGTCATGCGGGACGGCTATGTCAACAATCAATATAAATATTATTATTATTATTATTTTTTGGAAGTGTGTTTTTTCTAATATTTGTTTAACAGAGGAACATTGGTAGGCAATAGATAAGAAATAAATAGGCAATTTTTAATTTACATATTTTTTTGAACTTAGCACCACATCACATTACAGTTTTTATATCTTTTTTTACAAGGGTCGATTGTTTTCATTAGTCTTGCAGAATAATACTTTTTTTTATTATGAAATGTAGATTAGTGAGATTTTGACAAAAGTGTTCAATACATTTTATTAATACTTGTCCTGACTAACTGACTCACCGATCCATAAATACAGACCCTATATCGCTGAGAATTAACGGTTCTATAGTAGTTAGTAAAGCAAATGGTGTATCAAGTAACAGAAAGTTATTATTGTTTCCTCAACAAGTGTAATATTTTATAATTATGAATAATGTCTTTTAAAAATTAGCAGCCACCATTTAACCTTTTAACAACCAACCGACAGCCGGCTGTCGCGCTGCTATTGTCTTTCTATTGTGTCTAGAATCACATGTGTTCGAAGGTTTAATAAAATAAGAACGACATATTATATTATTATCTACAATTATACTTATGTACACGCTTCTCAAGAGTGACGTAAGAGTCAAGTTGCAGCGTAAATAAACCATCATAAACATTGGAGAACCCGTTTAGAAAACATTTTGTAAACAAATTCTACTGCATGTCATGCTCTTATTACCACTAAATAATAATATGAATAGCATCGTATGTGTTCATTGCCGTTTTATGTGGAAAAGAACTTTATGGCTATTATAAATAATTCAGGCGTTTATTTTGTTTATATTAAGTTTTGTTATTATCAAAATGCTGTCTTTTGTAGCCACTGTTTTTATTTTTAAAGCAGTTTGTTTTATTATGTAGTAATATTTCTTTGTTTTTTTCTAATGAAGAACATTTTGACTGTCTCTTGGTTTTATAAAGTTGTGCAAACATACAATGGTGTTGACACAAAGCCATTTTATGCTAAGGACATGCTTATAACAGTATTTGTTCGTCAGAGTGATGTTTAACTCAAATTATGTGGCTTGGTGCCTTTTAAATTTTCAAGCGCAATACATTGAGTTTGTCTTCGTCAGCGTTTTTGCAATAATTCTTTGATTTGCGAGTTGTAGTCTTGTCTTGTCAACATGATTAAGGCCTTTTTGTCACCAACAAAAGGATTAATGATTTTAGAAAAAAAAATTGTAGCTGCTTAAGTCTGGCTTATGGATATGGATTTCTCATTGTACGAAAATATGCTCACACAAATGTAACATTTAGATCGGCTTAGACAAGTCACTACTCATATTATGTTAAATTAAAGTAGGAGCTTTCCTATTCACTTAAACCCAGAAACAAGAAGATTAAAATTCTAGAATGTACGACGGCAGAAATAAAAGTTGGAATTCAATGCTGAACAATTTTATAGCAACCGTAGAGACATTCTGTTCTAGATGAAAGAAAACTGAAATTTACAACTACGAGAAACGATATGGTCGATTGTATGAATCCCTAGAGAGAATACGAATTCGATTCGTACACCACTTACTGAAATGAATGTTGCATAAAGCCAACAGCTGAAATTAGAATCAATCGATGGATTTCCCTGCCTTTTGTTGTCTCAACTCATTTTATATTAGTGAGATCGTAATTTTGAAATCATCGTGAGTGTTATGTCATTGGTACGAATGATTCTATTTCAGGTTAAAAAATTAAGACAGTATTTGTTATTTTTGATAAAGCGTGCGTTTGTGATTAGTTGTTTTAGACTATTGCAATCTTAATTATAAACTAAACTTGAAAAAGACCAGAATTCAAATATTTTTACAATAAAATACTATCCATTAAAGTTATCAAGTAAAATTACCTTAGCTATTTGAAAAATACAGTAGTTAAAAATAATATCTCAATATCAAAAACTTGTCAATGTGAAAGTAAATTAGGACCTAGGACGAGTTTCACCAAACTTTTATAGGTAGTAAAATGTTGGAATAAGTTGAACTTTTTACTGCTCCTAGTTTTGACAGAAAACCAAAGTTACTGACATAGCCAATCGATTCATCAAACTAGTTTCTGGTTTCTGCAATGATTACCATGCTTAGTAGGCTTGCGTATTGTGGCACGTCCCCCGGCCAGATAAAGCGACGATCTGTGTAGAGCAAGAAGCAACCAGACAAATGATGCAAGCATCCAAAGATCAGGTCAAGTGAAGCGTTTTAGAGAGAAATATATCATCTGTACCGCAAGCTTTGTTTTCGTTCGAAAACTGACACTTAATATTCTAAACAAATTGTGATTGAGAGAGTAAACTGTAATTAAAAAAAAATGTTAATATTTCCTGTGAATTGGTTGTCGGCACCTGGATCGTTATTGTAAGGACGCACATAATGTGAGTTTCTACATAATCCTTCTTATATTATAATATATCTGCCAAACGACATAATAATCACTTCAATGATAATATTATCTTTCATCAATTAAACTGATAATCTCAATTAATTAATTCACATTACACACCTAACAATCCAATTACAATGGAATCAGAACAAACTCAATAGAACTAAGCTCAAGCGAACATTGCGAGTACTAGGATAACATGCTCATTTAGACAATAGGCGACTTCAGTTCTGAGCCGCGGCAATAGATGGTCCAATTTGCCTCTCCGTAATCGAGCGTTGAATGGACCATGCGCCATGAAATTAGATCATCGTGCCGCTTTATTTAAAATGTAATGTTTTTGTATTACCTGTGTGTGTCGCGTGGAATAAGGTGGAAGGATATTAAGAGTAACATCTCCTGCGTTGTTATGTTCTCCTGGTACTCTGGGATTTGTATTTCTATGGTTTTGTTTGTTATTAAAATGTTCTTTCTTCAGTTTTGTAACTTAGGTTTATTTTTAGTGGAATAAAAAATCTTTATCTATTTTTATGAGAAACAGTAGCGTGTATAATAAATATTCTGTAAAGATGGTGAAAGCTTGAACTCATCTTTAATATGTAGTGAAAAAAAATGCATCTCATCTCACACTCACCAAGGAAGATATTTCAAATCAAAATAAAATCTACTAGAGGAACCATACCAGCTTCGCTATTAGTGTGAAAACAGATACTATCATAATAAATTCGATCGCCTTTTGATACAGGGAAAGACGAATATGTTACAAATTGTAACAATTTAACTTTAAATGTAAAGTTATTTGAATCACACTCAGAGCTAATCATTTCAAATTCAAACGAAAGGTGGAAAAGCGAAAGTTTTATTCGACCTTCGGGTATAATCGCTCCAATTTTTATGTACGCCCTGATAATGACCCAGCATAAATAATCACACTTTTTGACTTGCTAATTTATGCCAAACACAAATATCGACAATGGAGCACTAATAACTGGATTCAATGTTTTGAATTGTAAAACTTGTTAAGCGCAATTGGACGTGAACACGTTTCAATAATTCTATGAAAGTGAAATGATTGCTGACAATAAAAACTTTTCTTACTCTTTCTTATGTAAGTCCTAGGTACGTCCTTCAGACGTATTCTCTAAAGGTCATGCTGGGTCATAATAATAATGTATGAAGAAGGAAAACTTGATTGAAAATCTAAACTCGGACTCAAAATCATATTATTCAGATAAACCATTTAGAAATACTGTTTTACTAACAAGAAGTTCAAACTAATTATTACTTATTCCAAAGCAACAGTTTTTATAGAGAAGAATGACCAAGAACACCAATAACACTATTAAAGTCAAACCTGTGAGAATAATAACACATAAATTTTCAAAACAATTTAAAATTGAAACAGTTACGGCAATTTTTATTTTTATTTTATTTTATTGGGAGGTGACCAGTTCTTACCAAGCGATTTGATTGACACCATTTCACCCAAAAAATTTCACCCAAAAATATTTAGAAGGGCACTGAATGGTTCTACACATGCGCCATTATGAATAAGATATTTGAGCAAACGCTTAGTAAATTTAACTTGAGACTAAAAACACTCAGTACACATAAGTCTAGTCGGAATTATCAGGGCACTGTGTCATTAAAAATTCAGTTTTTAAACTACTACTCATTAAAACAGACAAGGTTTAACATCAAATAATTAGTATTTGTTTGTAGATTTACTAAGTAAGAACTATTTATAGAAAACAAAGCTTACTAATGAGATAAGTTAAATACCTACCTTGCCTCGTCAAAACCAATAACTTCTAATTAGAAGAATTGTATTTGCACCCAAACGGCTCAGGCTTCAAACTAAATATTTATTGATGTCAAAGTAATTATTTAATATTTTTGAAAAGAAAAATATTTAATATTAGAAACAGTATTTACAAAAATGTGCGTTATTGGTTCCACTAAAGCCGCCCGAATATTTGCACCCTTGACTGGACAACAAACAAATAATATAGGGGTACCGTAAATAATATTAATTAAATACTTTCCCACAAAAATTCACGACGAAAACTATTTTATTAAATTCCGTGACCCCACATAAATAAGGCGGGCCAATCACGTTTCGCATCGCAACAAGAGCAAAACAACTGGCCCAATTAAAATTGACACAGACAGCTTCCAGAAGGTGTCGCCGTTCGCATCACTCGCACGCGATCTCAGAAACGACGCCTGCTAATCGATACCATTAATTTTATTCTGTCGGATGTTGTTTGCTCAGAAAATATTCACCAGCATTTTTAATGAACTAAATCTGCCGATACCATTCACAAACACAAACGAATGATCAAAACACAGTTCACCCTCTACACTCCTGAAGTCCTGCTACACATTTAACTAAACATATAATTTGAATACACTATTAACATCTCTAATTAGAGAGTCCAAACATTTTTAGAAAATGTGTTCGAAACAAATTGTCCAAGTAATAGCATTTAAAATGTAAATTCTGAAAGGGGTAGATAAGTTTTGTGTGGGGTGCGTAATTAAAAGAGACGCGTCGTGCGACAGTCGTGAGGTGCATGGTGTCTTATCGGTTGGGTTTTAATTTGAGGCTGGCATGAGACACGCGAGCCGATCACGCGACGGAAAGCATCGACGAGGGTACAACACTACGCGCGCTTTTTAAAATTATTTCTTTTATATCATTATCGAATGCTTCCAACGCTAGCTTTGTGCGGCGTATCGATTTAAAAATAATTATTTGGAATATTCGATCGCACGGTGCAGGCCGATGACACTTTAAATAAAAAAGCATGTAACGACTGAGTAAGCATAGTTTATCAATCAGTCTAAAGAACACACAGGGGAACCCTTTTGTTTTTTTTTACAGTCGGGACAAAGCAAACTTAGGAAATGAGATTTCACGTAACAGTTTTTTGGAACAAAGTGCTGGTTGCGTGTCGGATTGTAAATAATTAGCTCATTCAGCCGCACCTATAGAGTCGCCGCCATTGTTTGTTTTTTTAACACAAGAAAATTTGGAAAAAAGTACCCATGTCTTCCTTAAAAAAGATGTTTAAGTTGAAGCAGTTGTCGTCAGGTTATTCGTTACTTCCGTAAATTAGTTATTAATGCAATTATACATAACTGGACAAATTTATGTTATAATATTTAGGGATTCATAAAAAAATATCATAATAATATAAAAACGCTTAGTTTGTAAAATTTTTGTCGCTCTTATTGCCTAATAAATTATTAAGCTCTAATTATACAACTTTATGGTTAAGTATTACCTAATATTATGAAACCTAGTGGTGAGTTGATTTTCTTTTAAATAACTTTATTTTAAAATGATGATATTGTCTAAATGTCGTTCGATGTTTTGATGATGTATCATTTTGATATGAAGTTGTTAAAAAAGGTCGATAAAGACATTGAGCTATTAAAATGAACTGCGTCTTTGAATTGTGGTGTTAAACAACTTTACCTGAACATAATTCTACCAAAATCAAATAACAACAAAAACGTTCATTTAAATTCACAATAGTTTTGTGAACCTAATAAGAACCTATTAGTTGACTTCAAAGTTAATCACAATTTAGTACTATTGCCAAGAATTTCGTACAATTTATAGATTGGAACTTGAATGTTTCTAATTCCATCATTATTGGAGATTCACTATTGTGAGTGCGAAAGTGTGACAAGTTTGGTAATACACACATCAAAAGTGTCTAGGGATATTTCAAGTAAACCTAAATTACTAAAATTCTATTAACTTTTTGTTAAAACATGTACACATTAAAATAAACCTTGTTTAATAGACTATTTAATCTGATAATAAACTTTTAGATAAAGTTAAATTTAAAAAAAACTTAGAAGAAGAGGAAAAACTCAAACAAAATTTCAATCTTAACTTTATTTTTGAAACATCAAAACTTAAACAAAACAACATTTTTTTTTATAAAAGTTCTTGAAAACTTAAAATTAATATTCCGTGGATCCACCTAAGACTCTCCTGACACATCTGCAGCGGTTCTGCATACTCAAAACAAGGGTGTCAATATCCTGTTGTGGAATACTGTTCCATGATTGCCGTTTCTGAAGCCATGAAGACCAGTCAGAGCGTTATATCCAGGCTTTGGTCATGTTATCGTGTCACGGAGGAAGTGGTGGAACGGCACCGAGGACCTCAACGCATTACAACACATGTACAGGACCGATTCATAGTAAATGCTGCACGAAGTCAACTAAATGCAGCGGCGATGCAATTGGTTCAAAGGCTACAGAGAGAGTATGGTTTGCTGGTAAGCGGTCAAACTTTGAGAAGGCGACTGCATGAAGTCAATCTACGTGCTCATAGGCCATTTTGGGTATCAGCACTAAGGAGAGGTAATCGAGGATGAAGATTACAATGGGCTATTGCACACGAAAACTAGAACCATTCTCAATGGTCACTTGTGCTTTTCACTGATGAATCTAGGTTTGGATTTCATCCTGATTCGCGAAGAGTACGCGTTTGGAGAAAACCTGGACGTTGGAATCGACTGCAGCACCCACAACAAGTTCATGCATATTAAGGTGGCACGATTATGGTTTGGGCAGGAATTCGTCTCGGCGGTAGAACGGGCCTCGTTTGGATACAAGGCAATATGACTGCTCGAAAATACCGAGATGAGGTGCTAGAGCCTGTAATCTTGCCCCACAAACAGCAAATGGAACAAAATTTCCAGCTAATGCACGACAATGCCCGACCACATACGGCGCGTATTGTTACAAGTTGGTTACAACAGCATGTTATCCAAGCTTTAGACCGGCCTGCACAATCCCCTGACTTAAATCCTATTGAGCATGCCTGGAATATGCTTCAGAGGAGAGCTCGTAGGAATTTCCCTGTTGATATTGTGCATCAAAACCAGCTTTTCTTGCATCTTAGCAGGATTTGGGACAGTACTCCACAACAGGATATTGACACCCTTGTTTTGAGTATGCAGAACCGCTCCAGATGTGTCAGGAGAGTCTTAGGTGGATCCACGAATTATTAATTTTAAGTTTTCAACAATTTTTATAAAAAAATTTGTTTTGTTGTTTAGGTTTTGAAATTTCAAAAATAAAGTTAAATTGAAATTTTGTTGAGTTTTTCCTCTTCTTCTAAGTTTTTTTTTAATTTAACTTTATCTAAAAGTTTATTATCAGATTAGATAGGCAATTAAACAAGGTTTATTTTAAAGTGTAGGTGTCTTAACAAAAAGTTAATAGAATTTTAGTTATTTAGGTTTAATTAAAATATCCCTAGACACTTTTGATGTGTGTATTTTGATTCTCATTTGTAGATTACTATTGACATGATAGTAATTAACAGTAATTCAAAATATGAATATGAATTCGTTAAACCTAACATATAGTTCAATACTTATTCATATTGTTGATATGTGAATGAATTATATGTCACTAGCTGACATTAAATTAAATAGGCAAAGGTCTCTTAACATACAGAGGAGGCACGAGCATTGACCACCACTTTTGCTTAATGTGGATTGTCGCCCGACTGTTTTTATACAATCCAACTGTCAAAAAATATTTCTTCAGACATTTACCAGTCATAAAAGTTTTCTTTACTGGCGTTTATGTCTTTCAGTTCTTGATATTCGTCATTAGGAGATTGAGTCTAGATGACAGTTGCATTAGGTTATACATTTATATTAGGTGTTTTATGTATTTTATTATATTCATAGGCACTACACAACACTTTTGGGGTTGGCTTCCAGTCTAAATAGAAGGATATTCAGCTGAATACCAGTATTGTATGATGAATGACTACTTATTGGAGCTCTCAAACTCCAGAAACCACCGAAATTATACCCCTAGCGCTACAGTCGGGAGTGCAACAACAAGAAGATGCAATCTGCAAGCTAACACAAAAAAAAACAGTGTTCAATTCTAGAATAGAATCCAAGGCCACGCTCAACAGTCAAACTTACGAGACCAATGTGCCAAACCAAAAATAAAAACAAAGTAAAGAAAATAAAGCATCTGCAAATAGGATACAACAGCATTTCAATCATCAAAATTTAATTTCAACGACACGAGACACGCCCTCACGACAAAAACAAAAGAAACGCGACTGGCTTATTTGATGCAAGTTCGAAGAGTCGGCGAAGAAATGAATTGTTTAATAACGTTGGGAGACAGTCAACATGACAGTATTTTGTTACATCCTTCCGTATTTTCAGCTTATTGCCAATCTACTTAGCTTTACCGCTTCTGTACTTACTGTTGAAAGAATGTTTATGATTAAAATTTGAATTTGTATTATTAAATCTTGATATTTTTGCAACATGAAATCGTATATATGTTTTTTTGGTTTTCCAAATGATTATCTTTTAGGTTCTTCTTAAGTCCCAAGCAATTTTGCTGACAGTGGATACTTTACATTAGTTTAGATCTGCTAATTTAAATACTACTTCAGTATCTGGCCGCACCTGTTAGTCATCCGACATGACCGGTATATTCATCTCGCTAAGTATTTTATTAATTTCATTTAGCAAATCATCAACATCTTACATTAATTGTGTTGTGACTTTCGCTCTCAACGAATTCCATAATACATTATAAGCACCAAAAAATTCAATTAAATCACCCTCCCTAATATCAGATTGTTGCCTTCAGGAGCATATTTGTCGCGAGCTATTGTTTATTAATATACAGTCACGAAGGTCTGGGGTGGTGTTATTAGTTTACAAGTGTATCAGACGCCCCTTTGTTTATTATTGACTCAGTACTCGTGGGAGCACAATATTACTTCTCAACTCTTTCGGAAGTTTACTCTTGTTATTGACATCTGCTACCTACAGCAAACGCACCAGCGCTCTATAAACTTCATCGCGTATTAATTCCCTTTGTCATTTATATCGTTCATCGATAGCTGAGAATTTAATTTTGTGTTTGTTTAGGACATCGTTTATTTGCTCGGCGACTGCTTTGACGGGATCCGGTGTGTTTACAAAGGGTTTTGCTACTTCTTCAGTTGGAATAAAGTTTAAATTCGATTTGCGTGTTTGAGAATTGTCAATGTTGCTAAAATGCCATCCGTGTAAAGTGAGTCGTTTTGTGTCCCTAAAATTGCAATACATTGAAATCCGTCGAAATCAAAAGGAAAAAATGGAATACTTATGGGATTACTTTGTTGTCCGTCCGTCTGTCGGTATGTCTGTATGTCAATACTAAATTCTTCAATCCATGTCCATTCTTCATTGTCTGCCTTTCTCTATCTTTTCCGATTTAAAAAAAATATTCAATTTCAGAACGAAAGATGATTACTGTAAATAAATGTGCTATCGCCTAAAACATGACTATTTCAACAACCCACACAACGCCAACTAAACAAAAAAAAAATCATTTAACTATTTTCCAATTATACCATCAAGCTGCTTTACGACGCTTATAGCGAACATAAAATATATAAACAACGCAAAACAAGTAACAAATGTACATTTATGAGCCGTTGAGATCATAACAGTAAGTCACATTACCGTGATATATGTCACTATGCCACCGTCCGACATCGCAGCTCATTATGACCGACCTGTAAAGGCTGAAGCACAAACAAGCTGAAATGTTCACGATTTTATTGAAATTGTGCTAGAATTTGTTTTTATTAACGTTGCCGGTTTTACTAAAAATCGCGCAAAATAATACCCGAATAGAAAGGAATACTTATTATGTTAGTGTTTAATTCTTTTAACATGCTTAATAAGCTAGTAGAATGGAATTAAAAGCTTCCCAATTTGATTAAGAAAGTTGTATTGCCCAGAGCTCAGTTGGTAACTGCGACAGTAACTATGTATGTCTCGCATTCACGCCAAAACTACAGAAGCAATTTAAATGAAATTTGGCACAAAGATAGTCCATAGCCATTAAAAGTATTTAGGATAGCTGTAATAATCCCAAAAACACCACAGGAAAAGGGCCCGAATGTGAATCATAAAACTCACATTGCTACTTGTGGTATGCCTAACTTCCTTAGCCACTGAGCCGTCACGACAACTTCTTCGCCGTCTTGATAAAATATTATATAATTTTTATTTTCGCTGACATTTCCTCCAACACAAAAGGCTGATCATGTAACATAGTCCTTAGCAAGGTCCGTCCACTAATCCCAACCATATTGGCTTGTTAGCACCACGCATCCGATAGCTGACTTTATTGGTGTTTATGGTAACCTTTCCTAAGGGATAAACACAATAGTTTACGATGCTGCAAGGACATTTTCGAGATAGAATAGAAATCGCACTTCATTTTGAAGTGGTAATGGCTATTGTTGCAGTATCGCAAACGACTAGTTAATATTTGCTACAGACTGCATATTTGATCGCGCCAATATTTTAGAATTACATTTTCTGACCACCTGATCAAAAGTTTTACTATTGATTTGTTTTTATAGCCTCAAAGTCAATGTTGTTTTATTTAAATAAACTATTTACAGATTATTTGAATTTTGAAAGGAGGTGTTCGTTTTCTAGCCACAACCTGTACCAAGGTACAAATTACTAACAAAATTCCTCCCAATAATTTGTGTTTTTAGCAGTATTTAAAATCCTTTAATATCACATAGATTTAGAAATAAAAGAATATGGAAAAAAGCTGCCTCTTGTCGTTACTGCGTAAAAAGAAACGTTCATGAGAGCGTTGACAGCTGTTAATCTGTTGTTTTTTGTTTGATTTGAATGACAACTGACAGCAGAATAAAACTATCGGCCCTGATTTGGTGCCCTGTCTTTTTGTCCGGTAGATAACCAAACGCAAAAAAATTATATGAATTGTGAAATAAAAGTATTTTTGGAATGCTTTTTTCTGTAATAATTCACGACAAATGTAACTAGAAAAAATACTGTCTGCAACACAGAAAAAATCCTTAATAATACATTTTTAGGTTAATCAATAAATCAACGAAACGCATTATCGAAGGAGTAAATCATGACATTGCCAGACTGAAATTCTTGGGTTGCAAGTTTTTAACATCTTCGATCGCCAATATTGCAGGTGGTACAAATGCGCAAATAAATCCAATATATATATTTTTCAGATTCTACGATTTTTTTTACGTAATTTGATACTTTTTTTTAAGGTACACGCCTGGTTTCAAAGTTGAAGGGAAAAAGAAACACCTCCTTTGAACGGTGAAAGAGTAATTCATTCAGAAAAAGAAGTTACTTGATTCGCGTAACATTCCTACTGAGAAATACGAGCAAAAAACTTTATGGACACTATTTAAAAAACAGTCGAATATTACAAATATTTGGTTACATAATTTACATGTTAGATTATCAGAAGAAATCGTGTGTATTAAAAGAGGTCTGGCATAAAATATAATCGCCTGTTTTTGTAAATGACAGAAAGGTAAATCAGGTATAAAGCTTCATTTAAACTTCTAAATCTCATTATATTTGACTTCATCAAAGGTTATGTTAGCCTCATAAAATAACCCAAAAACTCAGGTTATCCTTCAATAAATTCATTGAAATCGTTTTCTGGAATCCTTAGCCTCTAAACCGCGCCTCTTAAATCTCAGTAAAGTAAAAATTACAGTGCATATAACTTTAGCCAATAAAAAAGGAGATTCGTAAAAAATAATCCTGTAAAATTAAAAAGCTTTAAATTTATGGTCCACAAGAGAAAACGATCCCTAAATGAAAAAAACTTAATTTTAGGGTATACTAGCTTTTACCCGCGGCTTCGCTCGCGTTAGAAAGAGACAAAAAGTAGCCAATGAATTCGTCGCTCCGTTTTGCCGTGGAAGAAAGACAAACATACAGATACACTTACCCATTTATAATATTAGTATGGATTTGCCAAACCATTGTCATTCGTATCTATTGGATTTCAAACAATCATTGGAAAACTGCATCAAATGATTTCTTCTAGGATTAACTGGCCTTAATTTGTAACGTCCTTGAGAAACGTAGCGTTTTATCTTCAAGCATTTCAACTTTTATGAAGGTCAAGATGTCCTGCCGGGGTTGCGGAATGCATATAATGGTTACCGTGACCCCGGAACATAAGGGGCAACCGAAGGAACATGAGTGGGTTTTAGTCAGTAAAAGTCTGACACGCCCTCCCGCCGCCCTATGGCGGGAGAAGTCATTTGATGATTTCCCACTCATCAAAAAAAAAAAAAAAAAAAAAAAAAAAAAAAAAAAAAAAAAAAAAAAGGTCAAGATGTAATTACGTTTGTTCTCTGACGGACCTCAACCAGACAAAACAATGTTGACGCCAGCTTTTATCTCACCTAGGGTAGATAAAACTGCGCACCTCAATCGAATAGCCCTAAATTTTTATCAAAGCAATTCCTCTCCCTCTATCTATCCATAAAACGCACCCTGCGGAACCGAGCCCAGTTCACCACTATTAACACAACATCATAAAAGTAAATTTACATTAACCTATCTTAGACCCCCGGCCGAAACCCTTAAAATATAATTAAATCCTTTTTACGGTTGTAATAAAATCTTATGGGGAACTAACCAACATTTCCGTTATCATGTGTCGCAGGTTGGGTAATAATTAATTAAGGGCTTTAGTACAGGTGTAATCTGTGTAAGCAGATGCGGAACCCACACCTTAGGCTAAGTCAATATATTATAAAATCTGGGGAATCATTGTGGGTGTCCGTTGATGATGTTTTGAATGTCATAATAATACTGTACTTATAAAGGAGGTGAGACGGCTTGGTCACATACGATATAGGTTAGTTTGAGATGGCACATAAGAAAATATTTGAAAGGATTTGAGAGAGACCGTTGAGTAGCTGTAGTACATTATCGTTAATTAATAAAGCAAAAAAATTAACAGCACTTCTTTCTAAGACAGAGAAAGTAAGACTTAATATCGCAAAACTCAATCGGGTATAGAAAATGATAATTTACAATACTTGATACTGTGTTATTAACGAGGATGTTATAAAACTTAAACAGATAATCTTATCTGATTTCACGAATATTTGCATACTAAATATTGCCCAATAAAGGTTTATCAAAAATGTCAAAATATTTTGCCTAATAATTTTACACGCAAAGCCGTGAGCGAGAACTAGCGTAATGTATTTTGGAGAATGGTGTGCCCTCAACCAAATCCCACACCATGTAAGGGTTTCTGACTTAACAGCTTTATACGAAAATCCCTTTAATATTAAATAATAATTCGTCCCTAATCCGAGAAAAAGGTGAAAACAAATCCGAATAATTTACAATGTAGCTTAAACCTTTTTAAATTGACCGTATTCAAACACCTACATTGAGTTTTTATAACAGGTGCTGAATCTGGAACTCAATTGAGCCTGACCTGGTGACCTTTTGACCAGACAGTCCTTTCGGGTAACGATCCTCAATATTGTGGGATTAGATTGAGTTTTCACAAAAAAATAAGGACCGTTTCAAAGGTCGAATGGTTAGATTTACATTTATAGAATTAATGTAACCTTAACATTTTTTTTGCAGTTGTAGCAGTACCCTAGAAACCGGCCAAGTGCGATTTTGACTCGCGCTCGAAGGGTTTCGTATCATTATAGGCAAAAAAAAAAACAAAAATATAGGTTTTTTGTATGCGAGGGGCTCCCATTTTTGTTATAGCCGCAACAGAAATACAAACATTTGTGTCAGTTTCAACTGTCACAAAATGCGCTGCTTGATTTACAGCCTAGTGACAGACAAACGGACGGACAGACAGCAAAGTCTTAGTAAAAGGGTCCCGTTTTACCCATCGGGTACAAACCCTAAATACTTGCTGTTTAAACTTTCCCTAGTTTTAAAAACTATAAATTTCTCTTTTCTGAAATATCGATAAGACTATCTTGCAAAAAGTTAGGCAACAAAACCTCCTGGCAAGTTTATAATTAACCCTTTTCGATGAAATGCTGCCGTATTTTTTTTTATGTCAAGACCACCAAAGTTCTTCCGCACTAACCAAAAAAGCGTGAAAAAGGGGTACAAGGTAACACTCCATCCGGTGATGCAGGTGCATAAAACAGCTTCCACCAGATGCCTTAAAATTAATATAAAAAGGTTAAAAATAAAGTAGTTTGTTTTATTTTGACAGTTGAATATCGAACCAGTCTTTGATAAAATGTCAAACTCTTTGGAACTCGTAACCGAAATTGATTGTGGGTTCGAATTACAAATGTTTACTTGACAATACAACAGACGATTGTCAAGTATTTTTTATATCATAATATTTCTGTTCAAAACACTAGTTGGAATGATAGAACATTTTAGGTAACTACTCCGTCCCCGTGAATCGAAGCAAGTTGTAGTTTAGCATCCATACTAATATTATAAATGGGAAAGTGTGTCTGTCTGTCTGTCTGTTTGTCTTTCTTTCACGGCAAAACGGAGCGACGAATTGACGTGATTTTTTAAGTGGAGATAGTTGAAATAACATAGGCTACTTTTTGTCTCTTTCTAAAGCGAGCGAAGCCGCGGGCAGAAGCTAGTTCTTCATAAATCAAAATTCAAAAAGATATTTTAAATCAAAAGATAGACTCAGAATTTTTTTTTGGTGAGTGGGAAATCATCAAAGGGCAACCCACTCATGTTCCATTGGTTGTCCTTTATGTTCGGGGGTCACGGTAACTATTTAGATTCAGAGTTTAGCGTGTAAAAGAACCTCAGAAAAACATCATCATATTTTATAAAAAGGAGCTTAATTACTTTGCTACTAGGTATTAAGACCTTTTTAACATGACTTCAAAGTCATTATTCCCCTTAAAGCCTTTTTCTCACTATGTTGAGGTCAACTTCCAGCCTAACTGGATTCAGTTGGATGTCAGTATTTAAAGTGAAGCGACTGCCAATTAGACCTTCAGAACCCAGTAACTGGGCGACATAATATGCCCCTTGGTTAGACTGGTCAGATTTTCTAGCTTCTGACTACCTGTAAAGACTGTCAAAATTTCACGAATGACAATCGGGACCAACAGCTTTACGTGCTTTCCGAGGCACGGAAATTCAGTAATGTCCTAGATGAACTTCTAAAAGTTCATATGAATTGACCAAGTCACATTGATACTTGCCTGGATTCGAACTGACAACCTCTTACACGAGGGACAGTCGCCTTATCCACAGGGTCTTTACAACATGACTTCAAAGTGACAATAACAAAAGACGGTCTTATTGCCTCCCCGCACTAACCCAACATAATAAGCAACCCTAACTAATAACAATTACCCAGAGGTTGAACAAGTTCCTCTAATTACAGAGATCCAAAATCAGCATAGAAACACGTAGGAAACTCGAAAATTTGATCCTACTTTATAATTATCGCAGGAAACATAGCCCTTTAAACATACGCTGCTTTAACTCACGTTAACTAAACGTGCAACTAATGAAACGGTTAATTCGTGCTGTTAATGCTTGTACATGAACCGTCCGACAACGTTATTCTCATATCACGCTTCAATGATAATAGTTAGCCTTATGTTGCCAATGTGTGCTGACAAGCGTCCCTTAAAACAGTCAGGGGGAACGAGGTAATAAGGGCAATGATCTCGTTATGGTATACGAAAATAAGCGTTTTGTTTATAAAGCTGATGGTCTCGAATTGAGTACGATAAGACTGTCTTGTTCGCGATCGGGGAATTCTACAACATTTGTATAAAAATAAAGAATGATATTTATATTATGGTACGATGTTTAGTTACAATAATGGGACAACTTACATACATGGCCATCTGATTCCAAACTAGACAAAGACAGTGCGATGGTAACCAGCTATTATATGTTTATACTTAAATCATTATAATTTATTTATATTTACATAATATTAAAGAAAAATTACATCCAGACACAGAACAAACAAATCTGCTCATCACACAAAAATTGTTCTGGGTGGGAATCGTTTCCAAGACCAGCAGTTAGAGTCATTAACCACTAGACCAACAGGTCCGTCAATAACAATTTATTTAGTAACAGGCTAAGGCTGGATCTGCATTTCAGTAAAAGTATAACTGATTCCACCATACTTACGGATGGCGTTATTAAATTCGACGCGGCATTTGCGGCGGGTATAAACACGGGAAATATATGGTACGTGCGGTGCAGATGAAGTCATCCGCGCTCCGAATTTAGTACAGCCGTATTCTATCAATCATTTAAACTATTTTAGACAGAACACGGTCAGAATAGAGCTCAAAATACAGTCGAAATAAAGATATTTTAGACAGAATACGGTCAAAATAATGATGGAAATACAGTCGAAATGAAGATTATTTTAGATAGAACTTGGTCAAAAAAATAGAAATACAGTCGAAATAAAGGGGTATTCCTCGGAGCGCTCCTGTTTTGAAGCGCTCCTAACGAAGCGCTCCTAAAATATTCCGCCAAGCGCTCCTGTTGGGAGCGCTTAGAAAATCAAACTAAAAATATTATTATTTCATTCCTCGAAGCGCTCCTATGACGAAACATAGAGAAGAGCATGAAGTGTTCGTAACAAATTATATCGATAAACATTTCGACGGCTACTAGTTGCTTATATTAAAACTAGAAATAGCTAGAATAACTGAATAGTAAAAATAAAAGCTTTGATGAAAAATACCAGGGTGGCAGAAATTGCCAGGAGGCACCTAAATTACCTCATATAAATTGTACACCAACGATTAAAGTCTAAAATTATTTTGTTATTATACACTATAACGATCTTATTATTTAGTAATTGTTTATAACTAAAATGTAGTTATAGATATATAACAGTACATAACCTATGGCTATCAGGAAAATAGAAATGAACTAGAAGTAATTCCGCGATACTACTCAACTTGTTTATTATAATAATATAGTTTTAATAATTAACTTTCATGTTATTCCTTTCTTTCATATCCATCCCAGAAATAGGTTTCATAGATTGATCACAAATTAAAATAAACTTTTCACTTTTCGCCAATTTTTTAATAAAATTAACAAACTTTTCTTAGTACACTACTTCATGTGACGTGGGCGCACTCGCAACTAATGAGTTTAGAAGACAAAAAAAATGCGTATTCGATGTAAACTAGTTCCGGAAATGCTCGGCTGCGTTCGGAATCACTCGGTAACGCGACCACGCGACTCTCTAGGATAAAACAGGGAAGCGGGGTTGACAACAGCGGCTAGTGTCTTGTGTCACTAAATTCACTAAAGTACGTAGTTCTAGTTCATTTATGCTTCCCTAGTAGTTTAAAAAAAATTAACAATTATGATAGTTGAACTTTAAAACGTCGATATCGATATCGTTTCTTACAAATCCTTCATGCACTGCCCTATGGTATCGTCACGTCATAGGAGCGCTTCGAGGAATGAAATAATAATATTTTTAGTTTGATTTTCTAAGCGCTCCCAACAGGAGCGCTTGGCGGAATATTTTGGGAGCGCTTCGTTAAGAGCGCTTCAAAACAGGAGCGCTCCGAGGAATACCCCGAAATAAAGACATTTTAGACAGAATTCAAAGTTTACACAAAATACGGTCAAATCAAAGAATAAAATACAGTCGAAATATAGATTGCGTTTCAGCTCGTACGGTGTATTCGATGCGTATAAGTGGTAGGTACTTTTTTATGTCGTCTAGATTGTTATGAGTACGGATTTGCTGTTTAGAGTACCTGGTATATTAGTTTTGTGTAGATTGTGTACAACCTACATGCTGTTAAATTACTCCAGCTCCTAAACACTATAAGAGTTCCAAAAACGTGGTACCGCACTGTTGCTTGGAAAACGATACCGCAGAATGACGTAGCTTGCACGTATAAAGTTAAAACCGTCACAGTACACCTACCTTGATTAGAGCTATAATTCCCACCTGCAACAAAGCTTACCCGCTCCACTCTCCGACCACAATTCTGCATGATGTCTCAATCAAAACTGTGGTCTTTGCGCCAAATGCTATGAAATTAGGGCATTCGCAAAACTTTATTGCCTTAGTAAATGAGTACGGAATTAAAACGTTTCCGATGCAAAAAGTAATTGGTGTAGAAAGATTCGGCGTTGCATGGAAAGCAATTGCTTATGGCGCGCAGTGTAATAGCTCGCAACCGCACCACGCGCGAACTCGTTCTTTGACACTTGAAGTGTACGTGAAATTCACATGACAATAGGGATTGTAGTGGGTTGTATCGATAAAATGTGCACTACATTTTATGTCTGACAAAATTGATTCAAAGGGGGTTACATTAATATACTTGATACACTGTTACACATTGTACAGGAGATTCAACTTGAATAAATTATAACCTATAGTTGTAATATTTTATTGGTTCTAGAAGAGTGTTCCTCTCTAGTAAACTCTAATTTCTGGTTCTATTTATAGGAACTTGCTTGGGACAAGCAAACTAACTTCAACTTTCTAATTGACTTCTTGACAATTTGAAAGTTCCTACAATCTTAAGGATTATGGTTTTGAAAAAAAAATGAAACGATTTCTGTTTTATTCCGAGGATTATTTGGCACGGTTTATACTTTAAAAGGTCATAACTAGAATATATGTAATTAAGTCTTTTTTGTGTAATATCAAAATACCAGTCATATGGGCACTACAAACAGGTAAATAAAATTGACTATGTTAGAACACATCCCAAACTAAAGACCAATTTCATCAATCCAACTACCCTTGAAGTTTCACATCCCACAAAGCAGCACAAACTAATTTTTCTCATTTTAATTTATCAAACAAAAGAGAGATAATATCAAACTCATCACCCCATCCCTACGTAACCAGATTGACGCGTTGTTTGAACCGTTGCCAGCCAAGACGTAATTACTTCACGAGCAGTTTGTCAGCCAATTAAACACCTTTGCTTTATTAAGAAGCCGCACTGAGAAGGTACTCTCGTAAATAGCGAATCAGAAGGCTTCCATGCAATTCTGAATACTTTAAAGGATGTTTCTTGGCACGATGTCTGCGGTTTGTGCACCTTGATTTGGATTTTGGTGTATTTTTGGAAGGTGCATAATTAGTAACTGAATCATTATTGATGGTTCAGAATTAGTATGTGATTCATTTGTTTATCTATATTCTTTGTTTAATTTTAACGTTCCAATAAATTGATCTAACATTGGTGTTTTTGAGCAACAACACAAGAATTTAACATTTCGTTGGAACTAGTGACTCCAGTATAATTAAGTTTTGAGATCAACAATTCTTACTACTTCTATGGAATTTACTGATGAATTCAGCGAGAATAATCTGATATTCCGACCTTCAAAAAATTGCACTTATAACAATGCAAAAATAATAAATGTACAGTGGATATTACTGACTTAATCAGTACTCAAAATAATTGCTATCTCTCGTATTCACATAACAAAGGAGTGCAATCGTCTGCTGTCAAAAATTCTACTGAATATTCATGTTTAAATAAATCGGAATGTATAATTTGGAAACAATGTATTGTTACATAATTTTCTTTGTATTATTCACATTCTTAAACCCTTGCTCATCCAACAAAATTATACACTTCAGCTGGTTTTAACCCGCGGACAGTCGCGCCTGGGTCGAAAAGACCCAGTACTCTTGTTATTGTGCCATAACTGTTTTTGTATTAGTTTATTCGTGTCGTCGCACTAAGTACCTTCAAATAGCTTCACTGTCTACCTGCACACTCCGTTTCAGCCAGTTCCCATGTGGCATTAAGACAATACGGACGTTTCAAGTGAGTATGGGTCGTTTCGACCCTTGTGCGACGTTATGTGTTAGTGTATTTTTTATTGCAAAAATATTATTTTGATTTTATTTATTTGTATAAATATCGTCAAATCGTCTGAATATCCAGAGAATATCTAATATATTAGAAAAGAAAGACATTGAAGGCGAAAATTTGTCAAAAATTAAAGATCATTTGGATATTGACAATTACAATTTAGATTCGTTAGAGTGGTGAAGATGAACTTCATGAGAAGAATAAAGTTTCTGAGAGTGAAAATTTACGTTCCAGCTTGCTGCAAACTTTTGTGATACTTATATTTGTACAGATCATGCTACATTTATATGTACTAATTGTGATCAAAAATTAAGCCAAAACTAAAATAAGACTGATAAAGGGAAAAAAATCTTACTATTTTATAGTAGATCTTTACGTGTAATTTGGAGACTGATTATAAAAATATGCTACGTGTTAAGTTTAATATTATGCCGCTATTTAAAAGAATGGTATTTTTTTTAATAATAGAAGAGATTTTATATGTTTCTAGATTAAACAAAGAAGGTTAAAGTTATTTTTTAGTTCCTATATCGTAAAAAGTAAGATTTAGCAGTGATCTTTTGAATTTTGAGTTTTATACTACTTTTAATTTACTAAATAATAAAAATTAACTATTTTTAAGTTTGTCTTATTATTCTCTTTCTAAATAATTTAAAAACAATCCCGAAAGTTAATTAAGTTAATAAAAACAAGACATTTAAAATCTGGGTCTTTTCGACCCGCGCGCGACCGTTCATGACTTAATACAAGACGCGAGTACTGGCGGGTTAAAGCTCCAAAAAATTACAACGCAGTAAATCAAATAACAAACAAGAAAGAACATAAAATCATGCAAGGATCATCGTAAATACTCCTTTGTATTGACCGCTATAAAAATAATGCTATTGTTAGGTACAGAGCTAATGAGAGCGAACGACTTAAGCAAGAGTATATTCTTGTTTAGTAGCTATACACAGTATAAAAGAGCTGTAAAGACCATCCCACACAGATTTTTTTCGTCATTCACAGATATGAAGACATTGCCTATCCCATCCGAGTGTTGAAATAAAGGACTGTGGAAATGAAAAGGATTATTGTTTTAGTTTTATCTTAATCTAACGATATGAGCCTCGGTGTGGGATGACGCAGAACAATGAAGCTGTAGAGACGTCAGTTTTGCTTATTTTTTTTTAATTTATTTTAATGACGCAGATAGATAATAGTATTATCTTTTACCAGTCATTATTTGCAAAGTTTAGATTAGTTTTTTTATTTTAATTAAGTAGACATCAACCTGCAGTCACGTCCTTTCTACTTCTAATAACAAAAATACAGTAATTATGAATTAATGATGAAAATAAAAACTGTAGTATTATAGTGATCACGTCATTCAATTATTAAGTTCTTTACAATGTTTTGTAAGCTTTTCTCACCAAGCTTGAATGACTTATTCAGAGATATCAATCACAACTAATCATTAGGTGGTAGTGTTAATAAATAAATATTAAGTAGCAAATCACACATGGCAATCTCGGCCAGAGTCTGTGCTGATGTAACCAGAGAAATTTTTGTTTATTGTTGAGTGTTCTCAAGCTTAAACCAATAAATGCACTCAATCCCTCTCCATTCCTCTCCTCGTTCCTTCTGAAGCAAGACAGCGACATTTCGTGGTCTCAGTCATTAATTATAGCGAGCTCTTTGTCCCTCGGGCACCGAGTTCATTGTGACAATATTCGGGTCGCGCTTTCAAACAGGCTTACAATGAACACTGACAGATCATCGCTGCGATGAAAACTCTTGCAGGTAACACTTAATAAGATTATATTAATTTGTGGCTTATTTCTTTTAAGTCTTATATTGTGTTTGCAGAGTTTGAGTTAAAAAAAATCGTTATACCTATGTTGATTGCGGATTTGAATCTGGCAAGATTTCAAAATAAAATATTATACGTTATTATTGTTTCTCTTATTTTAAGCGAACGATAGGGCCAGTGTTTTTAGCCGACGACTCTAAAAGTAACATCCGAATCAAGTTCAAAAGTCAAATTCTCTTTTAAACATTCGAACACACGTGATTCGAGATACAATAGAAAGACAATAGCAGCACGACAGCCGGCTGTCGCTTGGTCGTTGAAAGGTTAAAGTCCATACAATGCTTGGTCGAATTCTGTGAGAACCATGAAGATAACTGGAGGTGTTCCTTCATGAGAGAAGCACACAGATTTGAATGAGCCTGCCTCTGGGCAGGCTCATTCAAATCTGTGTGCTTCTCTACACTAAAGAAGACTAAAATTTTCTTTACAGTATCTGTACTGTAAAGAAAATTTTAGTCTACTTTAATGCAGCTATTTTCTAAATTTATCATGATACGTTGTATCTTTGGCCTTTTATATGTGTTTTTCACATAATGCTCTTCATATCACCAAACGCTTGTATCCTGGCAACGTGGCTGTTGTCTTAACTCACTTCATTTTAGCTGTACAATATAGGCACAACTAGAAGCCAGATGAGAATAGGTTTGAAGACTTCATATCCTGTTTTTCTAAAAATACAGTGTCAAGATACCTCGTACAGGATATTTGATTCAATGATGGCAAAATTTTAAAATAATTAATTAAATATCCTGGGGCAACTTATAAGCGGTCATCTGATCCCAAACTAACAGAGCTTGAATGTACTATGATAACCAGATAGCCGATAAACGTACTGACATAATTTATAAATACATACATTTTATAGATAAATTACACCCAGACACAGAACAATTACACAAAGCTTGTACTGGGACGGAATCGAACCTACGGCTTAGCAGTTAGGGTCCTTAACCACTAAATCAACAGGCCCGTCAAACCGTCGGTTAGTAACTAAGTTGATAATATCGCCTCCTACTAAAGTGTGTAACCATACATTTTTTGACGTATAAACCTGTCATAACTTTATGCAGCATTTATTAGTAAGGCGCTTAATTTATATTTATTGTAAAGCTGGTTTACATCGGTGACATGTCATACAGGGTCCAGTTGAAAACTAGCGTCAGGCATTTGCAGCCTGAAATTTTACTGAACTGGACCTTTTTGACACAGCTGCCGGGGGCACTAATATTAAGTAACTAGTTTTAGGCTGATATGTTTCTAAAAAGTAAATGTTATGTAATATTATTTAAACTTTCATACCGGCACTGCTGTGTGAAATAAATATATTTTCTTTCTTTCTTTTTTCTTTCTTTCTAAAGAGTACAGAAAAAATAATAAAATACTGTATTTACTGAAACAATCATGGTCTCTTCGAGGAATCGAAGATTATAACCAATGAGAAAGATTTCCCCAATAAATAAGTTAAACACTTAGATCTGATTAAGATGAAACCAATCATAACTTCTCCAATAACAGAAGAAATCGCAAGTTATAACTTCTTGTGGGTACTTATAAAGGTTATTGACCCCTGATTCGATATCAGACAAATTGCGGAAAGTGAGATGTGAATCAATGTAACTACGGTAATTTTGACTCGACCAGACTCCATATTTTGTAACAATAAACATTAAAACAGATGTGGGTATGCAATCACTTCATGCATAATATTATAAATAAGAAATATAGACTGTAGAGCTAAAATTCGCTTTTGTAAGTTTTCAGTCTAATCAGGATGCAGATGCAGTGTGGCATGGAACGACTGAATGCCTGGCCTTCATAACTTAGTTACTGAGGTAAGTTTGGTACTTGACAGACTTTCTGGCTTTAGACAGAGTTGATCCGGGGTTGCGGAATGCTTATAATAGTTACCGTGACCCTGGAACATAAAGGGCAATTGAAGGAACATGAGTGGGTTTAAGGCATTACGAGTCTAACACGCCCTCCCGCCGCACCCAGGACGGGAGCAGTCATTGGATGATTTCCCACTCAACAAAAAAAAAAAAGACAGAGTTGATCGAGTAATCCATACTAATATTATAAATGGGAAATTGTGTGTGTCTGTTCCTCTGTTTATTCGTCTTTTGCGTCAAAACGAACAGATTTTTTAAGTTGAAATAGTTGAGGGGATGGAGAGTAGCATAGGCTACTTTTGCCTTAATATAACGTGAGCGCAGCCGCAAGCAAAAGCTAGTGATAAATAAGGACAAAAAATGTTCTGAAGTACGTGATTTTTGGTATTCTTGATCCAATGAATTGAAAAAATCACATCTGTACTTGTCCAGTCTCAAATTCATGCATGAGAAGCAGCAAAGGGCACCAAAACCACTGCGCCATTACGGGTTATTCCGATCTGTCACCCCATTTTGTCCCCATGGGTTGGTAAAATACTGAAAATACTGAGATACTTAGTATTTAAATCAATCAAAAGTACTAGGCGCGCAGTAGCGTGAAGAGGTTAATAGAAAATGTGTTCCACACATTGCTAACTGTTTTTTATCCTATCTGCCACCCGTGGGGACAAAACGGGGTGACAGATCGGAATAATCCGCCATTACAACATGAAAAAACAAAAACACACCCTAATAAAATTACAGTAATTCATACAATCTACACAATTAAACGAAACCCTTTACTTCACTTAAAAATAAACGGCACTACAAATCACCCTTATCATACCCATTGCCTTCGAACTCGTTCAATTCAATTGAAAATGCAGCGCCATCATTCAATTATCAATTATATTGATTCCTATAAATTAAACCAAACAGTCGATAGTCCTGTGCTACGTAAACTAATCAACTCGGACGTGTCATTGGATATCGCTATGACAGTGTTTATTTCCATTACAGCAGTTCGTTTATCTGGTAGATTACCGATTGTAAAATTGGAATATGAACTCTATGTTACATTTATGATTATTACTGTTCTTCATTTGTTTATTAATTCATTATTATGATTTTAACTGTGTATATGTTAGGTTAAGGTATTTATGTGCGATTTATTTATTTATTCAATTGCTGTATAGGAAACTAACAAAGCTCCCTTTTTATGGATTGGAAATCATCAAATGACTTCTCCCGCCCTGGTCGAGGCGCGAGGGAGTGTCAGACTTTTACTTAC
Source organism: Athetis lepigone (assembly GCA_033675125.1). Lineage (NCBI taxonomy): Eukaryota > Metazoa > Arthropoda > Insecta > Lepidoptera > Noctuidae > Athetis > Athetis lepigone. The sequence continues at coordinate 7,509,092 of CM066244.1, forward strand.
TTACAGCTTTAGCTCCCTTTGACCTAGACAAGTAAAAGTTCTTTAGCAAGTCCTTTACAGAAGCAATACTATGGTCACTGTGGCAAGTTAGAGTTAGAGAGTTACTAATTACACTTGATGAGTAATCTATAATTAATAGAATGGTAAAGTAACTGACTGATCGTAGACGGGCCTGTTGGTTTAGTGGTTAGCGACCCTGACTGCTAAGCCGGAGGTCGTGGTTTCGATTCCCACCCAGGACAAACTTTGTGTGATGAGCACTAATGTTTGTTCTGTGTCTGGGTGTGAATTATCTATAATATGTATGTATTTCAAAAAATGTATAAAAGCTGCGGGCGAAAGCTAGTGTACATAATATATAATACTATTTACCTCGGTCTTATAGTTTCGCCATGCCCGTCAGTCCATGGCTTAGCTCAGAAACTCTTAAGTCAAAATAAATGAATGTTGCTTAGCAAGAGCTTTAGTTGAAAAATATTACTGTCATTGTCGTTCAACTGTATAACTATGGTGGCAAGCCACATAAGCAGTAATTTGGCATGGATATGGCTATTGAGCACAAAATGAAATTTTGTAAAAAAAAAATACTTACTTCTTCCTCCCCTGATTTTTTCAATAAATGTATTATTTCGACGGGCCTGTTGGTCTAGTGGTCAGTGACCCTGACTGCTAAGCCAGAGGTCGTGGGTTCGATTCCCACCCAGGACAAACTTTGTGTGATGAGCATAATTGTTTGTTCTGTGTCTGGGTGTTATTTATCTATAATATGTATGTATTTAAAATTATATAAGTATGTATATCAGTTGTCTGATTACCATAACACAAGCTCTGCTTAGCTTGGGATCAGATGGCCGTGTGTAAGATGTCCCAGGATATTTATTTATTTATTTTATTTATTTATTTATTTCTAAAGTTTACTTTGGGCAGTACAGACATAATAGGAAAAAGGGGAAAATACTATACTATGACAGCATGATTCACATGAAATCTCTGTAAAAGACGAGGCTGCAGTGGTAAACATTTTTTTTTTTAATAATAAAGTACAAAAAAAAACTAAATCATTAAATATACTAATTACAGTACTGAAAATAAATACTGCTTATTTTAATATTTAAGTTTAAAAGCACATAAAATTCCTATGCACAATTGCTATCGATCATTATTAGCGTTTGTCCAGACTCCAGTATATCTCCATCTTCCCTGCCCCCCGCATACCTCCACACACGGGTGTCAAAGGGGGTGCAAGCGGTTTCGGAACATTCCAGCTTAGACTGGTCTTGTTGACTCTCCAAGCACGTATGACAATTAATTCGAGTTGCGACTGGTCGGTTCATTAGAGAGTACAATTGCTGTATGCCATTCAGTAAGTTAATTAATTGTCAACGTATATCGCCTATGCAGTCATAATGTGCAGCATCAATATTCTGTGTTTTGATGCCTTCATTGTCTGACTGATGTCGGTGCAATTCTGTTTTGACTTTGGCGTGATAATTCTGTTTGAGAAAAAAAGTTGTTGCAATGGTTTTATATAGGACGCATTTGTTGGTTGGACGCTTGTCGTGACGTCATAGTTTAGACAAAGCAAACACCTTATTATGACGCATTCGGGAGCGATCATGATTTATTTTTGTTTTATTCTCTCTGATTGATGGCTTCGATTTTAAATATTAGTCTTTCTAACATTTTTTGCCACTATTTAATAATATTTTGTGAAATATCGTGATGGCCTAGTGGTTAAGGCACCCGCCTCTCATGCAAGTGGTTGTGGGTTCAAATCCGGGCAAGTACCAATGTGACTTTTTCAATTCATATGTACTTTCTAAAGATTATCTTAGACATCGCAGACATCGGTGAAGGAAAACATCGTGAGGAAACCTGGACTTGTAGCGATTATAAGCCTTAAATCGCCAACCCGTCTTGAGCAAGCGTGGTGATCAATGCTCGTGCCTTCTCTGTATGAGAAGAGGCCTTTGCCCTGCAGTGGGACAGTTATAGGCTGGTATTATTATTCAATAATATTTTACATGCTATATATATATCAAGCTTATTTAAAAATATAGTATCTCATACTTTAATAACGTACATATTTCTTACTATCGGCTAAGAGATTAATAATAGCAATAGTATATTTTTACTAAACAGTCGAAAAAAGTCGGTACGTTACCTAACTGAATCATTAAAAGTTTGAAATTCCGTATAATTAATTTACTTCCTAATTATTAAAACGTAATGATTATACACTTCAGAAACACGGCAATACATAATATATTACATTAATTACACCGTGGTCACCGCTTTCGAATCTGGGTCAAAGCAAACTGTATCAGAAATCGTAAAAAAACACGTTTTATTTGAGGATCATTAAAAAAATATCGTTAAACGTTATTTCAGTTATAAACAAATACCTTTATGAAAGTTTCCGTTTCAATTTTTCCCAACAATTGCGGTCCGTACCAAGCAATAATTTAGCTTTAATAAAAACAAACGCTCAAAATAGAATTATTAATGGTTTGAAATGGTAATTTAAAGTTTTCAGTATAGTCGTAAAGGGTGGTTTATTATCCGTTTTTGGGTTCCGTGAGTGAAGATGCCAAGAGGACTTTATTTGTTCGTCCGTCTGTCAAAGGTCTGCAACTTATCGTTGTATGAAGAGTTATAGGTTTCTTGTGTGATAATCAACGCACAGCCAAAAGAAGTGAGGCTGGAAGCATGAAAACATAGTAGTTTTTTTTTTGTTAATGATTTCTAAGTAATGGATAATTATACTTAATTGAATATGAAAGTCTTTATGAAAATGTATGTGAAATAAAAGGTATTTCGTGCAACTTAACGCAAGTTGCAAGAAATACCTAATATACTCTTATATGTGGAGATTTAAATTTTTCACAGAGCGTTTGTTTTCATTTCCACTATACCAATAAAAAAAGGTAATACAAATTGAAGGGATTCTTTATGCAAGAAATATTTTTTCCGAAAAGTTGCAGTACGGAACCGTTGGTGCTCGAGTTTGATTTCGCCTGATTTTTATTATTTGAAAGCATGCTTTGTATACTGGCGCCACGCGTAGTGAATATAATGAATGTTTATGTGTTTTGTCGCGTTAAATGTAAATAAATCTAAAGATAATGCTTCTGGACTGTTGACCACAACATGAAGTCTGTATTATGCTTACATGGGAATAAGAATGTCTGTAACAGCTGTGTTCAGTATTTTAAGAATAACAGTCAGTTTCTTCTTGTTTTTTCTTAAGTATCTTGAACCCTACAATGATAGGCGAGACGACGAAATAAAAGTAATTTATCGGTCAGTTCGATTATCAAAAGATTCTGGACATATATTGTTTAATTTTTCTCGTAAACGAAAAATGACGACGACACATGATGTTGAGGCTTATTGGACGATTCGCACGAATTTAACTCGCACAAAACGTGCGAATCGACTCCTTTATAAAAATATTATTGAAGTGAAAACTTCTTTAGCGGCGTTGAGCACTTTTTCTGTAATGGGTATAAAATCTTAAACTCGCGTCAGGACACGTGACCTGATCGAAAAAGCGTAGGACGGATGGATAGTAGACAGCTATAATCAAGTTTTCACTTCTGCCGGCACTCCCGGAATGCAACCCGTCTTTTTTTTTTCTGTAGTCGATTCGCACAAAGTTTATTTATTGGCGTGCGAATCGACACCTTTACAAATATGTAGTAGGCTATTCGCACACATATTGTTTTTTTTATGAAATGCAGTTAAAGTACACATGAGTACAGAAGTAGTTAGGTCAAAAATGTGTTTTACTCGTAATAGATAGAAAATAAAAACACAATCTACACACATCAACATGGTCTAGGGATATTTCAATTAAACCTAAATTAAAGTCTATTAACTATTTGTTAAGACACCTACACATTAAAATTAACCTTGTTTAATAGCCTATCTAATCTGATAATATACTTTTAGATAAAGTTAATTAAAAAAAAACTTAGAAGAAGAGGAAAAACTGAGACAAAATTTCAATCTTAACTTTATTTTTGAAACATCAAAACCTAAACAACACAGCTATTTTATTTATAAAAATTGTTGAAAACTTAAAATTAATAATCCGTGGATCCACCTAAGACTCTCCTGACACATGTCTTGTATCCAAATGAGGTCCGTTCTACCGCCGAGACGAATTCCTGCCCAAACCATAATCGTGCCACCTTGATATGCATGAACTTGTTGTGGGTGCAGGAGGCGTACCACAAGCTCTTATAGCAGTATTGCTTTGATATTACTTTCAGTGGGAAAGAGACGGCGCTAGACAACGTGTCTAACGCTGTCACTTGCACACTCCTGAACAGGAATAAAACAATCTTACTTTAAACGTCGAGCAGTCGATTTCAACGTCCAGGTTCTCTCCAAAGGGGGATCTCTTCGCGAATCAGGATGAAATCCAAACCTGGATTCATCAGTGAAAAGCACAAGTGACCATTGATAATAATTCCAGTTTGCGTGTGTAATAGCCCATTGTAATCTTCTTCCTCGATTGCCTCTCCTTAGTGCTGGTACCCGAAACGGCCTACGAACACATAGGACATAGGTTGACTTCATGCAGTCGTCTTCTTAAAGTTTGACCGCTTACTAGCAAACTATACACTCTCTGTAGCCTTTGAACCAATTGCATCGCCATTACATTTGGGTGACTTCGTGAAGCATTTACTATGAATCGGTCCTGTACATGTGTTGTAATGCGTTGTGGTGATTATGGTTGGGCAGGAATTCGTCTCGGCGGTAGAACGGACCTCGTTTGGATACAAGGCAATATGACTGCTCTAAAATACCGAGATGAGGTGTTACTGTAATCTTGCGCCACAGATAGCAAATGGGACAAAATTTCCAGCTAATGCAAGGCAATGCCCGTCCACATACGGCGCGTATCGTTATAAGTTGGTTACAATACAACAGCACGATATCCAAGCTATAGACTGGCCTGCACAATCCTCTGACTAAAATCCTATTGAGCATGCCTGGGATATGCTTCAGAGAAGAGCTCTTAGGAATTTCCCTGAAGAGATTGTGCATGAAAACCAGCTTTTCTTGCATGTTAGCAGGACTTGGGACAGTATTCCACAACAGGATATTGACACCGTTGTGTTGTTATGCAGAACCGCTGCAGATGTGTCAGGAGAGTCATAGGTAGATCCAGGATTATTAATTTTAAGTTTTCACAATTTAAAAAAATATATTGTTGTTTTGTTTAGGTTTTGTTGTTTCAAAAATAAAGTTAGGATTGACATTTTGTCTGAGCTTTTACTCTTCTTCTAAGTTTTTTTTTTAATTTAACTTTATCTAAAAGTTTATTATCAGATTAGATAGGCTATTAAACAAGGTTTATTTTAATGTGTAGGTGTCTTATCAAAAAGTTAATAGAATTTTAGTTATTTAGGTTTAATTGAAATATCCCTAAACCATGTTGATGTGTGTAGATTGTGTTTTCATTTTCTATCTATTACGAGTAAAACACATTTGACCTTACCACTTCTGTACTCAAATGTACTTTATCTTAACTGCATTTCATAAAAAACAATATGTGTGCGAATAGCCTACTACATATTTGTAAAGGTGTTGATTCGCACGCCAATAAATAAATTTGTGCGAATCGACTACAGAAAAATAATATTTTTATAAAGGAGTCGATTCGCACGTTTTGTGCGAGTTAAATTCGTGCGAATCGTCCAATAAGCCGATGTTGAAGTTTCGCGTGACGTCACGATTTGATAAAATTTTTGCTAAACCGTGACGTCTAAGCCCCTTCTCCGAAACTTTGTTGCTCAGCTTTATCCTTGTATTTTTTTATTAATTTGGTTAATCAAAATTAAATGTTAGCCGTATTTTTGTCCAATCTATCAAACGGACTGAACAGAATGCCATTTTTTTATCTTGCCGTTATCCCTATTTCCTACGCCAAGGCCTAACGGTTTGTCTAAAAGCTTTACATATTAATTTATCAGTGCAAGAATCGAACTTGCAACACGCAGCGCAAGTAATTGTTCAGACACCTACCCAAACCATGTCATGTTTGGTGTTTCAAAGACTAAATATCATTATTATCGTCGGCTTACGACTCCTTACAGCATCGTAGGTCTCTCCCAAGATGCCTGCCAGGGCTGTGGGTTGTTTGAAAGAGATACCGCGGGCCACGACACAAAGGGCTAAAACATGGAATATGGGTGGGTTTTAGTGGGTAGAAGTCTTACACTTTTTTCTGGCCTACCCAGAGCGGAAGGAGTCATTTGATGTCTTCCCATCACAAAAAAAAAACTCTCTTAAGATGCTCCACTTAAACTGATCTTCGTCTAAACGTATCCAGTTGCTATCAGCCAAAGAGAATTATCAGCTGTTCTTAGCAAAGTCCACCTGACAGAAGGGCTACACATCACCCTTGATCAAACGAGATCTTCACAGAACCAGCATACTCCAGCAACTGTAAGAGCCTCAAATGTGACCAGCAGTGATCTTTAGTTTGCTGATTTGAGGGACTATGTCAGTTACTCTGATTCTCCAGTATAGAATGACTGCAAAATATTAATTCCAAGTCATGGTATTAATACGCGATCAAGTTTCACAACACAGCTTCGCAATATTGCAGCCGCCAGTTATATAGCAGTTCGGCTTAATTGATTTATACACGCTTCTAATGAGCGCAATCATGAACCCGTTATGTCCACTCAAAGATCAGCCCGACCTGTAACAAATCATTTAAAATATTTAAGTTAAGTGGATTATTATTATTTGTTATGGGTTTTTGTGAAATAATAAGTAAATGATAATTTCCAGCAAGGTCAAGTGTGAAATCAAACAGTTCAAAGTACCTTAGCTTAAAGTCGCTCCTAAACGGGCAACATATTTGCTGCAATTTTATTGCAGCAATTTTTTGAGCATGGCCTGGCAATACCGGCAATATTGCAGAGAGCTCGGAAACATTGCCGGACAATGCCGGCAATGTATTGCAGCAACACAATTGCAGTAAAAAATTGCCGGTTTAGGAGCACCTTTTGATGAATTCGGCCTAATTTGAAACTGAAAGTAATGATTTCAAACGCATTTTTTTATTTTCGTGTCAAGGCTTTTAGAATAAAAAGAAAAAAAACAATGACAATGTTCTGACATTATTTTAATTATCAGCAAAATTGTGAATAATAAATAATTATACTTTTTCTTGTTAAAATTCTTACCTACCTAAAAAAATATTCACCAATACCTTTCTTCACCTACGTCTAAAATCTCAACCCAAGCAGGTAGCCAAACAGATTTGTCGTCAAAGAAATCTTCGCAAACTAAGGATAAATTCATTACCCAAACATCAGCTGTTCGTTCGAGGACCGATTTTAACTGGCGGTTGGGACCCAAAGCTTTCATACTACGATTAATCTGGATGATAAGAGGCCACAAGGACTCACAATGTGTGCCTAACAGATTCCAGATTGAAAGCCGATAAACACATTTGTGGTAGAAAAATGTTTTTTGAGTAAGTTATCAAGGATCTCGGCGTTTGTCGGGAGCACGTGTTTTGACTGGATATTATATTTTTGCAGGCATAAGCGGCTGTCGTCAATTGTTTGCTACATTTTTGTAGCGATCTTATCTCTGTGTCATCTAGAGGTTAAGTACATCTATGTGGCAACAGTGATACACCATTTTGTAACTAAGTACTCTTGGGAGTAACAATAAGCAATAAGATAAGAGTGACGGACAATGGAACGAATGTAAAGGACATCAAATGAGTTTATTTTTGCATAAATCTATTTTAGCGTAATGGCTACTCGAAGACATGGTTGGAATTGCTGATATTGGGAGGCTAAACTTCATAGCAAAATCCAATGATAATACAAAAAAGACTTAGATTACTTGAATAAGATTCGAACTTTAAAAAAAGTAACATCAATTTTTAATTTCGAATAATATCAAGTCGAATTCGTATAAGTTACAGAGTAGCTCGGAAATACGCTAGATAGAAAACTTTGTCGTGCCACTTCTAGAGTGATAATAAGTCTTTTTCACTTATATATCTTTGGGAAGATAGGGTTTATTAATTCTTGCCACCAACTGAATTCCATCACAGGCGTGATACAAAAATCCCACATCTACGAAAGGGTGCGTCCCATTCTCAGAACGATGCATAAACACAATAACATTACAGCCACGTAGATGCCCAGATTAATTGCTAACAAGGAGTAAAGCGTCGTGTGTGGCTGCCCTTTGACGCATCACTGATCAAAATCACGATAATGACCCAAAACCTAGTGAGCGTTATAAAATTCCACAGTATTACGTCACGATGTCATTACAGGCCAGTTCTTTTTGTTGTCCCACTACGGTGCTTGATTATCTAAATGCCTTTGATACAGTGAAGGATTAGAGTTTCGACTTTGCCTTAATTGTCCATTGTGACGTGGAGTTAGAAGCTCGTCTTGCGTTAAATCGTGTATTAAGATTCTAAGAATTTGTTTGTAAGTGTAAGTTTGGTTCAAAGCTAGTCTTAGCAAATTGTTATATGATTTATTAAACAACAGGTAAAAAAAATTAAATTGCCTAGTATCAAACTTGAATCTTGATTACTGGTGAGCTATTTTTATATCAGAATTTCAAGTATTTATTTGTAGTTTTAAAATAACATTTAGATTATTTCTAACTCGCAAGAAAGTTCTAACGTACCTACCGGAATAATTTAAAAATGATCTCATTTTGTACATTCCAAAAATATCTACAAATGTTTTCAAGACCATGAATTCATAAATTATGTTATTTTAGCTGCAAAAATATTACCAGAGTAAATAATGAACAGTTCGTTTAGACATGTCATCTTCCTTCGACGCGTTGTTTACGTGGTTATTGTACCTGAAAATACAATTTTTGGTCAAAAGGACCCAGAACTGTTATTGTACGACCCGTGCGGTTGACAGTGTATTATATAAACAGTCCTGCCTGGGGTCTATTGTCGTTGGCATTATAGACGGCCCTTTAATCTGCCGAAAACAATTTCGCACGATTTGTTAAGCTGGTATTGTGAATATTGTTTGTCTTTGCTCAATCGGCTCGTTGATGTTGGGATGTCTTTACCTATGCTGAGGATTAACTACGGGGAAAGTTACTTTTGATTTCCTTTTATATATCTTGTAATGCTTTGACTAAAAAAATCAGAGGTGACCCAACTATCAAAATTTTAACTTCGGCTTTACGTTGATGTAGAAACACACTATGATAAAAACTTGGTATCAGTGTCAAACACTGATAAAGATTTTATTTTAATTGTGTTTACCTCAACATTTATGTTAGTAAACAATAAAAACAACTACTAAAATGAAATTAGATAGTATCTTCCTGTGATACTCTTTGTTGGTAGAGAAGAACACCTGGATAGGTTTTAGTCAGTAAGAGTCTGATAGACACCTATATGCGTCTGTCCATCCAGGACGGAGGATATTTATGAGGATCTAAGAATTTTCCGTATAGGTACTTGTAAATATAATAAATGACTCTTATGTAAACTATTTGAGATTATCCGAGGATTTGCATTTGTTTGTCAAAGGGATTTGTTAGTATACATGGTTAAACAGCTGTAAGTGCCTCACGCCAAAAAGGTCAAAGAGTTCTTTGAAAAATTATGGTATCCCACTGTAAAAAAAAAAATTAAGCCAACCTTTTTTCGACAGCAAACAAACTCTTTTATCATCGAATTCTATAACGCAATGATAGCTTTGTCTCTGCGTGCAAAATTTTGATAAAACAGAATTGAAATTCGAACGTACAGCGATCCACACAATGTCGTGTAAAGTGGGCGTGTTTTATCTATCGTCTGTTGTGATCATTGCACAATTGTATGAAAAAAAAGTTTTTGTGGAATCTGTGACGGGGACATAATGGGCGTTTATTGTAGGGATGTTTTTTGCCGCGTTTAGCGAGTTGATGGTCGAATAGGAGTAATTGTGTCAAAGAGGCCATCACTAAATTAATTTAAAAAAAATATGTTTAAATAAAATGAAATTGTTTACAATGCAAGTAAGATCTTAAAATCACTTTTACAAGTCATATTTTTTATAAACTAGCTGGAGCCGGCATGACCTAATTGACTACCTCTGCAACTTTGATGCAGTTACTAGTATGCACTAAAATAGTCAAACCTACGACTCTCTTTAAAATATTAAACTACTAGCTTTTGCCCGCGGCTTCGCTAGCGTTAGAAAGAGACAAAAAGTAGCCTATGTTACTCTCCATCCCTTCAACTATCTCCACTTAAAAAATCACGTCAATTCGTCGCTCCGTTTTGCCGTGAAAGAAAGACAAACATACATACAGACAGACAGACACACTTTCCCATTTATAATATTAGTATGGATTCCTTTTTTACTCCTGTAGGCCGTAGCGAGAAGTTGTTTAACTTGTTAAAACATTGTATACTGACTACCAATTTTTCGAATTCGGCTGGTTGTTCCAGAAATTGGTGCGTTTAATAATAGGTTCCAAATGAACAACTACCTATTATACAAATTACTGTCAGTTACATAAAGCTAACGTCTACTTTCAAAGTGTGACTTACATTAGATTAGTCCCTAATTGCCTACTCCAAGGAAAGTCTTAGAATTCAAATACAATACAATTTACAAATGATCTCAAATTATACAGCACAACAATATCTTCTTATGTTTTTCTTGGAAATAATGTTATTTTGGCAACAAAATTATATTAATAAGAATAATTCGTTTAGACATGACGTTTTTTTAAGGTAGTATTGAAGAATGTAAGCCTCATGGATAAACAAGAAAGTAATAACAGCTTGGTCGTATTACCAAACATTACCATCCGTAGTTCTTTATGTCCACGTCGATACAGGCATTTAGATGACTGGTAACGCGAAAAAAAATCAGCTGTACAGTACCTTTATGTTTGCCTAATGTACTGGACAGCTGACATTTTTTTCGATTACGGTTTAGCTCCCAAAATATTTTTTTTGTTATCATGAGCACAATCATGTGTTTAAGTATCGTACATAATTATCAGTCTCCCTATATGTATTGTGCCAGCACATTTGACATACCTATATTATGACAAAATATTGGTGCGTTCGATGCAACTCTAGACTGACTTGAATAACGTTCACATTACATTAATCAAGTAAGTGTAAAATATAGTTTGTATAAACAGACGCAGAACAAATAATCATGCGCATCACACAAAATTTGATCATATTAAACCTCCATCTCAGCATTTTAGGGTCACTAACACTAAAACTAAGCCCGTCAAACCCAACGTAAGGCAAATATTTTACCAAATACGCAAAATGAAGTCGCACCATATCACCTAACGGTGTTCAAAGATACCGCTTAGATGTTTACTTAACCAAGCAAATAATCCGGTACATAATTACATGCTTCACATCTCCTAGAAATGTCCTTTATCAGACAAACATTGTCCAAGACTTTCCAAGAAATTTGTCGCAAAATTGTTCAACTAAACACTATCGATACAAAATCGCAATCGCCTCGTCCGAACTCTATGGTATTAATAGAGTGGGCCCTTGCAACGATAATAATGGCCTATTTGCTGAGCTATTGTCCACGTGGTTTGTGAATGGAAGGCGGAGGTAGGCACGTCATTATTCTGTCAGTCCAGTATGCTGGGGTTGATAGGGATTGGCATGTATCGATATTTTGACTATGCTGTTGAGGTAAAAATGTCAAATGTTTCAGTCTAGCATGAGCGCGTTTCATAAAAGTAGTCAATTGTGTAGGTTTTTGAATTTTTAATACGTTTAACTATCTCTCTAATATTATTATTTCTTATTAATTCTATAAATATATCATGTACTTGTCAGTGTGTGGGTTAATTAGAATGCGTTTTACTAATAAGTGATGACACATGAAAGTCTTTCGGATTCATCTTGCAAAAATATCGTGATTATTGTCAGTGTCGAGATTAAAATAATAGTGGTAGTTAAATTTAGCTCATTATGATAATAGGAGCAAAACAATAAAAGAGAGACTAAAATAATAAAGCGAATGTCCTGTTTCACTGTACGCAATCCAAAAAAGTTAAAAAGACCGGTGAGTACACATTCCAATTAAAAATAAACAACCTTACAGCGTAAATCATTTCATTTAATCTCTTTCATTGGCAAACCAGGTAAGCAAAGTAAATAAGAATTTACTTTCCCAGCAACATATAAAGATTTATCGATAAACACGCAATCCCCATCACTAAATCGCAACATTATAGTTCCCACATTTTTTGCGCAAGCCCACAAGGATTACCAAACAATGTGCACAGACGCAGGCCACACATCATAGCAGCAAACTTTTTTCTGTCACATTTAATGGGATTCCGAACTTTATTGTAAGATTCTAATACAATATTATTGTAAGTTTAATTTCATACACCAGGTGAAAATTATATAAAAATAGATTTAAAGGGGCTTAGGTGTTTGGTCGTTTAAAAAATATTGGGCAAGGCCGTTACTTTGTTATGGTATAAACACCAAGATAAAACATATCTTTACTTATCTTGTAAACGCAGTTTGTACATACGTTGTATATATGAATGTTTGTTACTATTTCAAGCAAAAAAATCTGATCGTATTTTGATGAAACTTTACAGTAATAAATATAGCATACTAGCTTCTGCCCGCGACTTCGTCCGCGTGAAATAGTTCCCGTTCCCGCGGGATTTCCGAGATGAAAACTATCCTATGTCCTTCCTCGGATCCCAAATTATCTCTGTACCAAATTTCATTCAAGTCGGTTCAGTAGTTTAAGCGGAAAGCGTAACAGACAGAGTTACTTTCGCATTTATAATGTTAGTATGGATGCATCTGATTAACAAAGACTACACATCATCACGCTTTAACCCACAAAAGTGAAGTAGTAATCAAATACTTAACTAACATAACGCAAGCAAGCGTGGTGATCAAAGGTCATCCCTTCTCTGTATGAGAAGAGGCCTTTGCCCGGCTGTGGGACAAAAACAGGTAGTATTATTATTCCTCATCGTTCAATATTGACATTTCAATAATGCCTAAAATAAACTAAAAAAAGTACATAGAAGATGATAAAGTTTTATTCGGACTTGCACGGATTCAAAGCCACAACGTCATTTTTTTTTTGGTGAGTGGTAAATCATCCAATGACTGCTCCCGTCCTGGGTGCGGCGGGAGGGCGTGTCAGACTCTTACTGACTAAAACCCACTCATGTTCCTTCGATTGCCCTTTATGTTCCAGGGTCACGGTAACTATGATAAACATTCCGCAACCCCGACAGGCGTGGCCCTGTTGGGCCCCTTCCTTGAAGGTATGTACGATAAAGAGGACGCCTTAACAACTAGGCCATCACAGCATTACACAACTGAATAAAAGCGTATGGTGCTACATTACCTATCAAACGTTTACGACTCAGTTATCATTTAAGGTAATACCGTGCCTATTACCAGTATTACCACGTGCCTAATCATGCATCAAAAGGTTGAAAAAAATACAACCTTTTCTTGACTAAAAATAATTATTTCTCTGTGTATAATGTGTACTGTCTAGCGATACTGCTGCCCTCTTTACATATTTCCGTATGTTAAACACATACTTTGCTACTGTAATACATTTTACACATTTACTTTGTAAATTCACAAGTATAATTAGTGAAAAAATAAATAAATTATTAGAGAACATTTAATGATATTATAAGTTTAATTACAGCGAAATAGAATTCTACCTACATAGCTAGCGCCTGTGGTTTTCTCTGCACCAAACTATTGATTGCCAGGACAGTTACAGTTTGGCAACAATTTGCTACAATGTAGGCTTTCGCGGTTAAAGCTTCCGAGCGGTTAACATAGATGGCGCTATAATAAATTTCAGTGTTTCATGACAAAAAATCTCGTAATGTTATATAAATTAATTTTAAATGTGGTTTTATTTTTTTCTTTTTTGCAATTTGGACTTGCTATTTAAATAAAAAGCATGTAGTTGACGTTTTATGATTTTATAATTAGTATGTTTCTAAAGGTTAAATGTTTTTTCCCAGCCTTTTTATTGCAAATAATATAAAATAATGAATATAATTTCCATTTTCATGACGTCCATTCGAAGAATGGTATAGTAGTTTATATTTTGTGTGTGCTTTTTAAATAGCATAAAATAATTATCTTTTTATTTTAATGTTATATTAATAGCTTAAGATTTTAGGATCTCAATTACCAGTTACATACGTTTGCTTAAGTTTGCCTAAAGTATTTTCTTTCTTAGTACTAATTTTATTTTGTAGCGCATAAATGTTGAGATTCATAAGCATGATTTTTACTATATTGCTGACTATTTTCTTTCTTCGCAAACAAAACATTATTTTCACATAAAATCCCCTTATTGTGATATGACTGATGAATATGTTGAAGGTAGTAGATATGATAATATTATACATTTTATTTTACCGCATATAGAATCTGGTTTTATATATTAATCAACTCACTGAAGCAAGAAACATAACATTTTTAATCAGAAGAAGATCTATAGGTTTTTTTAAATTAAATCCCTGTGGTAGTAAAATTAACGTGAAAATGGCCGAAAAAAAACCACAACACATTTGCGGCGACGCACGGGAAAATCCAATACACAAAAATATAGGTTACTAGCTTTTGCTCGCGTTAGAAAGAGACAAAAAGTAGCCTATGTTACTCTCCATCCCTTCAACTACTCCACTTAAAAAATCACGTCAATTCGTCGCTCCGTTTTGCCGTGAAAGAAAGACAAACATACAGACAGACAGACACACTTTCCCATTTATATTTATTTATTTAAAACTTTATGCACATTTAAAAAAACAATGCACAACGGCGGACTTAATGCCTTGGGCATTATCTACCAGTCTACCTTAGGGTAAATATTAGTATAGAAGTATAGATTCTCGTGACCTACAAATAAAGATAAATGACCTACTTAAAACTGTTTTCAAATTTAAAATGTCACACCAAACTATATCAAACCCTGCATAGTAGATAATCATAAAGCTAACAGCGCAAATGGAGCGCATTAACATAGTAACAGAAAAAACTGTTGAGACGAATTCAAAAAGTAATTTAAAAACAAAAGTTTTGGATATCTTTCTTGATTTATATAATGTAAATAGATCCGAAAGATCTTACAACTCAACTTAGTAAAAAAAAAAACTGGAAAATATCCATCCAAAATAACACACGTGTGGTACGTACACCAAGGAGTGGAAACTTTCAAGTTGGAAATCATCATCATTATGCATAGATTTTCGTAAAATTTTGATCCCCATTCACAGTTCAAAGTTTATATCGTATTTGTATTTAAGTTTCAAAAAGATACTCTTGGAAAACTTTTTGATGCCAAACAATGATGTTTCTAAAAATGTTTACGTCTAGACCAATCATCTTTGGACTACTAAAAAAGTCAGTAACTACAAAAAAAATATCATCGTTGGTATTTTTGGTTATATTGGTCAAAGTCGTTAAAAACTTTGACTCAACCCACACGAGAAATTTTCATGGAACAATCCATGTTAATATTAAAAACGAAGGTGTGTCTGACCGCCTGTCTCACTTTCATGCCAAAACCACTAAACCAATTTAAATGAAATTCAGTACAGAGATAGTCCGTAGCATAAGAAATGACATTGGATAATTTTTATCTCATAAATCTCATGAGAATGGTAACCGCGGATAAAACCATGGAGGATAACTAGTTTTACTATAAACTAAGCACAAGTCAAGTCCACCCGTTCCCCTGTTCCCAGGCATCTTTGCAGCCAAGCTACCGCGGATTCCTGCAGCGTAAAGGCGAGATTATTTGACGCCTCGTTGGCTACGATGGCTAAGCAATCCAGCTGGATTATGACTTGGTCTACGATGGTTATGTTAGAATATTTCCCGTCAAGCAAAAGGAAGATTTTCGCGTTCATTCGACAGAAAACTATTACTATGTTTCTTTTCATTTTACTTTTGCTGTTGTTACAAAATGCAAGAAGTTTATGGAGTGCATCATCATTATGCTTATGTGTAAGTTTAGGTAGTATTTTATTATTGTGCATGAATTCGGACCAATGTCACTTATTCAGTTCATTTGTACTTTTTTAAGTTTATCTTAGACGTAACTACCCCATGCCTTGTAAAGCACTTTGACAGTTGTTACGTGTAGACAGAAGCCAAAAAGTTGGACCACTAAAATTAAATTGTACCTTGTCACCCAGTAACTGGGTTGTGAAGACCTGATAGGCAGTCGCTGCACGTAAAAACTCAGCTGGTTACCATGTGTGCGCCTCCTGACAGCTTCGCTGGCTGTTTTCTTCGAGTTTACGATATTTTTGGTTTCTTTAAATAAAAATGCGTGTCTTCGTCTTCAGGTTTATTGGGGAAGAGGAACATAGACTATACATGCAACAGTGATGTAGAATTTGCACGGATTATTTATAAAAAACTAATTTAATGTTTCTAACACCATGGTATCCAGCTGAATCCGGTAAGGCTAGAAGACGACCCGAACATAAGAGTATAACGCATGTATTGTTTCCTGAGAACATAACTAGTATCTATAGAGTCTTATTATGGGAAAGTCTTAGAAATTATGTTCCAAGAACATTTTTGTGTTAAACAGGTATAAAAGAGGAACTGAGAGTCATTGACTCTTCACGAAACTCTTGTGTTAATGGACATTGAAATCGCACACAAACAGCAAAAACCTTTAAATATACACTAATGAAATCTTTAATCACGGAAATCAACACGTGCACGTCAAGGGTTGACCCCTCAAACCTTACCTTAATTTAATTAAAACCTTTGCATAAAGAGAAAAGTTCGTGCAAAAAGATACCCTAAAATGTTCCGTTCCAGAATCTGCTTAAATCTGATAAAACTCAGACTCGATCCATTCTGAAACTTTCCTTTTATCTGGCCACAGAGGATGGACCGAAACCCCAAAATTTGTATACGTTTATCGCTGAATGGAAACTTTGCTAAATTCTATTTTATATTCAATCTTTCAAGTCTGTGTTCAATGGTGATAAGAGGGACGTCCTTCTGTTTTAATATAACGAAATTAGGTTTGCTTTTGACTTCGATAATGGGACTTTAGGAAAGTATCTAATTATACTGTTTGCTGAGAACGTATCGGCTACTTGATATTATTTTGAAATGTTTTAAAATTTAAATTGTTCATGCTAATTTGCAATGTTTTGAATCAAGCTGCCTTTTCTCATAGAAATTATATACGATTTAACTTTATAATGTTTAAAATACATCAAATGTATTTTTGTGTGATAAAATAAAATGATTATTTTATTAAAAGCAGCCAGTTTTGTTTTAATAAATTGCACTCACACAACGTAATTGTGCTGTTAGAATTAAGAGATATAATCTCTGCACCACCCTGGGTAGACTGGTAGAGAATGCCTAAGGCATTAAGTCCGCCATTGTACATATGTGCATAAAGTTTAAATAAATAAATAAAGAGATAAAATCGAGCTGCAGTTTCAAAAATAAAATTATCTAAAGGTGCACCTAAACTAGAAATACCTACATTAAATATTTTATTGGGCATACAATATGTCATCATCGTTTCCCTAGCCTTCTCGGTCTCAGTCTAACTGGTTTCAGCTGAATACCAGTCTTATAGAAAGAGCAACTACCGGTTAGATTAGACCTTCACAACCCATTATATACGATTATATAACTGAGTTAATAAACCATTTTGTAACCGTTCACTTGTTTTAGGGTTCAGTTGAAAACCAGCGTCAGGCAACGTAGTTGTCTGGCATTTTTTGCTGAACTGGACCTATTTGGCGCAGCCGCGAGACATGCAGTGCATAGGCATCTATTGGGTAAGCTCGCTCCATCGTAGGCCCCGTCTATGCCCTCGGGCTAGT
The DNA here is from genome assembly GCA_033675125.1 of Athetis lepigone. NCBI lineage: Eukaryota > Metazoa > Arthropoda > Insecta > Lepidoptera > Noctuidae > Athetis > Athetis lepigone. The sequence continues at coordinate 7,526,990 of CM066244.1, forward strand.
CTGAGACCAAGAGCAAGCCCATAATAATTATTTTTTTTTTCTTTTGTTTATTTTTGTTATCATTTTTTTTAATATGTGATTTTCTGCACTGTTTGTGTCTGTGTGCCAAATAAATATTTTTTCTTTCTTTCTTTCTTTCATTAACTTGATAACACGATACCCCTTATATAGACTACCCAAGTTCTACGAACTACGACGTTTTGCATAAGAGGCCGTAGCTCATTCGGTTCGGTTCTCAATCGTAGACTGACAGTCGTCGTGAGTACTTAGAAGCCAAAAAGTCTCACCAGTCCAACCATAGGTGTCAAGGCGCCCAGTTACCGGAATGTGGAGGTCTGATAGGCAGGCGTTTTACCTAAATCACTGGTACCCAGATGTATTAGGTAAAATATTTGAGAAAACAGAGAAAATAGACATGGTATTATATTGACACATATGTAGTATATTAATATTCTTAACATAGACATGATAGTATATTAATATTCTTAGACCTATTCAAACATACCAACATATTAAAATAAAGGTATTGCTCGTTTATGCGAGTCTTAATACTAACAACAAAGACTTGATCTGTTGGATTCAAAACGACTTCTTGTTAAAAAATTTAAACGAAACACGTTATTGCTTATTTATTAAAATCATATTTTTCGTGACGCAAACAGGAATGTGTGTGAATTTTCCCACAATCGTACTTTACATTTAAATATAGAGAACAAAACCTATAAACTGGCGTCAATTTTCGAAGCCAGCAGTTGTAAATAAAGTTCCCAGAAACAATGTTGTCTAATATATTTTGTATTTTTATTTTGTACTTTGTTTTGTTCACTACTGTGAGTGCAAGTAAGTAATATTACCAGCCTATTTTCGTCCCACAGTAGGGCAAAAACCTCTTCTTATAAAAAAAAGTCTCGAAATTAACCTTAACGTGGCTTAACGTGGATTAGTGATTTCAGATTCGTATATTTAGGGTAGTCGTATATTTAGGGATTATTGATTATTTAGGGTAAGCCATTTCAGGTTCGTTGTGTTTCCTTTACTAAAGTCTGTGATGGCCAAGTCAAACTTAGAAGGTTTTTATTAAATTTGTCATCTTGTACTTGTTTGGATTTAGATCAGTATTCCATTCCAATTCCAAATATGAAAAAACAATACTAATCGCCTTATAGAAATAAATTGTTAATACGCGCGCTAGATACCCATCGATACGAAATCAGATCATACCTCTCTATCTTATCTTGTAAGTGACCTGGGGGCCTAACGCAAAGCCTTATAGCAGCATTACTTCGATATTACTTTCAGTGGAAAAGAGACAGCGCTAGACAACGTGTTCAACGCTGTCACTTGTACACTCTGGAACAGGAATAAAACAATCTTACTTTAAACGTCACGGTTCGGGCGAAATCGACGCCTGGGTGTCACCACTGCAGCAAAGGTCGCCTGGAGGACACGGTCGAGCACACGGTGGAGGTGTGCCGCGCATGGGTGGACCATCGACGTGTCCTCGTAGAGGCGATCGGCGGCGGTGACCTCTCGCGCCCGGCGCTGGTTCAAGCCATGCTGCGGGGCGAGACGGAATGGGATGCCGTCGCCTCCTTCTGCGAAGCAGTTAAGCTGGTGAAGGAAGCGGCGGCGCGCGAGAGGCAACGACGAGCCTCTCGCCCCGGACTAAGACCCAGGCGAAGACGTCGAGAGTCGCAAGACGACTACCGGCCACCGTAGGCGCGGTTCTGCGGATGGCGAGCGATGGGTAGCTCGCCGCCCGGCTAGGACCAGGACCGCGTCGACGGCGCGTTAGTGTTCCACGCGCGCCTCAAAGAGAAGGAGTCAGCACAGAAAGGGGCCCAACAGGGCCAACGCCTGCCGGGGTTGCGGAATGTTTATAATAGTTACTGTGACCCTGGAACATAAAGGGCAATCGAAGGAACATGAGTGGGTTTTAGTCAGTAAGAGTCTGACACGCCCTCCCGCCGCACCCAGGACGGGAGCTGTCATTGGGAGATTTCCCACTCACCAAAAAAAAAAATGTCACGGTTACTCACCTGATGCAATCGCGAGTGCAGGGGTATATTTTCTTCTTTTCCTTTTTTACGATTAATATTGGTTTATTTTTATTAGTCATATACTATTGCGCCCTAGAATATGTCCCTCGTTTAAACTGCCACGGTTAATATAATTACAAAAAACAGTATGGGAAATTCAAAGCAAAAACCTGTTTTTATAATTAGATACTTAGATTAGAACCGTTTTTATTAAATTAATACATGTTTTATTTTTTATATTTTACTTGCTAGAAAAACCAAAACTAACAAGTTTTTCAAGGCCAAACTAATTTATTAACATTTTTTTGCAGATCTAAAGAAAGTGTTATGTAATTACGATGACGCACATTGTGTTACTGAAGCAAGTAAAGCAATATACCCAGTAATCGTTGCTGGGAGACCTGGAGAAGTGGAAGCCTCAGATCCTTTGCTGGTGGATGAAATTCTCATAAAAGACCCAAATGTCGAATTCATTTTTACAAAGGCGAAGATGACTGGATTGTTGAATTGTAGGGTTAAGAATGAGACGTAAGTTAAATATAAGTGAAATAGCTTTCGACCTCGGCTTCGCCTGCTTGGATGTCGAACTTTCAACCCCTACTTTACCCCTTTAGATTAAAAAAATTGGGTAAGTAATAGATAATGTAACAACAAAATCTCTAATATTTTCAACAGAAATAACAACATGGGAACCTATAATCTATACTATCTATACTAATAAGTATTATAAAGAGGAAAACTTTGTATGTTTGATTGTAATAAATAGGCTCAAAAACTACTGGACCGATTTAAAATTCTTTCACCATTATTCAAAGTATTCAAAGTATTTATTTCTTTGCAAATAGGTCTCCATATTTTACCGTCACATGGGCATGCAAACGTTAACAATTATTATTCAAAATTTTAAAAAATAAATAAACTACAGAACTTTGAAAGCTACATTGTCAACGAGTAACATAGATAATATCACGCTAAGCCCCACGGGAGCTAAGAAGTAACCAAAAACTTAATGTAACGTGGGTGAAACCGCGAGGAACAGCTAGTTTTATATAGTATAGCGATTAGATAATATATGTTTTTTTTTTAACTTTAAACAAATCATTGATTTTTATAACAAACTATTGATAGAATTTTAAAATAACTATTTTTATCAGCATAACATACATTAATATAAAATCGTTTGCCATACCGCTCAAAAGATATAAAACTTGTTGAAAACCACCATGAAAACTACCTAAGATAGGTCTAAGAAAGCGCGCGGAGCTCCGCTCCACATAGCTCCTGCCTTTGCCTTCTAACCTAACCTGTATGAGTCGGGGTGCTCCGAGTCGGGGTGCTCCGAGTCGGGATGCTTCGAGTCGGGGTGCCCTGAGTCAGGGCGACGAAGAACTAGTTTAATCTAGGCAAAACTAATTTGTGTTTGAGCAAACTATTTTCAATTACCTACATAAATGTTTTATCAAACAACGTTGTACTGATTAAGTTGTAGAATAAATAAATGTTATATCTTAATAAATTATATCAACAGTTGGGATATCTCACGTTGATTATATGTTATGACCGATAATAAAATGAAATTAGGCCAAACGAGTTTATTACGTTAAGAAACGCACCCGTTTGCTGCAATGCGATGGAATCAATTTGCGAAAAACTCATTAATCAAATATTTATTTCAGAGTAATCATTGAAAAGGCTTATTTTATTTACCATATTTGGTGTCCAACAATCACAGTAGGGGCGCCTTTTGAAGCACATGGTCAATTTAACGGGTCGCCTTTCGAGGGAAAAGGGTTAAGCGAAATTACATATAGTGAGTACATTCAATTAACCAATTAACAAGTTTATCTATGTATCGAATAACCTGAACCAGCAGTTTTGCTATACGTGAAGAGTGGAATCAAAAAGAAAAATATTTGTGATACATACATAGGTTGGTTTGCACTGCTTGTCCGGCAGTAATAAATAGTTTTTAAGTGATACTAACCCTTAGTAGATAAGTTATTACTAACCATTGGACCTTTGTTGTCATGAAATAAATTAAATTATTATTATTATTATTATAGGTGCAGTGGTCATACTCGATGTTGAGATATTTAAGTGAATTTTGCACTTCTTTTTATAAATATTGGGTGAATGAAGGAGGCCATTTTCTTTCGTTCGTCCAATTGATTTTACTAAGCCATAAAATAGTTACTTTGTAACGTAATTTACAAGTGAAATAGTTTTCGCTTCTTTCCAGACTGTGTCGTATATTTTATCTTTCGTTTTTCTCACAATACTCCCAACTTTAATGTTTGCCATTAATTTTCATTACAGATAGCTACAACATCTGGCTAACGGGTTACTACGACAAATATTGCGACGAAGCGGGAGACCTTCACACTCAAGTCACCAATTTTGATATTGAACTTAAACCTGCAGAGGTTATACGAAATGTTACAGGCCTTTGTTTCGACGGACTGCATTGTAAGTTATTATTGTTTAACCTCTCGCCAGTCTGGAACATTTTTTAATAAATCCCCTAACTGCCGTCATTGAACCGTTTCTCCGGGACTCGTTGAGCTTAATTGCTTCGGCGCTTTTCTGGCGGACTCCACTGTTGATTCTGGCTTTCAGGAGTTGCAGTGGTTGGGAATAGTGTGGTGGGATTGTCCCATTAAAAATAAAATAACGAAAAAGAGATAAAAAAATGGTGAGCGATCTGTTACGAGCACCCATGTGTTCGCGCGACAGTTGGGGCATTTTTCTTACGAACACACGAATGTTCGTAACGACAGTTGAGGGGTTAATGCAAACTTTCTTCGTGCGTCATTTGATGGCTACGCATCAACTGAACTACGCTCGATTCACCTACCGCTTAAAATAACTAATGGACGAATTGCCGAACCTAACAGAAATTTTACCTAAGCTTTAGCAGATCAATGCTCGTGCCTTCTCTATGCGAAGAAGCCTTTGCCCTGCAGTGGGACAGTAATAGGCTGGTATTATTATACAACGATTCACCTAACCTAACCTAACGGACAATTCACCTAAGCTTTATTCAATTACAATATCTACACTATTCAATGATTCACCTAAACCAATAAATTAAAAACGAATGAAATAATGAAATGGAATAAGGAGAAGCAGGTTTTCTTTTCTCTCTCAGGGGCGCTTTCTTTCACTCAAGCTTTCCTTGCTTTTAAGTGTAATTATATTAGGTTAATTTTTGTTTTTTTTTTAACTTTTTGCTTCAACTTAACTCTAGTAAATCTATAAAATACTAAGAAAATCAATACATAAATGTTTATTCTTATTTCTGATTTTTATTCACATAAATAATGTTGTCTTATTTTCAGGTGCCAAAGGGTCACTAGATGATACACGAAAAATGTTGGAGCTTCACGTACGAAAACCTATCATGTACAAGTTTATGCAAAAATACATAGAAAATGTTAACAAATTTTTGATAATAGTCCCCATGAGGGATATTTATTATCAATTAGTAACTGAATGAAGATTGTATAACCTACTTACAAAAATATGTACTAAATTAAAAAAGTGTACGACTTTTTTTTCAACGTGAATAAAATTATTTGTTTTCAGTCAACTACTTTCACTTTCCCCAAATAATATAATCAGTTTTTTCTTCGTTTTTACCACTTATGTTCTTTCGGTTACCCTTTATGTTCCGGGGTCACGGTAACTGTTATGACTATTCCGCAACTCGGGCAGGCATTAGCCCTATTGGGCTCCTTATGCTTGCAAACATCTCTAAAGGGATATCAGAAGCCCGGCAACCCTTTTTTTGTAAAAAGAATTGATTGGACTTTTTTTACCATTTTTATTTGCAGATGTCAAAATTTTGCTCATAATACACAGCCAGGTATGATAACGAACGTAATAACACCTCACACTTAAAAATATATCAAGCCGTTACCTACCAGAGGTGACAAAGAAATGGACATTCATACTGTTGGAAAAAGCTTTTTACAAAAAAAAGATAACCGATTTCAAAAACTAAAAGCACAAAAATAACAAGGTATTTTGGAAGTCGGTGGCAACGCATCATATTTGATGCGTTGCCATCGACTTCCAGTAGACCGGCAGAAGAGAAGCCCATAAAACTTGCAGTGTGTTCTTTGTAAAGAGTAGGTTACTACAAAGATAGGGATTTTGGATAATTGAACCCTATAAGGGTAAAATGCCCTATTTTTTATTTGGATATATACGTGAGGACTTGTAATTGGCTTTCAGTTGCCTATGTTTTTTTTGTTAAGTTTTTGTATAGCTGTCAGTTTCCATAGTGTAATAAATAAATAATAAATAAATGGCTTTCGAAAGTGTCTTTTAATAATCTTATTGTAATAATTTGACTCTGAGTAGTATAAGATATGACGTTCAATAACAATTATAAATTAACTATGTGCAAAGGTTATTTCTAAATACCGTCTAAAGAGTAATATTAATTGCACGTTAGTAAAATTTTAATTGATTGTTATAAAAAATAAGCTTCGGGTTTTAATATTGACGTTTTTACGTGACATAGAAGTAGCATTTTAAGTTGAAACTGACCTTAACTTTTAAACATTTTATTGAAACATAAGGACAAGTCATACAGCGACAATCTTTAACAGACTAAATAAAAGGAGGTTTTCAGGAAGAAATCGCATCAAAAAGTAAAATATAAAAAGCTTAAAAAAGGAACCCCCTTAAAAACTAAAAACAGAAATACTTAAATTTCAAAAGTCGGTGGCAATGTGAAACAGCAATAAAAACGGAAGCCATCGACTTCCGAAATTCAAGTTACTTTTCTGGTTCTTCAAAGAGGTTTTAAAAAAAAAACTTTTATTTTCTGACATCTGTCAATAACATTAATATTAGGTACTTTGCTATAATTAACTTTCGACGACCAAGCGACAGCCGGCTGTCAAGCTGCTATTGTCTTTCTATTGCGTCTCGAATCACGTGTGTTTGAAGGTTTGTAAGACTTGGTTCTAAAAATAAAGATTCTAAGTTCGTCTGTATTTTTTTATAATATACATCCATCGTTTTCTCTGTCAGTTATGAGCCGATTTTTTTTTCTCAAGTTAGTTCTATAACAATTATACAATGCAACTACCCAAAAACATGCAACACACGTTGTTTTGGTTATTAAGGAAAGCTAGCTAAAGCTACTATGGTCAACAGCTGGTCACGGACTTCTAAGACATCCTATGTAAAATAATTTTGATTTAGGAAGTCGTTGGTTTATGCAAAACCACAAACAAACTTGAAGTCTGGCATAACTTTGCGGCAGACCCCTCTTTGAAGAGTGGCTGGAGAGGCGCCACGGCGCTCTTACGTTTCGCTTGACACAGGTTCTCACCGGTCATGGTCAGTTCGGGAGGTTCCTGTGTCGGATTCGAGCGGAAGCGACGCCTGGGTGTCACCACTGCAGCATCGGTCGCCTGGAGGACACGGTCGAGCACACGGTGGAAGTGTGCCGCGCATAGGCGGACCATCGACGTTCCCTCGTAGAGGCGATCGGCGGCGGTGACCTCACGCGCCCGGCGCTGGTTCAGGCCATGCTTCGGGGCAAGACGGAATGGGATGCCGCCGCCTCCTTCTGCGAAGCAGTTATGCTGGTAAAGGAAGCGGCGGCGCGCGAGAGGCAGCGAAGAGCCTCTCGCCCCGGACTAAGACCCAGGCGAAGACGTCGAGAGTCGCAAGACGATTACCGGCCACCGTAGGCGCAGTTCTGCGGATGGCGAGCGATGGGTAGCTCGCCGCCCGGCTAGGACCAGGACCGTGTCGACGGCGCGTTAGTGTTCCACGCGTGCCTCAAAAAGAAGAAGTCAGCACAGGAAGGGGCCCAACAGGGCCAACGCCTGCCGGGGTTGAGGAATGTTTATAATAGTTACCGTGACCCTGGAACATAAAGAGCAATCGAAGGAACATGAGTGGGTTTTAGTCAGTAAAAGTCTGACACGCCCTCCCGCCGCACCCAGGACGGGAGCAGTCATTTGATGATTTCCCACTCACCAAAATAAAAAAAGTCTGGCTCTTGTTAGTTATTTAAAATCAAAATCTAGATTTGTTAATATTAAATGTTAGACATTAAAAAAATCAAGATTCTTATCGTTATTTTTAAAAGTTTGTCGATGCAAAAAGTTAACACGCTTTGGTATTAATTATATTTTTTGCACTTACATGGTGTTTTTGCAGTTAAATCTAAATGCTTATTCTGTTTTTATTCTCTATAGCTACCGGGTCTAATAATTATAGAGCAATAGAGGCAAGTATGTGAATAAATAAATTCGTTTTCCAATGTTATAGAAAAACTTCTTCATCTTATAAAATCAAGAAACGAACCGCGATTAATTTTGGCTGTTCGTTAGTGTAACCAAAATGCAAAAAACCGCTGTTTGTTTTATCTTGTTTCCTATAGATAATATACACAATTTTTGTAATCAAGGGTTAATTAAAAAGAATCTTGTGCCATGAACACAGTTTTGATATATAGGAAATTTCTTAAAAAATACAATTAGTAGTAACTGTACAAGAGTCCAACGTCAAAAACGACACAATAACGCACACATACCTACATAATATTTCTCTGACACACTAATAAGAAAAGCCAGAGCAGAGGAGTAAGATAATTGTAGTGTGACAACCAATCTTACTAAGGGCTATTTAATTGTGTTAAACGATAACCAGTAGATTAATATAAAATCCGTCCAGTTAGACTGGAAGCCAAACATAACTGCCCAAAGCAAAATAAGGCTCACTATAATATATTTTCAAGTTTTGTCTCCTCAACATTCTATAAATGTTATTCAAATAAGAAGCACTACCTGCGTTTCCGTGGGATTTTTGGAAAACAAAAACTATGTCTATATCCTTTCTGAGACTATTGTACCAAATTTCATTTAAATGAGTTCAGTAGTTTTGGCGTGAAAGTGAAACAGACAGACACAGTTGCTTTCACATCTAAAATATTAGTATGGAAGTATGTATTTTGTTGTATGATTGGCATGTGCCATCTCATGATACATTTAGAACCTTTACTCAAGTAGGTAGACAGAAACAAAGTGCCTGAAAAATGCCGAATTACTCTAAATTTTGTCAGTGTTCGAAAAGAGGTTTTAAAGATGACGAGCTACATATTTAGAGAGATATTTAATATATTTCCTACACTATGTATCAGCAAAAAAGCTCACTGATTAATTTTATTCATAGCTAACTGTAAAAAACCTTCATTACTTAGTTTCCGAGCGCATCAATGCCATCGACATTTCGCACCTAATATTTTTTCTAGTACCAGGAGAACTAAAAATCATTGGTACTTTTTTAGGCAGCTTTTGAGCTATAAATTCGCTTCGATTTTCGATAAACAAGCATTACATAATCGGTGCTTATCGAAAATGTTCGCAACACGATCATTGTTCGTTATTGGATTAATCTGCATTAGCAGTGCCATATGTAAGTCACCTAATATTTATATTTTATTAGAATACTAGCTGTTTTCCTCAGTTTTGCATTGGCCTTTGGATGTATTGTTAAAATAGTTAAGTTTTCTGATTAAAGTTTATCTTAGACATCACAGACGTAGGTGAAGGAAAACATCGTGAGGAAACCTGGACTTGTACTTAATATGAGTCCGAAATCGCCAACCCGCATTGAGCAAGCGTGGTGATCAATGCTCGTGCCTTCTCTGTATGAGAAGAGGCCTTTGCCCTGCAGTGGGACAGTTATAGGCTGATATTATTATTCTGATTTAAAAGAACTTTCTACATTATATTAGAAAACATAAAAAAATCGGTGAAGCCGTTTTCAATTTATTTCGTGTCGAAAGGAAAAAGGAATTATATTTTATGTAATTTGATTTTATTTATTAACATATTCATTAACTACGGGTACTATCCATCAAACTAAGTAAAACTGATTTAATTTTGGTGTAGGAATATTCTGCCGTCCGATTACTAAAAGGCCGTTAAGTGAATAAACCTCATTTTGAGATATTGACTAAAACGTGGGAATTAATGTTTCTAGACATTGGTTGGACATACAGCCATGTTTGTTAGACCAAAATATTTGATATCTGATAAGCTTTCTTTCTATGGGTTTTAATGAGTGCTAAGTTAAATTATATTGTTTTAATTAAAGGTTTTGTGTTTTAGTGTTGTTTATCTATTGTATGATGGGGCCTCTTACAATACTAAAAAACGGCTGGCTGAAGTACAGCCGTCTAATAGCGTTGTAACGCAATTGTAACCGCCATTCATTTACTTTTGAGTCACAGTTTAATGCATTTTCAAAGCTAAATAACAGTTAAATCACTTAACCGTTTTTTAGAATAGTAAATTGATTGAAACTCAATTAGCTGTACTTGAGAAAAATCGTTATTAGACTTTAACTGTCTATGTTATTGTTTAGAGATGCTAATATTATACATATTTCTGATCTAAAATACAGTTTCTGAATAATACGTGCACAGTAACTGCCTTTTAGTTTTGGAATTACTAGCAAATTGATATTGCTCTAAAGACAAATGGACGACTATGTGTTAAAATTTGGGCTAGTTATTTGTGCTTTTAAAAGTGTGTGCGTGTAAAGTGTAACAGTTAGGTAATTAAAACAAAACATTCATATTTCTACTTAAAGTATGTTTAATCAAATAAAGAAATTAAAACAATGATTAAATTTTAAAAGAACTTACAAATATTTGTGGGCGATAAAAACAGAAATTAACCCTGAAAGAGTAACCAACATAATTATAAAATTAAGGACTAGCGGCATTGTATATAGCTTATAAAAGAAATAACATGTAAAGGGGTTAAAGTATTAGAGTTTTAAGTTGAAGGCGTCAATCACAAACCAATGTAAACCAATTAAAATCGCATTCAAAATTTCACAAAGTTTGTTACATAATATGGTATTTTGTACTTATTTTATATTCTTGTTAGAATTGGATTAACTTATTCTCTAATGAGATCAATAATGTGTTTATAACATTATGTATACCAGCTTGTAAACAATGTACGTAATATTATTTATTAAGCTACGCTTAGGAACTAAATCGACATTATAAAAATAATTAATATAAAAATCCAACATTAGAAATTGGATCGGTTTTCTTTAGCCGTGCTATTGCGTTCCACACATTCGGGCATATCGTGCGAGAATTTTATTTTGTGCGGTGCGCTAATATCGTTTAAAACGTTTATTATTGATGCTTTTCTCGCCTTGTCAATACCTTTAGACGCTCGTGGTGTGGGCTCTGGCGTTGTCGTGCATAAATGTGAACCCGTTGCCGATAAAGTGTAAATAGGTCATCACGTGAGGCTGATGACAGGTCAAAGCAGGTAGACTTGGCCCAGACACGAAGGCAAGCTCTGTCTTACCGTCGGTGCTGATTCCTCCCCAAATCGTCCACGAACCACCACCATAACTGACCCTTTCTTCAATGCAGCTTTGTGCAAAGCGTTTTCTATCTGTTCTGTAGACCTTGTTCCTTCCATCGTTACCATAGAACATGCCATACCATTTAATTATAAATGCACTGGATTCTGATCACTGTGGCCAGTTAGTCACTTTCCCTCTGAAAAGTCAAGTCAGAGCTCAAATGTTCAAGATGTTATAGACTCTTTTAAGGATCTTGATGTAAAGAAAACTGCTGATCTCTGGGGATTGTCAGTATATACATTGTCGTCAATAATTGATGTTATTTCTCCTTTTTTGGGAATTGTTTTCAACTCTTGTGTTAATTCTGGTGTATTTCCTGATTTGATGAAACTAAGCAAAGTGATTCCATTGTTTAAATCTGGTAGCACAACGGATCCTACGAATTTTCGGCCGATTTCAATATTACCTACATTGAGTAAAATTTTTGAAAAATTGATTTTAAAGCAAATGTTGAGACATTTTAATATACATAGATTATTTCACCTGAAACAATTTGGTTTCACAAAGGGCCGTTCAACTACAGACGCGGGCGTGGAATTACTGAAGAGCATATTCGAGGCTTGGGAGGAATCGCAAGATGCTCTTGGTATTTTTTGCGACTTGTCCAAAGCTTTCGATTGCGTACATCATGATACACTCATCAGGAAACTGTATCATTATGGTATGAGGGACAGAGCTCTCGACCTTCTGACTTCTTACCTGAACAATAGAATACAGAGGGTCGATGTTAATGGAAAGAGATCCGAGGGATCTGCGGTTACTATGGGCGTACCGCAGGGTTCAATTCTAGGTCCTTTTTTATTTTTAATTTATATTAATGACCTACCTTTTTACATAAGGGATAATCATAAAATAGTATTGTTCGCAGATGACACCTCACTTATTTTTAAAATCAAGCGTCAACTAGTTAATTTTGACGATGTTAACAATGCTCTTTCTAAAGTGGTCCATTGGTTTAATGTAAATAATCTTCTTCTCAACGAAAAAAAGACAAAAGTCTTAAAATTTTCTACGCCAAACGTTAGACAGCTGAGTACCAATGTTCAACTGAATGGAATAGAGTTGAACCCTGTTGAGTCAACAGTTTTTCTTGGATTAACTATTGACTCCAAATTGCAATGGGGGCCACATATTGAGAAATTATCAGGAAGACTAAGTTCCGCCGCCTATGCTGTTAAAAAAATTCGCTATATAACTGATGTGGATACAGCCAGAATTGTTTATTTCAGTTATTTTCACAGTCTAATGTCATATGGGATTCTTCTCTGGGGAACCTGCGCGGACATCAATTCCATCTTTGTTTTACAAAAAAGGGCTGTTCGAGCTATTTATACCCTTGGTCCGAGGGATTCTCTTAGAGAAAAATTCAAAGAAGTGAACATTCTGACTGTAGCTTCACAATACATATTTGAAAATTTAATGTATGTTCATAAAAACATATCGGATTTTAAAAAAATATCTGATGTTCATAGTTTTAATACCAGGAACAAAGACAACCTTGCTGTACATCACACTCGCCTCCACAGAGTAGGCAACTCGTTCATGGGTCAATGTATACGTTTTTATAATAAACTTCCCACAGATATCCGAGAGTTACCCATTAGAAGATTTAAAATCTGTATTAAAACCAAACTTTGTAAACAAGGGTACTATAAAATTTCAGAATATTTAGAAGACGAAAAAGCTTGGGATTGAACCGCTCGCTCTGCTAATCACTGTTAATATTCATACTATAATTTTTTTTAGTTGTATAAAAAAGAACCAAAATTATTATTGTAAGTGTACAAATCATGTAGAATGCACTATATAAGTATTTTGCACGCGACTTGTAAGCCCACTTTTTTTTTATGTTGCTACAAGTATTATTGTGTTGGTTCGTGGAGCTCCTTAAGATTAAGTTGAGCTCACGATGCTTGTTGAGGCAGGTGTACCTAAATGTTGTAATTGGAACTTTCCTCAAGAGGCCTGACCGAAACGTATTCTGCATGGTTCGTTGCACAAAAAATGATGAATCTATGTCTGGACTTTAAAAGAGACGATAATCCTTTGAGTTTGTTTCGGCATTTCTTCTCAGAGGTAGTCAGCTAGGAAATGCCGACTCCATCTAGTTTAAAAAAAAATGACATGTAAAAGTGATGTAATATCCTACTTGCATAATAAACAATTTCAATTTCAATTTCAATTTCAATTTCAATTTCATGATTTTACATTCATCAGAGAAGAGAACTTTGCTCCATTGGAGGTATGACCAATTTAGGTGCTCGCGTGCAAAATCAAGGCGCGCTCTTCGATGGTCTGCAGTTAATTTCGGTCCATTTGCTGGCTTGTGTGCAGTCCACGTTCCTTCAACCTTCTTCTAATTGTAGAGTCACTTACAGCGACCCTTCGTACAACTTGAAGCTGCTGATGCAGTTGAAATGCATTAAGGCGTCGGTTTCGCAAAGAAGTTGTTACAATAAATCGATCATCTCTCTCAGAAGTAACCCGATTCCTGCCAGATCCAGAACGGCGCTTGAACATACCAGTCTCTCGATAGCGGTTGTACACTCTATGAACAGATGACAGGCTTAGATGCCATGTTCGAGCCACAACACGCTGACTCTGAATCCAGCAATGCCACCACTTAGGCGGCTTCTGTGGGCGAAGTATCCATATGTTTTTTTAAAACAAAACTTTTTTCAGACGTCTTAAAGTCACAGTAAACAAATTAAAAACAAAAAAGGTTAAAGATAAACGCAATTTTTTAGTTTTTGAACGTGAAATGTTCTCCAACTGTAGACGCACATTTATTTGTCTCAAAAGAGTGATTCATTTCATTTAGAGGATAAACAAATGAAATTCTAATTTCTAATTTTAAATTTTCGCCTACCATTGTAACGGCCAGATTGCTAGCTATACAATAACGTTTTTTTTAATGAAAACTCTTTTAGTATTTAATTAGGTGTTTCAATGTTTTAACAAATTAAAACGAAGGTGTTTCGATTTTTTTGATGAGAAGTGCATTTATACAGAATCCTTACCTCTCGTTCGTGGTCATTTTTGGCGGGAATGTGCACAATCGCTCACAGACACGTCTTACCCGTCCGCTGAGTTGCGAACAACTGGAGTGTGCGAGGTGCGGGGGTATCCGTTCGCGAAGGTAGATAGACGTCTTTTAGCGTTGGAACGTCACTTAGCCGTTTTTTGCATTGTACTTGTTGTCATATTATTTGATACAATCACAACTAAAAAACGGTCACTGTCTTTTAGAATTGTATAATCTCCAGAATCACTTTGGCTTACCAACGCCTACCCAGCTAAGTGTGAGTAACGGTTTTGTAGAGTGGTAATTGAAGAAAACTGTCTTTTAGATGATGGAAATGTAAATGCGCCTTGTATGACAATAAATCATTAAAAAACCTTTAAAGTAATTTAACGGTTTTATACTGTTGTACTTTCATTTAACCGTTTTCTAAGATTGCAATTTGTATTTATATAAGTTTTAAATAAACGGTTACGAGCGTGTAGCCGTATTATAGTGTTATAAAGTGACATAACCGTGTTTAAGTGTTGATCGATCGCGAAAATAGTGCAGTTAGCCGTGGGGGTGATCTCCATATCTCTGGCCTAAATGGAGATAGAAAAATATGACCCAGACTGAAAGATAGAGAAATTTTTTCTCTATCACGTGGTATATATAACTCAAATTTGACCAAATGTCACTTAACGGCCTTTTAGTAATCGGACGGCAGTATTATTTTTGGTAAAAAATCTTTCATTGTTTATTCAGGTAACTTAAACGCAATTATATTATTTTTGCAAATGCATGCAATCAAATAATACAAGGGCCAAATAATTAAAATTTTGTTAGTCAGAAATCAAAATGAACTATATTTTAAATTTTTGACGACTCAAACTCCGAGTATCGCTTAGGCCTAAAACATACTCAAGCGACGTAAGGCAGCAGGCGTGGAACAGGCGTGGCGCCGCATCGCTGGCAACGAAACGGCGTGTCTGCGCCGCGTCGCTTCAGTATAATTCAAAAACGTCACCTGCATACATTTTGTATGAAATCGTTTTGAAGCGGCGCACACCTGCGCCACGCCTGTTCCACGCCTTTGTGTATGTTTTAGGCCTTAAAAAGTCACTTGACGCGTCAGTTTAAAACGATTTATCGTCATAATGGGTGCATAATTATGTACTAAGCTTAATATATACATAATATATTAATATCAAACTAACAATTATTCCAGGTGAAAAAATAGTATGTGACTTCGAAAATAGCAAATGTCTTACGGACACAGCCAACCTGACGTTCGAGAAGTTCATAGCCGGTATGACGGGTGTACCATCCTCGGAGCCTTTGCACCAAAAATTGATTGAGGCTAATCTGCCTACCCTTAAATTCAAATTTTTCGATGCCAAACTCAATGGAATGAAGAAATGTAGAGTTGAACTCGTGAGGTAAGTACTTTTGTCTGTTATTTCTTGTATACTACTATTGAAGCTAACAGGTTTGTTTGTTTGGTTGAACCCTCTAACCTCAAAGACTCTTGGTCCTGATATTTTTGTGTTGTATAGCCCATTTATTGAGGGAGGTTGTAGGCTAAGGTTTTAGGTAACGCATCACGAGGAGCACTAATGAAAAAGCGTGAATGTAAGCCCGGAGGACTGGTAGTAACAAATAAACATGCTGATTGCAAACAAAATTCTGAAAGCTTTTTAGTCATCAGTCATCAGACAAAAATAAACTACCTCACTACAAGTCAAATGCCAATTCACATTCACAAAGCATTGCATTGATCACCATTTCTCCTTAAGGCATATTGGTGATTGGTGATCTCTCCTTTGCCGATATCTTTTGACCCACGATGGAACAGAAAGGGGTATATGTGTTTGGAGTGAGAGGTTGTGTGTGCACACACCAAACCCAATTGTTCCCATTTATTTAAACCAAGTTTGTGTTAAATTTCAGGATCTCCGCAAAGGATCTAAAATACGACTATCACGTTGGTTGCCCTCACCTCATTCTGGAGACAGGATATGAATTGAACGGTGAAATTGGACCTCAGCACGTTGAAGGCAAAGGCGACGCTGTAATTGATTTGTGTAAGTTACTGGATTCAAAATATTTATAAAACGTGTAAGTTTATATAAAAAAGTAAATTGCCTGACTGATTGTTGATATATCTATACGCATAGCCTTAAACGACAAAATGGTGGAAGTATCGACATTCACGCGGGCGAAAGTTAGTAAAAGTAAAAAACTAGAAGGGTAGTGAAAGAAGAAAAATTCAGCCATTGCCAGAAACAATCTTCGGTCTCATTCTATGCAAGCATAGGTGCATAAAGATGCACCTATGCTTGCATTGAAAAGAGAAAAGACAATATTTGACAATTGCAGAGAAAAGTCTCTAAGTCTCATAATCCGATAGAACGGAGATCCGAGTCGATCGATGAGAAATCAGCATCACTGGTTGTCACTCTACCAAAATTCAAGCCTTTAATAGTATTAGCCTATATTAGGTAGTTAACTTTAATTTGAACTCACCGAGAGCGATGACGTCATAATATTTTCGAATTGGAATTGTAAAGATCAAATACCATTTCGGTTTTATTTACAACCATTAAAACATAAAGTCTTCAAATGTTATGTGTGAATAGTAGGCATCCAATTTTAAAGTAGATCGAATTTTTGGCTTAATTTTCAAACAGAGAAATCAATCCCTGAATTTTTATTAGATTAACCTTGTTATATAAACTTTCTTATTTCAGATGACTACCACTTCAAGTTCCATGGTGATTACGTTGGTAAGGAAGGTCAGGGAGGCAAGAGTCACATCAATTTGAAAACTCATACACTGGAAATTGAAGTCAAAGGAAAGGTGGTTTACAACTACAAGAATCTCTTCAACGGGGATAAGGAAAAATGTAAGATCTTGAACTTTTATTGTACATTATTTTTCTCTCCTTCTGTCTGGGCTAATTATAAGGTTTTATCAGCCCCCATGTTGTGTGAAGCAGCCCAAGACAGCTTGACTTATAAACCTAATTAAATTATCAAGGAATTTTGCTATGCTCAATTGCTATATGTTTGTACCCTAAACTGTTAGAGTTGGGGCATGTGTTGCTTTGGTCAGGTGTTGCTTTAACATAAAATTTCATATATTATAAGTCTTATATAAAAAAAACTAGCAATCCGAGATTGTCGTAGACGTTTTCTTGAGGTCAATATACAATTGACCGGAATGTCGAGTACCTCAAATATAGTCGTATAAACCACTTTGTGTGATACATTCACGAATACCTATTTTTATACAACTGAAACTTACAGTGTCCAAAGATTAGACATCAAAATACACGTTACAATTTTTCTATCTATATTTCCAGCTGATGCTGCTCATAAGTATATCAATGACAACTGGAAGGCTGTCGACGAAGCGTCTCGAGGACCTGTCGCAGAGGCACTGATGAACCATCAGTACATTGACAACGTCAACGCTTACTTAGACATCGTACCAGTCCAAGACCTTTTCTCCTATGAGAAATAGAGAAAGTACCTAGAAACTTGCGTGACCAATCGAACTATATTCCCGAATAAAAGAACATTTTGCAATATTTATGATCTGTTTTGTTTTTGTCGTCGATTAATCAAAGTCGTGTTTGGAATAAAGATCTGTAACATAAGAAGGCAAGTTATTCTACAATTAGAGGAGAACAAGCAACACTCTTTCTCGATAGACCCTTTTGCCAAAAATGTTTGTTACAAAATGCTGATAACTTTATACTGGGTAATATTTCAATGCACAGCTTGAATCACCCGCGCCGGTCTTAGAGACATGAAACTCGGAGGGTGTGTTATTTTGCAATTCACTAAGAAAATACTTTATTAAATTCGACCAAAAGGGGTAGTATACACCGTAGGTGCGGGACTGCGGACGGCGACCGATGGGTAGCTCGCCGTCCGACTAGGACCAGGCCCGTGTCGACGGCGCGTTTCGTTCCACGCACGCCTCATAGAGAAGTCAGCACGTGAACGGGCCCTCTAAGGTAATGCCTGCCGGGGTTGTGGAATAGTTCTAATAGTTACTGTGGCCCCGGAACATAAAGGGCAACCGTATAAACATGGGAGGGTTTAAGTCAGTAAAATACGGACACGTCCTCCCGCCCCGCCCAGGGTGGGAGAAGAGCCGCGGACAAAATCTAGTGTTCAAATATACATATATCTAGGAGGCTGCGCATATACTATAACAAACCTTTTCTTAATTTGCACCTACTTGTAAACGTCCTAGCAATCCTGCCTCCATAATCCAAGGATCACAGAAGAAGAAAGATAAAAGGCAAAGTTCATGGGTATAACCTGCCCTTTGAGATTTGTTTCTTCTTAGTTTAGAGGTACAGGGTCACCTCACCGTTTCGCACCTTCACAACAGATTATCAATCATTGCAATATATTTAAAAGTAGTTTGCTTATTAATGAGTTATAAAAGACTGTATAAATAAATAGCGTTTTTGGAGGTTTAGTACAACATTGTTCTGCTGCTAAACCAAGGCGTCTTTCCATTTAGAAAAGGGCCAAAACATAAGTGTCGTCGTATGGCGGCCTTTATCCAACCCCTTTACGTGTAGGCTCTGTTCTTGAAGTGATTAAAATACATGACATGGCATACAGACTCACGCAAGAAATTTTAAATGTCATTTGCTCAAGTACAGCATTGAACAGTGTATTTGCAATGATTATAGTGCAAAAAGAGTTGTAGAAAACATGTTTTGCAAATCATGTACAACTTTGCGTCAGAGAAACTTCGATAAATAGCCAAAATAGGCTTATTCCTCAAATCCACCCTAAAATCCCCCTAAGGGGGAATTAATGCGTATTTCGTTAACGATGTATAGAAAAACCCCACCCATACATCGTTTGTCTAAACCTGGTGCCCAGTACTAGTCGTCCAACGATTTAAAGATGGTGGCAGGACCGCGTAGACGGCGCGTTTTGTTCCACGCGCGCCTCAAAGAGAAGGAGTCAGCACAGGAAGGGGCCCAACAGGGCCAACGCCTGCCGGGGTTGCGGAATGTTATGTTTATAACAGTTACCGTGACCCTGGAACATAAAAGGCAATCGAAGGAACATGAGTGGGTTTTAGTCAGTAAGAGTCTGACACACCCTCCCACCGCACCCAGGACGGGAGCAGTCATTGGATGATTTCCCACTCACCAAAAAAAAAAAAAAAAAAAGATGGTGGTAGGCAACGGTTGAATACGAGCTGTCCAGTGACGGTCGTTCTTTCAAGGAAGCTTACTTTCAGCACTGGACTGCAGTAGGCTGAAATGACGATGATGAAACACACAAAATGTTGTTATCAATGCCCATGTAATTATTAAACCGCAACATAAAATTTATGATTCATAAGCACCTGTAATCGGAAATAACCAATATGGAAATATGAATGCTTGCACAAATATCACAACGATTTCTATTATTTTACTTTGTTCGCGAATAAAATAATCAAAAATACATAATAAACTAATCTATAAAGTAAAAAAATTCAAATGTAAAATTCATCATCATCAATTTATTGACATTTTGAATAAGGAACCCTAAAAACATAAAATTTAATAAAAACTTTCTAGACTACGGAACCTTATACCACTACTCCTTCTAGCACATGACTAGTTTTAATAGTTATGTAATCTTGAGCTATAAATATGCTTAGAGTAAGGACATACTAGCATTTCATAATTAGTTTTAATCGAATATGTTTGGAACACGACCATTACTAATCATCGGTATATTCTGCATCAGCAATGTCATATGTAAGTACCTATTAAATAGAAGTACAGTCTCTTTAGTAAACTACGTTTTCGAATTACTCAGAGTTTTGTGCCTCAGAATTATCCTACGAAAGCAAAGTTTGATTGAAATTGCTTCTCCTCTGGAAGAGAATGCTTTTTAGAGGTTTTTAACTTTTTGCCCTCTTTTTTAAGGCACTCCAGTAGTACATACGTCCTCTGATAAATCCATAATTAGTAAACTACGTATCTATATTCTTTGATTGGTTTTCTCCAAATATTTTTTTCTTGTGTAAGTTGATAAGTCTTAAATTGCAGGTGAAAAGACGCCATGTCATTTCGCCGACAGTAAATGTTTGACAAAGGCTGCTGGGCGAGTGTTTCAACAGCTTATAGCTGGCATGCCAGGCGTTGAGACGTCGGATCCATTACATCAGGATTTAATTGACACGACATTTCCAGCCTTGAGACATAAACTTATTGATGCTAGCCTATCTGGTATGTTGAACTGTGAAGTGGAACTGATGCAGTAAGTTTTTTATATTATTAATTAGATAAATATAATAAACTGTAAAAATCGAGTTGTACCATTTGCACAATTGACTTGCACCATCATTGGTGCAGGAGAGGCAAATTTGTTCCGTTTGCACCATTAATGGTGCAGTGAAAGGACAGTCTCATCTGCACCATTGAAAATTGATTGTGAATGCTGCAAAAGAAAGCAGTTGTGAAATATCCTTCGAACACACATGATTCGAGACACAAAAAGAAAGACAATAGCTGCCCAACAGCCGGCTGTCGCTTGGTCGTCGAAAGGTTATTTAGAGGTCTGAACTAGATAGAGTTATTTATGTACTTGCATCGAAATGTTAATATTACTATGGATCTTCCCAGAATATCTAATACACGCGGGGTTGTCCCGTGCGGCCAATAGTATCATAAATTAATAATAATACCGCAGAGATAGATAAAACAAATAAACAAAGATAATTAACATACCATTTATTATATTGTCTTCTGTTAATTAAAATGTATAATTACAAATAAAATGAAGATAATTAACGTAAGAAACGTACCTAGCGCATGCAGTGGTTTAAATTGTGTAAAAGAAAATATCTTTTTCGTTGATTAATCTCGATATTTTTTCTGCTCGTTAAAATTAATCTCGAATTTTGAGGGGTATCACTTATTATTTTGAAATTAGTGTAAGTACACAAACAACTGTATCTAATTCCTAACTTTAGTAAAATAAAATATGCAGTTTTAGTTCTAGATTTACATAATTTGATGATTTTTTTTATTCAATTTCCCTTATTTTCCGTCGAATGGTCTGTTGCAGCAAAGTAAACATATACTAAGAAACATCAAATTTTTTCATGCCATGATTGTACGAACAAAACCTTTACCATCAAATATTATTTCCAAAAAGCTTGTTAATAAACTCGTTTAATTGAACGAAACCAAAAAAATAATTAAACCGTGATCATTTGCTTGTTAAAAAAGACAAGTCAATCATATCGGTTTAAAATCTTACCGATATATAGCAATAGCTTATATAGATATAGCTGAGAACTAATTAAATGTAATTTAAGGACGTGCACTGCGTTAAGCGGGCGTCCGTTGCGGGTGTCCGTCGCGGGCACCCGCGCCGTGCTGCGTTGCGGACAAATTCAACCCGTCGCGGACGCCCGCGCCGTGCTCCATCGCGGACAAATACCCGTCGCGGACGCGCACGCCACGCGGACACCCGCGACGGACGCCCGCTTAACGCAGCGCACGCCCTTAATGTCTGTAGTTTATTTGATTTAATGCGTTTTCAGAATCACTAATCGTGATGAATACGACTATCAACTTGCATGTCCAAAACTCACTATAATGTCGAAATACGAAATGATAGCGGCAGACGGTAAAGAATTTATAAAATCAAGCGGCACCTGCAGTATTGGTTTGGGTAAGTTTAGAATAAGTGTCCGCGCAAACGGGCCACCGACCACGGCCACTGGTGGCCAGGCCAGCCACTTAACATACTTTTTCATATATTTTGTATATAGACGCGCCGCACACGTGTAGCCGGTAGCGGCCACTCGCTACAGCAGTGTCCACGTACCGCGGAAGCGCGCGACAGTCACAGCTGCTGGCTGTGGTCGGTGGCCCGTTTGCACGGAGCCTAAACCATTCAGAGTCGCAAATTCAACTACGCCCCAGCTTCGCATGAGGGTTACAGAGCTTTGAAAACCTCGGGTTTTCTTTACATATAATGCATGTTTTAAACATATAAACCTTCCCACATACTTAATTAATTCTTTTTTGAAGAAAGTAACAGTTCTTCTCTGTCAAAGTCAGTCCTTTTTAAAGTTCATACAATTGTATTGGTGAAATCAGACAGAAACCATAAAGTTTAATGGCTGTGTTTTGCCTTTTGATGAGATAAGCATAAAATATTGACCTGGTCACGTAGTAGTAGGTACTAAAATCTCCCTCGGCTCTAACTTCTTAACATAAAATTTTAAAAAAAAATTACAGATAATTTGTAAATAACTTTATTCTGGTAAAACGGTAAATCTCTTTATCTGGTATACGATTCATATGTAAAACTAAAATCGTAGGCGCGGGTCTGCTGATGGCGAGCGATGGGTAGCTCGCCGCGCCGCCCGGCTAGGACCAGGCCCGCGTCGACGACGGCGCGTTAGTGTTCCACGCGCGCCTCAAAGAGAAGTCAGCACGAGAAGGGGCCCTGCAGGGCCAACGCCTGCCTGGGGTTGTGGAATGTTTATAATAGCTACAGTGACCCCGGCACATAAGTGGGTTTTAGTCAGTAAAAGTCTGACACGCCCTCCCGCCGCACCCAGGACTCATTTGTTGATTTCCTACTCCAAAAAAAATATAAACTAAAATAGAAAATCAAAACACAAAACATACTTACTTTTAAGTACCTATTGATATATTTTAAACGTAGATTTTTTCTTTTTTTAGAGGGATATCACTTTCATTTTCATGGTACATTCACTTTGGACGAAGGCGAAAAAACAAATAATATGCACATCAGGTTACTGAGT
The DNA here is from genome assembly GCA_033675125.1 of Athetis lepigone. Lineage (NCBI taxonomy): Eukaryota > Metazoa > Arthropoda > Insecta > Lepidoptera > Noctuidae > Athetis > Athetis lepigone. The sequence goes on from CM066244.1 coordinate 7,550,280, forward strand.
TACGCTCTAAACATTGGGCATGGAAATGTGACCTATAACTACAAGGACCTCACAAATTCAGAAATATGTAAGAACTTTACTTGTCTCTATTTCGTCTCGTGTCATGTTTGTGCCTCAATCATAAGTCATCTATCAAATAAAACTTTTGATAGTTTTTATTTATTTATTTATATTTAATAATATATAGTAAATATTAATAAGTCACAACAGCTAGGTATGTCCTACTTTACCAACTCATTGATAAGTTTGATGTTGATTGTCACTGAGATGAAGTTAGTCTTCAGACCTTAGATTCTTTAAACGAGCTTGATATTTTTCCGACTACAACGAAGCCAAAACGAAATTATGTTTTCAACAGACTCAACCGTAGCAGTTTTACTATTATACGATAGTCGATATTTTTAAACTTTATTTTTATTGAGAATACCTAATAAGAGAAATAGAACTGAAAAGATTCTTAAAGAACTGAAAAGAGAAAGCGAGGGAGTAGAGTTCTCTACAAAGGGGGGCTTTTTTTACAATGAGGACCCTTACTTAGATGTAAAACTTCTAATTTCTTCTACCTTGTTGTGAGGTTAAAAATGTGTTTTATTTTTCAGCTGAGGGCTTTAAACGGTATGCACAAAATAATTGGAAGAGTATGGTAAAACGTACTGTAGGACCAGCATTGTATAAGTTCATGAAAGTACATTTAAAAAACAAAAATGACTACTTGGCCAATGTACCAATTAAAGATATATTTTATGAAGAATAAAATGAGAGGAGAGGGGAAGCAATATCTTAAAATAATAACAAGATGTCTTTATTTATTAATAAACCTCTGTTTCGCATTATTTTGATTTATTTTCTTAATAATAACAGCCATTAAATGTAACATTGTTAAGTAAAGGTCTATTCTCATACAAAGAAAGTACAAGCATTGATCAAAACGCTTCGTAAAGGTGGATTGGCAATTTGCGCTTTTAGATTTTATTTATATAAGGTAATTAGTGTACGATACTTAAACACGTGATTGCGCTCATGATAATAAACAATTTTTACTATGGGAGCTAAGCCGAAATCGCGAAAAAAATGTCAGCTGTTCTGTACATTAGGCAAACATAAATGTACTGAAAAGCTGGTATTTTTTTCTCGATTTCAGGTTTTGATCCCATAGTAAAAGTTGATGGTTATCATGAGCACAATCACGTGTTTAAGTATCGTACACTAATTACCAGTCATCACATAAACGCATGCAATTAAACAAAAGACTGTTTAAAAATTTGCAGCAATGCCATCAACTGCAATGTGTCTAAAAATGGCGGCATTGCTTTTTCTTTCTAAATCTCTATCATCATCTCAAAGCCAAGCCCAAAATATCATCATCTCTCTAGCCTTTTCCTTTTTATGTTAGGGTCAGCTTCTAGCCTAAGCTAATTCTGCTGGATACCTGAGTTTTACGCTTAGCAACTGCCATTAGACCTCCACAGCCCAGTTACTGGGCGACAGGATACCCCTATGGTTAGACTAATTAGGGTTCGAATGTGGCTTTTTTAAAAGTTGGGAAACGGCTGAGAGATAGGCACTGGAACTTGCCACGTCAGTACACGAAAAATTATTTTTAATGATATTATATTCATCATTATTAATTTCTTCGGCCAGTAAGTTCGTTTACCTTTGAAATTGGTCTTGTAAATGAGACATAATACGTTATACAGATATTTATTGGTCAACCGTTTATCTATCCTTTAGTAGCTAAATATGTCTCGAACTGGAACTTTTCTGAAAAATGCATTAACGTTGTCGATGTGTTTACTCAAAAATGCCTCAAATGTTGGTTGACGTAGAACTTTATCAACAAACTGATAATTTTCATTCGCAAACTTGTGAGCAGCAGCGGCTGAAAATAAAATAAAATTTATTGATGTGAATGAAGACACAGGCTAAAGCTAGTTAGATAGAATGTAAAACTTCTTACATTTTACTTTATCATCATTGAACAAATTCGTAAGGGCGTATTGTACTTTTCCTTTCGCCTCTATTTCAATGTTCTGATTTTTCAACTGGATGTGAACTTTAGAATCGCTACTACAATTCATTCTTCTATATTCACCATTAAAATGGAAATTGTAGTCATCTGAAACAGATTAACAATTTAGTACCTATATAATTCTGGAATGTAGCAGCCGACGTTGTTTTAATAAAAAAAAAACTTGTGCTTCATTCAGAATTTATCTTGTATTGTGATCTCATTTAGACAAACAGTCAAACTGGAAACAGCTCTCTATAGGCCATAAAAATGTTTTTCATATTTCTATGACCTATAGAGAGTTGGCGAATCATAACCAATGTTTTACTTCTCATTACTATACTAATATTATAAAGAGTTGAAGTTTGTTTTTTTTTTGTTTTTAGGAGTAGCTCTGAAAGTACTGGTCTAATTTGTAAAAATATTTTCGTGTTGGATAGCCCATCAATAGAGAAAGGTCTATAAGCTATATAAAACACCGTACGACCTTCGAGAGTGGAGTAATAACCAAGGATGCGGGAAACACCGCCGAACAACTGGTCCCCAATATTTGTTCAGATACAGTCGGTCAGTTCTAACCAAATCGAACTGTTTTTGTTTCATGTATGCAATACTTACAGTAATCGATTCTGGCGGTGCCTTTTCCCTCAATATGCTCTGGTCCTAAGTATCCCTTAGCCTCGTATGTTGATTCAAGAACTAAATGTAGACATGCATAATGAGCATGGTATTTTTTAGCTTCCGGATTAAATCTGGAATTATACAAAATCTTACTTTTTATGTTGTCTTTTTTTATGTATGCAGAGGAAACTCTGAATATGGTTAATATAATTCTACCCTCTACTTTCTTAACCTTGAACCGTGTCTCGAATCACGCGTGTTCGAGGGTTTATTAAGGGATGTAGAATTACTCCCACCTATCTAGACCCGAACCAAAGTTTGATTGAAATATAAGGAAGCCCCCCAAATTATATGGCCAAAAGTTATCGTTTGAAGTTAACAGTTAGGCAAAATTCTACGTACTTCTCTAAGACAAGATATAAGTTGTGCCTAAAACATGGTTCAAAAATAAAAACTTACTGCAAATTTTCCATATGACAACTCTTCAATCCTGATAATGAAGCGTTGAATAATTTATACTCGATTGTGGGAAGATTGACTTCTATCGAATCCAGGTGTAAAGGATCTGAAGTTGGTACACCTGGCATGCCAGACATAACCTCGACAAAGTTTCTTGCAGCAGCGACTGTCAGGCATTTGTTGTCGTGCAGATCACATGGTACCAGGACATGTTTACCTGGAATTTAAAAACAATTTGTTGGTTACCATTTTGTATTGTTAAAGAAATACATGATAGGTTAGACCGTTTAGGGACGATCCCGCTATACTATCCCCAATCACTGTAAGTCCTGAAAGCCAGAATCAACAGTGGAGTCCACCAAAAAAGCGCCAAGCAATAAAGCTCGACAAGTTCTCGGAAAACGATTCAACTTTCTTGGATCTCGCAACGACATTATTAAAACAAAACAGCGAAGTTGTAAGAAAAATCATGATTTCCAGTCATCCTCTGGCAGATTTGCTTGTACGGTTTAAGCCCGAGGATACCTTAAACCTTAGCAAAATCAGAGGAAACCTTCTTAGTATTACAGCATACGCACTCTACCTCATTCATCCGGTTTACCTAATTCATGTGTACTGACAAGGCTATCGGGCGTCGCACGTGTAATCGTATTACTATGTTACACTATTACGCAGTTAGCACTTCTCAAGTCAAGCCTACTTCGCAGATGGAACTGCACAGGCGAACCTGTCAGGTGCACTCTAGCACGTATGACTACTATTAACCATCGTAACGTTACCGTCTGCACTTTTATTGAAGTACCCTTTTTTGTGGGAGGGAAATCAAATGACTCCTCTCGCTCTGAGCGCAGCGGAAGGGAATGTCAAACTTCTACTGACTAAAAACCGCCCATGACCCTTGTTAGCTTTTTGTGACCGGGGCCGCGGCATCTCTTTCGTACAACCCGCAGTCCAATGCTCTTAAGTACCCTCTATCACACTTCTGCAAAAAGATATTCTGCTAACATCTTCTTGGTTGTAAAATGAGTGAGCTGGCAAAAATCTGTCATTCTCTAGCTAAGTTCACAGTCTTTTGCTGCCAATTTTAACGAAAAAAACCATTACCTACTAAAAAAATCAATGGGATGACATCCGGGTGAAAAGGAGGCCTACATAATTTTAGACCTCCGAAATTAAAAGTCTTCCGTACACTTTCACGTAATTGAAACCGAAGATAATATCTTTTAGTAACCCTTGGACTGCCGGAAGCGCAGATCCACGCGAGACACAATAGATTTTATTTGTTTTAATAATTACGGCATACAAGAGGACCAAAAAAATAATCAACGCATAAAAAATATATGTAAAAATGTACATATGTAATTATAAAAAACTCATGAAACACTCACATAACACGCCGGTGGTACAAAATAAAGCAAAAAATAATATTTGGCTTGAGCACATTTTCGAGTGATCTTTGTCTGCGCTTGTGCTTAGCTATGTAAATAATTTCAGCTTCACATGAATTTATAGCTGGTATAATTGTTCTGTTTATGTTTTTGGGATTCCGTAGATGCTAGGTATAATTTCTTTTATAATTTCTTTTTTTCTTTTATAATTTCTTTTTTTCTTTTATAATTTCTTTTTTTCTTTTATAATTTCTTTTTTCCTTTTATAATTTCTTTTTTTCTTAATATATTTTAAATAAATAATTAAAATATTTTGTTCGTCAAGTAGTAAAATAGATGCTGAAATAAACAACAATAAAAAAACTAATATCCTGACGGTTTTACAAGCAACCTATTAATGTACTCTGTAAACCTTTTTTGAAATAAATGCAATATGAAAATTTGGTTACAATATTTATGCTAAATCTAAGCTACTACGTAAGAAATTGAGCAATAACTTCTACCCAAATTTCACGAATTTAAGTAATTTCAAGTAATAACCTATTTGTATTATAGGATTAGTATTTACTAATTTGCACTTCTGTGCGTTTCTCAGAACCATAAGGTTTTTGTTTTTTGCTATAGTTTTTTTTTGTGTGCAATGAAAAATACGAATTATAAGGTTTTTGGCAGCAGACAGATTGGCGTACGATGAAATAATAATCTATAAGGATTTCTTTATTTATTTGAAGATAAATTCCGTTAGTTGGTCAGAGTTCCCTGACAAACTTTAACCAGAATTATTATATCAAAAAACTTGATATAAAATTTAAATTAATTACTGTAACAGTTAACAGTAAATAACAAAAAAACTGTTAATTACTTTGTAGGTAAATGTGCACTAAAATAACAACAGTTATATTTAAACATAAAAACAAATTCTTCCTTTCAATTTAATTTTTTTAATGAATATATTCTTCACGGCTATTTAAATTCGAATTAGTTAAGCCAAAATTTAGTGTGAATCTCCTCTAGACATAAATATGCATTGATAATTACTATAATTATGATTACTATTGTCTAAGTCTTCACATTATTAAGCTGTCATTTGTAGCTGTGTTATAAATTTTCAATAATAAAAAACCGGTCAAGTGCGAGTTGGACTCGCGCAACGAGGGTTCCGTTAATTTGTTTTTAGTGGAATAACTACAAATTTACGGTTTTTGGAGTTTTTCCTTTACTTGTGCTACATGACCTTGCTTCTTGCCAAATTTCACGATTCTAGGTCAATAGGAAGTACCCAATAGGTTTTGAGTTTTGATTCCCTTGAAAATGTATAAATATGCAATATAAACCGCCGTATCTTTTTATTGTGTTGATTTAGAAACTTGTTTTTTTCACTGCTTTATGTGATATTAATTTCAGCATGATATCTCGACGCGTTCCTGAGAAAAAAATATTGACAGACGGACGGACAGACGGACGCCTGACGTGACCTAACTACAAATTTACGGTTTTCGGAGTTTTTCCTTTACTTGTGCTACATGACCTTGCTTTTTGACAAATTTCATGATTCTTGGTCAATGGAAAGTATACTATAGGTTTTGAGTTTTGATTCACTTGAAAATGTCTAAATATGCAATATAAACCGCCGTATCTTTTATTGCGTTGATTTAGAAACTTGATTTTTTCACTGCATCGAGAGATAGCAGACCTGAGTATGTGATATTAATTTCAGCTTGATATCTCGACGCGTTTCTGAGAAAAAGGTTCTTGACAGACAGACGGACAGACGGACGCCTGATGTGAACTTACTAAAAATTTACGGCTTTCGGAGTTTTTCCTTTACTTGTGCTACATGACCTTGCTTCTTGCCAAAGGACATGGCCAGCCCCAATATGGGCGATTGCATAGTTATCGAATTCAATTTACACCAATGATTTTTGGTGTTTTATTTCGTTAATATTGGTAAGTTAAATTGCAATAAATAAAACACATAAAGAACTTGTCATTACAACAGGCGCTCTAATAAATTATTTGTTAAAACCTGACAGTAATACCATATGCAACCAACCAGTGGTGACTTAAGGCTCTGAAACGTTGTTTTTATCTGCTGGCCTTTTAGAGTGACGACCATGGACCGGAAGACGCAACGTAGGCAGGCCTCCCACTAGGTGGACCGACGACAACATGCATGTGGCGATTTGTCGTTCTACGTTGCGGTCTAAGGAGGAGGCCTAAGTTTAGCGGTTAACTCCGGCTGATAATAATAATAAGCAAAACACAAAATAAGGCAAAACAGTATAAATGATTATTTAATTTATACAGAAAACAAATAAAAATGGTTTGATAAATTATTACTTTACCCAGATAACTTAATACATTATTACATTACAGCGTTGAGTTATTGTTGAACGAGTCGTAGGTCTACCAAACTGTTTTTATTTTATTCCTACACTATCAACAATCAGTTTATTTTTGAAAGTCTTGTGTAATCTGTTTGTCTTTGTAGCCTTTGTGTGGTTATTCCTCAGTTGATGCACCTCATAGCAATCCACAAATCAAATCAGTCAGTATCAGTCCGTAAAGATAAGCGGCGGGGGTCAAAAATATCTGAAAATAATCGCAAAACCCAAGAACAACTTCAACTTCAACTTCAACTCTTTATGGCATTTGCGGAAAACACACCACAATTCTGCCACGACCATGTTTATTTTACAATCACAAACGTAGAAAGATATACTTCAAAAATATATGCAATATGACTGCGATGGTCTCCTCCTTGTGAAGAGACCTGGTCCGTCAGCGCCTCGTCAGTGAATCAGCAGGGTGTACCACGTGCAGGTGAGGTTGGCTTTGACCCTGGAGGTGATGGTAGGGCCACTTACACCCCCCCAAGAACAATAGGACGTTGAATTTGAAATGACAGATTGTCTGCAATATTGACGTAATTGACATTTGACATAAAAAAACACACACATTGTGTCAAACCAGTACCGTTCCGTTTTAAAACTTTGTTTGGGTAAATTAGATAAAAACTTATTAAAATGTATTATTATGTTATGAGCATTTTATAAAAATCGACAAATACGACATTTTATTAATAAAATGTCGCTAATATAATACAATGGTCGACCATATCACACATTTTCTACAAGTAGTACACGTGGTTTGGAACGTTCTTTACCATATTTATCTTTCTCTATGGTGAATATGGCCGAACTTGCCAGACGATATTTTGAATTCGTCTTCCGTTACTTATTATTTTGAAATAAAAGCTGATAAGTCCAGAGAGGCTAAAAAGTACGTAGTAATTCATTTTTCTATTTTTATTTAACAATGTATTTACTATGTTTGTGTACATGGAATGCCATTTTTGTCCATGTCATTTTATGATTCTTGGTCAATGGGACTAGTACCCTATAGGTTTTGATTCCCTTGCAAATGTCTAAATATGCAATATAAACCGCCGTATCTTTTTATTGCGTTTATTTAGAAACTTGATTTTTCACTACTTTGAGAGATAGCATACTTGAGTATGTGATATTAATTTCAGCTTGATATATCGACGCGTTTCTAAGATAAAAGGGTCTTGACAGACGGACGAACGGACAGACGGACAACAAAGTGATCCTATAAGGGTTCCGTTTTTACCTTTTGAGGTACGGAACCCTAAAAATAAGTCGGGTTTTCTTTCCTGACGCTATAACTCAAGAACGGACGAACCGATTTCCACGGTTTTGCATTCGTTGGAAAGGTCTCGGGCTCCGTGAGGTTTAAAGCAAAGAAAAAAAAATTTCAACAGAAAAGCGGGAAAATCTTAATCCACGCGGACGAAGTCGCGGGCAAAAGCTAGTTTTCAATAAAGATCTTCATCTTTTCCCACGAGGATCCGAATCTGATCTGTGAAAACCCCACAGAACAGAAAAAATATACATACCTATATTCGTCTATATTATGTTTATAGTTTTCGGAATTTCTGCCGCTGAGTTTTGTCCTTTTTGACCTTTTCGTTCTCAACGTACAAAATAAAGTTTAACAAAACCCAGTAAATAATTTTGAGGGTGATAATGAAAAGGTTATTCCTTCTGAGAGAGACCCCTCCAAATTATCAATAACTCTCTGTCCAGCGGTTTTAGCCGCGTAGTTCTCGTTCCCGTGAGAATCTTGAGATAAAAACTATCCTACGTCCTTTCTTAGGCTATGGATTATCTCTGTACCAAATTTAATTTAGTAGTTTTGGCGTGCAAGCGATACAGACAGACAGAGATTATAATATAAGTATGGATGGTAAAAATTGAGCGGCCGAAAGCCGGCGGCCTACAAAGCTTAATAGGAAACCACCATCCATCAATGTAAAGTCGAATTCCAGCCTAATCAAATGCTGCTAAGCATTAGTATTTTACATGGGCGACTGCTTATCAAACCTCCACAACCCCCTTCACAAGCTGAATTTTGAGAATAATTACAGGGCTAAAGGTCCATTCTGCTGGGGTTGCGGAATGTTTATAATAGTTACCGTGACCCTGGAACATAAAGGGCCATCGAAGGAACATGAGTGAGTTTTAGTCAGTAAAAGTCTGACACGCCCTCCCGCCCGCGCCGCACCCAGGACGGGAGCAGTCATTGGATGATTTCACTCACCAAAAAAAAAAAGGTCCATTCCTTTTCTAGGTATCTGGTATAAAACATCAATTTATAATATACTAACTTTCGACCCGTATTTTACCCCTTTGGGGTTACAATTTTCAAAAATCCGTACTTAATGTATACTCACTCTTCACAAAAAACATACTCTTCATGTCTCTAGGACCAGTCAGTGACCTCGGCTGTGCGTTGATATATCAAGATTTATTATATCAGTCACTCAATTTATAATTTTTTATACATATAATAAATAATCTCAGCCTTACTGTCCCAATTCAAAGTCCCAAGGCAAGGCCTCTTCTTACACAGAGAAGACGCATGATTGATTACCAAGCTGGCTCAAGTCAGACTGGTACTTAATTTCTGACTTAAATACTACTTTCTGTGTAAAAAGTACCAGGAATTTATGAATTACAAAAGGCGTGGAAAGCTTTATATTTTATTTTTTTGAAAATTAGGTAACACTGCACTTAGTAACTGCGTGAATGTTGAGCGCTATCGGCGAATCAGTGTAAGTATAACTACTGTTTTGGTATTTCATTGTGTCAAGTGCTCTGCGAATTAACTTTAAGTAAAAATTGCTAACCAAAAGACTGAAAATGTTACAGTAGACTTACGGTGATGCAAGAATCTTAAAAACTCGAAATTACTGGTATCCGGGGTTGCGGAATGTTTATAATAGTTACCGTGACCCCGGAACATAAAGGGCAACCGAAGGAACATGAGTGGGTTTTTTTTAGTCAGTAAAAGTCTGACACGCCCTCCCACCCCACCCAGAACGGGAGAAGTTATTTGACGATTTACCACTCCCGAAAAAAGAAAAAATAACTGGTATAGATTATTTAAAGAAGGCCTAAAAATAGTATTTAGTTGATGCACCTTGTACTTGAAAAATGCCATATGAAATAGCTCTAGAGGTGAACTTGTCTTTCAAGTACGTTAATATTCCTCTCCCCTGTTACCCTATTTTGTTGTGCCCTACAGGGTAAAGTAAAATATAATTTTATTTGCATAGATTGCAGGTACATAAAATAGGGTGTTACAGATACGGATGGACGCACCTTGAACAATCTACCTTATATTTAGGCATGCAAAGTACAATTGTCAATGTTCATTCAAAACTACTAAACCATAATGCCATAATTGATCTTATTAATATTTTTACCACCTAAGCTACTTATGGAAAAGCAATAAAAATATTGACTGTTATAGAATATTAACTGGCATGAATCGAGTCGTTGCACGATTTGTTCCAAAAGAGCTCAATTTTGTACAGAAAGAGATAACACAATGTCAACATTAGGCATGAATGAAATAGACCGCTGGGTCTATGTCACATATATTTTAACCTTTGTGGTTAAATAGTAGATTGTATTACAAGGGCGCAAAGTAATATTTTTACGGCGAGGGCGTTTTTTGAATCCAGAGCAAAGTGAGGGATTCTAGAGTAGAATTCCGAGCTTTGCGAGGGATTCTTAAATAGAATCCCGACCGTAGCGAGGGATTCAAACTACGTCACCCGAGCCAAAAATATATTTTGCGCCCGAGTGATTCTCTCTACTTTTCATCACCCCCTATGAGAAAATAAAAGGCGCTTCATACTTTATTGTAAAATTATTATTGTAGCTGCTATTATTGTCATATTATCTTGATAATAATGCTATTATTATGATATCTTGATAATAATAGCAGCTACATTAATAATTTGCTGCAAAACAATCCATGAAAATTTTTACCAGAACTCGGGCTGTAGTTTGCGCGTTCTATTTCTATTTAAGTTTTTTTTATTCAGCCGTGGCGTGACTTTGGTATTGGACGTCGTACAAGCCATTCATTATTTGCGTTCGATTCTTTGGCGAGTTTTTAGGCGCTCTTATAACAGGGCGTAAAACATGCAAAGACGCTCCAAATTCAAAAAGTGCGATTAAAAGTTACTTTTAGGCGCACTTTTTGAATTTGGAGCGTCATTATTGCCCGCTGAAAGTTTCTTATAGAAAACATCAACTTTGGGCGTTCTTAAAGGGGAACAAAGTCGTCTTTTTGGAATAGGTGGGATGAAAAAATATTATCAACTTGTTATACCTAAATTTTATAAAACAAAACATTGAGGGCCATGACCAATATACATGGGCTAGCCTACAAGCGCAGCATCGTCAGTTTGAGTGAGTGCATGTGTGGCGGTAATGGCATTAGCCACATTTAAAGTCATTTCCAATTTAGAAATTGATCTTGTTAATAAAAGACATATTTCTTTTTTTTTTTTGGTGAGTGGGAAATCATCCAATGACTGTTTCCGTCCTGGGTGCGGCGGGAGGGCGTGTCAGACTCTTACTGACTAAAACCCACTTATGTTCCTTCGATTGCCTTTTATGTTCCAGGGTCACGGTAACTATTATAAACATTCCGCAACCCCGGAAATAAAAGACACATAAAATAAATAAAACAGACACAGCAGTAATAAAACAGTCATAGCGCACACATATAAAACCCCTCATAATAATACAATTATTAGCTTTACAAATTACACAAACTATAGACATTAAGTAATTCAGAATTTTATTTGTGAAACGTTGAAATATTATCAGTAACTAAACAGATCATTAACTGGTATTTTTCTGAAAAACGAATTAACGTTGTCAAGGTGTTTATTCATAAAAGCGTCCATAGTAGGTTGACGTAGAACTTTATCAACAAATTCATAATTTTCATTAGCAAACTTGTGAGCGGCAGCGGCTGAAAATAAATAAAAAAATTATAACTGAATTTATTAACAAAGGAGTTGATTACTTCAAACCATCTGCAATGATTTTGATTTATTTAACCATTGCTAGATAAATTACTTAAAAAAAAAAACTGCATGCAAATTAGAGCACCCTTTAAACCTTCTAACACGTGATTCGAGAGACAATATAGCAGTCCGACAGCCGGCTGTCTCTTGGTCTTTGAAAAACCGAAAAGGTTTAAAAGGTTAAGAGCTATTCAAACAAACACACACGCTTATAGCTGTCAAACTTTAACACCCTTGTTTTTAGGGTTCCGTAGTCAACTAGGAACCCTTATAGTTTCGCCATGTCTCTCTGTCTGTCTGTCCGTCCTCGCTTAATCACGCCGACAAAGCGGTAAAATATAAATTGAAAAAAAAAAGTTTTATTAGGGTGGGATACCCTAATAAAACATTTTTTTTTTCAATTTCCCTTTATGTATTATTACTAATTACTTATTATTAATTTAAACCCTGACGTGTTATATATTGTTGGATAGGTATTTAAAAATAAATAAGAAATAATTTTTTGATAATGTCAATAATTTCGGAAATAATCGCTCCAAAATTAAAAAAAACAATGTGGGTCAGTGTGTGTGTGTGTGTCCACTAATTTTTGAACCAAAAGTTTAGAAAATATGAAAAAAATCTGAAAAGTAGAACTTTATAAGGACTTTCTAGGAAAATTATTTTGAACTTGGAATATTATTTTGAACTTGACAAAAAGGTTGTACAAAATAATTTCTGGACTAAGTTTGTAGTAAGTAGGAACACTTATTGTGACGGACGGGAAACTACGGAACCCTACACTGAGCGGGGCCCAACACGCTCTTGGCCTGTTTTTTTTGTTTACATTTATTGACGGGAATAAAGTCAAAAGCAAAAGCTAGTCAGTTAGATAAAATGTTAAAAAATTCTTACATTTTACTTCATCATCATTGAACAAATTCGTAAGGGCGTAATGAACTTTTCCTTTCGCCTCTAAATCAATTTTGTTATTTTTTAACTGGATGTGAATTTTTGAATCGCTACTACAATTCATTCTTCTATATTCACCATTAAAATAGATATTGTAGTCATCTGAAATGTAAATGATAATTTATTAATGTATTTATTGCAGCTAAAGATTTTTCTATAGAAGCCCGAGATCAGGGAAATTCAAATTCTGGGCCTATGTTTGGCGTAAACTATTTACAAGCGCACTTCACAGTGCCTGTTAGAAGTGAGAAAAAGAAAGAATGCGTAGACTATCGTAGTATCGGATGCTATGTAGAGACTATCGGATATTCAGGAAGATAACACTACGATACGTAGATAGGTCTCTATGGAGAAGAACAAGTAAGAAACTCTACAGATACCATAGATCTTTTCAAATAACCTGTATAGTAGTTAACGTATATAATCTAAGAAGTTAACATAACTATGTCTCTCATAAACACACGCTATTTATGTTGAAACATCTTGCCCACGAAAAATTGCTTAATCACTTTCTCAACCATGTCGAATAGTCGAGTTGTTTTTTTTATGATTTCCTTGGTTTGTAAAACGTCTCGCCCGTGGAATGTGTTTTACAAACCGACACTGGCGCGTTGACCAGATGTCTCATTTGAATGTACGTAATGCAATACTTACAATAATCAATTGTGCAGGTACCGTTTCCCTCAAAATGCTCAGGTCCTATGGTACCATTGACTGCGTATTTCGCTTCAAGGTATAAATGCCTGCATACATATTGCGCGTGGTATCTTTTAGCTTCTGGATTAAACCTGGAATTGTACAAAATCTTTTTAAGCCTTATAAGTCTAGATATATCTATATTCTTTCTTCCTTTGATTAAGTGCAGATCACAGCACCTAAGTCCTAAACTTTAAATGTTCCCAAACAAAAAAGTACCTAATACTTTAGCGTTAAAGGTGAAAATCGATTAAATTTTGACAGACTATAAAAGCTTAATATGCTGTTTGTGACGTCTGTACATGAGACTGTCGAATCGTAGCTAATATCAATACGACTTTCTTACTGCAAGTTTTCCATATGACAAGTCTTCAATCCTGATAATGATGCGTCAATTAATTTATACTTGATGGTAGGAAGTTGGACATCTAAATACTCTAGATGTAAAGGATCCGAAGTTGGTACTCCATTCGTACCAGACATAATCTCTACAAAGTTTCTTGAAGCAGCCACTGTCAGGCATTTACTGTCGTGTAAATCACATGTCACGTGTATATGGTTGCCTGGAATTGAAAAAAAATAATGTTTAACTTTATGTATCGTTTACATTCCGGAGTTGCGGAATGTTTATAATAGTTACCGTGACACCGGAACATAAAGGGCAACCGAAGGAAGATGAGTGGGTTTTAGTCAGTAAAAGTCTGACACGCCCTCCCAACGCACCCAGGACGGGAGCATAGTCATTGATGATGTCCCACTCCCCAAAAAAAAATGTACCGTTTACATACTAGGGTATACATGACATATTGGGTTAAGAGACACTTCGCCCACGATAAACTGGCCTGTAGGCCAAAAATCAATTCTCTAAAATGTGAATGGGTACATTCGCCCGCACTATAGTTTAGTTAAACGGGCCGGCTATCTCTTGTTAAAGTGTTAAGGGATATTTGGTCAAAACCTTAATTTATAAATTAAAATGTGATATCTATTAATCATGAAACGAAATTACAATAAAATTATTTCAACAAAAAATACGATGTAAAGTTATATCAAATCAAACTCGTCATATCAAACTTACGAGTACATTATTGGCTAGTTTCATACAATTTCAATGTATTGGAGTAATGTTTGTTGTGTACATAATGTAAATTGGAAAATTGATTAATGAAACAAAATTTCTGGTAAATTGAAATATTATTTTACTGCCATAATTCTGACATTACAATTGAATAACAGAAAATTTCATAAGAATAATTCATAAGTTCGTCGCATTTTACGCCAAGTCACCAAGGATTTTTTTACAGACACCGGCTGTTGGCTACCTAAATTTAACTGGAAGAACGTCTATGAGCTGAAGGACATTACCCGAATATGAATTTTAATCTCCAGCAAAGAAATATAATTAAAAATAAAATGTTTCATCTACTTTGATTTAATAGAAACAGGAGATAATGTTTGAACAATAAAAAAAAATTAACGCCTAAAAATTAGAGCCCTAAACACCAGTAGCTTGAAATCTGTTGTCGATTCCAGTGGGTTGCAATTTTTTTTAGGGTACACTGCATAAATACGAAGAATTTTATTCCGAAAGTCACAATACGAACTTCAAAATACCGATTTTCATAATATTCCGAATGGTTCAAAATTCCAAATATAACAACTCCGACTTATCATTACTCCTATTTTTATTATTCCGAAATTTCATTATTCCTAACGTTTACAATTCGGGCAGTTAACCATTTTGATGGTATCAATGTATATTTTAGACCTTATACCTAATTATTTTCGATTTAGTGCACGTTAGGTATATCACAAAAATAAAAAGGTAAATTAAATTTCGGGATTTTTAACAATCGACATTATAATTTTACTAAATGCGGAATAAAATATTTCGGGGTATTTGGGTGTTCCCTTTTTTTTAATATTTTAAAATGTTTTATTTTTATAACAATATTTAAAAAAATACCTATACATATTATGAAATAAATGATTATAGTAATATTCAAAATTGATTAGGTATTATTAAAAAAAAAGAACTCAAAAACACTCACTAAACACACCGGTGGTACAAAATAGGGTAAAAAATAATATTTGTCCTAAACACATTTTTAGCCTGTGTAAGCACGTGAGTCTAACTTATGTTAATATTTTTTAGCTGCAGACAAATATATAGTTATTTTAATTGTTCTTTTTGCAATTTATAGCTAGTATGATTATTTTGTTGGCAATTTTGGGAATCCGTGGGTAAAAAATCATGATAATAATAATTTAATGAGATTCGAACTAATCATTCAGATTTGACAAGAAGACTTTCAGTGCGTAAGTTGGTAACAATATTCGCACGGAATCGTAAGTTGGTTACAATATTCATGCGGAATCGTAAGTTGGTTACAATATTCGTACGAAATCTTTACGAGTCGTGCACGATCATGACGATAATTATGTTAAGTTTTAACCATAAAAAAATAAGCGTCTTCAAAAAATTGAATTGAAATAATAACAAAAATTTCATAAGTCAGTGGCAATACAAAAACAGAATAGTTTTAATATCCATCTAAAACTTCTACTGAACCAATACTTTTTTCCCATCTTTTAAGAAGTATCATTATAAAATTACGCACGTACTACTTGATTTCTTTGTCTATCTTTTTTAATGTTATGAAATGATTTCCCACGTAATGCATGAGATAATAAGTTTTTTGCAGTTTTCTGACGTTTTGATCGGTTAGATTACTATGATAGATTTTAAAGAAGAAGATCGATTTTCAGGATGAAAATATTTTTAATTTTCTCAGTGTATCTTCTTTCTAATGGGTTACCGTATTCTTATTATTTTATTCTTTATTGAACACAAAATAAAAAGCATCCAAAACAAATTGCAGGAAACAAATAAATTATGTACAATGTGGAGCTTAACCTAGCCTGTAAGCCAGGTGTCTGTTTGTGTGTCCGTTTTTCGCGGCAAATCGGAGCGACAAACTAACGTAGTTTTTTAAGTGTAGATAGTTGAAGGAATGGAGAGTGACATAAGCTTTTTTTGTCTCTTTCTAAAGCGAGCAAAGCCATGGGCAATAGCTACACAAAAAAAAACGAGTCTCGTTTTTCTCTCTCTAAAACAATTGATTTTTTTATAAATTGCTATTTTGAAAAAGCATATTATAGATAAAATAAAATTCTAATAATTTTATTAATATTAATTAAGTCTTATTTTGTGTCAAATTATTAATGACAAATGTGAGAAAATCTGCAACTAATTGTTTTGGGGTTCTCTAACTAACCATGTGTGAGCATAGTTGTTCGTAAGTAATGTATCTAAAATCCATACTAATATTATAAATGGGAAAGTGTGTCTGTCTGTCTGTCTGTCTGTCTGTATGTTTGTCTTTCTTTCACGTCAAAACGGAGCGACGAATAGACGTGATTTTTTAAGTAGAGATAGTTGAAAGGATGGAGAGTAACATAGGCTACTTTTTGTCTCTTTCTAACGCGCGCGAAGCCGCGGGCAAAAGCTTGTGTGTTTATATTTATAGATTCTATAAGTATAATGTACCAGTTGTCTGGTTACCATAACAACGGTTCTGCCTAGTTTGTAGTAGTGTAAGTTGTCCCAAGATAGTTATTATTATTAACCGCTCTGTTTAGAATCCATAGGGGGCTCGCTCACACATTTATTAATTAACTAGCTTTTGCCTGCGGCTTCGCTCGCGTTAGAAAGAGACAAAAGCAGCCAATGTTACTCTCCATCCCTTGAACTATCTCCACTTAAAAAATCACGTCAATTCGTCGCTCCGTATTGCCGTGAAAGAAAGACAAACATACAGACAGAGAGACAGACACACTTTCCCATTTATAATATTAGTGTGTATTTATAAATAACTAGCTTCTGCCCGCGGCTTTTCTCGCGTTAGAAAGAGACAAAAAGTAGCCTATGTTACTCTCCATCCCTTCAACTATCTACACTTAAAAAATCACGTCAATCCGTCGCTCCGTTTTGCCGTGAAAGAATGACAAACAGACAGACAGACAGACAGACAGACAGACAGACACACTTTCCCATTTATAATATTAGTATGGATTATAAGGTAACACAAATCGACCGGCAGAAGAGAAGCCACCGAACTTCCGAAATAGTTATTTTTGTGCTTTTAGTTTTTGAAAGCGGTTTTTTTTTTGGAAAATGTTTTATTTTTTACTTTTTAGTTGTCCAATGTCTGACTGTTTATTACAGTAACTTTCATGTAAAACTACTTCTAATCTTATCTTATAATATTATAAACGGATCCATGCAGGCAACGTCACTGGATATCCATTAGTGTTATATACTAAAACCTTCCCCAGAATGTAACAAACTGTTCAGAAAACCGCATCAAAATCGGTTAAGCCAAACGCAAGATAATCGCGAACAAACATACATACATACAGGTCGAACTGCTGAGAACCTACTTTTTTTTTAAGTCGGTTAAAAATATTAACATTAATTTGATTACGTGAAATCAAAAAAAATGTTCATAATACGAGTATTAATTGTTGGTATATTTTCTTTTACGTGAGTCATTATATTGCGTGCGTCATTCAATCTATTGTATTTTTTCAAAGAGTATTGCATGAAAACGTTCCCACTATAGATGCTGGCGGGAAAAATTCCGAATCATTCCCGTCGAATACTTCGGAAGTATTCCGAAATATTCTGAAACTTTGGGAATATTTCAACTGCCAAAAAAAACCCGGTGAAATTGTATAAATCCATTAAAAGCCACTGTACTCGATTAAGTACAGCGTAATAAAGTAACATAATAAGGTGTATCACCGAAAATTTACAAGATCTGTCATTAACACTTCGGAATAATGCTGTACTCAATCGAGTACAGCAGTTACCTCTAATGGGTTCATAGGGAATATAGCCTACTAGCTGTCCCCCGCGGTTTTATCCGCGTTTAATTTCCTTTGGTACTTCTTAGCCCCCCGTAAACCGTTTATGCAGCGCACGCATCAAAAGTCCTCAAATGTGAATAATTTTCCTCGTATTTGCAACATTTCTCACTGACGCTTCGCTCCTTTTAGTCGCAGCGTAATGTTATATAGCCTAATACCTTCCTCTATAAATGGACTTTAAAAAAAAAAGAATTTCTCTAATCGGATCAGTAGTTCCTGAGATTAGCGCGTTTAAACAAACAAACTCCTCCGTATTATAATATTAGTAGTAGCTTTCCAATAGTGAAAGAATTTTTGAAAGCGACACAATAGTTTTTGAGTTTATTTATTAGGTTTTCCTTTATTTAGTAATACCTATCTATGTGACTCGCGAATACTTAGCGATGCGAACAGCAGAGCTGTATACAAACTTCAAAAAACAAATCAAATATGCTCGGCCTGGTTTTTTATTCCACAACTAACATTTTGAAAAATAGCATTCGACTTCGATATAACCTACATAAAAACAAAAATATAAAAATCCTGTTAATCGCAGGATAACATAATATGTAGATATGTTATCCCGCGATTAAAGGGATTTTTATTTTTTTATAAAAATATTAACAAATATACCTACTAAATCGATCAGATTTATAATAAAATAAACATTTATATTTTATTAACTTGTGCCACTGAAAAATAATTAATTCACCCACCACACAAAAAATAAACACGTTTATTCTTATTGAATAATTCGGGCGAAATATTCCGCAGAAACATTCGATTGCGGGGTATGAATCTTTCTGAAAACTTCTCCGGGGGGGGGGGGGGGGAGCATCTCCCCTCTTACCGCACCCCGCACCGAATCGCCGTCGCCCACACAGTCGGGCGGCGGCAATCGACGGTCGATGCAAAATTCCATTCGATATTTAAAAAAATATAAAAATATTTTGCAAAAAAATACAAATCTAAATTTAAATTCATTTTGAATAATTCTGATTTAAAGAATCTTTCCCAGAAGTATTCCGGAATTACCTATTTCGAATTTTTCAGAAGTTTTGCAACTATAGTCTCACCCACTAACAGATTTGAAACAGGTATCACGTGACGCGTCTAGTGGAATAGTGGATTGTATTACAAGGGCGCAAAGTAATATTTTTACGGCGAGGGCGTTTTTTGAATCCAGAGCGAAGTGAGGGATTCTAGAGTAAAATCCCGAGCTTTGCGAGGGATTCTTAAATAGAATCCCGAACGTATCGAGGGATTCAAAGTACGTCGCCCGAGCCAAAAATATATTTTGCGCCCGAGTGATACACTCTACTTTTCATCACACGCTATGAAAAAATAAAAGGCGCCTCATACTTTATTGTAAAATTATTATTGTAGCTGCTATTATTATCAAGCTATCTGCTGCAAAACAATCCGTGAAAATTTTTACGAGAACTCGGGCTGTAGTTTGCGTGTTTTATTTCTTTTTAAGTTTTTTTTATTCAGCCTTGGCGTGACTATGGTATTGGCCGTCGTACTAGACATTCATTATTTGTGTTCAATTCTTTGGCGCTGAGCAGTAAGACGTTCTAAATTCAAAGTTTTTAGGCGCACTTATAACGGGCGGAAAACACGCAGAGACGCTCCAAATTCAAAAAGTGCGATGAAAAGTTACTTTGGCGCACTTTTTGAATTTGGAGCGTCATTATTACCCGCTGAAAGTTTCTTAGAGAAAACACCAACTTTGGGCGTACTTAAAGGGGAACAAAGTTGTCGTTTTTGAATAGGTGGGATGAAATAGTTTTTTTTTTATTTGGCGATTTACCTCTTGCTCTACGGTAGCTAGCGAAATTCAAAATTTTGAACCTTTTTGCAGTTTGCCGCTCAGTGTCTGGGTGTGTGTTGGTATAGAATGGTTTGCGACTGTAATAGGCCATCAGACACAGAACTTTAATCATTTAAATCATTAAAATACCCCTCAAAGCGCATACAACTCGATTAAATGACTTTTTCATTAGCTTGCGCTACCTTGAACATCCACCTTAAGCATAGAATAGAATAGAATGTTTCCCCCCCTAACTTTTGAACCATAAGTTTAAAAAATATCTGAAAAGAAGAACTTAGAGGACTTTCTAGGAACATTATTTTGAACTTGATGGGAAGAACAGTTTTTGTACAAAAAAATGTAAAAAATAATTTCTGCGTACTATGTCAACGTAACAATGGCCTTTTTTTTAAACTTAGATATAAATGGGAACACTTATTGTGACGGACGGGAAACTACGGAACCCTACATTGAGCGTGAGCCGACACGCTCTTGGCCGGTGGTTTTTTTTTAAAGATAGTTCCACATAGTAAATAAATAGATCCACAAGTTACTTTGAATAAAATACAAAATTATGAGATCTTGTTCTTTAGTTCTTTATTCTTTATTGCACAAGAAAAACAATACATATAAAATAGCAAAAATATATGAGTTATATGTACAATGGCGAGCTTAACCCAAATTTCTTGTAATACGTAGTTTGTTTTTACTATCGTTATGTACCATACTTACCACACCAAGTTTTGTTACGTTACCAGAAGTGTGTAATTATGAACATACACCTCTTAATACGTATATTTGAAACTATAATTTAATGAACATGGAGTAGTCTATTAAGCTAGACTTCTTAGAAACAGGTTTACTAACTAGTAAGTCAGGAAAAAACGAGAAAACATAATCAAATTCTTTTAGAAAATCAAAAGCAGTAGTATAACTATAACTAGTAACATAAAATCATATTTATATATATATTTAGGGATATCAAGGCTATTAGATATCTACTATATAAAAATAAGTCGGGTTTTCCTTCCTGACGCTATAACTCCAGAACGCACAAACCGATTTCCACGGTTTTGCATTCGTTGGAAAGGTCTCGGGCTCCGTGAGGTTTATAGCAAAGAAAATTCAGGAAAAATCTACGCGGACGAAGTCGCGGGCAGAAGCTAGTTTTATATAAAAACATTATCGTTAGACAGAGATGAAGATGCAAGCAAAAAAAACGTGATATTAAACTCAAAAAATACAGAAAGAAAATAATTGAGTATGTTTATAGCAAATTATTTGATCAAGACAATATATTTGCTATTAAGTTTTTATACTATTGTATACTACCTAACTACCTAACTTTGAATAAATTTAAATCTAATCTGGATATTAAAGTCCTGTGACCAATTTTATGCTGGTCATATATATCATTAGCTACAATATTCTATTCTATAATTCAATGCACCATTTATTTATTACTAGCTTTTGCCCACGGCTTCGCTCGCGTTAGAAAGAGACAGAAAGTAGCCTATGTTACTCTCCATTCCTTCAACTATCTCCACTTAAAAAATCACGTCAATTCGTCGCTTCGTTTTGTTGGGAAAGAAAGACAAACATACAGACAGACAGACACACTTTCCCATTTATAATATTAGTAAGTATGGATTCCAACTTGTATATTCCAACTATCAATAAATTATACAGGCACATCATCTATTACCTTACAGGTATCACATCTAGCGTAATAGGTTTCTCCTATTACCTTTAATCCTTCGGACACACGTGATTCGAGTCTCAATAGATAGACAATAGCAGCCCGACAGCCGGCTGTCGCTTGGCCGTGGATAAATACTTATTTTTGTAAATAGTTCTAGAAAACCCCTTTTGAAAGAACCTTAGAATACTCAAGTGCGCCTTTACTTCCATTATTAACAGTTTCCTGTCAAAAACAAAAGTTAAATAATATAACTGTGTACGTAATTAGCAAAGATGCATATCTTAATCTTTTTATCCGTTTATTGACATTTTGGTTAAACGGAGAATTTACTTAACGGGAAAACTAAGACTGTGTACACACAATATTATTTTATACAATTTGATAAGCTCGGCTTGCTCCAATAAGTTGATAATAATATGAGCCTCTAGAAACAATTACTTACTCATTAAAAATACATTAAAATGTAAGTAGCCATTGGCGGAGGTTTAATTCGAATTAGTTCCAATTTCGACCCCTAAGCATTTCATTAATACACCCGTACTAAGCTCTAGACTTTCACAAATTCCAGGATGATACCTTTTGTCCACTTACAGTCATGATTGTGACAAGAAATCTTACTAAAAATAATATATAACATACTTACAAATTTTTTAATTGTGAAAATTGGTAAATATGAATGTTTGTATGAAGAGATGTTTGTTACTCTTTCACGCAAACACTACTGAACGGATTTTGTTGAAACTTAGCATAGTAGCTTATACATTAGATAACCATCACCCTATGACCCACGGGAGAGTAGCAGTAACCATAGATCTAACTTAACGCGGGTAAAACCGCATGGGACAGCTAGTACTGCATAAATGAAATTAGCCATATTAAATATTTTATTTATATTCTAGACTAGATCAAAATACTGATCATGTAGTAATATTAAAACAGCGATTAACCAATTTGTATGCGCCGTGTTAAGATTAAAGCTTCAATTTTCAATAAATTCTCAGAGCCTACATTAATCCAAAAATAAAATAAATTTTTTTCGACAATAATCCTACTTTATTTATGTGCACAACGCTTTAGTCAACGCTCTAGTCCCGTTATTACTATTCTAGAATTATGATATAATAATATATATACCCGTCTGAAACTCATTACTCTATAGAAATTCGACGAAGTAATTTCACCACAATGGTCTCCTTGCAAATATTCGTCATTGCCCTATTCGGCATCCACCAAGTAACATGTAAGTAACATTTTGAATAATTTCTACGCATCTAAGAATAACGTACAAAGGTGGGCATTTTTCTTTCTACGAAATGTGTTTTAGCCATTAATAGTAATAATGTACTTTGTGAAAGAGCTCGGGTAACTTATTTCTACCGTCTTCTGAGACATTTTAGCTTTGTCAACGTATATGTGACGCCTCTAGTTTGTAAATGTCTATAGGTAGAGTCATACTACATGCGGTAGTTCGTACCCTATTATAGTGTATCTGCGATTTTTAGATTATTTCATACTATTAGTTATACTGAGGATATCCTTACAGGTTTAGCGCCTATTTTACATTCTTCTGAGTATAATTTTTCGTAGATAAATTCATACGAAATCTTGTAAATACGGACTTTTTCAAAGTTGTGAAACAGGTAATTTACATAACAATATTTTTTTATGGGCTTGGCTTGCTTTTTGCACTTAGTCCCTTAGATTTAGTTTGTTGGTTGCAGTACGCGTCTAAAATATACCTATACTAAAATAGTAAAGCTGGTTACAAGTAAGGACTTTTTCTAAAGCTTATAATTTTTGGAATCATCGGTCGGATTTCAATATTTTTTGCTAGTTTTCTGAGAAATTACCTTACGACCGTGGCTTCGCCTGCGATGGCACTCTCATCCTTTATTTTATCCCTTTAGGGTTGAAATTTGTATAAATCGACCCTGCGTATTTCATTTCTCAAGGACCAGCGATTTGGTAGGACTCAAGGATCATTTAGTTTACCAGTTTATAACATAGATAGGAGATAATATAGTTTTTAACATAAAGAAGTACATAAAGCAATAAAACCGCTAGTTCTAGCTTAAAATATTTTAATTATAATAACAATTAGCAAGGTCATTGACTTGTACACAGATGACTATATCTAGTGCAACGAACCTTTCTGTTGGGCAGTTTAGTAACCGCTACCGCATATTTTTACTTTCACAATGTATTTAATTAATACCACACTAAGCGCCTTACTAATAAACGCTGCATAAAGTTATGACAGAGGTTTATACGTCAAAAAATTTATGGTTACACAGGCTTTATTCATTGCATAACTTTACACAGTGATTACTAGTAAGGGCATAAGAATTTCCCCTAATCGTGGTCTTTTCATCGTGGTCTGCCTGTTGGTTTAGTGGTTAGTAACCCTGACTGAACTGAAACTTTGTGTGATGAGCATGATTGTTTGGTCTGTGTCTGAGTGTAATTTATTTATGACTAGCTTTTGCCAGCGACTTCGTCCGCGTGGAATAATAGTTCTCGTTTCCGGGGGATTTACGGGATGAAAACTACCCTATGTCCTTTCTCGGGTCCCAGACTATATCGGTACCAAATTACATTCAAATTGGTTCAGTGGTTTAGACGTGAAGAAGAGACAGACAGAATATAGACAGACAGAAAGACAGAGTTACTTTCGCATTTATAATATTTATGGATTGTGTATGTATTTATAAATTGTATAGATATGTCTATCGGTTGTCTGGTTACCGTAACACAAGCTTTGCCTAGCTTGAGATCTGGTGGCCGTGTGTAACTTATCCCGAGATATTTATTTATATATCTATCATATATTAATATCCCACTAAGTTACAATATTTCCTATTTGCCTTTTCAGGTCTTCGAAAGGTATACTGCGCGGCTGACGATGAGGCTTGTCTGACAAAAGCAGCTCGCGATCATGTGTTTCCTAAGTTAATGCCGGGAATGCCAGGAGTAGACCCTTCGGAGCCACTGCGTCTCATCAGGCTCGTTGTAGACCTGCCAAACTTGAGGCTGTCACTTCTAAATGCCACCATGACTGGTGTGAAGGACTGTAAAATGAAGTTTAAGTAAGACCCTTAAACAATGTTTTAGTAAAGGGAAATGCCCGTTCATGGCCACATTCGTTCCAGCAATTTAATAATTACAAACGAAAACGTAAATTAATAACAAAAATTTTGGTGTAACTTATTTCTTCGTATCGCTCGGGAATTAAGTTTCTAGAAAAAAAACATTCAAACAATACACCGATATCACATCCAGCTTGATCCGACATTGCTGAAGTAGGGATGGACCCTTATTAAATAAACCTATTTACAGAAAAATCGTTAACCGAAACTAAATCTCTCAAAAATCTTTGTTGTGTTATATTTATAGTTTTTTTATAAGGATACTATTTTGGAAAAAGTAACAGATAATAATGATTTATCATCTAATAAAATCTGTCTATTAAATTGATTCAGCGTTAAAAGTTTTTCATTAAATATCGATTTTACGATGAATCGATTTTTTGGTTCTCATCCCTACGTCAAATATTGACATTTCCCATTGACGTTTCGTTTGTGGTTGTGCGCGTGCGCTCGTCTATCGTGATTATTTCTGTTGTTTTTTCTGTTTGTTTATTTTATTCGACGACATGTGAGCAGAAAAATGTATTTTGTATATATATTATCCATAATAATGATATTGGTATAGAAGCAATACGACAATACTGCTGTAATTGTATATTTGGTCGGAGGACAGTAGGCTGTTGTTCCCAAGTTATGACAATTGTGTGGTTCTTGGGCTGGGCGAGGTATCAGTCAAATATTAACCCCCCAGCCCACTTCTAGATGATGTTCTTGTCATTTATTTAAATGAAAACGAATGAAAAACCAAGAATTCTCATGATTGTTTTATTTGAACATTGAGCATTTTCATACATGTTTTTATAAATACCACCGAGTACTATGACAAAAATATTAATCGTTTTTTATTCTATGGTGTCATACCTAATGCCTATGATGAGTTTTATTCGTGGAAGCTATGTGGCCAAAATCCCTTAGTCAAATGGGCATTTCCCTTTGTAACTTTAAGTTTTTGTTTTAGTTAGGGGAGTTTACAATTTCATACTCTAACAAAATGTAAAATTAAATCAAATGTAGTGTTTCATATTGTAACCTTCATTTCCATAAAATGTTCAGCCTTAAGGCAAGTGCCTAGTAGGAATACCTTTGGTGCTCAATGCATAGGTGATCAAACGGAAATATTTCGATTTGTTCGGTTTTAAAAGGTTTACTAAAACAAAATAAGCAAATCTTTAAAAACTATTTAAGGAAAATTGTTTTTTTTTTTTTATGCAAAAGTTATAATGAAAAAGTTTGAAGAGGTTTTTGTTTATGATTATTATCTTCTTGCGTCATCTATTGTTATTATTTTGATTAATTACTTATTTTTCTCGTTTTACGATTTTCCAAAGAGTCAAACAAAAAATGCACAAAAATTTAAACAAAAAAAAATATTTATTTGGATTCCTAAGTTTTTTTTTCTGATGTACAATAATATCACATTTCAGGAAAAACGCAGAAGACACACAGTTTGAATACCAACCGTGTTGTCCATTACTGACTGTAGAATCAGAGTATGATGCGGAAGGCAAAATTGATGGAGTGGCTGTTAAAGGAAGGGGGACATTCAAACTCACATATGGTAAGTCACCAGTTATACTAAAGATAATTTAAATAATTTATTCTAATCACCAAATAAATTAAAAAATAATTACTAACGTCCAATACTTAAAATCTAAACTTTAAAATATAAAATAACGCTAAACTCTATGTAATAATAATTAGCAATATCCATACTAATATTATAAATGGGAAAGTGTGTCTGTCTGTATGTTTGTCTTTCTTTCACGGCAAAACGGAGCGACGAATTGACGTGATTTTTTAAGTGGAGATAGTTGAAGGGATGGAGAGTAACATAGGCTACTTTTGGTCACATTTTAACGCGAGCGAAGCTGCGGGCAAAAGCTAGTACATAATAAAGTAAAATCGAACTTAATAAGAAAAAGTATGATGGCCTAGTGGTTCAGGCGCCCGCCTCTCATGCAAGAGGTTGTGGGTTCGAATCCGGGCAATTTTGTACTTCATAAAGTTTATCTTGGACTTCACAGACATCTCATGGGTTGTCTTTCCCTGATGGCCTGATCAGTCCATAGACTAACTATCATGCTTCCTATTTGCTGTGGAGGTCAAGTATAATATATATGTAGGTTATAATTACATAGGTAAAACCGCGGGTTTTATTAGTAATAATAGTTAAATATAATATTAATTAGACATTAGTAAGCTTGGTTCAACGAAATGTAGACAAAGCTATAAAAAAATCTTAATTTTTTTTTCATAAATGTCAATGCGTTTTTAATTAAGTAAATATTTTTAATAACTCTGTAAACAACTTAGTTTTGAATAATAGAACATTATTTTTATTTCAAGATTTTTAAGAAAAAAGAAATATAACTTATTTTTTTTTTCTTGCAATTAACTTGTAAGGACTTTAACAAGTTCTGTACACCAAACATTAGCCTAGATTTATGCATTTTTTTCTTTCTTCAAATGTATGTAAACGGCGGATTCATACAAAATGATTGCGACCATTACGATCACTATTTTTTTGGAAAAATGGACTAGCATCAATATTCTGGCTAAAAGACAGACTCCATGACAACACGTTTTTGCTATAACGTGTCCAGACCTGATTATCCGTACTTGATATTATAAATGAGAAAGTAACTCTGTCTGTCTGTCTGTCTCTTCTTCGCGCCTAAACCACTGAACCGATTTGAATGAAATTTGGTACAGATATAGTCTGGAACCCGAGAAAGGACATAGGTAAGTTTTCATCTCGGAAATCCTCCGAAAATGGGAACTATTATTACACGCGGACGAAGTCGCGGGCAAAAGCTAGTGGGTTTATGAATTATCAGTATTTTTATGTTTATTTTGCAGAGAACTTTAACTTCTATATCACTGGAAATCAACAGAAAGTTGAATTTGGAGACTGCAAGCAACACTTTAGGCTTCTAAACTACACCAAGCATTTGGAGTTGAAAGGAAAAAATACATACGACTACAAAAATTTGATGTTTGGTGACAAAGGAAAATGCAAATGTAAGGAAACCTCATAATATTGTATAAGTATACGAATAGTTAAATTTTGTCGCGATAGCCCATAATCATTAAATAGCCCAGTTGTTAAGGCTAAACACAGGTGTTGCAAGAAGACAATATTAGTAGAGTTCATTATACCATTGAAATCTTTCAAAT
This sequence comes from Athetis lepigone, assembly GCA_033675125.1. Taxonomy (NCBI): domain Eukaryota; kingdom Metazoa; phylum Arthropoda; class Insecta; order Lepidoptera; family Noctuidae; genus Athetis; species Athetis lepigone. The sequence continues at coordinate 7,578,566 of CM066244.1, forward strand.
ACTACTTAGGTACTGATTTCCTAAGTATATCTATGTCATCATTGAAGACATCGAGACTCATAATGAATATTAATGATTTAATCGAAAGGCAGCATTAAGTAGGCGTGGTAATCAATACTCCTGCCTTCTCTCTATGAAAAGATACCTTTCCAATGCAATGAAATACTAATTTAGATTAGAGGCTCTAGTCTGCTATTGCAATCGCGTATCAATGACCAGTCATTGAACGAATACTTGACAACTTTGACAGTTTTTGTATGGGAAATGTATCAAAAGTTTTACGTAACACGTCAAAAATTAATCATTGAACAACTATTGCCATAGGAGACTTGAGCCTCAGTCGTTTTGTTCATTGGGTAAGCATAGCTCATATTATACCTTTTGCTTTTAGGTGCTCCAGCTCAAAGAAGTAGGTATTACGACAGATTTGAGGAAATTACCCGGACACCAATCATAGAAGCATTTGTGGATAAATTCATGGAAAATGTAAGAAATTTCCATATTGCTGTTCCGGTGGAAGAGTTGTATTATAAATACGTTTGATAAAAAATAAATGAAAATGTAAAAATATTTACTTGTTTTTTTTTTTACTCCGATTCGACCTGACTCCGATTTTAGTGTTTGAACCAAATTATCAATTAAATTTGAAGTTTTTTCATTGTTAACAAAATAATCAATTTAACTGTACTTCAGTCAGTGTAGTCAGTAAAGGCATTTCACAATTTATTATTTTAACGCCACTACATTTTTGTAAATTAGTGGCATCTATGATTTACTTCGGAAACCAACAAGCCGCAGCGGTCGAGCGAGTCGCGGGTCACGGTTCTGTTTTGCGAAAAAAAACAGTATAAATATTTTTAATATTCTCAGACTCTGATTTTCTGTTAGCCAATACACTGTACTGTATATTCGCAATTAAGTGCGTTTTTAAACTTGTGAACTATACAAAATAATAATTGTCACTTGTCACAGTTTGGCCATGCTGTTAACATACGGTAATAAAAAAAAACCTAAACAGGTTTGAATTTTCAAAATCTAAGAAATAATTAGGCTCAAGTTTATAGCTAAAAAATGTGTAACTTGTCGGGCCTGTTGTTTTAGCGGTTAGTGACCCAGATTACTTAATCGGAGGTCGTGGATTTGATTTCCACCTAGGGCAAACTTTGTGTGATGAGCATGATTGTTTGTTCGAAAGATATTTATTTATTTGGTTTATTTTTGGAATAACACTAAAAAAATTTTTCTACTGCATTTCTCTCAACATTTTCAACAAAGAAACTATATACGCTGACAATATGTATATGTCAATGAACTCGCAGCGCTTGCACAGCAGTTAACCTATGTATATTCTCAGGGGCATTAAAGATACAAATAATAAAAACTAGTGCAAGGTTTACCTAAACGGGGTTCCGCATAACTGCGAAAGGACATCAGGCATTTTGGTCCAAGAAAAAATTAAGCTCATAGTCATAGTTTACAGTAGGTACACTAGGTACGGTACTACGGTACTACGGCATGGTAGGGTGAGTGTCGTGATGGACCAGTGGATAAGACGCCCACCTCTTGTGTTACTTTTTCAATTCATATGTACTTTCTAAAGTTTGTCTTAAACATCACTGACATCCCATGCCTCAAAAAGCACGTAAAGCCGTTGGTTCTGGTTGTCATGCGTAGAACTTTGACAAATGCTACGGGTAATCCAGAAAGTCTGATCAGTCTAACAAAGAGGTATCGTGTCGCCGAGTTTCTGGGATGTGGAGGTCTGATAGGCAGACGCTTCACGTAAAACACTAGTCCAAACACCAGCTGAATCCGGGTAGGCTAGAAGCTGACCCCAACCTAGTTAAAACAAGGCGAGGAAGATGATGTTCAATAGTTTACGGTTTGTGTGACCTAGCAATTGAGAATAATTCTAAATCTGACCGCACATTTTTTGGACCAACAATAATATGAAAATTGCCTGATCCTTTTCATTATTTTACCCTTGTTTTGTTTCTAAGCAAAGACGTTGTTGTATGCAGATCAGATTTGCTCAAGTCAAGTCGGGGGAGCCTAAGCAGATAATGCCAATGACCAAATTTTTCAGCGTTTAGTTCCTGAAGATGAACAGCTTCTTTGAAGCAACCGGTGAGGCGTTAAAAGTGTCTGTTTTTGTATTGGAAACGGTTACGGTGGTTTTATGGTTGTTGCATAAGAACAGATTCTCAAAAAGACATATTCTCAAATAGGCACATTCTCAAAAAGACTGGTTCTCAAAAATGCAGGTTCTCAAAATCACAGATTCTCAGTTTCTTGATCAAGTTAAGGTCGACGTTTCTACGAAACTTCGCTAGGCCCAGGACAGTAAAATTACGATACGGAACTTTTGACTCAGTACTCCAGATGTTTTTTGTTTTTGAACCTTTTGAAACTAGTTCAACACTAGTTTTTTAAGTTTTATTTGTATTGTGTTGAAGCCTATAAAATGACTCTGTATAAAATTAAACTTGTTTTGTCTGGATCATCATAAGAAGAAGTCGCGACTATGTCAGGAAGAATATTTTTATTATTTTGTGTTTTTATTGGAGTTCAGTCCAGCCCATGTGAGTCGTTATATTTTTATCAATATTTTTTGTCTTACTAGGTGTATTTTTGGTCCTGCACAACCCGCTAGGAGATGATTGTACCCATGAAAACAAAAACTTTTATTATGGAACCAACTCCTAGCAGGTTGTGCAAGACCAAAAACACACCTAGTTTAATAGAAAGAACATCCATTTGTTTAGGTACTATAGGTCATATTAAGTTTTAATTTTATAAAAAAAATATAAAAGAGATACAAAGATACTTAATAACATATACCATTGGTTTATGTCGTCTATTTTATTGTAAACAATTTAGAGAGATCATTAGATTTATTTATTTATATGATTATTACCTTCAGTTAAATGGAGTATAGAATTACATTCAGTTAATTGCTATTCAATGTAACTCTATACTCTACTTGTTTCGGAATTACCACCAGAAATAAAAATAATATGATGACGATTGACTTGTATCTCTCGGGCAGGACGTGAGTATGTTTAAAGGTCTCAAGAATACTGAACTTAGAGTGTCTTTTCTTTTAAATTAAATATTGCAAATAATATCTATTATTTAGTCAGTATTCCGTCAATTTATTTAATTACTAAAATAGATAGATAGAGATAACCAAACGTCATTGTAATCATTGTTTTAGACCAATTTCAGGGTAGATTTTAGTCAAAGTTTCATACATTGTAAAAATACTTTTTTGTGTCTGTAGATGATACATTTCCACTCCCTAATGTGTTATTTTTACAGCACAACAACTGCCGCTTTGTAAAGAAGATGATTCTGTTTGTCTTACCAAAAGGGCAAATATAATATTTCAAAGAACCGTGCCAGGAGTTCCGAAACTGAATATTGAGATCCTGGATCCTATGCATCAAGATGAAATACTTGGAGACCTTAGTGTCCTCAAATATAAGCTTTATAATAGCACCATTGTAGGATCCAAGAATTGCGAAGTGGCTTCTCTGAAGTATGGTTTAAATTATTTCATTTTTAAGTTTGGTTAAGGGCGTTTCCATGCATGAGCCACAACGTATGAGTGATAATGTGGCATTTTGTTTGGTTCGAAAGATAAAAAATACTATGGACTTTTTCACAAACGGAGGTCAATTAAATAAACTTAATGTCAGTATAGAAACATAGTTTTGTTTGAAACAAATATATTGATTTCCTACAAGCGACGAAAATATTTTCTTTTGTAATGACGAACTGTAGCTTTTATAAATTGATCGTCTATCTATAACATGTAGAAACTGCAGTTTCAGGATGCAATCGGTTTAGGTAGTAAAAGCTGAATGTAAACAATGTCGACATGTATTTAAATTAAAAATAGCGTAAAAGAATTGACTAACATTGTTTCAGTTAAGTTTCTAAAATATCGTCAATTTATAATAAAATCGAATACGAAATTACTTTGTGACATCAATAATAATAAGTTTTTAGCTAAAAAGACATGTCAAGATTGTTTACATTTATTTAATTACTTAAACCATAGAAGTATACGTCCAGTAGTGGACTGACGCAAGCAGATAGTAGCGAAATATAGAAAAAAAAAGAATATATTAGCAATAAATCTATCCGTTACACAATGCAATGACGTTATTAATTGCATGTAAAATAGTTAAAGCAACAATAAAAGCTAAATTACATTCTAGTTAGTGTTTGCATTATGTTATTTATTTTTTTGTGTTTCAGACTTAACTTACAAATGTCAAAGATGCATTTAGATATGAATTGCCCACTTCTTAGTATGACTGGACTCTACGAAACATCTGGACAACTTTTGTCAATACCTATAGAAGGACATGGCGATTATTCCATTCAGTGCAGTATGTAAAGTTTTTAACATATTTTTTACTGTTGTTAAAGAACGTTTTCGAACATTCAGTTTTCGTTACAAATTTTATTTATATTTATTAATAATTATGATTGTTAATTACTTTATTGATTACAAGGGAAATAAAAAAAAACAATAATACTGTGTGCAAAACAAACACGTATTTTTTAGGCAATTTTTTTTTAAAATTTTATTTAATTAAGCACAGTATGAAATTGAACAGCAGCATTTGTGTTCCATTTTAATTGTAAAAGAAAGAAAGAACAGAATTATTATATGCAGATGATATAAAGCTTGTTAATATTTGATATGGTGACAATTACAGGAGGCTATTACATTCAAGTCGATACCGATACAAAGATTGGTGCAAAAAAGGATGGGAAAAAGTATTTATCAATCAAAAGTTACAAATTAAACAGCGAATTAAATGGAGGAATGACTATGTACCTTAGTAACCTGTTTAATGGAAAACGAAAGGAATTGGGTAAGAATACAAAAAAAAAATCATATGATTGTTGTACCATTGCCGAATGAAAAACCGTGATGACCCGTGATGACTCACTTCCATAGACGGGTAAGACAGCAGTCCGACATGGCTAGAGAAAAATCAGATGTATATCCATTGGCAAAGACGATAACGTGCATTTTCAGCAAGCGGGTTATGACACAATTCAGTCCAAATTTTGGCACGCTTCTAGAAAAATCTGTATAATAATAATGTTAATGTGTTTATGTGAACATGTCATGATGGTCTAGTGGTTTAGGCGCTCGTCGCTCATGTGGTTGTGGGTTCAAATCCGGGCAATTAATGTGGCTTTTTCATTTTGTGTGCACTTTCTAAAGTTTATCTTAGACATCAAAGACATCGATGAAGGAAAACATCGTAAAGAAACCTGAACTTGTAGAGAAATATAAGTCCGAAGTCGCCAATCCGCCTTAAGTAAGCGTGGTGATCAATGTTCATTTTCTACCATGTGCCTTTTTCCTGCAGTGTTCCAATCATTTAATATTTAGTGATTAGCAAAGCATTTTGCTCAGCCCTTACATAATTGGTACTCACCTTACTTAAATTGAGCCGAAGATTATTCGGGTCAACGATTTTCGGCTTCGGTAACTAGGCCAAGGCAAGGATTCAGTGGCTTTCCTTGCAGATAGGCGTTTCGATATATTAGGTTAAGCGTAATACTGGATTGGGGTACAAAATCTTTATTTGTAAAATCAGTAACAGTGTTAGAATTGATTTTTATAGGACATGCAATAGTAAGATCTGATTTAAAGTAACGTACATGTAGGGGGGAGACCCTGGTGTCCTAAAATACAGGCCTCGGCTTAGTTTAGGCACCAGTCTCCCACAAATTAACGCTTGTAATGATATCGAAGTAATTAATTAAAAAAATGTTAATTTTACTAACAAAACTTGCAGCCTTAGTTACTAAGTGTTAATTGTGGAAGGAAATAAACATTTTTATTATTTATTAAATACATGAATGTAAGTTAAATGGGAGTGCGTCAAAATAAGTATAGTTAGCGAATTTAGTCTTATATTTGTTTTATTTGCTTTGTACATATTTTCCTCAGATATATATATATATATATATATATATATATATATACATATATATATATATATATATATATATATATATATATTATATTATATTATATATTTATTCAGGAACAATTTACATTGCGTTCGAATATTTTTACATGAAACATGGCAACAACACATTGAACATACAAATAATTATTATGGAATTAAATAGAAACAAAATTACATGAAATTAAAAATAACATAAAAATGGCAAACCTAAAATAATGTAGCACCACATAATTAATAAAAGTTAATATAATTAATAAAAACACAATGTCAATAAATTATTTTAAAACGAAACAATAAAAACGAAACAATAATAAAAAAAAAATATAATAACAAATACATGTCAGTTTTAAAAACATTACAGTTCGTCTATGGAGTAGAGACATCTATCCAACAAGAATGCCCTGAGCCTTGCCTTGAATGAACCTGTGTACAGTGTGCTTTTTAACTCTGTGGGTAATTTATTAAATATTTTGACTGCCTGATACTGTGGACTGTGTTTCACAATTCCAAGAGCCGGGGTGATTTTATTAGCAAAGTCTTGCCTACGCGTATTCTCTCTTACCATCCTGCCCTCGGCTGTTTCGTAATCATAAATATATTTTTTAAATGTGTTCAACAGCACGACTACGTAAAGGCTTAGGCACTGAGAATACCGAGTTCTTTGAAGTATGGCCTACAAGAGTCATGTTGAGAGATGCGGACCATAGTTCGGATAGCTCTTTTTTGGAGTACGAATGCCCTATGCCAGTTATAATGGTAGCTATTACCCCAAAACTGTATGCTATACCTCAATTTGGACTCAATCAGCGCATAGTATACCATTTTTAAATATTTCATGGTCACTTCATCCCTAACACTTCTTAAGGCATAGCAAGCAGATGATATCGATGAGTCTAATGCTGCTAATTCTTTCTTCCAATTAAACAAATCATCAATATAAATTCCTAAAAACTTAACTTCCCTGACTAGCTCAATTTTTACTTTACCAAGCACAATATCCATATTATCTTTGCAACGGGCAGTAGTTTTAAATAACATAATATTGGTTTTAGATGTATTTACTGTAAGTATACTTGCATTAAACCAACATCTAAAAGCCTCCAGAGCTGTATTCACCTTAGCAGCAAGGTCATGCATATCTTTAGCTGCTACTATGGCATTTGTGTTATCCGCAAACACTACAAGTTGTATGCCCGGCAAAAGTTTCTGAATGAAATTGATTAGATCATTAGTGAATAATATGTATAATTAATTTTTATTACTATTTTTCATATAATAATGAATACACTGACATAATTTAGACATGATGATTGATATATTTGACATATCTATTAATTTTAACATGATGATAACTGATATATTGACATTTTATAATAATTTGAAATGATGATGATTGATAATATTGACATTTTAATTTTATTTATTTTACTTGTATTCTAAGATTACTCTTATGTCTTCTGATTATTTTATTGTATTGGAAAGTTGTACTGATATCTTAATATTCATTATTTGAATTGTATCATATGGACGATAAATCTAATGTTTAATAATTGTTATGAATGTTAATCTGTACTAATTTTATGTTGATGCATGTACTTATTTACATCTATTAAGCACAAATTCTGTTCTCTAATAATAAATAAATCATATTATGTAAAATTTGCATGCCAGAAAGGTAGGTTAAGGAGAACGTATTGAATGTATTTTAACACCACTGTATTACCCTTGATCAGCAATTAAATGAATAAAATAAATAAATAAATAAAATAATAAAATAAAGGGCCTAAAATTGATCCTTGAGGCACTCCGGCTGTAATGTTTATCATGGATGACCTGTACTTGTTTTTGTACCCGTTTGATGTTGTAGCATCAAGTTCGACAAACATTTTTCTATTTTTTAGATAGGAAGAGAAGAGCTGTAATGCTTTGCCTCTTACTCCATAGTGCTCCAATTTTGATAGAAGTATATTATATACATAATGTATCGTGTTGTCTATTAACTGGGCTGTGATAGGTCGAGCTGTATCCGGTTAGGCTACAAACCAACTCCAAGATAGTTGAGAAAAAGGCTCGGGAGATGATCACATATTTACCTTATGAGGTGTCAGAAAGTTAGTTGTCAAGAAGGCCATGCAAAACTGAGCGATCCTTTTGATGTGAAACATCTATAGCCGCACGTAAAACAAATTTCTGGCGTGGCGACGCATGCCGTGGCAACGCGTCGCCACGCTATATGATGGTGTATATGTTATAGTCAAAGTCCGATACACAGTCTCTTCGCGGAAGGACTGGTTTATCCTAGGTTTGGCCAAAGCCATCAGGCAATCCCCGAAATACATTTCAATTTCGCCCTTTACCTGAAGTATTTTTAGTCAAACCCAGGAGCTCCTAACTTTTCAGTCAAACGTCGAAAGTAAATTATTCTGTTTCGGTTTTGGCCTAGTCAATCCTAGAAGCGACTGCAAAACTCGGTCAAACGTTGATCTGAACATGTTTAAACAGGTTCATAATGTCTCTCGCGGTGTTCCGACCGATTGTTTTGTCATTTCATGTTCGTTCATTGAAGAAATGAAGAAATTATTAAAACAATAAAATTTTAAAAATGTTATTTTTTATACCTAATCTTACAAACTAACCTCCGTATATTCCAAAGCATTTATTTATATATTTTATACTTTATTGCACATCGTACAAAAGGTGGGCCTAATGCCACACGGCATTCTCTCAAAGCATCTCAGGTGTCAGAACTGGCAGAGTTAAGCGGTTCTTAAGACTTGAAAGCTGCTTAAATGATAAAATGCTTCCAAATATACGAAGATACACACACTTCATACCTATATCGGAGTTTGACTCGTCAAACACCGATTTAATAAAATTGTGTTTTGACGTTTGCCTGACCAAATTAGTCTCTCCCAGGTTTGACGAAAATTGTTTAGTCAAAGGCCGAAAATTTACATTTGTTTGGGCTTTGACTAAGTCATTCAGTCTGACCTGAGGATTGACCAGTCCAACCTAGGAGCGCCGGAGCTTCGGAGTTTGCCTATAACATATATATACAGTCACAGTCTTGTGTACTGTGTGGCGATGATGTAATGTCGATGTTTCACATCTGCCAGGCGTCCCGTGACGGCTCACTTTATTTTTAATGTATGTTCAGACATTTGGATAACACACTTTTACGGCTTCCTTGACGTCAGATCATTAAAAAACTGGCTGAAAAAAAGACATTTCAGTTTGTGTCCGTGTTTCTTAATTACGAAACTTTAATTCAACAGTACCAGAAACCAATTCCAATTTAGTCAAACAGAATTTTTTAAAGCTTTTATTAAACTTAGAAAACTTTATACTACCTTACTTTTTCAATTTTCTTACTTTTGCTCGTAAATCTAACGCACGGACTCACTGTCTCAGCATACATAAATAATTCTTTTGCTTAATGGACCATAAGAATGTTTATGACTTAAGTTTTCCTGGCCCCGATATTCAAGCATAGGGAACGGCAGTTGTTATTGTGTTCCTGCCCTAAAGTTTTGGTAAAACTGCAATAATGTAATACTGGCCTATAACTGTTCTACTGCAGGGCAAACACACTCTCTTCTCCTACAAAGAAGACATAATAATAATTATGTTTCGATCGGCACTCTTTTTCAAGGCGGATAAGCTAGCTTAATTAGGTATCAGTGAGGTTCAAGATTGTATATTGTAAGGTTAGATTACTAACTTAGTGTGACGGTTAGTCACGTTTCCTTATACAATAATAACAAAATATTTTATTTTTTGTTAAAAAAGACCCTTCTCATGGTCCGCCACTTAGGAAAGCATAAATCCTCTATTTAATGCGAAACAAACTAAAGACAAGAGCCAGCCGACACATCATAAAACAATTTATCGTTGAGTTCCAAAGAAACTTGTAAAATATTCGATTTCTAAATGTAACTTACAATACAAATCCACATCTGGTTGCCATAAAGAGACCCATCTATTAACATGAAACGACGATTAGGACAATTGAGAAATGTAACAAAAAAGGGTTCTGCGAATTCGGGAGATGCGTGTGAGCAGGACTTTCGAACACGTGGTGTTTGGTAAAAGTTGGATAGGCTGAGGGCAGTTGGGTTCAGGTCACTAAAGAGGTCGGTCGTGATCTAGGCGAATTAAGTTAGGGAGATCGGAGAGTGATTCGACAACGTCTTGTAGAAGTTTGTGAACGGAGAGTTGAGTTGCGTCGATAGCTCTAATACTTGTGGTCTAGTCTGGTTTGTCGCGAGTGTCAGTGTTTGTACGTGGCAGGAGGCGATTATGGCGAGGATCGAGTCTAGTCTGGTAATTGAATCTACATCTTTCAAATCGTTGATCTGGTGAGTCTTTGATCTGTTTTTAGTATTAATTACGGTCACGTAAATATTATTCAGAGTGTACGTTAATCATATAGTCTATCCTAAGTAACTAGACTAGTTATACTATTAATAGATTTATAAATAATGATTACCTTACTCTAGCATGTAGATACTATTATATTATGTTATTAGTATTTAGTATATTATTCATAATACTCTAATTCTATATGCCCATCACCTAATCCGCACCTTGGCAGGGACTCATCATGAGCGTTTGGCTGTAGGGAAACGGCGACAGCCTTCCGATTCACTCTACATGCTATATATTATATTATACACCGCTACATATTGTACATTAACACACCTGACTAATGGTACCAGACATACAAGACATGGAAGGTCGAACCGTACTTGCTCAAGCTACTAAAGTTCTATGCGAACTCAGTATTTCCAACTTGGCTGCAATGCAGACAGTAATTGTTTAATGCTAATGAGAGTACAGTAATAATTACGAATTAAAGTAATTATAGGCCAACCGAATGTTTATGATGATAACTGTTTCCTACAGAAGGTCTGGCACAGAACGCGTATGCGCTGGTCATATTGTTCTCGCATCACCCGGGAGCGGGGGTAGGCTTCACAAAGTACCCCTAACTAAGTTGGTAGCACCGTTCTGTGAACGCTAGAACTTGTGTCTCGCTAAAACCCCCACATACAAAGTAGGCCGCTGGCCGCTTATATCTGAATCGTCACTCTTTAGCGAAACACTTGATTTGGGCGCTGAGCAGCAGATACATATGCAGCGAAGCAACCTCGAAATGGGAAGATTAAGGGGATGTGAGTGAGGTGACGATTTACCACCTCGGAGAATACTAAGGACAGCCGCAACGAATTCTGCTACAGACTGAGTCTCCGGTATACTTGTGCTAGTTTTATTGTACGGGGTAGAGTAACATAGGCTGCCGTAAGAGGGTTATACACACTAGTACGCGTGTAGGAGTATTTTATTATAAACTTGTCTTCCTCAATGGTAGTTGGACTTCGCAGTTCGACTGCCTTCAGGTATTGTGTAAGACATGGATTTGTTTAAGGAACGTGGACAGCTAGAATTGCGGCGTCTCCCATAGGATTCACGTATTGAGGTCTAGCAGTACACGAACGCGTCATCTACTATAACTCGTTAGTGGGGTGGGGCTTTAGCTGTAGCTTAACGTAATCTTTAATGATGATTTCATAAGCGCAAGTGTAACGGTCCCTTTACCACCCCTTTACATGATACAATATACTTTTGCGTGTCCTCTCGTCTCTTCACTTTATTGTCTTATTTTATAGTATGTATATTTATAACTGTGAATTCCCATACTAACATCCTTGGTCCCCTCCTTGTCCCCTAGCTTTCTAAGTCGGGACAAGGCAGTATAGGCATATGGGAATTCATTCCGTAGAAACGGTGGGAGAGTGTCCAGTCTGGGACGAGCTCTACAGGACCGTGCGGTGGAGGGGCGCGGTCCCTTCCCCTTCGGGGGAAGCCTTCCCCATCACCAATGTTTATATTTAGGAAAATCGAAAATTTTATCAGCCTAGGGTCGGCTAGGAACAGTCACATTAGCTAAAAGTTACGCTTGTGGTGTATACTTTTAATGAGTGTTACATTGTTGCTTTATTATATAATTGATTTTTAAGTAAAATTATTAGTCAATAAACCAAATAAATAATGACAACAATAGACCTATCTGTACTAATACAATAAACCTGAAGAGATTTTCGTTTCTTTTTGTTTATTTAAATAGATCAGTCTCAAGAGCCAGAAGAATCGGGATCATTATTATGTATTCTTATAACATTTTAACATATCCGAGTTCTGACATACAGGAGCGGAACAGAAATCATACACGCCAGTGCATCCCTTTGAGGGTCGGCTACTCTTACGTAAACACATATTTATACAAGGTGTATTTTTGGTCTTGCTCAACCCGTTAGGAGATGATTTTACTCATAAAAACAAGCAACTTTTATTATGGAACCAACTCTGAAATCGCGAAAAAAATATCAGCTAGTTCATACATTATGGTCCGAGGAGGGCATTGAACTTTTCATAGAAACAGCTGATATTTTTAGCGCGATTTCAGAGTTGTTTCCATAATAAAAGTTGTTTGTTTTTATAAGTAGAATCATCTCCTAGCGGGTTGAGCAAGACCAAAAATACACCTAGTATAAGTAAGTAAGTAACCTCACAAACGGTTTTTTCTTTTTTCAGCCGAAAGCGTACTCCGATTCATAAACAACAACTGGAAGCCGGTTGTCAAGGAACTTCAAGCCCCTGTGTTTAATGCTAATGTGAAGAAAATCGTCACGAACTTCAACAAATACCTGAAGAGTATTCCCCTGGATCAAATTCTTCAGGATATTTAATTGTCAGGATTACCTAATTAAACTGGGAATATTCTTTACATTAAAAGTGCTACTTATTAAAAAAAGTTACGGTCCTAACACACTACCTTGTGGAACGCCATATTAAGTCAGTCTTTATTCAGTGATGAAACATTTGCAGGCATGTTCATCAGAAGACACCAGCTGTGAGTGGCTACCTCCTGACTCTTCTTCTCTCCTTGGTGGATCAGTTCTAAAAGAAGAATTCACATCGAGAATATTCTCAACCACTGCAGAGGTAGTGAATTTCGTACCGCATATAAAATTTCATGTTTTGAGAAAATTGTTGTTTCAATTTTTAGAACTTGGGACATAGTCGTTATAAACTGTTTAATTTTTAAACGATTATTTTCTAATGTACTAAGATAGAAGATTCATGTTTTGAGAAAATTGTTGTTTCAATTTTTAGAACTTGGGACCATAGACTGTTTAATTTTTAAACAATAATTTTCTATTGTACTAAGATAGGTTAACAATGACAGGCGCAACGGCATTCTGGTAAAAAAAAAAAACATAAAAAAACACAATAATGAGAACGTCAATCTAAAACTATGAATAAATTAATGGAATATATATATTACTTTTTCTCTCACATAATCGATCTAAACAATGGTTTTATTACGTCTTTTATATGTGTGATTTTTTTCAACGATATTAAATAAATGTGGTTTTGGCTGTGCGTTGATATATCACCCAGGCAGTCAGACAGTCCATTCACCATTATATATATCACAATATGACCCAGAATCCGCTGAAGAGACTGATGGTAAATGCAACAAAATAGAACTATATAGGCATATTTATTGATACTGGGGCGTGGCACAGCCCCTTTAAATCCCATGACGCACAGGTTCTAAGAACTAAATACGGCAAAATTAACACAATTACAAAAAGCAATTATGTTGTCAGTCCACTTAAATTAACACAGGTATAATAACTCCTCAGTTATTATAATAAAGTGCTACTATTGTCTTAATAACACCTTTTAAAATAAATGTAATAACTAAAGGTTATACTATAGAGCACACTTTTTAAAAACTTAAGAAAAGTCTTTAAATAAGGCAAGGTATTTTGAAATCCTTTTTTTTCTTCTTCAAATATAAAGATTTAATCAACCTAAACTGTCAAAACTACTTACAAGTATTGGAATATTATTGTCGAATAATTGGGTAGTTTCCACCATTAACCAATAAATGTTAGACACAATTTCTATAAAACCTCTATTAATTTCAGCCTAATAAATTCGGTTCATTTTCAAATTGCTATAAAATTTGATTTTTATTTGCTTTGAAATCAATAAATAGATAGTCAACTGAGTTGTAATTTTAGTGACGTCATAAGTTTCCATTGTTATTTACAAAATCTATTTGAGAATTGCGTTTTGACAGCTCATAAAAAGTACGTCAATTGATAATGGTGGAAACCACCGTATTACATATTTCACTTACCATATGCGCACAGTAACATAAGTACGCACCACGGATTCCACCGTTACCTATTGTCATATGCAATACCAGAATTATCGCAAATGTGGGAGATTAGGTAAAAACTATGAACTCTACTTTGTATTTATTTACCCTTCGCCATCTTAACATTATTATGTGTCGAAGTCTTTATGTGTACTTTCAACCGCATGAAGATAGGAACACTTTAAATATGAAAAGAACTTTGAAGATAATATTATTAACAAATTGACACCACGGACGTCCTGTTGACTGTATTAGAAACTGTCCATCATAAATAATGATAATTAAAAGTATTAAGCAAATTGTTGTGAACACTACCATTATAGTATGTAGTTAGGTGTTCTAATAATGTATTTTATACTGGAGTTTTCCTCCACGTGAGTCGAAAACCTTGAAAAGCTTGGGATGTTAAGCGGGTCTTCACCTATCGCTTTTTTAGGAATACAAAAATCTATTGTAATTTTTTTATATCATACAGTGTGGAAAGTTTCAATAGTACCTGGAAGAAAACTACCTTAAATCGTTAAAGTATATATTATAGAGTAGATTTTTTAAAGGACGAAAAATTTTCGTTTAATTGAAATGAAATTCTTAAAATTTCATGGTTTTTTTTTTCTAGTTTGATTTACCATGATAGTTTGAAACATTTGATTCTTATGAATGACGTTATCGATTAACGTTATAAAAGTACAGGACGTCATAAAAGTACAGGATGTTGCTATTTCCATTTTAAGCCAGTTTGATTCCCGAGTGTGACAAAGAATTTTAAAAAATCGACGAATGCCGTTTTTTTTCTTTTTAGTTTCCTTTTAGTAAAATAATCTATGTTAACAAGTTAAGATAGTTTTCTTTCAGGGCACATTGAAACTTTCCACCTTATATATTAGTTGGACGAATGAATAATGCGAGCTATTCAAATGTCCTTGGTTTAGTACTGTTTGTCAAGGAACTTTTACAGTTTAAGTTGAACTTTACGATTACTGACAAATGCTTGCACTTCCTGGACACGTCTTTAATGGTTTTCGTACGATTTTTGACCAATACAATTGCAAGGACTTTACAAGAAACTTTTAAAATCCAGTCTTTTAAAATAAGCAAATAATGATTATGACGTGTAAAAGTATGTGTTCATTTTATAATACTATCATTTAGAATTTAGAGTAACTTAGTTAACACTGATGCACGTAAAGTCGTAGATTAAAATGTGGAGTATGTCCTTCTTTGGGGTTCAGTCTGATTCTGAAAAAAAAAACTGTAGTGTAGCCGCCGAAGGGCAATAGATTACTTTCTCGTTTAGAATGTAAGATGGAATGATGAACTGCTGCTCTCGAATTCACTCTCGCTTATTTACTTAATTTGGAATTTTCTCCAGAAATTTGTACCAAAATAATGAAGACAGATAAACAGTACGTCATCACGGTATTGTAAAGTTTAACCTCTAAATAGCTAAAATAAAATATAATAAATAATATAAAAAAATATAAATAATAAAAAAACGGAATTAAGTTCGCATGAAAATCCGTGGGCGAAACCGCAGTGACCAGCTAATTTTGATTCTCTCTTTTCTTAATGGATTAAGCTATAACATACCATAAAACTAGAAACTATTTGAATGGAACAGTAATCAAACAGTACCATATCTTTACAAATTGATATGGATATAATATGCTATGCTTGGAGTTTCCGTTCGTGATTGAATAAAAAACGAAGAGATTCGTAGGGGAATGAAAGTCCCCGACATAGCTCACCGAGTTGCAAAGCTGAAAGGGTAGTAGGCTGTGGGCTAGGCACATAGCTCGAAGAATCGATGTCCGACAACTTCAACTTCAACTTTTATAATTATGGCAATCCACCGAATTTTCGGTGATTTCTGCCAATGTCCAGTTTGAAAATAATATTTTATAATAGTGACAATTGTACGGTTATTAAATTATAGTGTGGAGATCATACACGTGTTCTTATAACCAAGAACACGAGATGACTCCGATGTCCGACGAGGAAAAGATGTTCAGCTGATGGCAGCTCCGAATTGGATGGATGACCTTGTGAAGCTCGCAGGGAATCGTTGGTTACAAGGTGTGACTCTCTCTGGCTTGGCCACCATCAGGGATTTTAATTTTGATAACACAAAAAAATAGTCGCTAAATAGTCGAAATTAGTCGCCAAATATCAGAAATAGTCGTTGACTAGTTCAAAAGTTATAAGGGTTTATAGGTGGCCGAGCTAGAAGCGGCACAGAACCGCATGCTGTGGAAAAAGTTGGCGCCTATGTCCAGCTTACAAGTTGATGATGATGATAGATCATAAAAATGTACAGATTATAACGTGATACTAAAGTATAAAATTAGAATATATACCAATTATTTTTTATGCAGGTGTTTTAATTTTTTGATTTATTTGCCCCAACCCTTGTCCGAACCCAACTTGTGCATTCCAATTTTGAAACAAAAACATATTTTGGGCGATAGCTGCCAGTTGATAAGAAGTACTAAGGGACAATAAATATAACCGGGCAGAATATTATTAATTTTAATCAAGTTAAATAATGATCTTCTAACTACTGGACTTTAAATAAAGGGCGTACCTACTTAATTACGCATTTGCATTTAGCTGTATTTAATTAAATAGCCACCTACACATAACAATAATAATCTGGTTAGGCATTTGCTGAAACCAAAATCACAGGCGTTTTTTAATACAAAAAAATAAACGCCCTGCCTAGGTCCAGTGCCTATGTCATTTAAAACCTAAGGACCTACTTATTTATTATTGATGTAAATTAAACAAGAACACGAATGTTTTTGTTGTTTATTTTAGTACGTATATATGTATTTTTATTAATTTGTATTTGTTGTAATAATTAACATCTGTTTTTTATTTTATATTTGCACCTGCCATCATATCTCTGCACTACCGATGGTTGACTGGTAGAGAATGCCTAAGGCATTAAGTCCGCCTCTGTACATGAATTTTGTGCATAAAGTGTAAATAAATAAATAATTAAATGTTTAAATGATTTTTAGTAGAGTGCCGTTAAACACAAAATTGAACACCTAGGACCGTGAAAGAATCTTCATTAAAACTGTTGCGTGAAGATTCATTGACGGGCATAGATTTCAACTTGGAGTGTGTGTTTTTGTGAATAGTAGACTAAAAAAAGTATTTTTGAAAATAAAATAGCTGTCGGAAAGCTGAGCTAGTATAAAAGACAGAGTGATTGCAAAACACAGGACCAACTCAGGATCTAATAGTCCGATAGTACGACAATCCATCTAAATTGAGATTTGGCGTTGATGTCTTCGACACTGTCACGGGCAAATATTATTTGATACAATTACAAAACCTCTAACATTTACAGGGTCTAATAACTGAATCTGTATTTTTTTTATAGAATGATTTATTCAAATGTCGTGATGGCCTAGTGGTTAAGGCGCCCGCCTCTCAAGCATGAGGTTGCGGGTTCGAATCCTGGCATGTACTAATGTGACTTTTCAATTCATATGTACTTTTTTAATCTAGGATATCACAGACATCGGTGAAGAAAACATCGTAAAGAAACCTGGACTTGTAATAAATACAAGTCCGAAATCAAGAATCATAACAACTGTTGGATGAAGATTCATTTCTATGTATAAATAAAACGGCACTCCACTAATTAATAATTATAGTCATTGAATTCTAAAATAATCATTTAACAATTATATCAGGGTCAGATGCAATTATTATTGTCAAATATACAATGCACATTTCCACGATCAATTTATATTATTATAGTTATTATTATATAATTTATACAAGCTGTGCCTCGCGGTTTCACCCACGTTACATTAGGTTTTTGGTTAGGTACTGCTTCGCTCCCGTGGAACATAGCGTGATATTATATAGCCTATGTTACTCGTTGACAATGTAGCTTTTGAATGGTGAAAGAATTTTTAAAATCGGTCCAGTAGATATTTATTACAATCAAACAAACATACAAAGTTTTCACTTTTATAATATTAGTATAGAATAAGTATAGATAAAGAGATAAATTACAATGTACCACATCATACAAATAAATCTAGGTTTAAACATAAATTAATCGCCTTCAAATTGTAACAAAACAGATTGACGCAATTAGCAAGCTTTGTTGTCAAAATTGTGAAAACTTGCGGAAGCGTTTAAGTTTTTTTGTCTTCTAATTGGTTGATCTATTTCATAATATAAATGGGGTCAGATGTGGCGATCCTGCATTTCATCACGAGTGCGTAGTGACGAATGTCGTCTGAAGTACAATCCATGCTAGCTATGTTTTCTCTTCTGCTTTTGTTGTTCTGTGCTATAGCCAACGTGCTCTCTGGTCCAGGTAAGTAAATTTTATAGGACATAATTTTATATTTTATCAGGACGAAAGCCCTAAATAATTTTAAATAATATTCGAAAAGTCGACTGTAATTTTTTTTACCGTGTTCAGGTTCTATTGTGAAAGACTACTTATAAATACGGTTCATAAACCAACTCATTTTATTTTGGATGTTTCTTCTCAGAGCGGACAGCTAGAAAACACCGGCCCAATCGTTCGCTTAAAATAATAAAATCAAAATATTGACGTGTAAAATTCAAAAATATATAATCAATTTATTTTACACTTATTATATTTTTATTTCTTTTCTTATTCACATTTCCAAAATCAAGGAGAACTATAGCAATGATTAAAGAAAAATCGTACAACCGTTCGTTTAAATATTACGTATTTTCTTTCAGCCATAAGTTTGTACCAATGCAAGTCAAACGACGATGCTTGTGTAACTAGGGCAGCAAACACAGCATTCCAGTTGATTCTGGAACCTAATGAGGAAATTGGAGCTGAGGTTATGGATCCTTTATACCAAACAGAAATCGAAGGAAACCTGTCGATTTTAAAATTTAAGCTGTTTAATACAACTGTCACTGGATTTAAAACGTGCTCGATTGAGAGTGCAAAGTAAGTTGCTTTTATTTTGGAAATATTTCACTGTGATACATATGACATATGTCCATTAAAATAGTGTTCTTAAGTCCTAAAACTTAAGTTTTAATGGACATGAAACTATTTTACACATCGTTGGGCCATAAAGAAAAATTTGCACGGCCAGATTTAACCTTATTCCCAACTAGCCTTTGCCCGCGACTTCGTCCGCGCGAAATAAGAGTTCCCGTTCCCGGGGATTTCGGGGAAGAAAACTATCATATGTCCTTTCTCGGGTCCTAGGCTATATCTGTACCAAATCGGTTCAGTGTTTTAGGCGTGAAGAAGAGACAGACAGACAGAGTTACTTTCGCATTTATAATATTAGTACGGATTCTCAGAGTTCGTCACCCCGACTCGGATAGGTTAGGTTAAAAGGCTAATGCCAAAGGAAGCTAATGGTTATTTCTTTTCAAACCATTCAAAAGCAGGTGCGCCGCGAACCGGGGCTCTGTCCAGTTTTTAAGTGCCAAATGTTTCACAGTTTAATAACTAAGATAAAATTTCTGTGACAAACCTATTAACTGTGATAAATAAATTAAGTAGGCGTTTTTATCATATTATACGAAATAAGTTTTATGTCTCTTCAGTAGTATATCAAACAATTTCAAATACAATATACATTATGCTTATAAAAATGTAAAATCACCATATCAGGACCTGTGGTTGCGATCACTCTGTCTTAAGACTTTCGACCGCGTAAATATCGTTTTTTTACTCCTATAGGGGCCGAATTAAAAAAATCTTCTCTTACCTACTCTTCACATTAAACCGCCAAGTTTCATGTTTCTAGGATCATTGGGCTGCGCGTTGATATATCAATAATCAGTTAATCAATCAGTCAGTTTTCTTTTTAATATTTGTACCATCGACCCAATAGAATCATAACCCACCATAAGCTTATTTTCCTACAGACATTCAAATACAATTAGGTCGACAATCGCGTAAACATGTTTTAAAAATGTCACACGTCTAGTCTTATTATTTTGACAGCTTCAAACGATTTGTCGTCGAAATGGGTCATGATTCAATTTTGTCGATAGTACTAGCGACCCGTCCTAGCATCGCACGGGTGCTACCAATCTTTAAAAATCCCGGCTTTGTTAATACTAGAGATACTTATTAAGCATGGATTATACTTAAAAACTTTCCTCTTGAATCACTCTTTCTATTAAGAAAAAAACCGCATCAAAATTCGTTGTATAGTTTTAAAGATTTAAGCATACATAGGGATATAGGGACAGAGAAAGCAACTTTTTTTTATACTATGTATGAATAAATTGATATACAGATATCGTCGTCTAATATGTCTAGTATCTGTTTAAGTTGATCACCTTGATTAGTGTTATAATAATTAGGTTGTTTGCAAATCAATATTTGTAAAACAATATTATTTACTCTACTCATATTATTTCAGGTATAATGAAGAACAGCAAACTCTAAAACTTGAAGCTATATGCTCCGGATTCACTCTAAGCGGCCAATATGACATCAATGGCCGGCTCATCATCCTTCCAGTAGAAGGAAATGGAGACTACTCTCTTACTACCAGTAAGTTAAAGTTTATTTTTGCTTGGCATTTTTTTTTAATTTTTGACCCTGCCGATTTACATCATGCAATGTATATCTCGTTCAACTTGTAGAAATTATCTTTATATAGGTTCTTTCGTGAACTTGGTTTGATATAATTAAACCGGTTTGTAAATAAAATGCTTTCTGCTTGCACTGAAAACTATGTATTTTTATTAAATTTTTATTGTGAACACATTTACGAGAAAGAGAGAAAGCCGAGCGTTACATATTATAATAGTACCTCCAAATAAAATCTGAATATTAAAAGGACCTATAAAAAAGAATCTTTAAGCACGACTCTGCGGTTCTTACACTCGTTGCCGTAACAGCTGTTATAAATTAATGTTGCTTACATAGGAATAAAGTTATAATCTCCTTCCTACCGGGTTTAGCCCATTTGATTTGGAATCAGCTCTTCCTAGTTGTCCTGTCAACTCAATACCTATGTTAATTACTAAATACTCAATCGTTTCTCATACATATCATTCTTCACACAAACCATTCCTCTATTTTTAAGCCGGTCCCATCCCCTCCACCTCCACCTCTACATATTAATATTTACATAGCCTATAGACATCCCTGATAAATGGGCTATCCAGCACACACAACAATATTTTTTCACTTCGAACCTGTAATTCCTGAGATTAGTGCGTTCAACCAACCAAACAAATAAACTCATCAGCTTTGAAATATTAGTAAAGATTTGTCACATGCGTTTCACCCCTTCATATGCTCGCCCTCCTTCACGTGCTCAAAAAAAGAAATATCTTTTTTTTATTATATTTTTAAATACATTAGCGAAGTTTTTGTAATTATTAATATTTTTACAGACAATATTTTTTAACACATCTGCGAAGTTTTTTTTTCTGTAAATATTATATTTTTTAAAGACAATTTTTTTTTAAATACTGATTATAATTTTTGTATTTACAGGAAAATACCATCTTTTACTGGACTTGGAGTTGAAAACTTTTACAAAAGATGGAAAAACTTACAGAAGTGTGAAAAACTTCAAAGTAGAAGCTGATCCGTTGGAACCTGTTGAATTTGACTTCAGAAACTTGTTTAATGGACAAAAAGACTTAGGTAATAATTTTTTGCTTACCTATATTTTTTTTAGCAGCTAGACTTTTTGCATTATGGAAATGGCATTTTTTCGCATCATGGTATTTCATTACAAGGTACATACTATTTAATTATAGTTTACAATTAAATAAATTATGATTTACAATTTTATAGAATTACACTATAAATTAAGAGGTAATTTACTTAAGGAGATTTTTGCTCTATAATGACTGACATTATTTTTTTCTTTTGTCTTTAATAGCTAAGTAATCATTGGCCCAAAAGTTAAGCGACCTTCAATACCATGAGGTAAAAATTTAGGTCATCACTGATACCTCGTGTCTTTGAAAGCACGTATAATGCGCCGGCCACACACTCGACGAGTGGCATGGGAAGTAACGAGGAAAGGAGGCAGAGACGTAGTGTGGCCGCAATACTCGCCATGCCACTCGTCATTGCAAACATCGCGGCAGCGCGAGGAGCATGGCGATGAGCAGCGCGATAGTGTGATCGATCATAGTGTAGCAGGCCTATAACGTTGGTCCTGGCTGTCATTGGTAGATATTGTGTCGGTTCGTGGAGCTCCTTAAGATTAAGTTGAGCTCACGTTGCTTGTTGAGGCAGGTGTACCTAAATATTGTAATTGGAACTTTCCTCAAGAGGTCTGACCGAAACGTATTCTGCATGGTTTGTTGCACAAAAAAAATTGAAATCTATGTCTGGACTTTAAAAGAGACCATAATCCTTTGAGTTTGTTTCGGCATTTCTTCTCAGAGGTAGTCAGCTAGGAAATGCCGACTCCATCTAGTTTAAAAAAATGACATGTAAAAGTGATTTAATATCCTACTTGCATAATAAACAATTTCAATTTCAATTTTTGATCGTTGTTAAGGGTAGCAAGACTTAAAAAATCTGACCATCGGCATACCTAGGGGTACCGTGATATCTTTCTGGGCATTGGACATCCGATAGGCAGTCCCTTCATGCGAAACACTGGCATATTTTGGTTGTTTAGATTAAGCCTTCAAGTACATTAGTAGCCCGACAAGTGACAGCTGACTGTCGGTTGGTCGTTGAAAAGTAAAATGTTCGGCATTTAATAATAATCGAGAAAAAGGCTAGGGAGGTAACAATTTCTAAAACCAAGGCTGGTTATATCAAAATCTAAGTAAACTTGGGTCACTGATATTATTATTCAGTAAATGGGTTAAAACAACACGTTTATATTTTTAAATTACTTAAACGAAGTGTGTAGGCCAGTTTGCCTCGATATTAACCTTTGGGTTTAAAGGTGACACAGGACCTCGCCTTGTTTGTAAAGGACTTTGAGCCCGCAGTTATTATATAGTATCATTCTTGTTTACCTAGAAAAAATAAATATAGAGTGAGAAACACAACGTAACAGGCAGGCTCGTTTGATTATTCGCTTGTTTTCAAGCGAAAAAAAAAATAGTGCGAATCAACTTAAAAAAAAATTAAATACACAATTCTCTTTATTTTGCCAATTAAATAACACTCATTTAGGATGTCGGCCAGACGCTTTTTTTGTAATACAATTTGTTTTATGCCAAAAATAAACATCACACATTTAATTTCATAGACATTGTGTATAAGGTAGTTTTAGCAGAAAATAGCTCAATAAAATATAATAATCCCGTTTTTTGTTAATTGAAAATTTTTGCGACTGCCCGTGAGTTACGTTCTTAGTTGGCATTTCGGCAACTGAGTTTCGTTCGCTCCGGTCTAAACTGTAATTTAATTATTATTAATGTGTTTGATGTGTGTTTACTTACTATTACTAATGTTGTACGGTCGAAATAAAACGTTTTTTATTTTTCATTTTATCCGTACAAAATAATTTAAAAATAGCTTTATAATATGATCAAAATAAAAAAGGTTTAATATTCTGACCGTTAAAAATTAGCTCAACATAATAGTTATTAAATTCCCGTTTCGACCGGAGTGGATGAAAATCAGCGGTCGAAACGCCTGCTAAGCCTATACTTGCGTAATATGTAAATTGGTCATCTTATCTTTTAGTAGCCTTTTTGCTTACGTCTAGTGGTCAGTTTAATTTTAACGTAAATGCATAAATAAAAATATAAATTTAAAAAAAAGTTGGGAACGCAACATTTTTTACATATATTTATTTAAGATCTCGTCAATTAAATCTTATAATTTTTCAAACTCAAACTCAAATCATTTATTTCTAATAGACCATTTAACCCGGGAGCACTCGCGCCTTTAAAACTTACACGAGCACTCGCGTATAGAGCATTTTGCTCACGTTTTACAAACAACCAAAAAGGACATAAATTATAGTATAATTATTTATATTACTGCTAATATATAATAAAACAATCTTGTTAAATCATTTTAAATATTTATTTTTAATATATAACAGTCGTTATACTATAATATTTTAAAAACAAGTTCAGGAACTAAATTTGCATTTCTTAAGTGCAATTTTGGTATAAACTAAAAAAAAATTACTTTAATCAAAACAAATTTGGGAGTGAACAATAAAACAGTAATCTTTATCATATGTACGAGCTTTACATATGTCACACAAAGTAAAAAGCTTCCATATGGCCATTGTAGATTCGCCTATGAGTGATCATAAACAAATATTTCTAAGTGTAAAAAAGTACAAACCTGCGCCAAAAAAACGTGTGAAATATGAAGCGGTGTATTATAAAAAGCTATATGAAATCATGGAAAACTCAGACTACCAACCAACGGACAACAGTTATACAAACTTAGAAAAATATATAAAGCTTGGCATAGAGCAGAGTACAACAATCAAAACAAAAATTCAAAATTTACCACGTCAAGAATGGATATGTAAAGATATATTAGACAGGATTAAAAAAAGAAACGAATTATGGTATAAAGTAAAACAAGACCCAAAGAATGAAGACCTAATAAAGTCTAGCAAAATTGAGCAAAAAGCTACTGCCGAAGCAATCAAAAACACAAAGAAGACATTTTACTATAATGCGTTTATGAAATACAAATGACCCTAAAAAACTGTGGCAAGTGATTAACACCTTGTCTAATAACAAAATCAAATCAGAATTAACTCCTCCTAAGCTCTCGACCGAAAATGGAATCATATCAAATGGTACGGAGATCTGCGAAACGTTTAATCGCTTCTTCTCAACAATAGGTTCTACTCTCGCTGCTTCTATTAAAACGCAACAATCACAAAGCACAATTACAGTAACACAAGACATTCAAATATCCAACATAAAACTTACTACACTTACACCATGTACAATTAAAGAAGTATCTGAAATAATCAAAAATCTCGATCCTAACTGTAGCGCTGGCATCGACGGCATAACAACCAAAGCCATTAAAAGTGTAAGCCCATTATTAGTGGATAAACTAGTAGACTGCATTAACCACCACCTTGCCAAGGGAACATTTCCAGACACTCTAAAAATAGCCAAAGTTACTCCGATTTACAAATGTGGCGGCAAAATGGACCCCAATAATTACAGGCCTATCTCGGTTCTTCCCGTTATTTCTAAAATTTTTGAAAGGATTCTCTACACGCGGTTAGACGAACACGTCACTTCTATAAATTTTATTTTTGAAAAACAGTATGGGTTTCGACCACAATCTAACACTCTTTCAGCTACGGTTGATCTGGTAACTGAAATCCAAGCTAACATAGACAATAAAAATATAGCGTTGGGTTTATTTATCGACCTTAAAAAGGCTTTTGACACAGTGAGCCACCAAATACTTTTGCAGAAGCTGCAAGATATAGGTGTATCAGGAATAGCTTATAAAATTTTTGAATCTTATATGACAAACAGGTCGCAGATAGTAAAAATCGGGGAGTATCGAAGCAAACCGCAAAATATTACTTTTGGCGTCCCTCAAGGATCATTGTTAGGTCCGTTATTTTTCCTAATATACATTAATTCCATTCACAAGCTTCCGCTACACGGACAAATTTCGCTATATGCTGATGATACTTGTCTTTTTTACCTTGGCAGCACGATAAACACGATGATAGATCAAGCCCAACAAGATCTAAATACATTGCTTATCTGGTTCAACCAAAATCTTCTTACTATCAATGCATCAAAAACTAGTTACGTCATATTTAAGGCCAAAAATAAAACACTACCCAGTCACTCACCTCTTATGATCGACAATCACATACTCCAACTTAAAAACCATGAAAAATATCTTGGATTAAGACTTGACAGCCATCTAAATTGGAAGGTACAAATCGATTATGTCAAAACAAAACTAACGTCATTATTGGGTTCGCTTCGTAAAATAGTAAATTGTCTACCTTATACAGTGCGCCACACAATATATAACTCCTTGGTAAAATCGCAATTACTGTACCTTATTGAAATCTGGGGTAATGCACCAAAAACAAACTTAAAAGACCTACAAATAGCCCAGAATAAAATTATTAAAATGATGTTTCATTACAACTACCTAACGTCTACAAATAAAATATACAAAGACACAAATCTCATGAACATTAAACAACTGCACACATACTGTACCTGTATACTTATACAAAAAATACTCACAAAAAGCATACACAGCCAAATTTCTTTTAAGAAGACACTACAGTTGCATAGTCGTAGCAGTCGTAGACCTAATGACATTTTGCTTTACCGAGTGCGTACCACCCAAGGTAAAAGAACGCTTACGTATGCGGGAGTTCAACTTTACAATAAACTGCCCGAGGAAATAAAAAGTGCGAATTCATTCAATATATTTAAAGCCAAACTAAAGAAATACGTACTTGAAACCATCACATAAAATTGACGAATAATTAGAATTGAACACAAAAGTATAGCACTTCTGTGATTTATCTACGTTGTGACATCGTGAGACGCACTCCTTAGTTTCTGCGCAGGGTAGATTTACACAGTTTATGAATCCTTAAGTATCGGGGTACCCTCAATTAGTTTAGTAAATCTATTTTACTATGTTCTTAAGCGCATTATAAGTATATTTTAAAATACATTTTATAATTTGTTTCACCTAATTACTAGGATTGTTCCTACACTTTTGATTTTTAATACTCTTTTATTTTAACTGAAGTGTCGAATGCATGTAATGTATGTTATACTTAGAAACCTAAACTGTTCTCAGTTAAGTGAAATGTAAATTTCTTTTTTGAGAATAAAGTGTCTTTAACCACAAAAGCATGTTCTGTGCATAATTTTTTTTACACGTAAAACAAGTCTTTTTTTGCATGCGATTTTCACGCCTCGGACTGATTGCGCACATTCCATCAGGTTTCACAGCCTCTGAAGTGCCGGCTTTATTTGTAAAACATTTGATAATTTGCAGACGAGGGTAAGAAAGGTTCTGCATGGTAGATCTTTGTTGCATATGTGGTATTGTGGTTGTGTTAAATGCAAAGCTAATTGTTTTAGGTACTGTCTCCGAGAAATGATAGTATTTGTATTTCCTTTATAATTTATTTGACTGACTAATATTCAGGATACAAAAAAATAATCTTAGCAGCCATTTGCACCCTACTCTAGCCACTGAATACTCTTCTTTTAGTCTATCAACCACGTCCACTCCTCCTTTCGTTTTGTTATAATAGCTGATAAATATTCCACGTTGAATAGGAGAGCTCTCACCGTCATCATCTTCCGTTGATGACTGCTCAGTATCAGTGTGATGATCGCTGTGCTCACTTTCTCCATCACTTTCAATATTATCAGCTCTAAACCTATCTACCTCTTCTTCGATGTCTTCGGAATCATCTTCTTGTATCCACGCCTAAATTTGTTATTCTTATCTATTCATCTGTAAATATATGGTTATATTTATAAATATACTGCATAAAAACTCATTGTTAACCAGTATTCAACAATAAAGTCTTTAAATTAGGTATTATACTATTTCAAAATAAAAGGACAACTAAAAAATAGGTACTTACGTGGTCACTCGCGCGATGAGCAAATCCCCGCGCGACGTGACTCGGCTCAACAAACCACCTCCACTGAGCGATTAATGCAAACTAACACGAAAAAACTGTTATGAGCAGGACGAGGACAGTATAAAACTCAGCTAGCGGGCAATTGACGACCACAGATAAACAAATAAATAAATGGCAGGAATTTGAAATTTACCGTGAGGGAAATGCTCATAGCGCGAGTGCTCGCGGGTTAAAAGGCACTTTAGAACGTCAAAAACAAAAAAAAATAGTTGTAATCTAGTTGTAATTTTATACATTACTTAGCTGTTCCTCGCGGTTTCACCCGCATTACGTTAGGTTTTTAGTTACTGCTTCGCTCCCGTGGAGCCTAGCGTGATATTATACAGGGTGTCCCACGGCTATGCCACATGGAGGGAAAGTACCTTAAATCTTGTAGATAGAACATTTTACTGAAAGAAGACATTATTTGAATTTTTAAAACAATTTGAATTGCATTCATAGATTTTTAAATAATTTAATGGTTGGGCCGGGAATCGAACTTGTTCCACGAGAAAAAATAGTCACCCTATAGTTTTATCGTACCGATCGAAAGGTTTCATCATAAGGATTCTTATTTGCTAAATAACATAGTGTCACAAATAAAAGGAAGACCGTGAATTTTAACATTTGATGTAATAAAAAACTTTTACCAAAAAAAAAGAACCGCCTTCAAAACTAAAAACCCAAAAATAACTAAAATTTCGGAAGTTGGTGGCTTCTTTTCTAACAGTTAATTTGTGTTGCCACAAAATTTATATGGGACCACTCCTGAATCATGACCTATCAAACAAAAAAAGAACCATCAAATTCCGTTTACAATTGACGGAGATATCGCGTAACAAACATACAAAAAAAAAGAACATACAGACGAATTGAGAACCTCCTCCTTTTTTGAAGTCGGTTAAAAATTTGTTCTGAAAAGTTGCCGTAAGGACATACAACTGACAATCATAACTACTTATTACTAATTAATGTACCCACTTAAGTAGTACGCATCATTTAAATAAATAAATATCCACCACAACAAGACCAAAAAATCGTCAGGGAACGATTGGTATCACTTTGTATTCAAGATTTCAAGAAGAAGGGACTAGTTTTGAGCGTTTAAAAATTAACTAATTTTTTATAAAAAATGTTAAAATTCATGGTCTTTCTTTTATTTTTGACACTATGTTATTTAGCAAAAAATAATCCTTGTGATAAAGCCTTTCGATCGGTAAAATAAAACTACAGGCTGATTGATTTTCTCGAGTAACAGGTTCGATTCCCGGTTCAACTATGAAAATGTTTTCAAAATTCAAATAATGTCATCTTTCAGTAAAATGTTCTATCTACAATATTTAAGCTACTTTCCCTCCATGTGGCATTGCCGAGGGACACTCTGTATAGCCTATGTTAATCGTGGACAACGTAGCTTTCGAATGGTGAAAGAATTTTTAAAATCGGTCCAGTAGTTTTTGAGCCTGTTCATTACAATCAAACAAACAAAGTTTTCCTCTTTATAATATTAGTACGGATACTAATTAGTATGGAAATGGGAAAGTGTGTCTGTCTGTCTGTCTGTTTGTCTTTCTTTCACGGCAAAACGGAGCGACGGATTGACGTGATTTTTTAAGTGGAGATAGTTGAAGGGATGGAGAGTAACATAGGGTACTTTTTGTCTCTTTCTAACGCGAGCGAAGCCGCGGGCAGAAGCTAGTAGATAATAAATCACCGTAACGATGATCACACGCAATTTACATTATTTTAATTTTCCTTGTACAGATGGAGTACTTAGTTTTTTTTTTTAGTACGTTGTCGGTTTATATATACTAATGTTATCTGAAAAAGCTGTATTCAGTGAGATTTTATCACTCTAATTGTTTATACGTTAATTCATAATTATACTAATAGCCTTTGGCCTAAGGTGTTAAATACGATAAAGTAATTATATTTTCCGACCAATTCCGGTAACAACGGCAAAACTTATTGAAGACTATTTAGCTTTTTTTCGAGGCTATTATGGCCCTTTAAGTTCCGGGGCCGCGGTAACTGTTAAAACTATTCCGCAACCCCGGCAGGCATTGGCCCTAGAGGGCCCCGTCACGTGCTGACTGCTCTTTGAGGCATGAGCGATATGTTAGCAACCATAATTCAATATATACTTTAAATCTATACAAGAAATATTATAATATTATTAGGTTTTTTTTAGATCTATTTCAATAACTTGATTGTTCCACTTCAGGATAAGCTCAAATTTCCAACAATAGAAGAAGCAAAAACCTCTGTTATATCAGTATTTTTTTACTAATATACTTATTTATTAACCTTTTCATTGATTTCAGCGGACACCGTCCTTAGGTTCGCCAATGAAAACTGGAAAGAAGTTTCCCACGAAGTACAAAAACCTGTTTTTGTTGCAAACCTCAAGAGAGTTGTTAAAAACGCCAATAAATATCTGAAGACCATACCATTAGACGAATATACCGTTGAGTAAAATGTAACAACACTCTGTATAAAGTTTTAGATGGTATTATAATACATAGACACTAGGGTGCAAAGTTTGTTATAGCTCACGAGACGAGGGCGAGAAAAATTGTAATGAAAAATCCATCATAGTTATCCGACGTTTTTCAACTCACGTGTGAGAAAAAAAACATATATCTAAATATGTCATAATCTAAATACGTAAATATATCATAAATATAATATCATTATAGCTACTTAGGTAAATTATCGGAAAAAAATGTTAAAATGTTCCTTTAATTCAGTAATCATGCGTGCTGGTAATTGGCTACATTATATACCTATTTCAAATGCTGAAATAAAAAGTCACTTTACGCATACGTGAGTTAAACAATTTGCCAAATTATAATTAAGGAAATAAAATTATATGTAACCTAAACAAATTGCTGTTTTTTTTACCCCGATGACATTGCATTATTTTGGTCTAAAAACTGTAGAAGCAAAGCTGTCTTTGGCTGAAATGATTTTGGATTAGTTTTAGAAATTGAAACAAACACAAAGTCTAAATAAATAACAAAAAAAGATGTTGTGCTGTCTGGTCAGAAACTTTGAAACAGTTTCTCTTTTACTAGACAGTTTCTAGATCCCAGAATAACTAATTGGTAGCTTTTATGGTAGTTAAAGAAACCGTGAGGTTTAAGTCGATAACAGACTTCAAAATGTCCAAAAAAAAGGGCCCAAAAACAAAAACAAATG
Organism: Athetis lepigone; assembly: GCA_033675125.1. Lineage (NCBI taxonomy): Eukaryota > Metazoa > Arthropoda > Insecta > Lepidoptera > Noctuidae > Athetis > Athetis lepigone. The sequence goes on from CM066244.1 coordinate 7,609,609, forward strand.
CCTTAATGATGACCATTTAAAAAAAAACTTTCATCTTCGCATTACTGTTGTTGTCAAGCAAATTCTTAGAACAAACTTGTTTACAATTAAGTTCAAGGTCATCAAAATACGTAGAATGTCGCTTCTCTTTTTTTACATACGAAGAAAAATGTAATATTTTTTGTTCCTCAAACTAAAGAACTGGATTTGACGTCAATTGCCCGAAATTAACAGGTTTGTAGTTTTCCTAAGAGTGTAATTGTACATACTTTAATATAGCTTATATTTAAGTGTTTATATTGTCGCTAGTACATGCCCGGACACATTGTATAATAACAGTGTAGGTAAAACAAAACGTCCTTTATTATTTTAATTATTGTCTGTTTTAAGAGTACAGTTAGGTCATTATTTTATTGCGATAAAATATGGAAATAAACCATGGTATCAATTATTATTCCAATATTATATTCTCGAAAATTGACTTTTGGTTAAATTTCTCTATAATTCAGGTTGATTGTGGTACCTTATTTGCAATTTAATAGGCGAGACGAAAAAAAAGTAATTAGTCCGTCAATGAGATTATTAAAAAATTTTGGACACGTATTTTTTCTTTTTTCTCGTAAACGAAAAATGACGACGATACATTGCGTTGAAGTTGTGCGTGACGTCACGATCAGATACAATTTTTGCATTACGGTGGCGTCAAAAGCTCCCACTATGCCCCCACTTTGTTGCTATTTATCTTTGTATATTTTTTTATTTTTTTGATGAAACAAAAAATACGTGTCCCGTATTTTTGGCCGATCTACAAGACGGACTAAACAGAATGCCATTTTTTTATGTTGTCGTCATCCCTATTGTACTGTAGTGAGTCTTAACCTCTAAAAAGGGCATGGGCCGAATGTGATTTTCCGCATAGAGTATTAGATTTGGCATAATCTTTATATTAAAAAGAGCAGAAAGCTAGAATTTTCCGTTTGTCTTCAAAGCCCTCTCTATTGGACCCACTATAGTGACTTCCTAGATGCCAGTGTGACTTCAAAGACTAGCTTTTCTTTGAATATTATGGTTTCTCCAAAGACCCACTCAGTTGTCCAAGTAACGTCATAGACATTGGGCCATTTATGTCAATTTAGGCGCTAAAATTTATATAAAACTAGCTCTTGCCCGCGACTTCGTCCGCGTGGATTAATAGCTCCCTTTCTCGGGGGATTTTCGGATTAAAACTATATATTATTATGTACCAAATTTCATTCAAATCGGTTCAGTGGTTTAGGCGTAAAGAAGAGACAGACAGACAGACAGACAGAGTTACTTTCGCATTTATAATATTAGTATGGAAGTATGGCAGTACGGATAGTATGGATGTAAATGCATTTAACCTTTCAACGACCAAGTGACAGCCGGCTGTCGGGCGGCTATTGTCTTTCTATTGTGTCTGGAATCACGTGTGTTCGAAGGTTTAAATAGCGCGATTTACGGTTGAATAAAATTTAAATCTTTTCGTATTTTGCAACGTAATAATTCCTTAGGATCAAACAGTGACACCGTTCTGCAGTGGAGACCACGTTAGGCAAGCGTAGTTTGGGACACCTCTCGGGCAAAAACAGCGACGATCTGTACAGGGCAACTGATCATTATTAATATTTTTCTGATTTACAATTTGTTCGTACGTTTCTGGTAAGCGTTTAACCTAAGTCGTTATCTTTACTTCTATACTAATATTATAAAGATGAAAGATTTGTATTTTTGTATGTAACAAATATAATCAAAAACTACTGTACATTTTTTTTCATTAGAAAGCTACTTTATCCCTGAATAACATATAGGGCTATATAATATCACGCTATGTCCCACGGGAGCGAAGCAGTAACCAAAAATCTAAAGTTACGCGGGTGAAACCGCGAGGAACAGCTAGTAATCTATAATTTTTAGTTTTTTTACTTGCTGGTTGCCCTGATCCTAGTTGATCATCGTCTATTTAGTGGCGCGCCTACGCTTAGAGCCTGTCCACCAGTGGACTGACGCAAACTGATACAATGCCTCGATTTTATTACCATCATTTTCGTTTCATATGTAAGCTATTGAGAGACTAAAAGTAAATATAATTAGTTTGATCCTCTATACATAGTTATAATGGGGTACAATTTTAATGCTCACTAAAATAATCATTTTGATAACCAAAATAGATTAATGGTCACATATTTGTTCAGAACTGTGACCACATAACGATCCACTAGTCAGTCAGTTAGTCAGAATAAGTCAAGTTTATTGACATATACAGGTAAATGGGTTAGTTTCTAGAATACTTTACGAAATACAATTTGTTCGTACTATTTAACCGACTTCTAAAAAAAGGATGAGGTTCTCAATTCGAATGTTTGTATTTTTTTTTTATGTTTGTTCGCGCCTGTCTCCGTCGTTTACCAACTGATTTGAACAATTCTTTTTTTGTTTGAAAGGGTAGACTTCCCAAATGGTCCCATTGTCATCAGGTCCAGGATCTGATGATGGTATCATGCCGAAATCGAGGGAACTCCTCAATTTTTATAGAAAAACGTACATTTTCTATTTTGAAAGTTACATTAATACGTAGTCAGGCATTGAGACTCTAACTAAAAAGTAAAAAATAAAAAACTTTTTCCAAAAAAAAATAACCGACTTCAAAAACTAAAAGCACAAAAACTCTTCTCTGGGGGCTTCTCTTCTGCCGGTCTATTTGATGTGTTGCCACCGACTTCCAAAATAGTTATTTTTGTGCTTTTAGTTTCTGAAGTCGGTTATCTTTTTTTTGTCTGGGAAGCATTTAACCTAAGCCATTATAATCTATAATTTTTCAGCGTGTGACAGCTTATCTTGAAGGGTCACAAAAAAATTTCCGCACCGAACTATTCCATTCCAAATATTGTCGCGTGTAACCACTAACAGTATGTAAATCACGCAGTAGATTTCGCACGAAAATTCAACTCACAGCCGGTTCTAGCATCACCCGACCAAAAAGTGCTAATTCATAGGTTCCAAGAAAACTAATAAAACATTCACCTAAACTATAAACCTAACCTAATAAAACTGTACACCTTAATGTCAATAGTAAAATAGGAACAGAGGTGACCTAACATTGTTTTATTGTGTCATTAAAATATTCATTTACGCTCTTGATTTATTTAATTGCATAGATTAAAATAATACAATAATAACATAGGATATACCCGCAAAAGATGATACTACACAAAAAAGACATTCAGAAAAAAAGACAAAAAGATTGACGGAAATGAAACTACGGAATTCTGTACATGAAATTGTATGTTTTTATACGCTATAATTATCCTGGTATAATACGAAAATCTAATGAATATTACATTTTAGATAACCTCAACTGTCCATCATTTTACAAAAAGCAATTAGTAAATAATTGTTGATATCTTGCTGCAGAATTAGAATTTGTACTAAGAAGAGGCTTACAAAAAATATATTTGTACATTGAATTAATTTAAAATACCTACAAAGCATTTACATTAATTTTAATTAAATAAGCATTTGTCCGATTAAAATGCTTACATAAATAACCTTCTTCGTATTTTTCCGTAATTTAATATGAATATTTAGTCAAATAAAACAAATAAACAAAGGTTTAAGGGCAGATATTTAGATAGTCATATCACATAACCTTTAACTAGATTATTAATTTAGTATTCCAACTCGATTTTAATAATAATCAACTAACACTATCAAAATCATTCCAATATATACGAGCTAATGTCAGCGACATTGTTTAATTGGAGGTCAAGTATTTAATTTTTGAAGAATGAGGAACATAGTGGAAAGTTCCTTATGGTTTGCTAATATGGAAGAATTTATTAGAGACCAGCAAACGCGGCGAACTCCGTTTCGCTACCAGATGGCTTCATTTTATCTAACATTTCGTTTGGTGATAAAAAGATGAAGAAAAAAATGTTTTTTCTTTGCTATAAACCACACGGAGCCCGAGACCTTTCCAACGAATGCAAAAACCGTGGAAATCGGTTCGTGCGTTCTGGAGTTATAGCGTCAGGAAGGAAAACCCGACTTATTTTTATATAGTAGAAGATTTATTCTATCGAGCAGAATGTCTGGTAGGCTACTACCCGACGGTTTTGTGGGGATTCTATAATAAAAGGAGCAAAGGTGAACTGACAGACTGTTGACATATTAACATACAGCTCAAACCACTGGTCCTAAAAACATGAAACTTGCGGGGTGTGATCTTTGTAAAGAGTAAGTAAACATTAAGAAAGAATTTTCGGGAATGCCCGCTCAAAAGGGGTAAATTATGGGATAGAAGTATCGACACACATGCGGGCAAATCAGGGGTCATAAGCTAGTACAACAATGTCGTGATATCCCAGTGGATATGGCGCCCGCCGCTCGTGTAAAAGGTTGTGGATTTAAATCCGGGCAAGTACCAATGTGACTTTTTCAATCCATATGTACTTTCTAAAGTTTATCTTATACATCACTGACAACCCGTGCCTCGGAAAGCACGTAAAGTAGTTGGTCTCGGTTGTCATTCGTAAAACTTTGACAGTCGTTACGGGTAAGCCGGAAAGTCTGACCAGTCTAACCAAGAGGTACCGTATTGGGTTGTGGAGGTCTGATAGGCAGTCGCTTCCCGTGAAACACTGGTATCCAGCTTAATCCGGTTAGACTGAAGCCGACCCCAACATAGTTCGGAAAAGGCTAGGGAGATGATGATGAAGCTAGTACCACATAAAATTTAGCCTTAAAATTCATGCATTTCCTGAATCGGAAACATATATAAATACTAGTCCAATTCGGAGAACTTCTGAGATTAGTGCATTTAAACAAAAAACATTAAAACTCTTTCATTTTAAATGTTATAGTTCAAGAATGTTGATTAGTCATGATTTTGGAATAAATATATGTATACAAATCAACTCAAAGTTCACGAAGAGGTAAATCCACGTTTAGTTAGCATGGACGATATAAATCACATGATTTACAAATAGGCATGTAATAATGTTAAGACATTACATAATATTTTACTGTCGTTATGTAATTATGCATGATATTATTACTGTACAGCAGTTTTTGTTTTATATAAAAAGCACATAATTTATGTATTTTATTACTAACTAGTTTTTGCACGTGGCTTCACTTGCCTTAATAGATTAGATTATGTTACCCTCCTTAGTGAACAAAAATATTTTATTCAAATAAAGTACCTAGCTTAATATACTTGACATGTAGGTACTAATATTATAAAGAGAAATGATAATATGTTTGCTTGTTTGTTTACATTGAATAGACTCAAAAACTACTCAAAAAATTATTTCACCAATAGAAAGTTACACTATCCCCCGGTAATTAGGCTATTATACTTAAAAAAATAAAAAGATTTATATAAAAAAATGTTTCTCTAATATAAAGCTACGTAATATCAAGCTATGTCCCACGGGAGCGAAACACTAACCATAGACTGAGATAGCGTGAGTGGAACTGCGGGGAACAATATAGGAGGTTAAATACTTATATTAAAGAATAATGAAAATCTATGAAAATGACCTTTGAAAAATTTGTAAAAGAAATTTTTATTATCACGATCAAGTGAACAAACAAAGACACATTCATATTTATATAATTGACATAAAATATAACATAAATAAAATAATAAGTTATAAAGACATTTTTTTTAAAACGAGGAATTATTATTACTTCACAAGAATTCAAAAAGGGTAACGGGTATTTAGAAAGATAATAATCAATATCTAATGTTTTGCTCTTTTTTAGTGATACGTCCGACTAATTCACATACTGGCTTTTATTGAAAAATAGTGTGTAACTTGTTTCTAATACATATTTGAGACAAACCACTCAAACTAGTTTTTTTCGATGGACATAGGCATGAATATTATATATTATTATTAAAATAGTCTTAATAAAATTAGGCTTCAGAGTTCCGTACTTTAACGGAAGATCTAAAATTCGTATATGTATATTTATGCATATAAAATGGTAAGCTAACTGAATGATCCATACTATCCATACTAATATTATAAATGAGAAAGTGTGTCTGTCTGTCTGTCTGTATGTCTGTCTGTATGTTTGTCTTTCCTTTACGGCAAAACGGAGCGACGAATTGACGTGATTTTTTAAGTGGAGATAGTTGAAGCGATGGAGAGTAACATAGGCTACTTTTTGTCTGTTTCTAATGCGAGCGAAGCCGCGGGCATAAGCTAGTAATATTATAAATGCGAAAGTAACTCTGTCTGTCTGTCTTTCTGTCTGCCTGTCTGTCTCTTCTACACGCCTAAACCACTGAACCGATTTGAATGAGATTTGGTACAGATGTAGTCTGGGACCCGAGAAAAGACATAGGATAGTTTTCATCCCGGAAATTCCCCGGGAACTGAAACTATTATTCCACGCGGACGAAGTCGCGGGCAAAAGCTTGTAGTTGATATATCAACGCACAGCCCAAACTTGGTCCTAGAGACATGAAATTTAGAGTATATGTTTATTTGTGAAGAGTAAGTATCCACTGAGAAAGGATTTTAGAAATTTCGACACTAAGGGCTAAAATATAGAATTCAAGATTCGACATTCATTTGAAAGAATTCGCGGAAAAAAGCTAGTATATTATATTATACTGTCACAACTGCTTTTCACACGTCACAACTACTTTTCTTAGAATTTTTATTAAGAGACTAGCTGATCCTTGCGGTTTCACCCACATTACGTTAGGTTTTTGGTTACTGCTTTGCTCCCGTGGAACCTAGCGTAATATTATATAGCCTATGTTACTCGTTGACAATGTAGCTTTCGAATGGTGAAAGAATTTTTAAAATCGTTCCAGTAGTTTTTGAGCCAATTTTTTACAATCAAACAAACAAACATACAAAGTTTTCCTCTTTATAATATTAGTGTAGATATCCTGAAATGGCGCGTAGATATTATTATAACAATTACCCAGTGATTGTAATAGATTACAGTACATTAGAAGATGTAACGGAAACTTTTTTAAAGGTTTTCTTAAATACTATAACAAAAAGTAAGTTCATTGTTAAAGAAATATCATTTTTCAGTCAAAAAAAAAAATCCAGCTAATATGTTTATCTTCCGTAATATACAGCTTTCACTGTTTTTTTTTATATTCTAGGACAACTCACACACGGCCATCTGATCCCAAACTAAGCAGAGTTTAAACCAGATAAATGATAAACATACTTATATAATTTATAAATAAATACATATTATAGATAAATCACACCCAGACACAGAACGCACAATCGCGCTCATCACACAAAGTTTGTCCTGGGTGGGAATCGAACCCACGACCTCCGGCTTAGCAGTCAGGGTAACTGACCACTAGACCAACAGGCTACTGTGTGAGCACAATTTGTCTATAAGAAACACCATTGGATGTTTTAGAAGTTCGGGATTGCGGAATGTTTATAATAGTTACCGTGACCCTGGAACATAAAGGGCAATCGAAGGAACATGAGTGGGTTTTAGTCAGTAAGAGTCTGATACGCCCTCCCGCCGCACCCAGGACGGGAGCAGTCATTGGATGATTTCCCACTCACCAAAAAAAAAATGTTTTCGAAGTTCACCCGTACGATTTAAGTGTGAATGAATGTGGAATCTCTACGACCTTTACAGAATATCTAGATCAGATTAAAAAAAAATGGAACCAATAAATCCTTTCAAATAAAAAATGTCATCGGTTCATAGTTGAGAAATCGATACATAATGCATAAATAAATATACAATTACCGACGAAAACAACCTTCTCCTTTTTAGAGACCGGTTAAAAATGCATCTTAGCTTGGTAAAGTTTTTTTTACGTTGTTAATTTGGCAGTCAAAATTAGTCACCAGAATTCTACTTTCAGAAAAAAATGTTATTATTTGTAGGCTAATTTATATTTGGAATCTTTGTGTACCTAAAATAGACGAGATGACAAAAAAAAAGTAATTAGTCCGTCAGTTAGATAATCAAAAAATTTGGGACACGTATTTTTTCTTTTTTTTCGTAAACAGAAAATGACGACAATACAGTGCGTTGAAGTTTCGTGAAACGTCACACCTTTGTATAATTTTTACTGAGAAGTGACGTCTCAAGCCCCCTCTCCGGAACTTTGATGCTCTTTATCTTTAAGTTGTTTTTTGTTATTAATTTGATCAAGCAAAAAATATGTGTCCAGTATTTTTGGACTGTCTAACAGACGGACTAAATAGAATGTCATTCTTTTGATGTAGTCAACATCCCTATTTCAAAAAAATACAAAAAGTTCCAGCCAGATTTATTTTTAAAACAAAACAATATCACTACACATATAAAGAAACAGTAAACACGACACGTCTAGTAGATTACGATCTAAAGTATGATTATTATAATATGTTATAATGTGCTTATTTATATTTTTTTGTTAACAGTTTTTGGATGCCTGCAAAAAATCGAAGCAGATTATTATAATAGATAATGCTAATTTAGGAATAATATACAAGTTATAAAACCCTATATCAACGCGGGCGGAGCTGCAGTATTATCTAACACTTAGAATCCGCTCCATATCTTTTTCCTTATTTTCCGTGGCAAACCAGTACACATTTTTAATATAAAAGTGGACATTTCTTGATATAGGAGAATATAGAAGTACCATCTATTGTGTGCAGTCGTGTTTCAAATCTGTCTTAAGATTTTTAATTTATTACAATGAATAACAAAGCTTTTATTTTATTATTTTTAACGTATATTTCTTTAGTGTCTTCTAGCGTTGGTAAATATATTTTTATTTTATTCTCAGTAATTTTTAATTTAAAAAATAAATATTTGAAGACCTTTAAAAATATTATTTAAAGTTGTACTCATACTTATTTATATGTCCACAATATTTTAAGGTAGTTTCATAATAATGGATTAAAATAAGACATCAATTGTTGCCTGTAGAGCACAATGATAATTTAGACCAAAGAAAATAAAATAATTTAAAATATAATATTAGACAACTGAATAATTTTTACTGCTTTTACATTAATATAAAATTTAAATTAAGTGTTTTGTCATTTATTTTAATTCTTTACATCGAGATATATTTTTGTAATTTAAAATTATTTTCTATTTTTATACAAGATCAAAATATTTTATGACTTGCTAATATAAAATACAAATTATTAAAAAAGCATGATGTTCTTTTTTTCCGCTACATCTCATTTCTTTTTGGCATTTCTTTAACTTTTAAGATTTTGTGCATTTTGAAGTTTAAATCTATTTCATCTTAACAAAAATCTAAACCAATTTCAATTCCCGACTATAAAATATAAATAAAGTTCAATAAAAACTTCACATTTAATCTTGCACTAAATTGAAAAGTACACAAGCTAAACTAATTCAATTATCACCTCCCATTTGCAGTACCTTTCATCACAAAATGTAAATGGGACGACGCGAAATGTCTCAAGGAATCGTCGCAAGCAGTGATACCGCTGTTTGCAGACGGTCTCCCTGATCTAAACGTGGCCAAGCAAGAACCCCTTGTGATTAAACACGTAGATGCCAGTACATCGAACTTGAAACTGATTATCACTGATGTTGAAGTTACTGGACTTAAGAACTGTGAAGCTAGGAAAGTTACGTAAGTGAATTTTATTTGTTTTGGGGCCTTCTGATAAAAGCTGGCGTTAAAATATTTTACAGATCGGCTAATTCCGAGATAATATGTATCTGGAAATTAGAGTCTATTGCGAGGAGGATTTAGAGTCTAAAGCCCCTTACTGTCGTTTAGTACACAAAATAAGCGCTTCATATAAAGGTAGTAAACTTGTATATACTTTGAAGCAATGGTGCAAATATGCTGGACAGTGGTCGTTCTCTCTTTTTCGTCTTTCTTTTCTCTTTTAGGTCATAATTAAAATGTTAAGTTAATGTTGACACATAATGAAGTGTTGCGTGTACTTTAAATACTTTATTTGAGTGTGCTTACAAAAACATAAAAAAAAACATATTTCATGATGGTTTCATGACGTGATTATTGCAGTTAATCAATAAATTAAAAAAACACACAACATTAAATTGCAATAAAAAAATGCTGTTACTGAAATAAGGTCTTATATATAAAATGGTAAACCGACTGAGAGACTGATTGTTGATATTGGTAGACATGAAACTTGAAGGGTGTGTTATTTCTGAAGAGTAGAGTAGGCAACCACTAAGATAGGATTCTTGGAAATGCGACCCCTGAAAAGTAAAATAGTGGATTAAATTTTAAAATCCATGCGGCGAAAGTTATTTTGACAGGCCTGTTGGTCTAGTGGTTAGTGACCCTGACTACTAAGCCGGAGGTCGTGGGTTCGATTCCCACCCAAGACAAACTTTGTGTGATGAGCATGATTGTTTGTTTTGTGATCTATAATATGTATATATTTATAAATTATATAAGTATGTTTATCAGTTGTCTGGTTACCATAGTACAAGCTCTGCTTAGTTTGGGATCAGATGACCGTGTGCGAGTTGTCCAAAGATATTTATTTATTTATTTTTATTATTTATTATTTTAAAATTAAAGTTAAACTTTTGGGAGATAGTCGGTTGACCCAAGGTAGGAGGTCAATTTTTTTTGAGCAAATGTTGTATTTGATAAATTGCTTTTCTGATCAAAGACCAAAAATCAAATATGACATTTTATTGTAAAACGTTGCGCTTGACTAAGGATAATGACGACCTTCCGATAAAGAGGACAATATTTTCATAGATTCTAATAAAATGATTGCAAACATGTTAGGGATGAAAGGGAAGATAAAGGGCAAAAGAAAGAGATAGATATATGGTGTGTGAAGAATGAATATCAAGGATAAGGGAGTCAGTATTACCATGACGGTTGACATGACGTATTAGAAGAAAAAAAAATGTGTTAAGTAATTAATCCGACATCGTGTAAAATAAGACAATTGCAGGAAAATGGAGTTGATGGTTATATAGTATTTCCTAGTTTACCTATTGCCATTTGTCACGTAATAAAAAGAGATCGACGTAATTAGTTTCATTCAACATATAAAAAAGTTTTGTAATACTATACCTAAAGAATTTTTACGGAACGAAAAAAAAACTGTCCGGGAAATTAAAAAATTGAGACAAGTTTTTCAACTAACAAAACGTGGGTGAATCTATAAGGACAGTTAGTAAATAATAATAATATTGGGTTGAATCTTTCAAGTTTTTAACCTTTCAACGACACACCGACAGCCGGCTGTCGGGCTGCTATTGTCTTTCAATTGTGTCTCAAATCACGTGTGTTTGAAGGATCAAAATAACATAAATAAATAAAATATACATTAAACCTTCAAACACACGTGATTTGAGACACATTAGAAAGACAATAGCAGCGCGACAGCCGGCTGTCGCCTTTTCGTCGAAAGGTTAATGTCTGGTAGTGCTACTTACAAATAATATCTTCTCTACATCGAAATACAAACACAAACAGCAGCTCATCGAAATATACAACCTGTGGGGAGTTCTGTTAAAAAGGATTATTGTTTTTAATAAATTATATTTTCCTGGTATCGACTACACATCACAATCAACTCCACATTTATTTTTTACTAGCTTTTTCCGCTACTTTGTCCGCGTGGAATAATAGTTCCCGTTCCCGGGAGATTTTCGTAATGAAAACTATCCTATGTCCTTTCCCGGGTCTCAGACTATTTCTGTACCAGATTTCATTCAAATCAGTGGTTTAGGCGTGAAGAAGAGACAGACTGAGTTACTTTCGCATTTATAATATTAGTACAGATTAGTGCATAAAAGGTATAAACCTCGTTAATTTTTATAGCATCTGCAAGCGATTTCATTCGCGTGGATATCTAATCTTTATATTTATAAAAAAATCGTTTTACTGTGTTTGTCTAGCCTAATTTCAGTTCTGATTCTAATTTCAATATAAAAATTTACCTGTAAAGGGATACCTATAAAGGAACGCTTGCTTTAGGCGTTTAGTGATTTCAAATCTTTTTTCTAGTAATATAAACTGGTTCGTATATATTTTTTTATTAATTACAAGTTTAGGCGGAAGAGCCTTTAAGCTAGAATACTTCAAATGTTAATCAAGCACTCAAAAAGAGGATTTAATTTTTTATTGTGCCCGTCTTAAAACCTGTACTTCGGCATTGTCTGTTTTAAGTATAAGATTGTACGAGAAATGATCTTGACCTTTTTTCGCACAATCTTTTTTTTTAATCTGTTATAATTGTTGGTTCCGCGTCGTCTTCATAAAAAATGCAAACGGTGGTGTCCAAGATAAACTTATGGAAGTACATAATATAAATTGCAAATGTAACAACTTGCCCAACAACCTCTTACGTAAGAGAAGGGCGCCTCTATCGCGTTGGAGCAAACAGCAAACAGCTGTCCTAACTATATACGTTTAAATGCGTCTCATCCCTCCTCTTCACATGCCCATACCACGACAAATGATTTCCTTTCAACTTTTCTGCGACCGGTGCTACTTTCAAGCTTCCTCTAATATATTCATTTCTCACTCTATCCATTCTAGTCACTCCACACATCCATCTCACCATTCTCATCTCTGCTACATGCAGTCTTCTTTCATCCATCTTCTTCGAGGCCCAACATTCCGATCCATACATATATCCACGGAGGATATCCATTATACGTTAATCGAACTCATGCTAAGTTCGATGAACATTCTAAATACAAAAAAAATATGGTGGTAACAAAGTTTATCACAGGGTCATCATGTCATCCATACCAATAGTAGGTGTTACAACCTTTTTTCCGTAATTCTTTTTCTAAGTATTTTAGAACCGGTTTTCAAAATTGCTAGCTACCGGCTAATGATATTATAATTGCGAAACAACGAGACAATGTAAAATAATTATGCTTATATCTTATTATGATCAATTAAGTAGATTGACATGTTACTATATCTGTGTAGTACGTGTCAACTTAGATTATGAATAATGAATTTAATTATATTTTCCTCGTATCGACTACAAATTATAATCAATTAACTTCACTTGATCTTTAATGCATGCTAGTCAAGTATTCAATTATTTGAAATTACCATCTGCAAGCGACCTTCGCGTTGATGTCTATTCTTTATATAAATGAAAATCTAAGTGTCACCATGTTTGTGATTTTGGCTCTAATTCTAATTTTGATATTTAACTTTGGCCAATTTAAAACAAAAGTTATAATTAAACTTTTAGGTTATAGCCACAGAAAAGCGGGGTCGGTTTATCTAATTTTTTTTTACTGTTATTTACTGTACTGTACTTGTTACTGTACTGCAGTGTGTAATATTAATTTTAAGTTTAACATGTCGACAATATCAAACTGAAATTAATATAACACACTCAGGTCTGCTATCTCTCAAATCAGTGAAAAATTCAAGTTTCTAAATCAACGTAATAAAAAGATACGGTGGTTAATATTGCATATTTAGACATTTGCAAGGGAATTAAAACCTATAGGGTACACACGGCTACACATCAAGCTATACAAAACCAGTTTAGCTGACCTATGTTTTTCGTACAATCAGAAGTCAGCTTATACTGGTTTTGTATAGCTTGATGTGTAGCTCACCGTACTTCCCATTGACCAATAATCATGAAATTTGGCAAGAAGCAATGTCATGTAGCACAATGAAGATAAAACTCCGAAAACCGTAATATTGTAGTTATTTTACTAAAAAAACAAATTAACGGAATCTTCGTTGCGCGAGTCCAACTCGCACTTGACAGGTTTTTTTATTATTATTACAAGCTGCTGCCCGCGACGGTATAAAACAGCAAAAATACTACGCTTGCATCTGTGTTATGATAATCCCACAAAGGTGATTACAAATCTTTAAAAATCCTGGCTTTTCTCTAAAAAAAACCTATCTATTAAAAAAAACCGCATCAAAATCCGTTGCGTAGTTTTAAAGATCTAAGCATACATAGAGACAGACAGCGGATAGCGACTTTGTTTTATACTATGTAGTGACTATGTGTTGACACAACCTCTTGGTGATATTCATGCAAAATTTTAATAAAATCTATACAGTACTTTTTAAGCTTATCCGAAACGAACATAAAGACAGGCATACAAAAAAACAGACAGACAAATTTAATGTTAAAACCTATATTTTTGATTTTGGCATTGATTCGTTACGATTTTATTATAATTATGATTCATCTCCTCCTACTTATTTACTTCCGATCTGCGCAAAGAATTTTCTTCTTGAATTCCATCATGATGACGCTCTTACTGATGCTCATACCGACTCTCTTGTTTGAGTGGAGAAATCCTAATGGATTTTCTCTTTCTGGGGAAAAGGACACTTATTATTCAAACACCAAGGATTCTTTTGCAACCTGACGAGTCTGAAGCCCGTTATACGTTTGACGAATTTTCCGTACCCCGAGATATATTTTATTTGGATAAACTCATTTTAATCTCTGGCGCAAAAATAGGGGTGTTATAAGTTTATCTACAGATTATGTGTGTCTGTCTTTATGTTTGTCGATCTATTTATCTGCACATCTCTTACACATCTTATATCAAAATCTTTAGACGTTTCCAATTTGATTCAATTTATTTACAAACACACACTTGCCTTAATCAAAATAAAGAGGGATTTAAGAACACAAGACAAATTTAAGTTTACGGGGAACTAATAATATTTAAATTCATTTAGATAATTTAAAACGTAGGTAAATGGCAAATGCGTCACCACAAACTCACAGATGTCTAGGTCAAAACAGTGTGACTTAAGCTCAATACTCGTCAAACCAGTTACTGCATCGCGCTGTGATCTTTATCAATGTTTTTTTATTAAATTGCACTCGTAAATACTATGTAACTGTGTTAGTTCGATGTTTGCTTAGGTCAAGGTGAAAATAAATAATTAAAAACAACACTTTATTAAATGGTTAGGCTAATAGGGCAGGTGGTAACTCGAGTGGGTAGATATATCTAGTTAATTGCATACTTCTATGCAAGTTATTAACAAGACAGTATAATATCCCCAAACCTAATTTCTGACACTATGCCAATGCCAGTGGACATTCAATTACGTAGATGTTTTAGCATGCTAGTGGATGTTCAATTTTTTTCTGGGCTCTCCTGATTTCTCACTTTCATATAGCGATAAAACTGCAATCCAAAACGACGGACTTCAGCCTTCTGTGGCAATAGTGTGCTATGTAATCTCATATAGAAATTTCCGCGTGGTAAAGCCTTTTCACTTAGCTCCACCAAAAGGCTGGCTTAAAGAACACAAAACTGTCAATATAGTTGTCTAAAGCCAACATCAGGATTTTTTTTTTGACGTTTCTGAGAATTAAGTCCTTACGGATCTATTACGATGTATGAGATTTTTTTAAGTTACCACGATTTATCTGTCAATGCTGTTAGGTGTTGTGGCTTCATCAATGGCCACCAAAAGAAAAGCTTTGACCCTCCCTCGACTTTGAAGTAATGCTTCTTCCGCGGTTTCTGAAAAATCTTCAAAATATTTCTTATTTTTGTTTGAGAGCAGGATATGAATCTAATTACTATACCTACAATAAAAGAGAGAAACGATTTTGGAAAACTATTTGTATTAAATATGGAACGACATGTTAGTCCTAAGTAGGTTTCCTGCCTATGATTTTACTGAAAAAAAAAACCAGCGTCATTATTTATCTTAAATATAATAGTTTTTGATATTTCATGTGCGTACAGCCAGTCTCACGCATGTCACCTTTCGTTCTTGGTAATAAAAGATAATAGATTCTGAATTATTAATTATTAATCCACATGCCTTGTCAGAAAAAAAAACTGTAATGAAAGCTATTATGTATTCTTTGGTTCGCTGCTACATTTTTTCTGCAAAGGCAAAAAGTCATTCAAAGAAGTCGACGGCCTTGGAATGTCGCGTGGAGACTAGAGAGAAGTAATTTTCTTATACTTACACATAGTTTTTTATAAGTTTGTCGGTTTGTTCATAGCGAGAATTTAACATTGGACAAAATATCTTTCAAGATAATTTAAAAGAAAAAAACAATTAGTAACTAAACTAATAATTCTAATAGTTAATGATTTTGTAAATCTAGGGCTTATCCCAAGCGCTAATCTATTGTTCTCCAAAAAGTTTTTGTCCATTCATTGATTCCCGAGGTCTCCAGAAATACAAAAAGAATTATTGAATAATAAACACAATATTTCGGACAGACAAAAAATGGGCCGTCGGCCGAGAAAAAATACCAACACGTCAAAGACGTGTCGCGAATCGCAGGCAATTGTTAATAGTTTTATTCGTACTTAATAATTAAACTATAGGTCGTCCATGACAAGATAAAAATTTAGTCAAATAGGCAATATTAATATTTATAGTATAGAGCGCAATATTTCAACAGATTAAGTATATTTTTTACTTTAACTGGATTCAGCTTGGGACTTTCTGGCGATTAGTACAGTTTTGGAAATCACGAGTAATCCACGTATACAATTTCCAATAGTAACTATTTACGAATTCAGTACTAACTATCATCTATTTGACAATTGTATAAAGTTATGTTGATGATACTCTCGGTCTATGGCGGGACGAGTAGAAATAAAAAGTTCCAATCGTGACCATTACAGGACGACTGGGAATATACCGTGATTAGTACTTATTTCAACCAGAAATCAACGTCATATACTTAAATTAAATGTCTTAGGTAATCCAACCTAAATAATTAAACGATCTTCATACATGTTTCCAGGAGGGACATCGAAAACTCAAAGCTGATCGTCAAACTCCGCTGTGCAGTCGACTTTAAAGGAAAGTATGACATGAAAGGACAGCTTTTCATTCTACCTATTGAAGGCAATGGAGATCTGACTGCCCATATCCGTAAGTATATTTTACTTAATTTCTTCAACAAAGTTAAAACACATAATTATGTTTTACTAGCTTTTGCCCGCGGCTTCGCTCGCGTTAGAAAGAGACAAAAAGTAGCCTATGTTACTCTCCATCCCTTCAACTATCTCCACTTTAAAAATCACATCAATGCGTCGCTCCGTTTTGCCGTGAAAGAAAGACAAACATACTGGCAGACAGACACACTTTCCCATTTATAATATTAGTATGGATATAACGCTAGATTCCATTAAAGAGGCTAGATGCTGCAAGCATGACAGGGATTCCTATTTAGCGCGAAATTGGATAATTTCGAAAGGGTTGGAATCAAGATAAAGACGCTTAATCATCATCACCAGCCTAGGTATTCAGAAGCCAGAACGTTTTACCAGGCTGACCAAGGGGTATCGTGTTGCCCAGTTACTAGGTTGTGGAGGTTTGATAGGCAGTCACTTCACGTAAAACGAACACCGACATTGTTCGTAAAAGACTAGGGAGGTAATGATGATTCAGTCTATTACTTGATTTTCTCCTATGCTGACGTCAGACGCGTACATATTCGGTCGAGCGTACGAACATACACAATGTTGACACTGTACTTTGACGCTGACGTACGCAGCAGATTTTTCTATGTCAACGTAGGTAATAGGGATGTTGACTACATCAAAAGAGTGACATTCTGTTTAGTCCGTCTGTTAGACAGTCCAAAAATACTGGACACATATTTTTTGCTTGATCAAATTAATAACAAAATACAAAGATAAAGAGCATCAAAGTTCCGGAGACCCCTCTCCGGGACTTTGATGCTCTTTATCTTTGTATCACAAGCCCCCGCTTGTGACGTCACTTCTCAGTAAAAATTATACAAAGGTGTGACGTTTCACGAAACTTCAACGTACTGTATTGTCGTCATTTTCTGTTTACGAGAAAAAAGAAAAAATACGAGTCCCAAATTTTTTGATTATCTATCTGACGGACTAATTACTTTTTTTTTGTCGTCTCGCCTATTGACGGTGCGTTCGACCGACGCGACGTCAACGTAGGATGAAGTCAAGCCTAAACAGTTCACTGCAGCAACGGTCGCCTGGAGGACACGGTCGAGCACACGGTGGAGGTGTGCCGCGCATGGGCGGACCATAGACGTGTCCTCGTAGAGGCGATCGGCGGCGGTGACCTCTCGCGCCCAGCGCTGGTTCAGGCCATGCTGCGGGGCGAGACGGAATGGGATGCCGTCGCCTCCTTCTGCGAAGCAGTTATGCTAGTGAAGGAAGCGGCGGCGCGCGAGAGGCAACGACGAGCCTCTCGCCCCGGACAAAGACCCAGGCGAAGACGTCGAGAGTCGCAAGACGACTACCGGCCACCGTAGGCGCGGTTCTGCGGATGGCGAGCGATGGGTAGCTCGCCGCCCGGCTAGGACCAGGACCGCGTCGACGGCGCGTTAGTGTTCCACGCGCGCCTCAAAGAGAAGGAGTCAGCACAGGAAGGGGCCTAACAGGGCCAACGCCTGCCGGGGTTGCGGAATGTGTATAGTAGTCACCGTGACCCTGGAACATAAAGGGCAATCGAAGGAACATGAGTGGGTTTTAGTCAGTAAGAGTCTGACACGCCCTCCCGCCGCACCCAGGACGGGAGCAGTCATTGGATGATTTCCCACTCACCAAAAAAAAAAGCCTAAACAGTTGATTACCAGTGTTTTACTTGAAATACTTTAGTATCTGACCATTACAATCCATTTACTGAGTACAATACTCCTTAGTGAGCTTGGTTGTCAGTTTTTTGGCCATTTGACTAACAGGAATAATTGTCAAAGATCAACGACATGCTCTCCAAGGCCCGTATTAATAGACGTCACTCAATTCTGAGACGCTCTCAAGTTTATTGCTTTCCTTATTTTTTCCCTTTAGAATGACAAGGACAGCAAGAGATTTGAGAGCGTCTCAGAATTGAGTGACGTTTATTAATACGGGCCCGAGACACGTTATGATTGTCATGATAAATAAAAAATAAAGTATTTGTTTTTTTTTTGTTCTGTTAACAGTCATGAACAGGATAAGTGTAACACAAAGTATTTTTTACACATATGTATTATTAAATAAATTGTTCTTTTAAGAGTATTTGCTTTGTACCTACAAAGGAAAACCTCTTAAAAGAACAACTTATGATAATATAAAAGACTTATCTAATGATAAATCGAGTACGTGTTAAAAATATTAAGTAAGTACCTACAGGAAAAACACAAAATAAAACATGAAAAAAAAATTAAGATATTTGAGCAAGTGTAAGCATAAAGCATGTTAATAATTCAATTATTTATTTCAAAGCAACAAACACATCAGTCTAATTAACATCTTGTATTTATTCTATATTTTTAATAGTTTAAGTGCATGATGTTTACAGATAAAGCAAAGGCACACTTAGGAGGAAAAATAATAAATATCTTCCAACTGATAAGAAAGGGCAAGAAACTCACAAAAGCGTGTCTAGGAAAAGAAAAAAAAATATGTTAATATAAAAACCCCAACAATGATTATAAATTGTTAATTAAATAACCATATAACATGTTGCTTAGTCTTTCAAGAACAAAAAAATATGTTTGCATACTTGCACAATTTCGAATTGTGTTGCCAATTCATTAATAAACAGTCAGGAACTAAATGCACATATTTCCTATTAAAGTTCAATTTCCATAAAAACAAAATCAATTTTACCTTGATCGACATATACGTAAGAAACTTCCGTAATACCGAGTAAGGTCAAAAGTAAACCAACGATTCAAGTTTAAAACAATTTTTATTAAAATTTTTGAACTGGTTTCTGACGTGAAATATTTAAATGGTATGACGCCATAAATGTTAATATTATGACAATCCATACTTCTGTCTGTCCGTCTCGCTTTCACGCCAAAACTCTGCCAACTCTTCCACGCCACTATTGACGATTTCATTTGTTTAATCATTGACTAATAAGTTTTTATTTAAGGCATGACCATAAAAATATTATTGGACATTGTTTTGTTAATATAATTTGCATACTAACATAAGCTGAATATGGTGAAACCGTACCCGTGCAACATCTTTTGTAAACCCATATAATTATGCAAATAAAATTATTGATCGATTGATTGACTACTGAATGGTCAGTCTGTAGCCTGAGAAAGGTCATTGGAGTCTCTCTATTCCAATATTTTTTGGAATAAGTACTATCCTGTCATTACATGACATAGTATATATCAAAATTCCCACGCTAACGAGAACTACGCGAGTAAAACCGCGGGGGACAGGTAGTAGTCCCAAGTAACACATCAAAGCATTATAACGGCCGGCTTGCAGCATTTCTGAATCGTTTTCGCATTTTGATTCAGTTCTATAGTAGCATTACAAACGTTTATATGGCTACTGTAATGCTTATTTGGGCACAAATTATACGGCTTTAGATCCTTAATAGGTTCACAATAGTTATTTAATCGCATTACAGGCGCATTATATTAGCATTATTGTGGTCAAAGAAAGTACCAGTCGCATTAAAGAAGCATTATCGTGGTCAAAGTAAGTACCAGTCGCATTAAAGAAGCATTATTGCAGTCAACGAAGTTGCTAATCGCATTACAGATGCATTACACCAGCACTTACATTGATAATGAAAATGCTAATTACATTACAAAAGCATTATACCAGCATTAGAATGTAGTAAAAGAATGATTTGAGCTATATAATGGTTCACAGTTAGAACCCTACATCATTGTAAAAACGTATCTAATAACACGGTACTAATTGTTATAATACACTGAACGTCGCGTCGTTGCAATTTATCTACTTTGACTCGCAATATAATGTGAACGAAGACGTCAAAACTCAGTGCTTGACACCATTTTTAAACAAAATTTATTATACTGGGTTAGGTTTTGACTCTTTTTTTATTTCATACTATCAAATATTACTGCGCAATGTAGTTTACTGTAAATATCTATATAAGTTTCGTTGAAAATTTTCACGCGCCTTTAATATTTTTTGATTTTGATATAAAATGTTATTGTGTGAAATAACCAAAACAATTGTGTATTCGAGAAATTCAATTGTGTAGAATGAATTTTGCATAATTAACATAACAGTATTGGTTGGGAAGTGTTGGATTAAGTTAATCATTATTATATAGGTCTATTACTTTTATAAATAGGTTAGAAGGATAATATTTTTAGGTTATAAAATATTTACAAAATGGTGGCAGCCCATTGCAGCCCGGTGAGCGTTTAAAAAGGCTACTTAATGCCGCGAGCAGTATAAATACTCACACATGTACAATTATTAAGGTCAGAGGCCAGAGAAAAGACTTTTGATGAACCACTGTAGTGCCATTGACTATAAAGTAGTTCTATATGAGTTCACCGATATACCAGTAGACTTGATGTAGACTGAATTGGTGCCATTACTTGAACGGAATTTTGGGGATCTTTGAGCAAAACAATAAAACCCATTTCAGAATTTTTGTACAACTTAAATCCGTATGGATGAATATTGAAGATAATATATTTTTCAATATCCAAAGTTAGGTATAAAAACAGACAAACATAACAGAATACAGATATAATTATTCACCCTGTAGATTTGTGACAAATCTCAATAACTTAGGCCTCATCAGTTGATCGGCAATGTCATGTAGCACAAGTAAAGGAAAAACACTTTTTTTTTTCAAATATTGTTGATGTACGTAGGTGTCCATTTTACGGAACCCTTGTTACGCGAGTCCGACTCGCACTTGACCAGCTTCATTATAAACATATGCTACACACACGGTTACGCAATACACACAGATGTCGACAAATGGTTTTACGAATGCAGTAAATTGAATGTATATACAGCTTTACACATTTCAATAACTCACTTGTATTTGTATAAAGAGCTGTTAGCAGTACAACAGCACTCAGTTGATCTTTAAAAATACAAGCATTACATAGGTTTACGTTCATGCTGTTCAGCAGCAGTAGGCTTTTACTTAGCACTTAGATGTGCTATTACACAACAAAGGGCACTAAATACAGCTCAAAGCCGTTTAACGAATTTCGGTGCATTATAATGATACAAGTTTATGCCTTTAACCAGCATTAAGATAATCTTACTACTTTAAAATGCTATTGTAGACCTTGAGGCATTAAAAACAGCTAAAAGTTGTATAGAGGATTTTCGTGGCATTATAATGGTTCATATTTATGCTATTAAACAACATTGAGCATTTATTTACTACTTAAAAATGCTACTGTAAATCCAAATGCACTAAAAACAGCTGAAAGCTGTACAACAGCATTGTGGTTTGCTGCACTGAAACTAAAGGCTTCACAAAAGCATTTTGATATACCATTATCCAACCGTTATACAGTATAAAGCATCTAAACGGTTTTGAAATGCCAATATAAAGTGTCAAGATGCTCGGTGAACTTATATAAAAGTTTATACGGGCCTTAAGTTTTACATAAGTTTAATTTTCGTTTGTTAAAATGCTTTCTGTGTTACTTGGGGTAATATACACTACCACTAAACAAGGAACATAAAGTGATGGGCATCAGTATTAGGTATCTTAAAAACCAATGTCAGAGTGTTATGCTATCATATTATAATATAACAATGTGACATTGGTCTGTTAAATAACTCGCCTTTCAGGAAGGGCAACTAGATAATTATTTACTTTGTGACTAGATTCAATTTTATTTTGACGGGCCTGAGTGGTTTGTAATCCTGACTGCTAAGCCGGAGGTCGTGGGTCCGATTCCCACTCAAGACATAATTAAAAAAGGGTAATTTATCCATAATTATATATATGTATTTAAAAATTATATAAGTATGTTTATCAGTTGTCAGGTTACCCTAGCACAAGCTCTGCTTAGTGTTGCGGAATGTGTATAGTAGTCACCGTGACCCTGGAACGTAAAGGGCAATCGAAGGAACATGAGTGGGTTTTAGTCAGTAAGAGTCTGACACGCCCTCCCGCCGCACTCAGGACGGGAGCAGTCATTGGATGATTTCTCACTCACCAAAAAAAAAAAAAAAAGCTCTGCTTAGTATGTGGTCAGATGACCGTGTATAAGTTTCCCAGGATATTTATTTATTTATTATTTTACTTGTAAACGTCGTTTCAAAGTGTCTTTCAAATGGTCGAATGAAAATAAAATTTTTGAGGAAGCAACCGCAAGATTTTACTTTGAAACTAGCTAACCTCTATAAACCTCGTCTTTCAATTAACATAGTTTTAATTTTACACAAAAATTCAGACAACCTTGCAATTTTATTTCTTTAGAGAAGCCTTTCAAAATTCAATGAATTTTTAAAAAAGGTCGTAGCCAATTGTTCCATCCTTTTTCGAGCTTTGGGTTAGTAATTTATATTTAGATAAGTAATTTTTGCATTTGTTATTATTCAAATGCCCTTTTAACCTAACATAACCTTTACTAATCCAAAAGACCAATTATTATCGTAATTAAAATATTATGTAAAATTTTACGCGAGCACTTTCCCGTATTTAATCAACAACATGTTTAAAAATATTATAGTAGAGATTTTGAGTAACTTAAACTGCGAACGTTAAATAGAAACGCCCCCCAGTTCTCCAATGATATACGCGACGTGTCATACTGACGGTCAGCATTACTACAGACTAGCTCAGAATTAGTGTGTCCTAAACTTATATAATAGCTCATAGTTCTTACTGATGAAGATAGATGGCGCACATGAATATATTTTAGTTAATACGAGTAATACAAACACCATTAACCTTTGCTCGCTGAAAAACAAGGCTTAGTACGTGTTTCGGCCGCTGAAATTCGCCCGGTACAGTCAAAACACTATTTTAATTTTATTAATACTAGCTTTTGTCCGCGACTTTGTTCGCGTGAAATAATAGTTCCCGTTCTCGGAGGATTTCCGGGATGAAAACTATCCTATGTCCTTTCTCGGGTCCCAAACTATATCTGTATCAAATTTCATTCAAATCGGTTTAGTAGTTTAGCGTGAAGAAGAGACAGACAGACAGAGTTACTTTCGCATTTATATTATCAGCGCCTTACCAATAAACGCTGCATAAAGTTATGACAGGTTTATACGTCAAAAAATGTATGGTTACACAGGCTTTATTCATTGCATAACTTTACACAGTGATTATTAGTAAGGGCATTAGTATGGAAGTATGGACTAGCGGCCGCTCTCGATTTTGCCCACGTTTTAGGTAACTGCTATGATTGAATTGATTTGATTTACATTAGAGCCACCCGGCACCCACTCCGCACCGACTCGCCTTATAACCGAGGCGATCCGGTGACGCTACGGAGTTGATATAGTGAGCGCATACAAGTCCATATAAAGAATACTAGCCGCAGGAGCCGAGTCGGTGCGGAGTGGGTGCCGGGTGGCTCTAATGAGCTATGACCTATAGCCTGTAACCTTCCTCAATAAAAAGGCTATCAGACACAACAAGACGTTTTTCAATCGGATAACCTGTTTCTTAGAATCAGCGTGTTCAGCCCAACAAGCAAACTTTCAGTTATGATATTAATAGTTTAGATTATTTTTGATAAAGCAACAATTGCTATTATATTTTCAGGAAAGATTCTGATAACTGCTGAAGTAGATTTGGCTGACAAAACAGGTAAAGATGGAAAGAAGCATTGGAATGTGAAATCGTGGAGACACTCGTTCGAATTGCAAGACAAATCCGATGTGAGATTCGAAAACTTATTCCCTGACAACGAACTTTTACGTAAGTATTTACTTGTTATTTTTTTAGAAATATTTTTTTAGAAACTAGCTTTGTCATTCGATTTTATACTGACACTAGCTGTTCCTCGTAGTTTCACCCACGTTACATTAGGTTTTTGGTTACTGTTTCACTACCGTGGGACAAAGCGTGGTATTATACAGGGTTATTGGTAAAACACTGACATCCTCTCAGGACTATGTTACTATCATCATAAACAACAACTTTTATTCTATGATTTTTTACAAAATGTTATACATTTACCAAAAACAACACTTCAAAATTTTGTTGTCCTATCTAACACATTTCAACTCTGTATTGTGCCGTAACAACATACCTACGCTTGCCGCGCACTGTCCTCGTACGCTACGCAGACTACGTCACATTTAGAGTGTTCAATTTAAATATTTTTAATTTTGTATGAAAATGTAATGAACTAAAATATGATAATTTTTAAAATATCGTAGAACAAAAGTTGTTGATTATGATGTTAGTAACATAGTCCTGAGAGGATGTCGGTGTTTTACCAATAACCCTGTATAGCAAGTAAAATAAAACAAACTTCAATTCGTAAAATTGTTGACTTGATCCACGTGTCAGATTTCAGTTTTATTTTTCTCAGATTTAATGTTAGTGCAATAAATTTAATGCACATTTTTATACGTAATTTTGGTCAAAATAACGATTATCCTTCAAGTAATGACTACAAAAACGTCAATTGCGGAACTACAATTACTTAAAGACTTGTGTTGGCGTTCTACTAAACATCTTATGCTTTCATACATCCCGACGCACATAGATACACCCGCACCTTAGTTACTGCGTTCCACATAAACATACACCCGCAAATTTGTTCCTGCACCCCCGTATTGTAGCATGATTATTTTATTATTTATTTATCTTTAAATCACAAAAGTAAGTTATAATAATTATAAGCTAAGCCCCACAAAACCGTTGCAATGGTTTGACTGTGGGGTCATCATGATGTTATACTACTTTAATTATCGCCTGGAGGACACGGTCGAGCACACGGTGGAGGTGTGCCGCGCATGGGCGAACCATTGACGTGTCCTTGTAGAGGCGATCGGCAGCGGTGACCTCTCGCGCCCAGCGCTGGTTCAGCCATGCTTCGGGGCGAGACGGAATGGGATGCTGTCGCCTCCTTCTGCGAAGCAGTTATGCTAGTGAATTTAAGGAAGCGGCGGCGCGCGAGAGACAACGACGAGCCTCTCGCCCCGGACTGAGACCCAGGCGAAGACGTCGAGAGTCGCAAGACGACTACCGGCCACCGTAGGCACCTTTGAAGCGCGGTTCTGCGGATGGCGAGCGATGGGTAGCTCGCCGCCCGGCTAGGACCAGGACCGCGTCGACGACGGCGCGTCAGTGTTCCACGCGCGCCTCAAAGAGAAGGAGTCAGCACAGGAAGGGGCCAAACAGGGCTAACGCCTGCCGGGGTTGCGGAATGTTTATAATAGTAACCGTAACCCTGGAACATAACGGGCAATCGAAGGAACATGAGTGGGTTTTAGTCAGTAAAAGTCTGACACGCCCTCCCGCCGAACCCAGGACGGGTGCAGTCATTTGATGATTTCCCACTCACCAAAAAAAATACCACTTTCATTATAATTCAAGAATGAGTATATAAACAAAAATAAGTTCAAAGCTGAGTTTAGTCTGTTTAAACAAACACAAACATTATTTTCAGTTTTATTAAGTTTATTCCTGTTGTCTCCATTGAAACTATCCCAAATCAATGGGGACAACGTATCGGAATAAGATTAATATAAATTTATTCCAGTTTCCTATTTACTCTACTGCTATTAATTTAATATAACGAATTTGAATTAGTTAAATTAAAATTTATTCGAGTTGTCCCCATTGACGCTATCCTAATTCAATATGGACAACGGATCAAATTAAATTCATAAAAACCTCCATTGACGGTGTACCTGTTATTGGGGACCACGAAACTGTATAAAAATATTTGAAAAGTATTCCTGTTGTCCCCATTGACTCGGTGTTCCCGTTAACTATGTTAGTCTATTTTATCAAAAAAATAGCAAGAATTTAATATTATAATTTGGTATATTACAGGTAAATCTACCGAAGAACTGATTGCTTCAAATGGAAACGATGTTATCAATGAAATCGGACACCCCGTCATCAAAGCAGTAGTTGCGGCAGTCATTAATAACATTAAGAAGTTCTTCGACTCTGTTCCACTTGAAGATTTAGTTCTAGATTAATTACTTTGCCAATATTACCACTAATGCTGCAAATGTTATGATATACACCAAATACATTACTGATTAAAGGGAATGAAAAGAGATTTTAAGTTTTTTTTTTATGAGAAATATTTGGTCTTTTACCTACCTTTTTACATATTTGGTAACTACTCCGCTCTTACAGTACTGTAGTGTAATTTTATCATTAACAAATAGACCTAGGAAATAGACTAATCAAAATGAGTTAGAACACTGATATTGCGAGCACGAAACCAATGGTTCTCTAACATCACTACAAAATTTGAAAACAAAGTCGCTTTCTCTGTCCCTATATCCCTATGTATGCTTAAATCTTAAAACTACGTAACGGATTTTGATGAGGGTTTTTTCTTAATAGAAAGAGTGATTCTAGAGGAAGGTTTAGAAGTATAATCCATGCTTATTACAGTAGAAAAAAGCCGGGATTTTTAAAGATTTGTAACACCCGTGCGAAGCTGGGACGGGACCCTAGTTTTCATAAAAAACAAAAACTGTTCAAGTAAAACTCTGTGAATGGATTTTCATGTCGTTTTGCCAATAAACAGAGTGATTCATAGGAAAAGTCGAAAATTTCAGAGACTTATAACATCCGAGCTAAGCCAGAATATAATTACTCTACAGATATTTAACCTGTACAAAATTGTCATCAGTCACAGAGTGTGTGATACTGAGGAGACTTTGCACCTAGACCTAGCAGTGGAATAAAATAGGATAGACAGATGTTTATACCACAACCTTTTTTTTTTTTTTTTTTCACCGATGCATTTCTTTATAAAGGATGATTCACGCTAGACGGTATCGGGTCCGAGCCGAGTGTCGATGTCGGCCGTAGCAACGTCACCAAACTGTTCCCGTGCCGTGCCTGTAATTACAAAAAAGGCCTCGACTGAGTGATTACCATTGCACACTGATATTGTATACTCGTCCGAGAAAAATATAGTGTTGTAACTAGACTAAGTTATGTTGATTTTTGACGATCTGGAGTTAGCGGCTATTGCAATTACTTTGGATGATGAAGAATCTAATAAATCTTTAATTCATGCAACGCGAAGGGCCAATGATTAAACCGATCAGAAATATTTCGATGTCCGTTGCTCTACCGACACTTGGTATATAATAGCATGATAGTGTTCATCTATACTTATATTATAAATGCGAAAGTAACTCTGTCTGCCTTTTTGTCAGTCTCTTCTTCACGCCTAAATCACTGAACAGATTTGAATGAAATTTGGTACAGATATAGTCGATAAAGGGCAAAGGATAGTTTTCATCCTGGAAATCTCCAGGGAGCGGGAACTATTGCACGCGGACCAAGTCGCGGGCAAAAGCTTTTATAAAATATATGTCATATTAGTTGACCGGCTAGGGCCGACACTCGGCTCGGATCTGACCGCGACACGGTCTAGTGTGAGTTATCCTTAACTCTGTTGCTCACCCGATGACCTAGCCCAGTCTGTGCTGACCTCGTGTTGCCTAGGTTTTCTGTACAAGGAGAGCTCGCTTTGAAAATGTATGCTTAATTGAATAAATACTTGTCATCCTCATTGATCAAAGTGTACAATAATTTACTAAAGTTTTTCTGTTTTGCATTCTAAGTAATTTATTACAGTGTTTGTTGACATAGCACTTATAAATCTTTATAGGTTTTTCTTACTTCATTTATACAAAACGAACATAATATTTATTTATCACTTTAATTTTATGACAAGATTTGGAATTATAAATATTCAAAAGTCTAGGAAATGTTCCATTGGCAATAGTTATTGTAAACATTGTTTTATACTTAGCTTTGATTTAACATCACACGATCTACATGTTTGGAAGGGTGTGACTTATCTATGATAATAAAGGTTATACATAGAATACACGCTATTCTCGGTCTCTTTATTATAATCAATACTTACGGACCCAGATATCAGGCTGTTACTGAAAATTCCTATTGAAACATTTTTTTAAAACCAAGCACCGAATTTCGCTAAATACCATCACCTCTTATTATGTTTATAATTTTTTTAACGTATATTTTTTTTATAAAAAAGTAACTCCGGAGTGTCACATGATTCCTAGAATTAAAATGAATGAATCAGCCCCCCTAGACAAGTGGCATTTAATTGTAGAATAGATAGCAAAACGAAATCGATTGTCAAATGTATGGAGATGACAAATTGTTTAGCGAAAGCTTATGTCAATTCCATACATTTGACTATCTATTCGTTTTCGTTTTCTATTCTACAATGCCAGCCCCCCTAGACAAGTGGCATTGTAGAATAGATAGCGAAAACGAATAGATTGTCAAATGTATGGAGATGTCAAATTGTTTAGCGAAAGCTTATGTCAATTCCATACATTTGACTATCTATTCGTTTTCGTTTTCTATTCTACAATGCCAGCCCCCCTAGACAAGTGGCATTGTAGAATAGATAGCGAAAACGAATAGATTGTCAAATGTATGGAGATGTCAAATTGTTTAGCGAAAGCTTATGTCAATTCCATACATTTGACAATCTATTCGTTTTCGTTTTCTATTCTACAATGTCACTTGTCTAGGCCCTCAGTAACAGTTGGCTAGGCCCTCTGGTTTTTGTTTTATAACGTCAATTCGATTCTAGTTGGTCCCCTGATGACGTTGTTATGATGTTGATGAAAAAGAGTGTGTATTTATGAGAATTTTCACTACGTGAATTATGCAAACATGAAACTTAAAGCCAGCTCATGTGTCAATTGAATGAACAATCACAATTCAAATTATTAGGTGGTACTTTTTAACTAACAATCCATACTAATATTATAAATGGGAAAGTGTGTCTGTCTGTCTGTTTGTCTGTCTGTATGTTTGTCTTTCTTTCACGGCAAAACGGAGCAACGAATTGACGTGATTTTTTAAGTGGAGATAGTTGAAGGGATGGAGAGTAACATAGGCTTCTTTTTGTCTCCTTTTAACGCGAGCGAAGCCGCGGGCAAAAGCTAGTATTATAAATGGGAAAGTGTGTCTATCTGTCTGTCTGTATGTTTGTCTTTTTTTCACGGCAAAACGGAGCAACGAATTGACGTGATTTTTAAGTGGAGATAGTTGAAGGGATGGAGAGTAACATAGGCTACTTTTTGTCTCTTTTTAACGCGAGCGAAGCCGCGGGCAAAAGCTAGTTCAAAAAAAGGGAGTATTAAAAGTTATTTTTATTTTAGGAGGCCTTCGGAAAGTTACCAACCATCTAATATTATTTTATAAATAGTTACCTAAACTAGATGGACAGCATGGTAGATACCATAATTAAACAACGGCAAAAACTCGGCTGTTCGAGAAGTTTTTGTTTTTAACTGATAAGGTCATAAAAAACAAGAGGAAGTGTATCATATTATTATTATTTGGATGTTTTATTTTGTGGTCTAGCTAAAAAACCTTCGTTTTGAACATCGCCACAGACTTCAATTAATCAGAAAAAGTCTATGAGTATGTACAAGGTCAAGGTCTAGTCCTAGATCCCTGAGGCGCTGTGTCTACGTTACTTCAAAATGGATGATTTTTTTTTATTGTTTCTTTAGAGGAATATGATTTTATTTATGGTGCAGGCACTTGGTAGATGATAATAAAATTATGCAAATTGATGTGTCCGCGACACGATACCAATGAAAACCTTTACCACAAAAAGACTTTACCGCAAAATTCAAGCATACATTCAGACAAATGCACACTCATCATTCTTTCCAGCGGAGGGCAGTTAATGTATGCTGAGTATATAAATCAATTTATTAGTATTTAATAAAACTTCGCCGCTTTCAGGTTTTAGAGTAATCTGTATAAAGTTGGCAGGAGTGCTGACGAAAATGTTGTAGAAATTAAAGTTGAAATTGACGCCTTGTTTACAAAATATGTATGAGTCATGAATGTCGTTTCTATGGGTTTCGTCAATACCACATTCTTATTTATCGGATTCTAAATTATTCTATTCGTAAACATATATTTAAATGTCGCGCAAGTTTCCTTTCGCACATACGAGTACGTCATTTACGATATTTTTTTTTGTTTGTCATAGCTTTGTACTTCAGCGAATGTAACAAAAAAAAATACTTACCGTACTGGTACCACCATTTACGTGTATTCCGCGTAACGACACATTTATCATCATCATCTCCCTAGCCTTTTCCCAATCGTGTTGGGGTTGGCTGTTGGCTGCCAGCCTAACCGTATTCAGCTGGATACCGGTGTTTTACGTGGAGCGACTGCCTACCTGACCTCCACAACCCAGTAACTGGGCGACACGATACCTCTTGGTTAGACTGGTCATAGTCTCTGGCTAACCAGTAACGACTGTCAAAGTTCTACGAATGACAACCGGGACCAACGGCTTTACGTGCTTTCCGAGGCACGGGATGTCAGTGATGTCTAAGATAAACTTTAGAAAGTACATATGAATTGAAAAAGTCACATTGGTACTTGCCCGGATTCGAACCCACAACCTCTTACACGAGAGGCGGGCGCCTTATCCACTGGGCCATCACGACACTTTTAGTGATTGTTTTTTATTGTATTGATATTTTTATAAATAATATTACTACTACGTTACTATTACTATTGCGTTTCTCGAATTCCTTCATTATGCGCACCGCAAAAGAATGGAACTCCCTGCCGGCGTCTGTGTTCCCAAATGCATATAACCCGGATGTATTCAAGAGACGAGTGCATAGGCATCTTTTGGGTGAGCTCGCTCCATCGTAGGCCCCGTCTATGCCCTCGGGCTAGTCTGGGACCAAGAGCAAGCCCATATTATATGTAATAAAAATAAAAAAATAAAACTACAACATCATAGATCAAAATCGCGAAAGATCGCTGGGTCACGGGTCCAAATTAAAACACCCTCAAAAAATTTAAAGCTCAAATGCTAAAACCGCGCTTTTTGCGCTGATTTTTTTGAACATTTAAAAACTCGTATACAAACGTACTACAAAGGTCACTTAAAATGATCTCTGAGACCGTCGGAATAAGTGTTAAAATATCTTGTTTATTATAATTTAAAGGTTACGAGCTGCCAATTGTCCGATCAACATGAATTAATAATAAGGAATATAAAGCCCCATCATATAAATATAGTGTTAAGTTTATTTTTAAGCTCAGTCTTGATCAGGTTTTTGATGATAATTATACAAGGATATTTTTAAAAAATGGTGGCTAGATTGTTTATAATTGCAAGTGTTGCGTGTGTTGTTAATTTAGCGAACGCAGCAGGTAAATAATTAAAATAATTTATTAGATATAATTATATTTTTCGAAATTAACAATGATTTTTTTAAGAAAATGTTTTCATTAATATACAATTTTTTAATCTACTGTAGACTTATAAAATCAATTTGATTCTTGAGTTTAATTCCCAATTTTTTTAATGGGATTCTTTTGATTTATTTTCATGATTTATTGCAACAATAACACTCCTCTTTAGCAAATAATAAAAATAGATAACTAAAATAGCTTTACATATAATAAAAATAGCTCTTTATATATTACAAAATGTTAATCTCATGCTTTGAAATTTTGGTTACATTTCAGAACCTTTTCCTGGTTTCAAGAAATGCAAATCCAACGATGACGACTGTATATTAGAAAATGCTATTAAAGGAGTATCTTCATTTGGTGATGGCATACCAGAACTGGGTGTAAAGCGTTTGGACCCTGACTTCTTTGATAAAGTAGACGCTAGTTCACCGAACCTGAAATTCATCCTATCTGACATTACTTTGACAGGTCTCAAATCTTGTAAACCAACGAAAGTAACGTGAGTATTATTTTATTTATTTTAAATATTTGGATTTAACGTTATGACATTTTAGAAATTCCTCTTGTTTGAGTAAACTCATGAACTCTTACAAAATAAAACCCCGGTACATTATCTGTTGTTTAATTCGAATATATTTGATTAGATTATATACTTCCGTAAATAGGGGATCTATATTACCTCTTTAAGGTTGGAATTAAAAAAAACCCTGTCTTAGTTGTTACATACTGACAGGCCTTGGTCTAGTGGTAAGTGACCTTGACTGCTAAACCGGAGGTCGTGGGTTCGATTCCCACCCAGGACAAACTTTGTGTGATGAGCATGATTGTTTGTTCTGTGTCTGGGTGTAATTTATCTATAATATGTGTGTATTTATAAACTTCCTTTCGGCAGCCGGGTATAAATAATTAGGTATTT
Source organism: Athetis lepigone (assembly GCA_033675125.1). NCBI lineage: Eukaryota > Metazoa > Arthropoda > Insecta > Lepidoptera > Noctuidae > Athetis > Athetis lepigone. The sequence continues at coordinate 7,642,653 of CM066244.1, forward strand.
TTAATCATAAGTTTTATTAGATTAAATAAAATAAAAATATATTTCTCACTTTTTAAAGTATTAAAAGAGGCGTTTAAAATAAAAAACAAATTCCAAAAAGCATCTATGAACGTATTTTTAGGTTAATTACCAATCATATTTATACATTATCATTCCTTCATAATTTTTAATATATACATACCTTGTTTTCCAGACGTGATGCAGCTAAATCCCAAATATTCTTAATACTCCAGTGTGCATTGAAACTCGACGGTAATTACGAATTGGATGGTAATGTCCTGATTCTGAAAATAAAAGGAAAAGGAAAAATCCACGTTTTTCTCAGTAAGTAAGACTAAGGATTTTATTTGATTTAGTAAAATAATAACCAACTAAGGATTTTCCTACAGATTTAATCATTTGAGACCAATCTCCCCATAGTCTGATTTTTAAATAGTCGATCCAATGGTGGATTAGGTGGTCCAGATTAAAAAGGTCTCTGCCCTACAGTGGGAAAATTTAAGCAAATTTCAGCATCTGGTCTGGTATTTCTAAAATTAATATGAAATTCTGTTGTCTGTTTGTGCGGAAACCATTCAAGAAAAGCCCTTAGACTATTAATTCCGTGATTCGAACCGCTCGAGGTGCAAAAAAAAAACTAAAAATAAAATACAAAACAAAGTGTTGAAATTAATAAGCAATTAATATTGACATAATAACGTTACGTGTCGATAGTTCAAGGCTAAACTTCGCTGGCTAAGGTCGTTTGTTTTTGTGTCACCAATGTTTTTAAATACCGCATCTATTTATTATCTTTCCACTTAATTTTGTCTTTATAAAAAACTAGCTCATCCTCGCAGTTTCGCCCGCGTTACGTTAGGTTTTTGGTTACTGCCTAGCTCCTTTGGGACATAGCGTGATATTCTACAGCCTATATTACTCAGAAATAATGTAGCTTTAGAATGGTGAAAGAATTTTTTAAATCGGTCTAGTAGTTTTTGAGCTTATTCATTACAATCAAACAAAGTTTTCCTCTTTATAATATTTAGTGTAGATAATAGTAAAATGTGTTGTCAATGTTGTGGCTACATTTGCATTGTTGCGATTCGAGGAATGTTCGCGTTATTTTTGTCACACAATTTGTGTCATACAATTATGAGAAATTAATTTGCATTTTGTCGGTAATTCGAATCTTCGGGCGAACCATGTGCCAAGTACAATTTTAAAATTTTAAAACTACGACGGGACCAATCCGGCTAACTTTTGTTTTCACCTATTCAATAATGTCTGAGGGAGGAAAATTTAAAAAATATGAAGAAAAAAATTGGAAAGGGTAACCGAATCTAATTGAGTCAATAAATACTGACCTTTCTTTCTAATGGGCCCTCTTTCTTACGAATGTGTATTGGGGTTAACTTATACAGGGTCCCACGGCTATGCCACATGGAGGGAAAGTACCTTAAATATTGAAGATAGAACATTTTACTGAAAGAAGACATTATTTGAATTTTGAAAACATTTTTAACTGCATTCATAGATATTTAAATAATTACATAGTTAAACCGGGAATCGAACCTGTTACTCGAGAAAATTAATCAGCTTGTAGTTTTATCCTACCGATCGAAAGGCTTCATCACTAGGATTATTTTTTGCTAAATAACATAGTGTCAAAAATAAAAGAAAGACCATGAATTTTAACATTTTTAATACAAAATTCGTAAATTTTTCAACTGCTCAAAACTAGTCCCTTCTTCTTGAACACAAAGTGATACCTTTTGATTATTTCGTTCCCTGACGATTTTTTGGTCTTGTTGTGGTAAATATTTATTTATTTAAATGATGCGTACTACTCAATGTAGTGGTGGATAGATTAATTAGTAATAAGTAGTTATGATTGTCAATTGTATGTCCTTACGGCAATGTAAGCTTTTAACTTTTCAGAACAAAATTTTACATCAAATGTTAAAATTCACGGTCTTCCTTTTATTTGTGACACTATGTAATTTAGCAAAAGATAATCCTTATAATGAAGCCTTTCGATCAGTATGATAAAAGTACAGGATGATTATTTTTTCCCGTGGAAGAAGTTTGATTCCCGGGCCAACCATTTAATTATTTAAAAATCTACGAATGCAATTTAATTTGTTTTTAAAATTCAAATAATGTCTTCTTTCAGTAAAACGTTCTATCTACAAGATTTAAGGTACTTTCCCTCCATGTGGCATAGCCGTGGGACACCCTGTATATAAATCAATCCATACATATACCATCGGCTATATCATAAGCCTTTTCTATTAAATAATTAAATTCAAATTTTTCTTTTTGCAGGAAACATTGTCAACACCGTGACACTAGACTACGTGATCAAAGAAGGAAAGGATGGTCAGAAACATCTCCGTATTAAGAAATTCGACCACACTTACCAACTTACTGAAAAGTCCGATGTCGTGTTTGAAGGCTTGTTCCAGGACAATGATGTATTGAGTAAGTATAATTAAATTTGACAAGAGTTGCACAGGGGGCGTTTCACGTGCCCTTATAGCAGTATTACTTTCAGTAGGAAAGAGACGGCGCTAGACAACGTGTCTAACGCTGTCACTCCTGCCGGGGTTGCGGAATGTTATGTTTATAACAGTTACCGTAACCCTGGAACATAAAGGGCAATCGAAGGAACATGAGTGGGTTTTAGTCAGTAAGAGTCTGACACGCCCTCCCGCCGCACCCAGGACGGGAGCATGCACACTCCTGAACAGGAATAAAACAATCTTACTTTAAACGTATGGTAAGGGGGCAGTATTGTATCCTATAGTCTATTTTTTTAACAAACGAGTACTGAGTATATCTCTTTCACATTTTGCGGTATCGACAGAGAGAGATGAAAAATTAGTCGTGGCGGAGCCAACGCGTTAAACACCAATAATAACACTTATGCTGATTATGTGAACCAATAGGTTTCTATTGGTTCACATAATCAGCATAAGTAACAAACGAACAAACAAACAAACGAGTACGAAAAACAGACTATAGTATATGGTATATTGTCGCATGCATTTTGTAAGAATACGCCGTTTGCATTACATCTCGGATTACAGATTACAGATCGTCTACCATTATTTTATGAAGTAGAACTACGTTTATTTATTTTAACCTTTAGAAAAATGTATACTTTTTATACATATCAATGACATGACAAAATGGTATAGTAAAACATATATTTATTATTAAATAAATATATTATTATTATTTATATATGTATATGTTTACATATCTCGGGACCCTGGGGTACCGGACCTTTGGAAGGCGTGCGAGGGGCCGGAGCCAACTCGCAGAGGCCCCTTGATCAATTTATTATTATTATTTTTATGATATTAAGGTTTCTAAAGTTAAATCTAAGTTTTTAGGGTAGTTACCGTTGTCCTAAGACCGCCATCTTGGAAAAAGAGTTTCAAGCGGTTTTTGTAAATTACCTCCATTGCAGCCACACAAAAACGGTCTTAGGAGACTATTTATATTTTTTATCAAATTTTGACCCCCATTCGTAGACTTAAAAAAAAAATTATAGCAAAGAAATGGCAATTTTTCTCAAAACTTTTTTTGATGCAAATCAATCCTGTTTCTAACGCTAATCAAAAACTTTTATTTGGCCAACAGTCGTTGAAATACCAAGCAAATGTTTTTCTCAAAAAAAAAGCAAACTTTTTTCTCAATAATGTTTGCTTGGTATTTCAACTTGCTACCAAAGAAGCGATTTTTTTTGCCATTTCTGGCTTTACATTATTATTTCGAAGATCGTATGGCTAATGATCTATTTTATTAAATTTCAGGTCAAGCTGCTGATGATCTCATCAAGAACAATGGTAACGAAATCGTCAAAGAGATTGGAGGCGGCATGTTTACAGCCGCTGTTACGAGAATCGTAGAAAGCTTCAACAAATTCTTCGGAAAATTGGCTTATGAAGACATATCGATTGATTGAGCGTGAAACAAATATGGCTGTGAATTACAAATAATAAGTATTTTTGTTAATGTGGTTTTGTTTTAATATTCCCTTTTCTTTTAAACAACCTCGTTGCAACCTCGAGGCTGCAGATCAAGAGTAAAGCTAAGGTCAGATTAGCTCGCATGTTGGAGCAATTTTTATTACTTATGAACAGATTGCTAACTATGTAAACTAAGCTTTAGAGATTTGAGTTATACTGCATCCGTAATAAACTCCAATTATAATATAAGCCTTTATTCAGACAAAAAACAGTTTTACACAAAAAAAAACCGGTCAAGTGCGAGTTGGACTCGCGCAACGAGGGTTCCGTTAATGGAAAGTACCCTATAGGTTTTGAATCCCTCGCAAATATCTAAATGCAATATAAACCGCCGTATCTTTTTATTGCGTTGATTTAGTAACTTGAGTTTTTCACTGCTTTAAGAGATAGCAGACCTGAGTATGTGATATTAATTTTAGCTTGATATCTCGTCGCGTTTCTGAGAAAAAAGGTCTTGACAGGCGGACTAACAGGAGGATGGACGGATGTGAACTAACTACAATCTTATGGTTTTCAGAGTTTTTCCTTTACTTGTGCTACATGACCTTGCTTCTTGCCGAATTTCATGATTCTTGGTCACTGGGAAGTACCCTATAGGTTTTGAGTTTTGATTCCCTTGCAAATGTCTAAATATGCAATATAAACCGCCGTATCTTTTTGTTGCGTTTATTTAGAAACTTGATTTTTTCATTGCTTTGAGAGATGACAGACCTAAGTGTGTGAATATTAATTTCAGCTTGATATCTCGACGCGTTTCTGAGAAAAAGGGTCTTGACTGACGGACGAACTTAATGACGGACGGATGTATATTTACTACAAATTTACGAAATTTACGGTTTTCGGAGTTTTCCCTATACTTGTGCTACATGACCTTGCTTCTTGCCAAATTTCATGATTCTTGGTCAATGGGAAGTACCCTATAGGTTTTGATTCTCTTGCAAATTTCTAAATATGCAATATAAACCGCCGTATCTTTTTTTTGCGTTGAATTTGAAACTTGATTTTTTCAAGGCTCTGAGTGATAGCAGACCTGAGTATGTGATATTAATTTCAGCTTGATATCTTGACGCGTTTCTGAGAAAAAGGGTCTTGACAGACGGACAGACGGACGGACAACAAAGTGATCCTATAAGGGTTCCGTTTTTACCTTTTGAGGTACGGAACCCTAAAAATGAATCTAAAATAGTGACTCCATTGAGTCATTGACACCGACAATTTCGTCTGTTTGCCCAGCTTTGGCAAACTCCAATTAACTGTTTCTAAATGTTTCGTACTAACATTGTCACGACGCACATCATTGATAAATTTTAATTACACTTTAAACAATCAATTAATTAGCAGACTAAATAGCATAAGAGATTTAGGGGTGATCGTGGACGACAAACTTCTATTTGTTCAACGAGAATAGCATAGTGACAAAGGCATCAAAATCTCTGGATTTATACTACGCACAACAGCCTGTTTCCGTTCCCTTACCCAGTAAAAATCTTGTATAAATCTCTTTCGTACGTTGCCACTTAGAATACGCATCTCAATTTCGGAACCCGCAGTACGAGATTCATAAGTCTCGTATTGAAGGCGACCAAAGAAAATTTCTACGTTCTAGATTATAGGGCTCAGCAATTGGGGACATAAGTCTGCTAATGGATGTTGCAAACGGCCACATTGATAGTCCTGATCTTGTTGTTAATTTTGCATTTCGCACAAACCAAATGGGATTTCTTCAGCGACCTATATTACGTGTACCTTTCACATTAACCAATTATGCGAAAAATATTTTTTCAATAAAGACTGCACTTTGTTTTAATATACTCTCGAGGGACCTTGATATCGATATTATGTTCTGCACCAGTGCGGTGACATTGCGACGGCAAATGGCACAAAAATTCTTCGATGGTTAAATAGCTTCTCTCGTAATTGGCTTATAGGTACATAATATGTATGTACTTACTTACTTTTTAATTCGACAAATTTTCTTTTTTTATACGTATGCGTGGAAGCTTGTAATTAGCTTTTTGATAATACATATTACTTTCATTACATTATTTTTCTGTTAGTCTGTAAGCCTTCTTTAAAATGCAATTAAAACTGCGTCAACTATTCCTATAGTTGACGTATTTCTTTATACCAAATAGCTTATTTTAAAGCTGCTTCATTTATGCGAACGAACTAAATTAAGAAGGAGCCGCGCCGTGCTCTCTTATCCCTGTATTAGGCAGCGACCTGTCACTGCCGGCCGTAGTCTGTTCAATTGCAAGCGACAACGAGGAGTCCTGGACGCAGTGGTCTCCTTCTCCGTACCAGTTATTACGCTAAACTAAGCTTTAAGAGAGAGATCTATACTTCTGTCACGGTCCGCAGCAGGCTGCTCCGGCCCCCCTAAATGGGTCCAGGGGTGACGAACTTTGGGACGTATGTCGCCTCTTATTAGGACCTAAGTTGCTGCCACGTGGTGTTCCCGCGAGACCACTGCATCCCACGACTCTGCGCAACCAGCCATTAAACTGACTACCTCCCAAGCGACACACTCTGCCAGCGTACGCCACGCTGTGTCCTCCCGATAGTTGACGCAAAGGTGACACCGTACGGCTACTCTTGTAGCGTACGGCTCTCTGTTCATGCGACGCAGGCAATTCCCGAAGCAGCCATGCCCTGAGAGCTCCTGCGTCACTTGAAACGTTAAGAAACTTTGCCTTGTCCCGAGCTAATCGTCGAACTCTGGTCGGTCCTGCATTGGATAAAAAAAAATTGGTAACTCACGGGTCACCGTTGAGTTCCTGGGTTTTATTAGTTGATTAGTTCCTTGGTGTTTCCTTTACAATTTTTTTTAGTTAACCGGTAAAAGCTTGTCCCACCCTTTCTCCACCAGGACCTCATAAAGCTGCAACCGACGTAGTTCTATCTTCCGCGTCACAGTTCTAACTTAATCTCTCCGTTTCGATATATCACCTAAAACATGTTTTTGATATTAAATGTTACTATTTCAGGTAAATAAGATTTGGTGAGCATTTATCTATTTTTGGTAGCCAAAAAGATTATTTTTGTGAGCATTTTAATTGTCTCAATTATTAAACAAGCCAAATTACATGGCTTGCATTTAATTTGGGCACGTGTATAATTTTCGTCCCGAGATAAACCTATTTATTATTAACTTTAATTGATCAACACAACGTTTACATAATTTTAGAACGTTTTTATCAAAACAAAAAACAAGATATAAAAAAGATACACAACTTATCTACTAATGGAAGCAAAGTTATATAAGTTTTTCTTTGCTTGACAATTGCTATACATATATCAGGACCAACTGCAATTAACAGCAGAGTTTTCTAGAAAAAAATCTGGGTAAAATTTTGGAAATTCTACTGTTGCAAATCTGCTAATGCAAACCCACTACAGTTCGACGCGAGAATTTTAATCCCCGACGCAAGAAGTCTTTAAGTAGCTCTTAAATGGGTGTACCGATTAGGATACGCTTTTTTTATTGTTTATAGTAGGTTATTAGCAGTGGTTGTTAGACATTCCCTAAGTGAGGTCTCCAAGCTCGCTGCTTAACCTTATCAGCTGCACGCACAGAGTTGCTTCCAACCCCTTGCATAGTTTGTCACACTATGGGCAATTGTCACTACAAGGAATTTTACTGTCTGAACATCCGATTTCTTACGGTCCGAAGTGGCATGAAAAAAACGGATGATTGGCTTGTGCACTTGTCCGTCTTTACTCGGATGATACGCCTCAGTTTAGGACAGCTTTGTCTTTGAAACTACACGCCACGCACGCGAAATTACTCTGAAATAAAAACCGTTCCGGAATGGGGAAAAGTAAAATGTTGGTCGGTAAAATTAGATACGTATAGTGCACAAACTAGTATATCACTACATAGTATAAAACAAAGTCGCTACCCTCTGTCTGTCTGTTTTTTGATAGATAGAGTGATTCTTAAGGAAGGTTTATATGTATGCTTAATAAAGTAGAGAAAAGGGATTTTTAAAGATTTGTAACACCCGTGCAAAGCTGGGTCGGGTCGCTAGTACATTATATGGCGTGCCGTATCGGACCGTAAAAAATCGGACTGCCGGACAGTACAATTCCTCGTAGTGCACCATCGCCCTATCTGGTTAGGAATCGTCTCCCACTACACTTGCCTTGCACTATCACGTTTACTCCAGCAACTACCAAACAATGTATGGTTGAAAATGTTAAAGTTTGAATAAAAGTATTACCCGCGGTTATCCAGACAATGTCTAATCTGGCGCCTATTGTAGTCCGACACGCATATTGCTGATTAACGGCCAAATACTCAAACGTCTCAAATCTGTTGCCATCTTTACTTTATGCCTGTAGAGTGACAGTGACAGCAACAGATTTGAGAGCGCCTTAAAATTAAGTGATTGTTGACTATTTGGAAATATGAATGTCGTGATGGCCTAGTGGTTAAGGCGCCCGGCTCTCATGCAAGAGGTCGCGGGTTCGGATCCGGGCAAGTACCAATGTGACTTTTTCAATTCATATGTACTTTCTAAAGTTTATCTTAGACATCACAGACATCGGTGAAGGAAAACATCGTGAGGAAATCTGGACTTGAAGTTAATATAAGTCCGAAATCGCCAACCAGTCTTGAGCAAGCGTGGTGATCAATGCTCGTGCCTTCTCTGTATGAGAAGAGGCCTTTGCCCTGCAGTGGGACAGTTATAGGCTGGTATTATTTATTTATTTCAACATTTCAACTAATTGACAAGTTACAATATCCTGTATTACTCTTCCTTAAAACAAATGAACGAATAATAACAGCATTAAATTCTTTACTTTACCGTCGTAAATAAACCAACCACCTAATGTTAGCTAAACAAGATGGACGGCGTTGATAGTGGAAATATTAATCATTTTTATTACTTAAAAAGAAACAACAAAGTACTATAAGTATAATAACTAACCGTTTAAGTTTTTTGTAGTAATTGTTCTGTTGTTTACAACAATAAATAAAATAATCCTAGTAGGTATCTTGTTATAATCGGAAAAGTTTCTCGGATTTTATGACATCACACTGAACGTCAATTAAAAATGTCAACCACTACTTTTACCTCTTTAGAAAACGAATTCCTAAAAATCCTATCTTAGTGGATACCTGCTTTTCACGCCCTTCAAGTTTCAGCGGGCCTACCAAACTGAAAGGCCAGCGTTTTGGGCTGTGCGTTGATACATCAACAATTAGGCAGTCAGTTTACCATTTTTTATATTAAATTATATTTTATATTAAATTATATAGTTGAAGCAAAATTTTTAATGGTAGAGACAGCGGTCTTGCGACTATAGGGATGACGACAATATAACAAAAATGGCATTCTGTTAATCCGTCTGAAAGACCGGTCAAAAATACGGGACACGTATTTTTTTTATTTATCAAATTAATGAAAAAAATACAAAGATAAGAGCAACGAAATTCCGGAGTGAGGGCTTTTGACGTCACTGTTCTGCAAAAATTGTATCAGATCGTGACGTCACGCGAAACTTCAACGCACTGTATCGTCGTCATTTTCCGTTTACGAGATAAAAGAAATATACGTGTCGAAATTTTTTTGATAATTTAACTGATGGACTAATTACTTTTTATTTCATTATCTCGCCTTTTAGACCAGTTAGATTTACTTGGCCTTTTAAATGCATCTTGCTTAACGGCTGTGAACATCACTTGCACAATTGGGCACGCCGTGATAGCGGCGGTAAGACCCCTCTTTGAGGAGTGGCTGGAGAGGCGCCACGGCGCTCTCACGTTTCGCCTGACACAGGTCCTCACCGGACATGGTCAGTTCGGGAGGTTCCTGTATCGGATTCAGGCGGAAGCGACGCCTGGGTGTCACCACTGCAGCAACGGTCGCTGGAGGACACGGTCGAGCACACGGTGGAGGTGTGCCGCGCATGGGCGGACCATAGACGTGTCCTCGTAGAGGCGATCGGCGGCGGTGACCTCTCGCGCCCAGCGCTGGTTCAGGCCATGCTGCGGGGCGAGACGGAATGGGATGCCGTCGCCTCCTTCTGCGAAGCAGTTATGCTAGTGAAGGAAGCGGCGGCGCGCGAGAGGCAACGACGAGCCTCTCGCCCCGGACTAAGACCCAGGCGAAGACGTCGAGAGTCGCAAGACGACTACCAGGCACCGTAGGCGCGGTTCTGCGGATGGCGAGCGATGGGTAGCTCGCCGCCCGGCTAGGACCAGGACCGCGTAGACGGCGCGTTTTGTTCCACGCGCGCCTCAAAGAGAAGGAGTCAGCACAGGAAGGGGCCCAATAGGGCCAACGCCTGCCGGGGTTGCGGAATGTTATGTTTATAACAGTTACCGTGACCCTGGAACATAAAGGGCAAACGAAGGAACATGAGTGGGTTTTAGTCAGTAAGAGTCTGACACGCCCTCCCGCCGCAACCAGGACGGGAGCAGTCATTGGATGATTTCCCACTCACCAAAAAAAAAAAAAAGATCACTTGCACAATAACCATAAATTATGAACGATGCTAAGGAAATTAAACCAAAATTTAAAATACAGTTTTTGCTCAGACTACACAAAGACGGCTAAAAACCATAATGCTCAATTCATATGTAATGTTGGCGCTCTTAGCCCTGTGGAATAAGTGTCATAATTCCCTGCAACATTTAACACGAATAAATTTAATTCTCTTAATACCAATTATATCTGAGATACTGTAGGTTATATATGACACGATTTTCTCGACAATAACCTTAGTGTTGTTGCAACCGTTGTAGTTTAACATACATATACAAAAATGGTGGCTAAAATACTTGCAATAGCAAGTTGTGTTTTCCATTTAGCAAATTGCTTCTCAGGTAAGTTTTGTTTATTCTAGAAGTACTGGGTTTTTTTTTCGATTTGTTCTAAGATGCATTCTAAGGTATAAAAAATAGTAAAAATTGTGGGCGTCTCTATTTCCACTTGTTATACCTCTACATCTGTAGAACAAATGGGAGGTTTTGTTCTAAATTCGTTTTTATTACGTACTAGCTTCTGCCCGCGGCTTCGATCGCGTTAGAAAGAGACAAAAAGTAGCCTATGTTACTCTCCATCCCTTCAACTATCTCCACTTAAAAAGTCACGTCAATCCGTCGCTCCGTTTTGCCGTGAAAGAAAGACAAACAGACAGACAGACAGACAGACAGACACACTTTCCCATTTATAATATTAGTATGGATACAAACATAAACAAGTAAACAAATGCTTAAAAAACCGGCCAAGAGCGTGTCGGGTCACGCTCAGTGTAGGGTTTCGTGGTTTTCCGTCAGACACAATAAGTGTTCCCACTTATAAGTTTAAAAAAGGCTATTAATTGTTACGTTGACTTACTAAGTACGCAGAAATTAATTTGTACAAACTTTTTGGAGGTCGTGGGTTCGATTCCCACCCAGAACAAACTTTGTGTGATGAGCATGATTGATTGTTCTGTGTCTGGGTGTAATTTATCTATAATATGTATGTATTTATAAATTATATAAGTATGTATATCAGTTGTCTGGTTACCATAAGTCGAAATAATTTTCCTAGAAAGTCCTTATAAAGTTCTACTTTTCTGATTTTTTTTTTTCATATTTTTTAAACTTATGGTTGAAAAGTTAGGGGCACACATTGTTTATTACTTTTGGAGCGATGATTTCCAAAATTATTGACATTATCATAAAACGATTTTAGTTAACCCCTATTCATTTTTATCTATCTACCTACCCATCACTCGTTAGGGTTGATGTTAAAAAAAAAGCACATCCCACTTTACATATAGGTGGGCTAACCTAATAAAACATTTTTTTCCATTTTTATTTTACCACTTTTTCGGCGTGATTGATAATTATACATATTAGTACCAAATTTCAGCTTTCTAGTGCTAACGGTCACAGAGATTAAGCGAGTAAGGACAGACAGACATGACGAAACTATAAGGGTTCCTAGTTGAGTACGGAACCCTAAAAAATAAGCAAGTGCTATGTTTAATGAAGTCTGAGGTCCGTGCAATCATATAAAAGGTCCGTAATTACGATTTCTGCCAAAGGTTAATTGTTGAGACTTGTATAATTCTATGCTAATATGCTTGTATAAAGCAAAAATACGTGGAGTAATAGTTCCCATTCCCGGGATCAAAACTATCCTATGTCCTTTCTTGGGTCTCGGACTATATCTGTACCAATTTTCATTCAAATTGGTTTTGTGGTTGAGGCGTGATGAAGAGACAGACATACAGACAGAGTTACTTTCGCATTTATAATATTATTAATACTTATTGTATTTAATTTTTATTTTATAGTTGTGTTATATTGACTTTAATGTAAGTAAATGTACAACTAATCTAGTAGACACACTCTCGAACTGTTATGAAGTTAATAGTTTCTTATTGCCTCCATCCATTCCAAGGTCTGGTAAAACATTGTTTAGATTTTGTATGAGGAAATGTTAAAGGAGCCGGAAGTCTTAATTTATAATTGAGTTACTTACAACAGACATGTAAACTTTTGTCTACACGTTTGTAAATTAAACATTCGTTAATTAAAATTAAATATTATTACTATTAAAATTTCATATCACAAATAAAATAGATAATTTTTATTTCCTTGAAAAGTTCGACATAGGAGCAATCTTTTATATACCCTATTTCTACTATGTTACAATTTTATTTATGCGCAACGACGCGCGACGGTCCGGAGTCGTATGAACTTTCCCCTTTTAAAATCATATTTTTTCCTTTCAGCCCCTTATCCCGGTTTAAAACCGTGTAAAATCGACGACGAACAATGCATATTCGAAAATGCTGAAAACGGAGTACAATACTTTGCTGATGGGATCCCAGAACTGGGCGTACAGCGGTTAGACCCTGGCTTCTATGACAAAGTCGACAGCAGTTCGCCAAACTTGAAATTCATCCTAAGTGACGTCACCATAGCAGGACTAAGAACTTGTAAACCACTCAAAGTTAAGTGAGTATTTAGTACTAAAATATTCCTAGGTTTAAATGAACCACTAATGGCGAGATAATGCGCCTTACAAGAAGGCTCAAGGTCACCCAAGGCAATGGAACGAGCAATGCTTGGAGTTTTCCTGCGTGATAGAATCAGTAATGAGGAAATCCGCAGTGAAACCAAAACCACCGACATAGCTCGTCGAATTGCCAAACTTAAGTGGCAGTGGGCGGGGCATATAACTCTTAGAAATGACGGCCGTTAGGGCGGAAAGGTTCTCGAGTGGCGGCCGCGTACCGGAAAACGCAGCGTGGGCAGGCCTCCAGCAAGATGGACTAATGATCTCATCAAGATCCCGGGGTTTGTTGGATGCGGGTGGCGCCGGACCAATGCAGGTAGAGATCTTTGGGGGAGGCTTTTGTCCAGCAGTGGATGTCGAATGTTGATGATGATACTGGCGAGATTAATAGTCGTTACTAAGTACTGACTTTGGCTTAGCACTATACCTGTCACTGTTATACAATTGCCGAACGTCAAGTGTACGATAGAGACGGAACGCAGCTAAGCCAAAGTACGTGCTTAGTAACGTCTATTAATCTCGCCATTAAAGTTAGTGAGCTCTCCATTCAAAGCACAAAGTTCATTTATTTGTTTGAAACTTACATGAGTATACCACAAACACACACCACCACCTCACAGTACCCACATATTATGCATGAAGGGGTTTTGATATTGTACAAGTACACCCCTGCTAGCCTTTTTAGGGTTCCGTACCTCCCGTACAGGGTAAAACGGGACCCTATTACTAAGCCTTCGCTGTCTGTCTCTAGACTGTATCTCATAAACCGTAATAACTAGAAAGTTGGAATTTTCACAAATGTTGTATTTCAGTTGCCGCAATAACAACAAATACTAAAAATTAACAAAAATAAAATATTAAGTGTCCCCATACAATAAACGTGTTTTTTCGTATTTTTTTGAGATGATAGTACCGAACCCTTCGTGCGCCAGTCCGACTCGCACTTGGCCGGTTTTACTTCAATGAAAGCACATTGAAAAGAAAGTGGACGCTTCCATAATTGTCTTATTAAATACATATTGGCATCCGCTCACTATTTCCTTGTCACTATTCCACAATTTTACCAATTCAGAGTACGAATTTTTGTTTCTTTTCTTAGTGGATAAGTACGTAATCAAAATAGATAAGTACCTTCCAAAATTCATGTCACTAGGACCACCTGTTTGCGCTGGGTGTTGATATATCCGCAACTAGTCAATCGGGTCAAAACTTTATTGTTAAAACCTTGTTATCAGTACAATCACAACCCTTTTCTCAGAATATAATTAACTGTGTCATGTGGTCTTTAATGTAGTTTTGTGGTTACTTTACAGGTTCAACACAGAATCTAACCTCGAGGTAGTACTTCAATGTGCTTTGACAATAGACGGAAATTATGAAATAGATGGGCAGGTTCTTATTCTAAAAGTAGCAGGAAAAGGGAAAATTCACGTTTTTATCCGTAAGTATAACAGTTTTATCTAGAAAGTCCGAGGCAAATAAATATTAATATTACTGTCACCATCGCACAAATGTTTTACTACGATTGCAAGACAGAGTGCGTATATTTATCTTGGACTCAGAATATCTTCTCTGCTTGTTATTCCTAACAACTTAGACGGCATCGTTTTGCCACCACCAAGACAACATGTATATAGTAAACCAGCCTCAGGCGATCATCACGCTGCTAAACATCACGCTGAATGTTGCGTGATTGTGCCTTAACGCTTGTCTTAACACGTAGTCCAACACACTGAGAACGCATCCACACGCGTTCATGCAGATAAATTTTTGGTGTGTTGGACTACGCGTGTTTTCGGTACAAAACGGAAGACGGAATACTCACAAGCACACGACACGCATTCACGCGCAAGGTGTTTATCAAACTGCCTGGCATCATGCCAGGCAGTTTGATAAACACCAGCGAGGCAGCTGAACGGATTAGGCGAGACGACAAAAAAAAAAGTAATTAGTCCATCAAATAGATTAAAAAAAAAATTGGACACCTTTTTTATTCTTTTTTCTCTTAAACGAAGAATGACGACGATACAGTACGTTGAAATAGCGCACGACGTCACGATTTGATACAATTTTTGCAGTACGGTGACGTCAAAAGCCCCCACTCCGAAGCTTTGTTGCTTTTTATCTATGTATTTTTTTATTAATTTGATCAAGCAAAAAATACGTGTCTAGTATTTTCGGCTGATCTATCAGACGGACTAAACAGAATGCCATTTTTTTAATGCTGTCTTCATCCCTATTTTATTGGTAGATTTTTAAATCGCTCACCGCTCCGCTGCCTCGTTCCGTTTCTATCAACAGGCAGCCTTAGAGCAACTATTCTTTTGAAGAACGTACACCTTTAATGATACTAATAATATACCATTTTTTTTTGCAGCAAAAATGGTTAGTACGGTATCAATAGATTACATTATCAAAGAAGGAAAGGACGGCAAGAAGCATATTCGCATTAAGAAGTTCAACCATTCTTACGAACTGAAAGAAAAGTCTGATATCGAATTGAGCGGCTTGTTTGAAGACAATGCTGTATTAAGTAAGTATAACCTAAGTTCAAATATTATGATGATACCCTATTAAAAAGGCGTTGATATGTTATAGCCACATCGTGAAAGGAACTCTGGACCTTTGCCTTATGATATGCCTAATAAAACTATAATATATCAGCTTTCGTTTGGGGCTTCGCCCGCGTGAATATCAAAACTTCCATTCCCCATTTTGCCCCTAAAAGATTGGAATTTCCAAAAATCTTTTATAATGGATTCTTACTATTTGCAAAGAACATAAGCCTCCAAGTTTGATCTCAGGACCAGCAGTGTAGGCTGTTCTATCAGTCCGTAATCAATCAGTCAGTCCGTTTACTATTTTACAAAGTCAGCCTCGGAGAAAAATAACCCATCGCTGCCGTTACGAGTAACAATCTTTAAGTCTTGAGGGATTCTTTTATCCTAACGCTGACCAAACGTTATTATTCCGTTTTCGAAATTCAAATATTATGTAGAAAACGTATTTACGGCTTTTGGCATGAGCTACAGTGGGGTGACCATTATACATACCGAAAAGCCCGGCTTTAAACAGATTAACAACAAAAAGTTTTTTGGACATCAAAGCGAGTTGCTAGTTCTTCGAAATAGCAAAAAATGCGTCGGTTTTGCCTTTATTTCGATTTTATTTTATTATGTTGTTTTTTTCCAAGTAATTATGGTTACAAAAACATTTTACTGTCAGAATTCAAATAAATAGAATACAATGTTTCAAGATAATACAGTTTCTAATAATAGTTTATAATTACATATCTGGTGCAGGATAATTATAAGTTTGGTCTCCTAGACTTAGGTACTTTGTATTAGTATAATGTATTCAGTACTCGTAATAGCTACGTGTTCTTGAGTGGAGACCGTGCATTGATAAACGTCAAGAGGTCCTCAGGTTAGGGTAAGTTAGGTTAGTTATCTTTGTCCGATAGTTAGTGTTATCTTGTTGAGGCTTTTTCTAGCAGTGCGCTACGGTGGTTGAATATAATGATGATAACTATACCCCTTAGGGTGTCTATTTTCCTCCTTAGGGGAATAAATAATACCTGCCTATCACTCTACCACTGCAAAGCAAAGGCCTCTTTTCATACAGAGAAGGCACAAGCATTAATCACTACGCTTGCTCCAAGTTTACGTAAGTCCAGTTCAGTTTCCTCACGATGTTTTCTTTCATCGATGTCTGTAATGTCACAGATAAACTTCAAAAACAACATACGAATTGAAAAATACATTGGTACTTGCCCGGATTTGAGCTCACAACCTTGCATGAGAGGCGGGCGCCTTAACCGTTAGATCATCACCAGACTCACTAGGGGAATAAGCCATAATAACTAAAAACTAATTATATTACCGCTAATCGGCGCGCTGGGATGCCCATGATATTGGTTCAGTTTATTTCATCAGAACAATCATTGTGGCGGCATCTATCTCAGGACTTGTGAACTACAATTGTGTCGCGCAATAAGAGTATGACGCAACCTTTTCCAACCTGTTTAGGCTAATGAAAAGAAAAAAATAATGTGTTTATTTGTACCTCACACAATCGTACACAACACACATACGGTACAAATAAATAACGTTAAAATCTGTGCATATTAAAAATATGCTGCGCATATTTTAAGTACTACAATTTTAAAACATTAAATCGCAGTTCTGGTTTTCTGCTGGAACCTGCTATGATGAAATTACGGCTTGTCTTATTTAATAATAATAATGATAATAAACCTCATTCTTGCCTTCATTGGCTGGTTTGAGTGGAGAATCGCAAGAGCAAACGTGCTCGGGGGAAGGAAGTATTCTAGTAAGATGCTGGTAGGGATCTTGACCGTACTTCCGGGATTGTCCTAATAGCCGTGGCCTCTCCACTCTTCCAGCACCTCGATATTTGTTGCCCCCTTGTCACTACGTCACTATGTGTAGCACTAGCTGCCGTTTTCGGGGGCCCATGTACTGAGTGTGCAAGTCACCCCCTGACTTTTTATCCGTGTTTACAAGCATTGGCCAGGCAGTGGCCATAGCCATTTAATAGTCACTGATAAGTAATCCATCTTAGCAACCCAAACCCATAGTCCAATATTTTCTTTATTCCATGACTTGTAATAGACATCCACCAACCGGGGGTTGACCTTAGGTGCACTTGAGTGGTGCATATAGGGGTAATCGCCAGTTGGTGTCTCACTTCATATTATAAAGCTTTATCTAAGGGGCCTCTGCGAGTTAGCTTCGGCCCCTCGTATGCCTTTTTGGGCCCCCAGGGTCCCAAGAAACTTAAAGTTTAAAATATAAATAATAATAATAATAAATCGGTTTATTAAAGATAACTATGACACTAGTAACATAATAACTTAAAACTAGTGGTAGTAATTCAGGTTCAAACTATTCGCCCCCTGCCTGACCCATGAATCGAGGTATCAATACTCATATGAACAGTAATACATCGATTCATGTACAGGCAATGGTTAATGCATATACGAGTACATGTATCCGAAAGGGTACAATTTAAATTATCACCATAAAAATCTTATTGCTAACCAAAATGGATTAATGGTCACCAAATTTAGCTAGGTTAGGTTAGGTTAGAACTGTGACCACACAACGCGCCAGATCTACTAGTGATTCATATAAAGTTTCAGTTTTCAGTCAAATTCATATAAAAACCAAATTGAATTTGGTTTATAATATTTTAAGAAACGTCATTTGGTGACCATTTATCCATTTTGGTAACCGTTCAGAACTTTTTTGGTAGTAAAATTGGTACTTTTTTGGGCGGTGCGGTGTTAAACACAAGCCTATCCGAAATACCGGCAAGAACCGTGAGAACGTCTCCCTTCAGTAACACAATACCCATTTGGTTGGAGAATAAGAAACCATAGAATCAGAATCTCATACTGTGGCAAGGTTCAGTGTAAGGAGATAAATCTAAACCCACTTTGCAAAAAATAACAGTAAATAGTTTATTTAAACTAATAACTAAGTACATTTATGGTAACACAAAGAGCTAACTAATATAACAAATCAATGAAAATTAAGTAATCTAACTAAACCCTACCGAAAACCCTAAGCGCACCCTGCCCTGTATGTGAGTAATGTGGATCACCAACACTACGTTCATACAATGCAGGCGCTAATCTGAACTCAGCAGGAAGCGGGGTAAACGTGACCGACCTAAGTCGATGCGGAGTGTACACCCAAGTCGTGCCGAACTCAGACTAATGATCCATAGCCCGAGCATATCTTATGCTAGGGAGCCTTTCTGCCCAAGACCGATGATCACCTTCTACGTAGATTGCTAGCTGTGTTTTCAAATCTCGGTTCTTCCGTTCGACAGGGTTGGCTTCCGGATGGTATACAGGCGTGAACGAATGTTGAATGTCCAGACAGTAAGTGAGTTTTTGCATGACTGAGCTAATAAATTGTGTCCCATTGTCGCTTATTAATCTTCGTGGAACGCCAAAACGCAAAAAGACTTCATTTAGTAAAACGGTTGCGCAAGCTTCAGCGGTGGCTTGTTCTAAAGCAAATAATTCAACCCATCGGGTTGCGATATCTTCAACAATAAAAATCCGCAAACTAAAATTGCGCAAACCAAACGGCATTCGTTTAAAGTGGTGCAATCCAAAGGGAGTGACGAAAGCCGTTTTCTCTTGGTCTTCATCTCGCACTTTTATTTGCCAATAACCTGCTTTTAGGTCGAGAGTCGACATGTAAGGCGTCGGTCTTGCTTCCTGCAGAAGGTCGTCTATTCGAGGTAAGGGGTACGCGTCAGCAACAGTTATACTATTAAGCTGGCGGTAATCTATGCAGACTCTTGTACCTCCATTTTTCTTGGGGACCATAACAACTGGTGCTGCCCATGGAGATTTCGAAGGTGTGATAACATCGTCGTCCAACATCTGATCAATCTCTTTGCGTAGAACTTCTTTCCGCTGTTGGGATACTCTGTATGGAGGCACAGCGACCGGTTTATGGTTTCCAACTTCAATGATGTGTTCCACTAGAGTAGCTCGTTTTCCATTACCAGTGAATACGCCAGCGTGCTGTTCTAACAATCTGTTAAGTTGTATCTCTTCACTTGAGGCAGCTCCATCTATAGCAACCATAGCGATGTCAATGTTGGGTTCAAACAAGTTACTACTCTGTGGAGACAGGGTAATTTCCGCGTTATTAATGCTGGACTGCGCATCCCGGAACAGTGAACCGACAAACCTCGGCGAGTAACCATTGAGCGTAGGTTCTTGTCGAGAGGGAGACTGTGGGGGCGTACAGAAGTCAATTAATACAGGTGGTCCGTATGCGTCCGCCATATTGCGTTCTTCTTCCAGCGTATTCGCACTTGGGGATGGGGTCTGGAACATTGGGCTCAACATTGGCTCCAGAGACGTAATCGAGGCTAGCCTTGCAATCACTGACTCGGTTTCCTCAAGTTCCATTTGCACCGTGGACACGGATGCGTTGTCTTCATCCTCGTTATGCAAATCGTATTTCTTGCCAGGTTCATCCAAGAAGTGAAACAATAGTTGCGGCAAGTTGAGAACTATGCTTGCATCTTGGATAAAATCTACTCCTAGGAGTGTGCGATTATCATGTGTTTCGGGCAACACGATAAAAGTTGTGGGGATCGTCCGTCCACATAAAGTTACAGGTACTTGTGCTGATTGAACACGTTGTCTTCGCCGTAGACCATCGGCAAGGGTTACAGTGGCTTTTTCTGAGTTAAAGGTCACTCCTTTTCGCTTTAGCACGTAGTACAGTGAAGTAAATGCGACGCTCATCTTTGCGCCAGAATCAATGTGAGCTTGACCATTGATGCCATCGATTGAAATTTTGACAGTTGGCCTAAGTCGAGTTCCAGAGGCCAATGCATAAAATCCAACTTCCACTGCGCCTAATTTGGGTGTGTTGCATTTTGGACACTTGCTTCTGACTACGCCAGGCTCACCGCATCCGTAGCAGGTTATTTTAGACGTTGGCGGTGCTGGTGGTCTGGTCTCGGTTTTCTTGGGAGTTTCCTTAGTCGTCTCGATTTTAGCAGCTTTCTTGCGACACTCCTGCTCGCTATGGTTATAAGCGCGGCAGAAGTTGCAGCGGGTTCTCTTCACTAACGGTGTGGCACCAGTGTTGGTCTGTTCAGTGGTCTGTTCAGTAGCGGCTTCTTCAATTTGACGTACTTTCGCGAGAAATTCGTCAAATGTCTGAACGGAATCCCTCGGTATTCTATCTCTTATTTTTGCATGGAGGGATGTGTATAGCAGGTCCAACCCTTGTGATAAAGTGGGCGACGGCTTTGGCAATTCTGCTATGAGTGCACGTTTTTTAGCAACAAATAGTTCTGTGGCTGTAGGACCGCTTTGTTTGTTGCACACAATCTCATTGAGTACTTGATAGGCGGGTCTCTTTGGGGCAAATGTCGTCCGTAATAGTGACACAGTCTCATGCCAAGTACTGACGGTTTCTCTCACTCCAGGCCACCAAATAGCTGCATCACCAATAAGCAGCAGAGTAAGCCCTTCTATGGCATTCTCGTCGCTAACGGACTCAATTTTCTTGAAAGTAGTGATAGTTGACAGAAACGTCTCGACCACTGTCGACTGGCGAGTACCGTCAAAACGGGCAGTGCATGATGCAAAACTGCCTGTTTTTTGTGAAACACGAGAATTGTCTCGGTTTGCTAACACCCCTAAAAGATCCCTAAACTGATCATCAGAGAAACTGACGTTTGCCATTTGTTTATTTCTCCGGCTACGTTAACGTTATAAAAATCAATGTTGATTTGCTCAATAAATAACGGTAACCTAATAAACTGCTTACTCTAAGGAATCTAGCGTGAAGATATACTAAAGCAAAAGACTACAGAAATAATAAAACTAAACTATGCTATTGAATTCAGTTATATTGTAATGAATTACGTAACTAATCCTGTATAATGTCTACTCCAAAACCCTAGCTTGTTTATATATAATACAATAACAAAAAATCTACCAATATGCCGAAACTACTGTATATACCTACTAACAGAACTAAGATCAATCTAACAAATTAACTAATTGACAACAACAATATTATTAAGATCTACCTACAATAAATGTGGGTACTACAATAAATTTACCTATGATAAAATATGTGGGTAAGAAAGCCCAAGGTGGGACGCCAATTGTGGCAAGGTTCAGTGTAAGGAGATAAATCTAAACCCACTTTGCAAAAAATAACAGTAAATAGTTTATTTAAACTAATAACTAAGTACATTTATGGTAACACAAAGAGCTAACTAATATAACAAATCAATGAAAATTAAGTAATCTAACTAAACCCTACCGAAAACCCTAAGCGCACCCTGCCCTGTATGTGAGTAATGTGGATCACCAACACTACGTTCATACAATGCAGGCGCTAATCTGAACTCAGCAGGAAGCGGGGTAAACGTGACCGACCTAAGTCGATGCGGTGTGTACACCCAAGTCGTGCCGAACTCAGACTAATGATCCATAGCCCGAGCAGCGCTTATAAAGGCGGCCAGGAGCGATGCGGAGCGCCGTGCGGTGCGGGGTAGTGATGACGCCCGCCGTGTTAACGTGCGCGCTGGTGTTTCTGCCGTGTTTGTGTGTTTGCCGCGTTACAATACCTTTTAATTATCAAATATCTAAAGAACGCTCTTTTGTGATTCTGACAAATGAATCAGAATCAGAATCATTATTTATTTGTCAAACATAGGTTATTACATTATAAGATCTTATGGTAAATAGTGTTAAGTGCTCATGTTTTGTCAGCTAAGACATACAAAATATTTGTGTTATTATTGTACAATCGACAAAATGGAATCATTACCCACCTATTTTCCTACAGCCATTCAAATACAATTAGGTCGACAATCGCGTAAACATGTATTAAAAATGTCACACGTCTACTCTTATTATTTTGACAGCTTCAAACGATTTGTCGTCGAAATGGGTCATGATTCAATTTTGTCGATAGTACATATTAAATGCTAAGAATAATTTATGAAAACACACGTCTAATGCTATTTTATTTTAAAATTTCAGAGCAGGCCGCAGAAGATCTTATCAAGAACAGTGGGAACGAAGTTATTCAAGAAATTGGAGATAAAATGATTCGGGCCTCTACTACTAGGTCCGTAGAAAATTTCAACAGATTCTTCGGAAAAGTGGATTTCGATGAAATTACTATTCAATAAAAATTTAATTACTTGTCTTATTTACTAAGGTTCTTTATTGTTAAATATACTAATTTGTGAAACAGAAAGTATGTATGTGATTTAATTTACAGTTTTTGACGTTTAACAAAGCGCGCCAGAAAGGCGAGTGTTTGTAATCCCCGTGCGAGTTGGCCATAATTGTTTTATAACCCTATCGTTATAAGGAACCGTCGAGGAATATAAAACACCATGATGGGAAATTAACCCCACGTGCACTTATAACATCAATATGACGAGTAATATTTTTTTGTCACACAAAGTATAAAATATTACTCTTCATACAACACTTAAAAAAAACCGGCCAAGTGCGAGTTCTACTCGCGCAACGAGGGTTCCGTTAATTTTTTTTTAGTGAAATAACTACAAATTTACGGTTTTCGGAGTTTTCTCTTTACTTGTGCTACATGACCTTGCTTCTTGCCAAATTTCACGATTCTAGGTCAATGGGAAGTACCCTATAGGTTTTGAGTTTTGATTCCCTTGAAAATGTCTAAATATGCAATATAAACCGCCGTATCTTTTTATTGCGTTGATTTAGAAACTTGATTTTTTCACTGCTTTAAAAGATAGCAAACCTGAGTATGTGATATTAATTTCAGTTTGATATCTCGACGCGTTTCTGAAAAAAAAAAGGTCTTGACAGACGGACGAACGGGAGGACGGACGGATGTGAACTAACTACAAATTTACGGTTTTCAGAGTTTTTCCTTTACTTTTGCTACATGACGTTGCTTCTTGCCAAATTTCATGATTCTTGGTCAATGGGAAGTACCCTATAGGTTTTGAGTTTTGATTCCCTTGAAAATGTCTAAATATGCAATATAAACCGCCGTATCTTTTTATTGCGTTGATTTAGAAACTTGATTTTTTCACTGATTTGGGAGATAGCAGACTTGAGTATGTGATATTAATTTCAGTTTGATATCTCGACGCGTTTCTGAGAAAAAGGTTCTTGACAGACAGACGGACAGACAGACGCCTGATGTGAACTAACTACAAATTTACGGTTTCCAGAGTTTTCCCTTTACTTGTGCTACATAACCTTGCTTCTTGCCAAATTTCACAATTCTAGGTCAATGGGAAGTACCCTATAGGTTTTGAGTTTTGATTCCCTTGAAAATGTCTAAATATGCAATATAAACCGCCGTATCTTTTTATTGCGTTGAGTTAGAAACTTGATTAATTCACTGCTTTGGGAGATAGCAGACTTGAGTATGTGATATTAATTTCAGCTTGATATCTCGACGCGTTCCTGAGAAAAAGGTTCTTGACAGACAGACGGACAGACGGACGCCTGATGTGAACTAACTACAAATTTACGGTTTTCAGAGTTTTCCCTTTACTTGTGCTACATGACCTTGCTTCTTGCCAAATTTCACAATTCTAGGTCAATGGGAAGTACCCTATAGGTTTTAAGTTTTGATTCCCTTGAAAATGTCTAAATATGCAATATAAACCGCCGTATCTTTTTATTGCGTTGATTTAGAAACTTGATTTTTTCACTGCTTTGAGAGATAGCAGACCTGAGTATCTGATATTAATTTCAGCTTGATATCTCGACGCGTTTCTGAGAAAAAGGTTCTTGACAGACAGACGGACAGACGGACGCCTGATGTCAACTAACTACAAATTTACGGTTTTCGGAGTTTTCCCTTTACTTGTGCTACATGACCTTGCCTTTTGCCAAATTTCATGATTCTAGGTCAATGGGAAGTAACCTATAGGTTTTGAGTTTTGATTCTCTTGAAAATATCTAAATATGCAATATAAACCGCCGTATTTTTTTATTGCATTGATTTAGAAACTTGAATTTTTTACTGCTGTGAGAGATAGCAGACCTAAGTATGTGATATTAATTTCAGCTTGATATCTCGACGCGTTTATGAGAAAAAGGTTATTGACAGACAGACGGACAGACGGACGCCTGGTGTGAACTAACTACAAATTTACGGTTTTCGGAGTTTTCCCTTTACTTGTGCTACATGACCTTGCTTTTTGCCAAATTTCATGATTCTAGGTCAATGGGAAGTACCCTATAGGTTTTGATTTCCTTGCAAATGTCCAAATTTGCAATATAAACCGCCGTATCTTTTTATTGCGTTGATTTAAAAACTTGATTTTTTCACTACTTTAAGAGATAGCAGACCCGAGTATGTGATATTAATTTCAGCTTGATATCTCAACGCGTTTCTGAGAAAAAGGGTCTTGACAGCCGGACGGACGGACAGACGGACAACAAAGTGATCCTATAAGGGTTCCGTTTTTACCTTTTGAGGTACGGAACCCTAAAAACCAGCGAAAGAAAGGGTAACTGCAGCTCCTCCTAGAGAACGTATACTATACTGCCTGGCCCGTATTAAGGCTGGCGTCCTTTAGGGACGGATCGTGGCGGGTCGCATTGGAACGGGCCGCGGTTCTGTGATGCTCTTGCGTCCATCTGTACGGGGCGCGGCGGACCGCCTAAGCGGATTTGATCTTACAGACTTGTTTTCGTGCTTGGACTGACATCGCGCTACCATGGACAGCTCCGACAAAGAGATGTTATCGTTTCAAATCCTTCTTGAGGAAGAGCAAAAAAAATAAAAAACGACGACGAGTACACAAGGTGTGGGTGCATGATATATGCCAGAAAAGAAATGTCAAATGTCCTAGATCATACAGTTCTCTATACTTTTCTTTGTTTATTTTTATTAGCACGGCACGTGCGCTCACATCCGCCTGCCTGCGTCGACTAGACGGATCGGGGCGGGTCGCAGCGCACCGCCGACAGAAATACGCCTGCGAAGCGATCCGCCAATGCGTTGCCGCCCGCCGCGCTCCGATCCGTCGCTAATAAACGATATTTCATACAAAACATAGGCAGGCGTATTTTTGCGTTGCGATGCGGCCCGACCCGATCCGCCTAGTGGACGCTAGCCTTTAACAGACGTCACTCAGTTCTGAGACGCTCTTAAATATTGCTGTTTTTTTTTCCCTTTAGAATGACAAGGACAGCAAGAGACTTGAGAGCGTCTCAGAATTGAGTGACGTCTATTAATACGGGCCTAAGAGCCATCGCCGATAATATAAATACACTGCATGTGAATCGTTCAAGTCTGGATATAAATTTAAATATTCGATAGTCATTTCATGAGCGAAAAAAATGGTAAGTAACTCAAAATTAGATTTCATAATCTACACATTATTTTTAAACAAAGAAGGTAGGACGAAAGTACACGATTTCTCAAGGCAAATACACACTTATTAATCTAGTTGAGTGACGATGTTTTCCTTCTCCGATGCAAGTGCCTATGAAAATACACTTTGGTACTTGTAACAAGTTGACAATGAAATGCCATTCAATCCCCTCACAAATTACTCGGTTTAATAGAAAATGTATTAAAAGCCACAACGAGTCATCTCGTGTTCTTGGTTATAAGAACACGTGTATGATCTCCACACTATAATTTAATTACCGTACAATTGTCACTAATTTATAATATTATTTTCAAACTGGATATTGGCAGAAATCACCGAGAATTCGGTGGATTGCCATAATTATTAAAAAAAAAAGCCACAACGGTCAGCTGTCACGCGGTGTTTTAGACATAAAATGAGATGGTCGTGGTGACAAGACCTCACCAGATGAACTTTATACTGTTTTTTAATGTTAATAGCTTTTATCTGCGACTTTGTCCTCGAGGAAAATGATATTTAGAACTAGCGACCCGCCCCAGCTTCGCACGGGTGTTACAATTTTGTTTTAAATCCCGGCTTTTCTCTACTATATTATGCATGTATTATACATACAAACCTTCCTTAAGAATCACTCTATCTATTAAAAAAAACCGCATCAAAATCCGTAGCGCAGTTTTAAAGATCTAAGCATACATAGGGACAGACGGCGGCACAGACAGACCAAAGCCTTGGCACAAAAATAAAAATCTTATTTTTATTATCTTGTAAAAGAACGTTGTCTGTATGAAAACAATCTACAAACATGTTGCAAATTTGTTATTTATTGATTACAACAAACCACCATGCTCTAAAGTGCATAGCTGTCTTATCTTCGTCTAAAGGAACCCAGTTATTGCCAGATAAAAATGGATAAAAAGAGTCCCACTCTTCGTCTGAATAACCTTGGTCACCACAGCAGATCCCACGTACTCCAGCAATTATAAGATCATTGGAACGTTAGAGGTTACAGAATGTTGAGACGGGCAAGTAAAATACATAAATACATTTTGCTCAGAAAATTAAATAGGCGTTTAAATGTTCTTTTTTTTTTGCGATATTGTCTACTTTTTATTTATTTGATTCAGGCAACTGCAGCCCATAGAAAGAAATACATTCAGAGAAAAAATATTAACTGGAAACCCTCTTCTCTGAGGAATGTGTCTTGGTGTTATGTCGGAGCTCGCACCACAAAAGACTTGAAATTGGTGTTGTGGCGAGACTCCAAATGGGCATGACCATAGACCATTTTAAGTTGTACACTGGTGCCGATTCTATTGTGCACAAACTAACGTAAATCTAAGTTAAGTGCATCTTTCTCTTTCCATTTCTTAAAGAAAAGGACAGAAGATACATTTTAGTTTAATCCTGTTAAATTAGACAGCGCCTGATGAAAATTGACGTATATTTAGACGCCATGTTTTTAAATTGCGTCTAAATTATCTATGGAGTGTCTAAATTTGACAGGACTTAACTAATATTTGATCTTCTGTCCTTTTCTTAATTAAAAGGAAAGAGAAAGATGCACTTAACTTAAATTTACGTTAGTTTGTGCACAAGAGAATCGGCACCAATACTGTAATACAATATTTATATCTAACCCGTAGGGTTCAGCCAGCATTTGCAATTGAACATCACATGAAAAATCTCTATATTATCAGTGTTTCTTTACTATATTATGCCTTTATTATACATATAAACATAATTATCACTTAATAAAGTGACAATCAATAGAATAGAAAGAAACCGCATCAAAATCCGTTGCGTAGCTTTAAGGATTTAAGCAATAATATATACAGGCAGCGGGACCGACTTTGTTTTATACTACGGGTATGTTTTCATTGATAAATCGATAAAGCATCATTATAGCAACTAAGCTAATTTGAAGTATTGTGATGACTATTGGTCTGAAGTAAGTAGAGTGATTTATGTATGTACTCACCCTGAGATTACACAGTTGATATACCTCAAATCACGAGATTATTTTTAATGAGTTTGAGTTGAGAATACCCCGAAATTTATTGAATATAAATAACTAAACGTGTTGTGCTAATAGTGATCCTTTAGATCCTCTACAATTAATATTATTTTTAACAGTGGAAACCTGTAATTGACTTAATGTTACATAATCAACTGTTTTCATTCGTTTTAGTATAGCTGGTGGTTTTCCGTTTGGATAAATAAATAATATATTTTTTAAGAAAAAATATTGTTATCCTCGGAAACTCCGAAGCAATAACAAAAAGAAGGATAAGGGCGATTGTGCACTACGAGAAATTTTTCTGTCCGAACATCCGATTTTTTACGGTGTGTGGATGATTGGCTTGTGCACTTGTCTGTCTTTACTCGGATGATACGCCTCAGTTTAGCGTCAATTCACACGTACCACAACCACACCACGTCGCAGCGACAAAATGTGGTCAAGATATGGTTACGTGTGAATAGTGTCGCAGCGGCTTTTTGCAGCTGCGTTGTGGTAGCCACAAAATGTCGATGTGGTTGCGTTGTCGCTGTCGTTGCGATGTGGTAACCACGTGGCCATGTGCAGTTATACTCAGTTATACGCCTATTTGGTAGAGGAAACACGGCTTGACTGAACGCAGTCATGGAGGAAAGATTGTTGTTGCTATCCTTGTTATGGCTAATAATACTACGCAAAATGAAAGAAGGCCGGGGGAGCGCAGGCGCCAGCTAGGCGCGCGTGGACGTCATGTCGTGGCGATGTGGCCGCGCTGACGCCGCGCTGCCGCCGCGATGTGGTTGCGATGTAGTCGTATTACACAGGTGGTCGATAACAACCACAAAATGTGGTGCGTGTGAATTGTAATATTCATTTTCAATACAAAATTTACGCCCGACCACATCGCGGCGTTGCGTTGTGGTGTGGTTGTCGCTGTGGTGTGGTTGTGGTACGTGTGAATTGAGCCTTAGGGTAGCTCTGTCTTTGAAACTACACGCCACGCACGCGAAATTACTCTGAAATAAAAACCGTTCCGGAATGGGGAAAAGTAAAATGTCGGACTATAAAATTACGTTGAGTGCACAAACTAGTATAGGTATACATTATATTATGGCGTGCCATATCGGACCAAAAAAACCGGACTACCGGACAGTAAAATTCCTTGTAGTGCAAAATCGCCCTAAAAGTTACATGCCAACGAAGTGACAAGCAACATCCAGTTTAAAATAAAACAAAATAAAAAAATACCTTTTCGATCTGAATTTTTAAAAAGCATCAACATACTTGCAAGCCCACTTTTTAAGCCATTTATTATGCACTCACAATCTATTGGAATAGATATCAAAATTCTTTGTATTATCAAAGTTCATGACAAAGAAAATTAAAAATATAAAACTAATACTAATTATAATATGGAATATGTATCCCTATGATATATATTCGGTGTATTGTTAGTCATCAGCTCAGTAGTGATGAGGTTGGTGGTGATTTAAATACAAGAGTTATATTTTTTTTTTCAAAAATGGTGTTTATGATAATTAAAATAGCAACTATTGCTTGTGTTTTGAACTTGGCAAACTGTCTATTTGGTGAGTAATTGTCAAATAAAATTCATTTTTATAGGAAATTTCTTGTAATATATGTTGTAATAAAAAATAACCGACATTAAAAACTTTTTTTAATATTTTATTGTGTGACGAAACGTCCAGTTATAGACTAAATAGGTATAAATAAATAAAACTAATAATCCTCCTAAAAAAGTTAAAAATAAAATATAAGAAAATCAATAAGTTTTAATTAATATTCCTGAAAGTAAACATGTTAATAATGTTTGAATTAAAATTATTAATCCTATAGAAAGAGGATTATTTAAAAATAATATAAAAAAAGAAATAATAATTAATATTAATGATAAGATAAATTTGATAATTTCAAATCAAAGAATAGTTTAATAAAAATAATAATTTTGGAGATTATTGATAAAGAAATTCTTTTTCTTTGAAGTTTTTAAAGTATATAACTTAACTTTGGTTTACAAGACCAATATTTTTTACATCAACATGATACAATATAAGTTTGGATTAATATTTTGCTTACATTTCTCGAGAATCCCACCAAGTCCTGACCTGACCATGGGACTACCTATGAAGTTATATCCGTACTAATATTATAAATGCGAAAGTAAGTCCGTCTGTCTGTCTGTCTGTCTCTTCAGACCTACACAACTGAACCGATTGAATGAAATTTGGTACAGATATAGCCTGGGACCCGGAAAAGGACATAGGATAGTTTTCATCCCGGAAATCCCCCGGGAACGGGAGTTATTCCACGCGGACGAAGTCGCGGGCAAAAGCTTGTATAAAATAACATAAAAAATATTTATTTCAGTCCAAATTTTGTTAGTAACACTCACCTTAAAAAACTATGTTAGTAAAAGATACAGATAAAGATTATACCTTATCAAACGTAAAAAAAAATTCTAAAGGTTTTTCGAGCATCGGTAAAGATAATAAAAAAGATTCCGATGAATTGAGAACCTCCTCAAATAAAAGAGTGACTCTGGCATCTAAGCTAAATTAAGTATAAGATTCAACCGTATTAAACTAAAACGTATATTATGTAATTGCAAAAACAAGAGATCTTATGAGATCGAAATGATGTCAATGTGTGCTTCTTTCAATAAAATGTTGAAATTGGGTTGAAAACTTAAACTGATAAATAATCCCATGATAAATAAAAATAAATCTGCGTCCTCGGACAAACCCTCCAGCCAATTTATTAAAAATATGACTTGTAAAAGTGACTTTAACCCTTGGGGTGCCTGGTGGGTCTGACAGACCCGCTACTTTACGAAATCGACAATTACACATTTTAATCTTGGATCAAGACCTCCACACTCCTGAGTAGCTTCGTAATATAGACTAGTAGCCGTTTTGCCATCCTCCCAGCAGTCCATTATGCCTGCACATTCAAGTTAGACGCATTTATTGCACGATCGGGACTAAAAAACCCTTCCAAGAATTTTGTTTGTGTTCCTGGATTTTTGTTATGTAAAATAAAGAGGTTTTTCATTTATTTAATGAAGGTATATAAACTCCTTATGTATGGATTTATTTCTTATTTCACCTATTATTGTAGTTATATAGTATGCATATAAACTTATACTTTAATATTTAGACGCAATTTGTAACATAAAAACTCCATTTTATTTTCGGGTCCCAGAAACCCACCAGGCACACCGCGTGACTTTTGCCTACCAGGCACCCCAAGGGTTAAGATCCTACTTGCACAATAAACAATTTCCTTTCATTTCAAAAGTATCATCCGTTTTAACAAGCTTTACCGGCAGTACCTAGCCAACTACAAAATTAATAGATTCTCAGATCTAAAAAATAGTTCCGCATCGCAGTGATACTAGTTTTGAGTTTTTTATTGAAATTCCTAATTCAATAAAAAAAACCGGTTTTATGCAGTGTGAAATTCACGTTATTTGGAACGGGCGATTTTTTTATTTGAGTCCATAAACAGGTTGTACTGGTACCTACTATTTAGTAAATTATTTTAAATAATAAAAATATCTCGGGACTTGGCAAGGTCTGTGTTATGTTACCATAGACAACTCATATATTTATTCAGTTCATAAATACATACAATAATAAATAACACCTGATTGTCAATGCTTATCAGATAAATATTTCTCCTGGGTGAGAATTAAACCAAAGACATCTCAGCTTAGCAGTCAGGGTAATTAATTAGAACACAGACCAATCATATTTTTTGGTCCAAATTCTTAGTTTTGATTTCTTTTAAACCCTAATTTTATATAATTTCAGAACCATATCCTGGGTTCAAACCATGCTTAACTGCAGATGAAGTATGTTTATTAGAAAATTCAAAAAAAGGTGTAACGTATTTCGCTAATGGGATCCCAGAACTAGGAGTAAAGACAATGGACCCCGATCACTTTGACCGAATCGATGCCAGTTCTCCAAACCTGAAATTCATCCTTACTGACATTACTTCAACTGGACTGAAAACCTGTAAACCGCTTAAAATAAAGTAAGTACCTATGATATTAGATTAACCTTTCAATGACAACCCGAAAGCCGGCTGTCGGGCTGCTATTGTCTTTCTATTATCTCTCAAATCACGTGAGTTCGAAGGTTTAAATGGATTATCTATACTAATATTATAAAAAGGTAAAATTTGAAAGTTTGTAAGTTTGTGTGTAAGGTAATCTCTGGAACTACTGGATTTGGAAAATTATTTCAGTGTTACATAGCCCATTTATCGAAGAATGCTAAAGGCTATATACCTTTACTCTACGACCCACGGGAGCGGAGCAGTAACGAAAATTGCGGGTGAAACCGCAGGAGACAGCTGCTGCTAGTGTACAATAAAATTGATAATGAGTCTGAAATCGCTATCGTGGTGCCTTATTATATAAAAAGAGGCCTTTGCCCTGCACTGTAATAGTAAAAAAATGTTTAGAATAGTGTACCAATCGGTCAGGTTTTCGAACAAAAACCTGCAAGCAATGATGTTATAAGTAAAAAAGTGTAGATAGGTTATATGCAATCAAAAAGTGGCACATTAAAAGTTTACCAATTGACCAATATGATACTGAGTATCGCGTTGACATTTGACGTTTGTCTCTTTTTCACTCGCACTACTTCAATCATGTCATCCTACTTTGACGTGTAATGTATGTCTGCGTTAGTGTGTCGTTTTTGAAGATAGAATTTCGTTTGGGTAACCTATCTACACTTTTTTTACTTATATTATCATTGACTGTAACAGTAAAAAAATGTTTGGAATAGTGTACCAATGGGTCGTGTTTTTGAAACAAAAACTTGCAGGCATAAAAATATTTGACTGTTTTTCTTTGTGTATTTATTATATCGGTGATATCTTTAACACTCTTTTTGTCTAGACACTATAATCTAGTATTATAAAATACAAACTAAGCAGAGGAAGTAATTCTATGCAGGAAATAAATGTAACAAAAAGAAAAAGAATGCATAAATAAATAAAATCAAATATTAATAACTGTCAAGGTAAACGAGTCAACGATATTATTGTGTCAGGTTAGAACATCAAACTAGATCGTACTGTCAGTAAATTTGACACATCCAAAGAAAGATGACAGAATTCAGAAAGAAACGGACATAATAGAGTAAGATGAACAGACGTTACTTTTGGGCTAAGCAATATACCTGTCACTGTTACACAACTGTCAAACGTTAAGGACACGTTAGAGACGGAACATAGCTAAGCCAAAGTACGCGCTTAGTGAGGCCCGAGTCACACCGGAATCCGGCGCTGCCGGCCGCTGCCATTCGAAATTCCAAAGGGATATAAAGAAAGGGAATTTTCCAAAATCTTTTCTAATTGGTTATTTACACATCACAAAGAACATGCCCTCCAAGTTTCATGTCAGACAGTCATTTTACCATTCTGTGTATAAGAGATACAAAATGGCATCAATCTTTTATTGTCAGGACAAAATATCAAACAATTGCATATTTGATGTGTTGACACTGTTTTCATAACATCGACTTATTGAAAGTCACCTCTAGGGCCAGTGAAGGTCAGCCCTATCTTTAAGTTTCAAGCCCGTCCTGCCATCTTCCCTTGGGTCTTCTAGGATACCATTGAACGTTTTCTGTGTTCTTTTATCCCTTGATTCATTTGACATCCCAGTCCCTTTTAAGTTACCGTTTGCTTACGCGGTGTCCTGCGTGAGCGACGAACGCGACGAGACGCGACGCTGCGAACGCGTCGAACGCGATCAACTTAACGGTAATGCGGCCTATATGACAGTCTGCGGCGACACGCGACGTAACGCGCACTTGTTTTGAGGGCGCCACGAACTTTCAAGCAAAATTGTACTGTACTTCTCCATGATTCGAGAAGTAATGACCAAAATCACGTAGGACATTTGTCGCGTATAGCATCGCGTCGCATTACGTCGCGTCGTGTTGCGTCGCGTCGCGTCGCGTTCGTCGCTCACGCAGGACACCGCGTTAGGCGAAGATTGCTTTTTTAGAGTGTTCCAATATTATAAAACTGGTATAACTTGAAATATTTGACTAGTTTCGATTTAGGTGATTTATATAATGTAGCCTGACCTTGTGGACTTTTTAATTTCAGCAACGATCATTTCCTTGCAATTTTGCCTTTATCAGTTTGATATTTTAAATATGCATTGACTTGTAATCAAATATTGTGTGCATATTGTTTTAATTAGTGATAAAGTTGATAATTTCATTAATTATCATTAACCTATTACTAGCGTTTTGCGCCAGCTTCGTACGAGTGTTAAAAACCTTTATTTTATATTGTAATGCTTCCATGAATTACTCTATCTATTGATCAAAACTGAAATTAAATCCTTTTCGGTGCGCAAAGAATCTAAGCATACTATTGAAATTTCATAATAATTCAATTTATACTATGTTAGATACATCAAGGTTGAACATATTTTTTTGACGTGACAACGTCTTAAATTAGGTTGCGGCTGGGAGTCACTTATGAAAAAGTGTAACGCTCGGTAACGTTACGATGAGTCACCGAACGAGAGAGAGGCCCGCCGAATGCCTTGCGTCTCTCTCCCACTCAACTATGATCGGTAAAAGACGTTGTCACGTAAAATCTTCGCCCGTAAAACCGACTTTACAGGCAACCATTTTTTTAAGTACCTTTTTAAATACGCTTAGCAATAATACTGTATTGCGCAAATATAATATAATACTATTAAGAGCTTCGTTTAATGTAGTATAACATCTCAACATGAGAATGAATATACTTTTTGATAGTGTATAGAAACATAAACTGCCAAGAAAATAATCTTATTTCATGGATAACCAGATAAACTATTTATAAAAAAATGTAAAATTGGCCCTATATATTTAAAATTTCAAGGCATGCAATTCGATGCTTGTGCGTCAGCTCGTCCCAAAACAAACTCGGACTATTGGGCCGAGTTGACGAATTTTAAAATTAATATTCTTTTCGTTCGTTATCTCGTCCCATTCTAAATTCGAATAAATCTAATTATAATATCTCTGGGACTCGTTATAATTGTTATACATATAACTCTATTTCATGGAAGCACTTGTATAAACGTTGAGTCCGTAAAAGGGATATTCCGCTCCCAATGAAAGGCGATAATGTGTGTACATTCAGCAAAGTGGATAGATATGTAAGGCCGTCATAATATATATAAATTAGTTTTGTAAAGATTTATAATTGCCTATAATTTTTTTAGTCATAGATACTAGAATTTGCTGTTTAATTGCTTTGATTTCATTCGAATAAATCGATCGTTGTTTAAGAAAACTTAAATTATATATGACAGCCCTGCATACTTACCTACTTTCCTGACTTTACATAAACAATTTCCACTAATATTTTTTTTAGTAAGTGAAAATATATAAAGTATCACATCTCGTAAAATATGTAGTTACATAATAATATGTATTTTTATATGCGCTTAACTTTACAGCCGTAACGCAGAACAAACAAAGATCTTTATTCAACTTCAATGTGCTGTGAAACTTGACGGAAATTATGAAATGGATGGACAGATCCTTGTTTTAAAAATTGCCGGAAAAGGAAAAATCCACGCTTTTCTTAGTAAGTTCATATTTTAGAAAAAAGACATAAAAATCCTGCTTGTGTTCTTCATAATTATGTTCAGACTATTCTCAATCTGTATATTTTTTAAAGCAAACTTTTTCCTCATGTACACTTGATATATTTTACAACTTTATAAATTGTTTTATAAAACTATTTGTACTATGATTAATCTCTACTGACCTTATTGTTTTAAGGTCAGTACAGATTAATCTATAGCAGGAAATATTCTAAAAAAATAATCTTTGTTTCTATAGGAAATCTTGATATCAAAGTGACAATAGACTACGTGATCAAAGAAGGAAAAGACGGCAAGAGACACATTCGCATCAAGAAGTTTGACCATTCTTATGAACTCAAAGAAAAATCTGATCTCGAATTTACCGGCTTGTTCCAGGACAATCCTGTGTTAAGTAAGTATAAACAAAAGGGTTTAATAATTAGTAATTTGTTTATAAATAAAGGGTCGGGGTTGCGGAATGTTTATAATAGTTACCGTGACCTCGGAACATAAAGGGCAACCGAAGGAACATGAGTGGGTTTTAGTAAGTAAAAGTCTGACACGCCCTCCCGCCGCACCCAGGACGGGAGCAGTCATTGGAAGATTTCCCACTCCCCAAAAAAAAAAGTGTAAACAAAATTGGGATAAAAACGCTGGATACACATGGTGCGCAAATATTGATTATCATGATGAAACAGCTTTTGGAAAACTTCGATATCATCTCAATCACCTGTATAACATTTTCTGAGAATCTGTCCTTATGCTAATAATTTATCATTTTGAACAAATGATGCATTAATAATCTAACACAGTACAAGTAATATTTTTAACATATTGTTTTTACATTATGTTAGGTACTTGCTAGCTTTGTATTCACGGCTTCATCCGCATGAAAGTCAAAACTTCTGTCCCCTTCAGGCCTGTAAATTCCAAATACAGTGCAAGTAATAGTTTTAATATGTCTTTACATTATATTAGATCTTGCTAGCTTTGTACCCAAGGCTTCGTCTGTATAAAAGTCGAAACTTCCGTTCCTTATTTTACTTTCTACTTTCGTAGTCGTCACCAACTCTTCACAAAGAACACACTCTGCAAGTTTCTTGTCTTTAGGGCTAGCTGTTTGCGCTGTGCGTAGATACATATATCAACAGTGAATCCATCAATCATTTTACCATTTTAAATTATTTGGTGTGAAGCATTTAGTACAAATTTAATCGGGAAATAATAGGCACTTTCTTTGGTATAAACTTATCAACCGGGATATATAGACTACTACAAAACAACAATTGCCTACTTCTTCATAGTTAATTATGGATCCGCTTTGGAAGTTTCAGCGGCTTTAGACCAGTCCAATGTATGCACAATGGTTTAGCCTAAAGGCTATTGTGTGTCAAAAGGATAGTTTTGAGAGATTATACAGTTAATTTGATAATTTTCAAATTCCAGGTCAAGCTACGAATGATCTTATCAAGAACGACGGAAACGATGTAATCCGGGAAATCGGAGACGAAGTGTTCAAAGCAGCAATTACCAGCATCGTAGAAAATTTCAATAGATTCTTCGAAAAAGCTGATTACGAAGAAATATCACTTGATTGAGTAAAAGCTACTATTATTGTAATTATAATTGTGTTTTTTATATAAAGGTATCGGTTTTGATTGTTAATGTGGTTTTATTTATCGAATACTGCAGCGCATAACGGTTAAAATTAATGTATCAACTGAACATTGTACTAAAACTAAAAAGAAAACTTTATACCCTTTTTAAGCACATTGATAAATGTGAAATATAAGAATTAAGTAATAATAATAAAAAATCTAAAATAAAAAGTAATATA
The DNA here is from genome assembly GCA_033675125.1 of Athetis lepigone. Taxonomy (NCBI): domain Eukaryota; kingdom Metazoa; phylum Arthropoda; class Insecta; order Lepidoptera; family Noctuidae; genus Athetis; species Athetis lepigone. Next base: position 7,680,088 of record CM066244.1, read on the forward strand.
TACCTGTTTAATTAATCGATTAGTACTCAATTGTAACTATAATATACTAGCTTTTGCCCGCGACTTCGTCCGCGTGGAATGTTCCCGTTCCCGGGGGATTTTCGGAATGAAAACTATTCTATGTTCTTTCTTTAGTTCCAGACTATATCTGTACCAAATTTCATTCAAATCGGGTCAGTGGTTTAGGCGTGAATAAGAGACAGACAGACAGACAGACAGAGTTACTTTCGCATTTATAATATTAGTACGTAAGTACGGATTATTAAATGCTAGATTAGGAATGAATTAACATTTTTGAGTGATAAGAAGCCGCACAATTTAGTCAATGTGGGAATCTCCTAGTACTTTAGAACATAATTAGTATTTTCTCATTATTAATTTGGTCAATATGTAGTTAGTGGAGGGCCCACCTGGTGTTAAGTGGTCAACGCGCCTTTTAACATCTGCAATACCAGAACCTCACAAATGCACATCACAGAGACCAACACGTCATGTCTTATGTGCCTTACAATACATTGTCATCCATTCTTAAAAATTTATCCATACTAATATTATAAATGGGAAAGTGTGTCTGTCTGTCTGTCTCTATGTTTGTCTTTCTTTCACGGCAAAACGGAGCGACGAATTGACGTGATTTTTTAAGTGGAGATAGTTGAAGGGATGGAAAGTAACATAGGCTACTTTTTGTCTCTTTCTAACGCGAGCGAAGCAAAAGCTAAAGTAAAGTAAAGTAAAGTAAAGTAAATTTATTTGCATTAAACATGTGTGATACAATCGATAAGGATTTTTGGTCTTAAAATATATAATTTCTGTGCAACATGTTCTACCTCGAGAGGTGTACAAATGAGTGATCTCCATTTCAATATTATTAAAAAAAAAGTTAATAGTCAATGTAATATTAATAAATAAATACAAAATCAAGACATGCAATAAATTAAAATACTGAATAATACTGAAACACAATAACATCACAACAACAATCAAAAACACAATAACAAAATTGAATTAGTCGTCTACAGAGAGTCATTCAAAAAATCTTTAATACTGTAGTAACATTTGTCAATGAGTATTCGTTTTAGCCTATTTTTGAAAAGAGTTACACTTAAGGACTTTAGTTCTCTAGGTATTTTATTATAAATGGCAGGACCCATACAGAATACACTCTTTTTCATAAGTGCTGTCTTGCTTGCCGGTACCCTAAGCTTGCTGTTGTCTCGGCGGTTTCGGATTACAGTATCAGACAGTAGTGGGAATAGTTGAGGATTATTTCTCACGAACAGGGCGATTTCAAGTATGTACATTGACGGAAGTGTTAGTATTCGGTATTGTACGAAGTAAGGTTTGCAGCTATCCGTTGTGTAAAGTCTAAACATAGACCTTAAACATCGTTTCTGTGCTTTGAAAACGTGTTCGAAATCAGGAGAATTAGCCCAGAATATGATTCCGTATCTCAATAATGATGCTACCATCCCATGATAAGCCGTAAGAAGATAGTCAGTATTCAAAGTGTGATTGAGTTTAAATAGTGCGTACGCAGAGCTGCTGACTTTCTTGGCTAGATTCTGAATATGCGGTTTCCAGTTAAGCCTTTGGTCTATTGTCAATCCTAAGAATTTAGCAGCAGTAGTTTTATTTATTACTTTGTCCTGGTGAGTTACATTTAAGTTTGATAAAGTTTGAGGTCTTTGTGAAAAATGAATAATATTTGTCTTATTTAAGTTAATTATCAAGTTATTATTTTCAAACCATTGAATGATACATGTCAGGGAATTATTTATGTCAATTTCATATAGTTCTTTTTCCTTACAAGCTATTGCAATTGTACTGTCATCTGCGAAAAGTGACATTGGGTGTAGTGTGGCATGTGGCAAGTCATTTATGTAGATAATAAACAGCAATGGGCCCAGGACACTTCCCTGTGGCACCCCAAATCTAGGTACGAACTCTTTAGATAGGAAATAATCTTCAGTTTTTGTTTTTATATTAAATTTTGATATAAAAGTTACTTGCTTACGACTAGATAAGTAAGATTTTACAAGGTCTAGTACATTACCTCTTACTCCATAGGCTTCAAGTTTGTCAAGTAATATATTGTGGTCCACATAGTCAAACGCTTGTGTTAAGTCGCAGAAAATAGCACAAATTGGGTTTGTTTTATCTATATTTAACATTACATTATGTAAAAAGTCATATACAGCCAGATTTATGCCCATTTTCTGCCTAAACCCTTTTTGTTCTAAGCAAAGTAAATTATGTTTTTCAAAATAACTATTGATCTCTCGATATATAAATTTTTCAAATATTTTAGCAAAAATTGGTAATAAAGCTATTGGGCGGTAAAATTCCATTGACTGCCGATTTTCTTTTTTAAATAAAGGTTTGATCAATGCTACTTTCAATTTGTCAGGAAAAATTCCAGCGCTAATACACAGATTAAGAATATGACTGAGATGACCACAGATATTGTTATTAACATACTTTATAATTTTCGTACTGATTTCATCATAACCGACGCTGTTACTGTTTTTTAGATCCTTTATTATTGTACATATGTCATAAGGTACACAAGGATTCATAAATAATGAATTTTGACTTCGAATTATTTGGGAGGTAGTTTGTACACCGCTATTTTTGGAAGGAATGATTTTATCCACGAAATAGTTATTAAACGCGTTTGCTATTTCCATAGGTTTAGTAAGACTTTTGTTGTGTAGTTTTATTTTGTCAATTGTGCTTGTGGGTAGGTTTAATTTTGATTTATTTATTATCTGCCAAGTCGTTTTACATTTGTTCTTTGAGGAAATTATTTTATGGCCGTTTTGGGCTCGTTGTGTTAGTTTCATAACTTTTCGTAATACCTTTGTATATTTTGAGTAGTTATTTTTATTACTAGGTGAGGGATTTTTGCGAAGGGTTTCTAACATTTGTCTTTTTCTCCTACTACAAGCTTTGATGCCACGTGAAATCCATCTTGGTTTTCGCATAACTTTATTAATTACAACTCGAATAGGAAAGCACATATCGTACAGCATTTTAAAGTCTTGTAAAAATATGTTATAAGCGAGATTAGGGTCGACAGTTTTATACATCTCAGAAAAGGATAGACTATCCAAATAAGTTTTAAACTTTTCCATATTATCTACACAGTAATCCCGACGTTTTGTTCGCCAAATATCAATAACACACTTTGTCTTAATAGGGCATTTTAAAATTTGTGCGGTGTGGTCCGACAAGGCGAATTCTATCACTTCCGTTTTACATTGTTTGCGGAAATTGTGTGCAAAGTTGTCAATACAAGTTTGAGATTGTAATCTTGTAGGTTCTGTTAAAGCAAGCTTAAAGTTATAATTTAATAGCAAACATTCTAATTCCATTGTTATATTATTTGTCTTTAAAATATCGATGTTAAAATCTCCCGCTAGAACTATATTGTCTAAATTCAGTTTACATAACTTAAGTAGTATTTTTTCTAATTTACAGAAAAACAGTTTTAAATTATCAGATTTTGGTACTCTATAAATGCAAACAATAACAATTTTTTGATTAACAACATTTATCGCACAGCATTCAAAAATACCCGATATAGATAATTGACTTATATCTGGTAAGTCTTTCCAAAGTAGTCCTTTCTTGACCAGGATACAAGTACCACCTCTTTTGCTTTGGGGTCTGCTAAAATTTGATGCTAAAATGAAGTTTGGAATGTCTAAGTGGGTTTCGTACCCCGCCATCATAAAATGTTCTGTTATACAGATTATATCTATGTCTAAGTTTCTGTCATGTAGTTCATCTAAGCAAACTGTAAGTTCATCTGTCTTATTCAAGAGGCCAGCTATATTTTGATGCATTATATACAGGTATTTGTTAACGAAAAAGCGAGTTGATATCCTCATTCACATCCTGTTCTTGAAAGGATTGCGTTGTCTCTGTCTCACAATTAGTTTCCTCTTCGTTAGTTTGATAAACGCGATCAATTAAGCATAGGTCAATCCTTATGTTGTTCATTATTTGGCTGTATATGTTTTTAATTCCTTGTTTATTAATTCTTCCTGTTGTGTACGAGAACATTTCAAACGTCAGATCACGGTTGCTATCAAATGAGTAGGCGTATTTATTGTTTTCCAAGTCCAAAGCAAGTAAGTTACTGAACAATTCGACTTTAAAGTTGTAGATTGGAGCTCCTGTGATATATGTGGGAAAACAGATAATGATGTTAGTATTTTTTACTTTTTGGAGGGATTCTCTGATGGTTTTTACCAGATCAGTGTAATTTGTTTCGTCTTTAATATCGTCTTCTCCCACGAATAGTAAACAATAATCTTCAAGAGTAAAATCCTGCAATTTTTGTTCAATATTTTCAAGTATATTCCTGATAGTATTATTGGGCATTAGGTAACGGCAGTAGTTGAAGTGATCCGAAAAAATTTCTTCGATTAACAATAGAGACCCTTTAGTCGGTTTGCTGCTCAGAATACACAATTTATGTTTATGTTTAATTGCTGATAGTGTCAGTTCCTTGTTATATTTATTTTGTGTTTGATCTAAAGTCGGTTGTTTTTTCCTTGTAGGGGAATTGTCAGTTTGTGTAGACTGGTCGCTAGAATTTTTGAATTTTTTCTGCAATGAGGTATCATCTTTGCTTGGTGTAGACTTCCTTGCTTTATTATTTTTTAGATGATTTGGTGTCACATTTGTGCTATCTGGCAGACTAAGGTTTTCATATGTTTCAATGAGTTTTAAGCTTTTATTTAGGTCAGTCTTAAGTCGAAAGTTTTCTGTGTTTAAATTGTCAATTTCTTGGTGAGCACTTGTCAGTTGATTTGTGAGTTCAGATATCTTTTCATGTAGTTCAATTACGGTTTGGCTATCGTTGAGAGACGTGCTCTGGAGGCTTTTCATAGTGGTGTCAAAGAGACTTGACTCATTTCTTGAAAGGTCGTCAAGTGAGCTTGCTCGTTGGGGTTTGTTGTGGCGATAGGTAATGTTTTGTTCGTAATCCATGTTAAAAAATTAAAGAGTGCGTGTATCCGAACGTAATCAAGATAAGAGTCTTAAAAGCCAGGTGTCCAAGTTAGTCGTAGTTTTTTAAAGAGTGCAATTGCAATTTCCGAACGAAGATTATTCTGTCAGTGATTATGCGCTGTTTTGTGATTGGTGAGTCAAACTCAGGTGTTCTTTGTTTACATGGGAAAAATCTCGTTTTTAAATTTACAACTGCTCATCAAAGATTTTATTGATCCAATGCGTATGATATTGTTAAAAGTTCTATTGTTATGTCAACAATGTACATAAATATATGAAAGCCAACCTGTAATTGTAATGTTGTCGGTGAATTATCCAATAATATCCACTTATACTTCTTATAAAGGTCTTTCACTGTTGTTGTCGTATTTCACGTGTAACGAGGTTTCTTACTTGGATAACACTGCCACTGATAATGTTCCAAACGTGGAATACACTTATGTGTTTGAATTGAGCGTTGAGCAATTGAAACATTAATTATTGAGGCAATCATGTATCACAGACGGTGTTTTTTTTTTTTTTTTTTTTTTTTTTAGGTAAATTAAATGCTAAGGCATTCTCTAATTCCGGAGGTTTGGATTATTAGAAAGAGATACCTCAGCTCTAGACACGAAGGACTAAAGGATGGGTTTTAGCTAGTAGAATTTTGATACGTCATTCCGCTCCGCCTAGAGCGAGTAGACTAATTTTTTTGTGGGTTGGAATGATTTCCCATTCAAAAGGTATCTCAAGTTCTCTACCAGCTAAACTATGATCACAGTTAAAATGCATACGAATAAATTATTTAAATTAATAAATTAAATAAATATTTTGGGACAACATACACACGGCTATCTGGCCCCAAACTAAACAGAGCCTGTGTTATGGTGGCTTATGGGACATCCCGCCCACGAAAGATCTCGCCCACGGGCGAGATGTCCACTTTTTTAACCAGAAAACTGATATACATACTTATATAATTAATATAAACATACATAAATAGAGAATGCCTAAGGCATTAAGTCCGCCATTGTACATATGTGCATAAAGTTAAAATAAATAATTATACACCCAGACCCAGAACAAACCATCATGCCGCATCAATCAAAGTTTGTCATAGGTGGAAATCACATCAACCTCAGGCTTAGCAATCAGGATCTAACCATTAGACTAACAGGCCTGTTAAACAAAGATAATGATGACAGAGAGCTACCACGGCAATTGCAGTAAATATTTGTTTGCTCAAAACCACGAAAAAGTCAATGTACTCTTTTAAAAATACGGTATTAGAGGACAATATTTTAGAATTTCCAGGTAGGTACTTTCAAACTTGCATGACAGAACAATGCACAATGAAATTGGTGACAATTTTGGGAAAAAAAATACGTTTTGATTGACTTTACCTAACTGCTATAAGAGTGAGTCACTAGTTAACAGGCTTACTTTAATTTAATAAAAAATATGTATGTATAAATGTATGTTTGTTACTCTTTTGAATGAATTTTGATAAAACTTTATAGTCATCTATACTAATATTATAAAGAGGTAAAAGGGAAATGCCCGTTCATGGCCACATTCGTTCCAGCAATTTAATAATTACAAACGAAAACGTAAACTAATAACAAAAATTTTAGTGTAACCTATTTCTTCGTATCACTCGGGAATTAAGTTTCTAGAAAAAAAAAACATTCAAACAATGCACCGATATCACATCCGGCTTGATCCGACATTGCTGAAGTAGGGATGGACCCTTATTAAATTAACCTATTTACAGAAAAATCGTAACCGAAACTAAATACCTAAAAAAATTTTGTTGTGTTATATTTGTAGTTTTTTTTATAAGGATACTATTTTGGGAAAAGTAACAGAAAATAACGAATTATCATATAATAAAATCTGTCAAGAAATTGATTCAGCGTTAAAAGTTTTTCATTAAATATCGATTTTACGATGAATCGATTTTTTGGTTCTCATCCCTACGTCAAATATTGACATTTCCCATTGACGTTTTGTTTGTAATTGTGCGCGGGCGCTCGTCTATCGTGATTATTTCTGTTGTTTTTTCTGTTTGTTTATTTTATTCGACGACATGTAAGCAGAAAAATGTATTTTGTATATATATTATCAATAATAATAAGATTGGTATAGAAGCAATACGACAATAGGCGAGACGACAAAAAAAAAGTAATTAGTCCGTCAGATAGATTATCAAAAAAATTTAGACACGTATTTTTTCTTTTTTCTCGTAAACGAAGAATGACGACGATACAGTGCGTTAAAGTTGCGCATGACGTCACGATCTGATACAATTTTTGCAGGACGGTGACGTCAAAAGCCCCCACTCCGGAACTTTGTTGCTCTTTATCTTTGTATTTTTTTATTAATTTGATTAAGCAAAAAATACGTGTCCCGTATTTTCGGCCGATCTATCAGACGGACTAAACAGAATGCCATTTTTTTAATGCTGTCGTCATCCCTATACTGCTGTAATTGTTTATCTGATCGGAGGACAGTAGTAGGCTGTTGTTTCCATGTTATGACAATTGTGTGGTTCTTGGGCTGGGCGAGGTATCAGTCAAATATTAACCCCCAAGCCTAGTTTCTAGATGATGTTCTTGTCATTTATTTTTTTTATCTAGCCTACGCTGTCCCACTGCTGGGCAAAGGCCTCCCCTAGCTCCTTCCAGACTCCCTTTTCCTTCGCTTCGTCGAACCAGCTCTCGTGGTGTGCGTCAAGCTCATCACGCCACCTTTTCCTGGGCCGGCCTCGGTGACGACGTCCATCCTCCGGCACCCACTGTGTGGCGACTTTAGCCCAGCGGTCACAACTCATGCGGCTAACGTGACCCGCCCAATCCCATTTGAGCCTGGCAGCTTTTTTGCCCACATCCGTTATGCCTGTTTTGGAGCGCAGCGTGGTGTTCCGGATTCGGTCCTGTCGTTTTACACCAAAAATGCTGCGCTCCATCGCTCTTTGACAAACCCCAAGGCGAGACTTTTGCGACTCGGTAAGTGACCAGGTTTGAGCACCATAGGTTAGGATGGGCAAGATACACATGTCGAAGAGCTTGCGCTTCAGGGAGATTGGTAGATCACCCTTCATTAGCGCCTTTATGGACCAGTAGTTTGTCATTTATTTAAATGAAAAAAACCAAGAATTCTCATGATTGTTTTATTTGAACATTGAGCATTTTCATACATCCGTACTAATATTATAAATGTGAAAGTAGCTCTGTCTGTCTGTCTGTCTATCTGTCTTTCTGTCTGTCTGTCTGTCTGTCTGTCTCTTCTTCACGCCTAAACCACTGAACCGATTTGAATGAAATTTGGTACAGATATAGTCTGGGACCTGAGAAAGGACATAGGATAGTTTTCATCCCGGAAATCCCCCGGGAACGGGAACTGTTATTCCACGCGGACGAAGCCGCGGGCAAAAGCTAGTGTTTTTATAAATCCCACCGAGTACTATGACAAAAATATTAATAGTTTTTTATTCTATGGTGTCATACCTAATGCCTATGATGAGTTTTATTCGTGGAAGCTATGTGGCCAAAATCCCTTAGTCAAATGGGCATTTCCCTTTGAAAGTTTGTAAGTTTGTATGTAGGGGGTAATCTCTAGAACTACTGGTCCGATTTAAAAAAATCTTTCAGTGTTAGATAGCCCATTTATCAAGGAATGCTATAGGCTATATACCATCACGCTACGACCCACGGGAGCGGAGCAGTAACGAACAATGCGGGTGAAACCGCAGGGGACAGCTAGTAGCTTATACATTTGAATAACGCATAGGCTTTGACCCACAAAAGCGGAGGAGTAATCAAAGACCTAACATAACTCGGGTGAAGCCGTGGGGAGCAGCTAGTAAAGAATAAAAGACAACGTTCTGTCCAAAGTTTAAAATTGTCTGTTCAAAGTTTAAAGCTTCACAAAAAAATCTTTACAAGGGATTAGGCGAGATTCAATATTTTTATTATATTTGTTAAGGCAAACCAACATTTAGTCACTATAATGGGTATATAATTAAACTGTTTATCAAACTTACTAGATAACTTACCTTTAGGTATGAAAACGTCAAACTAAATCTAAATGACGAATATACACTTTGGTGTTCTTGAACAAGAAGTCGGTTTAAAAAATAAGTAAACTCGTTGGTGTAGTACTGTTTAATTGCGGTTGTAATTACTTACTTAAACCAAATAAACTTCACAAGAAATCAAAATGGGTCAGAAATAAAACATAATAATAATAAGTTTGTTCATGATAAACTGTAGGCGTTTTTAGGAATACAATTATAAACTGCTGCACTATTTTAGGAAAATTTCTTATAGTGAATTAAAATGAAGGGAAATTTAGATGAATGAAGGGAAAGTGAGACGTTAAGCTACTATACAGGATGTCCCATGGGCTATGCCACATGAAGGGAAAGTACCTTAAATATTTAAGGTACTTTCCCTCCATCTTTTTCGAGTAACAGGTTCGATTCCCGGTTCAACAATGTATTTATTTAAATATCTATGAATGCAGTTTAAATTGTTTTTAAAATTGCAATAATGTCTTCTTTCAGTAAAATGTTCTATCTACAATATTTGAGGTACTTTCCCTCCATGTGGCATAGCCGTGGGACACCCTGTATTTTGGCGAATCACATCACCTAAAATTACAGAGAAAGGTCTTTACTAGACTAGACCGGCAGTATGTTTACCTCACCGTACGTAACAAAAATACCTACCTAAATTGCTAAGACAAAACAATTCTAAGGCTAGCCGCACACACACAATAATATTGACAATAAAGTACGTATTGTCAATAATATTGTGTGTGTGCGGCCTGTATTGCGGTATTGGATAGATAGAATCTAGATTATTGACAATCTTGTATTGACAATATTATTGTGTGTGTGCGGCTAGCCTAACGTAAAAAATATAGTATTTTACACATTATGTATGTATGCCAAACCACCGTTACAGTAATAAAGGCGTTTAAAAATTTCTTACCGAGTATGTAGGGTTCATATTAGCGTCAATATGATAAATGGTTAAGACATTACCCTATTGTATAAAAACTTAGTTTAACGGGTTATTGAACTTTACTTTACCGACCCTGATGTCATAATATCAGACATTTTTTCAGGTATTGAGGATTCATACAAAATCATTTTTCACTTGTTTTCATACCAGTGTTTGCTTGTCATCTTGGAAATAATTAAAATATATTGTAAAAAAAAATGTATGCCTTTTTTACATAAATAAAAAATCTAGTTCCGATATCTTCCGCCACAATGCTTATAGAGATTTTTTCCTGTAAGTCAAGATAGAAGCTGAACAAAATCAACTTAATTTAGACAAGCGTAGTGTTCATAATAGAGATGGTAGAAGTCATCAAGTCTGCCTTTGTACCTTAACCTTTCATCGACCACGCGACAGCCGGCTGACGCGCTGTTGTGTCTTTCTATTTTGACTCGAATCACGTGTGTTCGAAGGTATAATACTAAAAGCGTAAATAAATAAAAAAAATACTTGCTAAGTACTTAACCTTTATATATCTCGATGTTAGTATTGAACAAAGAACTACACAGATTTGAGCATAAGTCAAATCTTTCCCCTTGACATTGTAGATTCAAATGAAAGTTATTTTTTGCCCCTTAAGGATTTGTCACACTGGATGCGTTCTGCGGCCGACGGTCAGGTCAAAGTGAACGCAGCCCGCATCATGTATGAACAACATTGTCGGTATCAATATATTTTGGATAGAATGCGATCTGACCGTGCGAGCACAATCAAATAACGCATGTTTGGCCGACGGGGCGGTGGGGACTAGTGGGGAGGGAAGGACGAGTACTAAGCGGCGGCGTTGTTCATACATGATGCGGGCTGCGTTCACTTTGACCTGACCGTCGGCCGCAGAACGCATCCAGTGTGACAAATTCTTTAATAATAAATACTGTGCAAATTAAGATGTGTGCCGGTGGATGCTATTCGATATAATAAGATAGGTCTATGCTTCCATTTTTTGCTTTAATTTTTTTTAATAGTTTTATAAATCAATAAAAATAAAATAATCTTTATTTCGGACTACTACTACATCCATAGGGGTTAGTAAGAAGATATCTTAAAACTATGTTAGTACTTATTATTATATAACTTCAAATCTTTAGAACTGACATGGCGAAAAAATGTTACCTATTTTGAGCTGTGGCGATGCGGCAGTATTCCATATACTGATAAATAAAATTAAGTTATGTAAACAAAAAAATTATATTTTTAAATATAAAAAAAACCATTTAATAATAAATATTTTTCTTTTAAATTCTTTTCGCCTAAAACTAGTAAAATAGTGATATTAATTCAATTATTTCTTGTCGGGACTGTCATTGTAAATTTCTGAAGTCCTACATCATATTTTATCTTAATATATAAGGGTGATAATATGTATGATGTCATATAAATCGTGATAGAACCCCTTATAAAAAGACATATTTATTTAAACATAAGAAAACATCGGATCATCTTCGTCTATCTGAAAACAGAAAAAGATTCGTGTTCAAAATTGCATGGCATGGTTTACTAGTTAAATATTAATTCAGTCATTAGTGATAATTCTGCATTCTGAATTTGAAGAATTTCATGTATGGCTCGGCAACTTAATTTAATGTTATTGATATTAAATGTTTTTAACACAGAAAAACGAAAAACATGACAAACAGATATTCCTAACGATATATGCATAACGAAAGGTCTACCGAAAAAATAAACTCACAGACTTAGATTTTAACTGAACAAAAAAATCTCTCGTAATGTCAATGTACTTTAGAATTTCGTTATTTATTATAATCATTTTTAAACCTTAAACATGTAGGTAACTCCGTAAGAAACTAGTTTGTCTACCGGTTAAGTATATATAGATATGTTTTAATTTCCTATATATACTTATGGATCTTTGGTGGTTGCTATATACCGTGAAGTAACTCAGACCTAAACAGTTGTGCCCAGTGAACAATTTTATTTACAAAAATGTATTCACAATATTCATTTTTGGTGCTTTTATTGTCTATTGTTTATTCAAATGCTGCGTATGGTAGGTATTTTTTTAATATTTTTTTTCCAAAATTAAATTGCTAACTTCAAATAGATTTTATTGTTTCATAGACTTACATAAAAATTTACTGAAGTGCCTGAAAATTACAACAATGTTTTTTTTTGTTTAAATTCATGCTAAATTGCTTTGATTGTGTAAAAAACTATTTGTTTATTTATTCAACAAATTTTTATACCATTTAACTTAAGTGTACTTAAATGTCAATTGTTTTGTAAACGACCATTTTTTTCCTGAAATTATTAATGTAGGTAGTAACAATTTTCATCTTGCATTTTTTTTGCAAACATAAAAATGTTAAAAGTTTTTTTATTTAAAATTTCAATGTAAAAAATTTATGTTTTTTCGTATTCGAAACTCGAAACGAAAAATTCAGCGATCAATATTTAAAACAAAACGCATTTTACAGCACCATTCATAAAGAGTTGCAAATGGGACGATCCAAAGTGTATGAAGGAGACCACACAGCTCTCGATCCCAATACTTGCCAATGGAATCCCAGAGCTTGGAGTACAGAAGCTAGACCCCTTCACCATGAAGAGTCTGGATGCCAGTTCCCCTGGACTTAAGCTTCTACTTTGGGACGTCAATGGTACAGGTCTGAAGAATTGCATCGCAAAGAAAGTGCAGTAAGTGTTCTTTAGTGTTATTTTGTTAATTTTAAACCGATTTAAAACAAAAGAAGGAGAGTTAGATTGAAGTGTAAGTTTTGTTATAATTGGTTTATTATTCTTATATTGCTCTTTCAATTGTGCGTTTATTTCAACAATGCTTTTTATTTGAAAGGAGAACTGTAAAAGTGGTCCTATATAAAGATTTTTAAGATCTGACATCTTTGGAAATTGACTATGCAAAACTTTAATAATGGTTTGGCTAGTAAGGCAATGTGTAAAAAGTGAACAAAACATTTTTTCGAAAAATGATAAGCACCTTCGAACACATACAAGTTAATATGATCTTTAAATTCGGAAGTTGGTGGCCATGCAAAACAAAAACATAACCAAAGAAACTGACTTCCGAAATTGACGTTATTTATTTAAGGCGGTAGTTCTTTGTATATAAATTATATTACGTACTTTAAAGATTTAAGCCTTGATCATATAAAACCCTTGGCAAAAAAACTTAGTCGTTTTTAATCCTTCTAGAATTCGTTTTTCTACCTGTAATATTTCAATACGGACCAGAAATTTATTTTTGAGTTGGTATTCTTTTTGTATAAAAAGACTATTATTTACCTAGAATATCATGCTCATCATTCATAAGACCCTGAGACATTATGTAGTGAATTTTAAGCCTTCAAAAATTTATTTTATTTTATTAGGAAAACTTACAGCTAATAACAGAAAAAAAAACAGATTACTAAAACTAAGGCCAATTAAAAGTTTTCACAGATAGTAAAAATTTTACACCTGTAACGTTCCAATACTGGCAAAACTGGTAGTAGTTTCCTATGAAACCTCCTACTCTATCTATGTTATGACCACGGAATAGTTAAATAAGGTTATGACTGTCTGTTTTTTGACCATAAAACCAATCTTTTTTAAAGAAAGAATGTTATATTTTAAGTTATGACGGGCTGACGGGCCTGTTGGTCTAGTGGTCAGTGACCCTGACTGCTAAGCCAGAGGTCGTGGGTTCGACCACCCACCCACCCAGGACAAACTTTGTGTGATGAGCATAATTGTTTGTTCTGTGTCTGGGTGTTATTTATCTATTATATGTATGTATTTAAAAATTATATAAGTATGTGTATCAGTTGTCTGATTACCATAACACAAGCTCTGCTTAGCTTGGGATCAGATGGCCGTGTGTAAGATGTACCAGGATATTTATATTTATGTATTTATGTTATAGTGGTAGTTTTTCAATTTCAAATATAAATCTGAACAATAATAAGTGTAATTACTTACTCTTACTTTTTCGTGTAAGATTTGGGATCTGAATGTGGAAAGCCTCTTGCTTTTATTACTTAAACCATTTTGAATAAAACACTGTTTTTATTTGTTTAATAGACGTGATATTGGAAAATCGAAGCTTACTGTCAAGATCCAGTGCAGCGTTGACTTTACCGGCAAATATGAGATGAAAGGACATTTGCTCATCCTGCCCATTGAGGGAAAGGGAGACGCACACGTTGTTTTAAGTAAGTAACTCTAGCTTTATTTAGAACTTTATCACTAAAGCTCTAAGTTCAAAGTTGATTGAGAAAAAATTACAAGTTTGGGTAGCGTGATGATCATAGCGTTTTTACACTTTTATTTGAGCCTTGCCCCACACTAAGGATTGCTCTTGTGTTATTGTGAAGTATCAATGATGATACTTCACAAATATATATAAACTTCACAAACACTTAAAAATAATAAGTAAACCTGCAAATACACGTATTTCGAGACACAATAGAAAGATAAGAGCAGCCCGACAGCCGGCTGTCGGTTGGTCGGTGAAAGGTTGAATAACATTACTTGGGAGAAATACCTATAGAGCCATACAATTTATTGTCTCGTGCAGTAATTAAACCTATGACAAGCCGGACAGCAGCAAATCGCTTACCCTCGGTACTGTTCCTGCCGTCACTTTGAAAACTTCTGCAATACGTTTAGTCTACGTTAACTTACAAACATCTTTAGAAACTTATAGAGGGATTATAGACAACAAATTGTTACCAAGAGAAAAACAGATATCAACTTCAAAGAAAACAAAGCTTTGTAAAGCACATCATAACAGTTATAATAATATGACACTTTTTTCCTTAACACGTTATTTTAGAGTGACGTTAATTGACGTTTTTATGACGATCGAAAGTTAAATAGTCAAATATTCATAAAAAAATATTATTGACAACTAACAAGACAAAAGGACAAATCGTTAGACAAAGACAATCGTGGAAAATTTTCCTTCAAAATTATTCCAATAATAAATGACGGACAGGTGTAATGACCTATTGGCCTCTCAGCACGAGGTTTTTTTTTTGGTGAGTTGGAAATCATCCAATGACTGCTCCCGTCCTGGGTGCGGCGGGAGGGCGTGTCAGACTCTTACTGACTAAAACCCACTCATGTTCCTTCGATTGCCCTTTATGTTCCAGGGTCACGGTAACTATTATAAACATTCCGCAACCAAGCACGAGGCTTCCTTTTCAAAACCGGAAAGTGTCTATGTTTAATAGACATGTGCCTATTTTCTGAGTTTAACAAAGGCATCACTGACATCCCGTCCTCGGAAAGCCTCGGTTGTCATTCTTAAATCTTTAACATTCTCCTTGATTTGAGACATATTAGGAAGACAATAGCAGGTCGACAGACGTCAGTCGTCAAGAGGTTATGGGTAGTCAGAAACCATAGAGTTTGACAATCAGTTTAACCAAGGGGGTTAGGTTACGAGGTTGAGGAATGTTTATAATAGTTACCGTGACCCCGGAACATAAAGGGCAACCGGAGGAACATGAGTGGGTTTTAGTCAGTAAAAGTCTGATCCGCCCCGCCCAGGACAGAAGAAGTCATTTGATGATCCCCCCCCCCTCCCCCAAAAGGTGTTGGGTTAGACTGATTTTTAGACTTTATAGCGTTACCCATTACCCAGCCATGGCATGTAAAATTGGGATTCTGCTGGATTCGGTTGGACTAGAAGTCGACTCTATAATCTCCTCCTCAACAGAAAGGCTAGAGGTTAAATATGTGATCCCGTTAATAAATACTGTAAATATGTATAATAATATATTTAAACTTTGAACTGCATTCTGATTGCAAGCTCAAGTTTATCGCAAATCTTAATTACACTAAGGCCCGTATCAATAGACGTCACTCAACTCCGAGACGCTCTCAAGTCTCTTGCTGTCCTTGTCTTTCTAAAGGGATAAAAAGGGACAGCAATAAACTTGAGAGCGTCTCAGAATTGAGTGACGTCTATTAAGATTTTTGAAAAATTGAAAGCTCTTAAGAGCTATAACTAAATAATAAAAAAAAACCGGCCAGGAGCATGTCCGGCCACGCTCAATGTAGGGTTCCGTAGTTTCCCATCCGTCACAATAAGTGTTCCCACTTATAAGTTTAAAAAAAGGCTATTTGTTACGTTGACATACTAAGTACGCAGAAATTATTTTGTACAATCTTTTTGTCTTTTTTATTACAAAATCTGTTCTTTCTATCAAGTTCAAAGTAATTTTCCTAGAAAGTCCTTATAAGGTTCTACTTTCCAGATTTTTTCCATATTTTTTAAACCCACGGGTCAAAAGTTAGAGGGGGGGGACGCTTTGATTTTTCCTTTTGGAGCGATTATTTCCGAAATTATTGACATTATCAAAAAATGATTTGAGTAAACCCCTATTCATTTTTAAATACCTATCCAACAATATATCACACGTCAGGGATGAAATTAAAAAAAAAAACACTTTCCTCTTTACATATAGGGGGGCTACCCTAATAAAACATTTTTTTTCGATTTTTTATTTTACTATTGGTACCAAATTTCAGCTTTCTAGTACTAACGGTCACAGAGATTAAGCGAGGACGGACGGACAGACAGACAGACATGGCGAAACTATAAGGGTTCCTAGTTGACTACGGAACCCTAAAAAAGGACCGTTTTGAAGGCAATATGAGAATCACTTAATATCAAAATGACACAGTGATATTTTAGATGTTCCAAGGTCTAAGAATTATGAATCTATAGCATTAGAATTACTCGTAAGGTTTTCCTTCTTAATCTTTCCTTAAGCTAAAAGCTATCTATAAAAATACAGATAAATCTATCTAATTGTAGGTAACATTCAACAATAATTAATTTAGAGACCGGTTTGGTGTTATTAATGGTGAATCTTAATCCAAGATCGTAATTATTTTATAAAAACATCATACGTTATTCTACTGCGTTAATAGGCATGTGTGAATTAATTTGTATTTTTCTATATAGATTATATTTAGTAACTAACGTCTATTATTAGATTTTAATCTAGACTGTGCGCTGTCCATAGCAAACACCTTGTAAAAGTCTAGATTTTCGTCGCAAAGTTAGCCGTATCTATACATACCACAAGCCAGAAAAAAATACAGTGTATAGTCTAATATATAAAGAAAAGACTTTCACAAAAACAATTTACAAATGTGGTCTAGTACTACGAAAAAAAAATGTTCAAGTAACCTCAAAAAAAAGTTATCGTCTCGAAATTCTCAATTTTTTCAGCGACAACCATTATATTTTTTAACAAAGAAAATTATATAAACTAAATAATAATACTAGCCTATAACTGTCCCACTGCTGGGCAAAGGCCTCTTCTCATACAGAGAAGGCACGAGCATTGATCACCACGCTTGCTCAAGACGGGTTGGCGATTTCGGACTTATATTAACTACAAGTCCAGGTTTCCTCACGATGTTTTCCTTCACCGATGTCTGTGATGTCTAAGATAAACTTTAGAAAGTACATATGAATTGAAAAAGTCACATTGGTACTTGCCCGGATTCGAACCCGCAACCTCTTGCATGAGAGGCGGGCGCCTTAACCACTAGGCCATCGCTAGGGCATTTATAAACTAAAGACATACCTAAAAATTTTAAAACACAGAACTGTATTTATTTAAATATTCAAATAAAACTGCAAAATTGCTTACATTTTTGCGGATTTGCTAAAATATTTTAGACCTTATTTCTATTAATTCGATGCACCACCGCGAACAGCTACTTACCGCGCCTTAACTGACCTCTAAAAACAGCAAATTAAGAGCGAAGCGGAAATATTTGAAATGTATAGAAGCTTATAGAACAATGTTTATTGAAATTCGATGAATAAATTAATAACGTCATATGTATCCGGATTGATTCGGATGCCAATAAACAGACTTTACTAAAAAAAAAACTCAATCTAAACAAAACAAGATGTAAAAGATAACCTCAGCCGTTGGCTATTGTTGCCAATTGAATTGTATCTTCTCTTTATTTTTTCATAGTAAGCAAAATGGACGATACTGGTTAGCTAGAAACTCTGACCAGTCTAACCAAGAGGTATCGTGTCGCCCAGTTACTGGGTTGTGGAGGTCAGATAGGCAGTCGCTCCACGTAAAACACCGGTATCCAGCTGAATCCAGTTAGGCTGGCAGCCGATCCCAACACAGTTGGGAAAAGGCTAGGGAGATGATGAGTAAGCATAAGGGACTGACACCGTACCAATGTCAATTATAGGTTTAAAACCTATAATTATACTTGCAACTACTGTGATAAGTTTAGTCTTAATCCAAACAACAAAAAATTATTTATTCTACATCGTTCCAGAGCTTCCAACATTTTCATTTGTGATAACACCATATTTCATGAATACAAGTTTCTTTACATTCCCCATAGTTTTTGTAACTACGGGAGAAGAATTTTTGTTTAAAAACGACTAGCAAAAACTAAAAAAGTTAAAAAATAAATTTATATTTTTTCTAGGAAAAGTCCTCATTACTGTTGATGTAGACATGGGAGACAATGTCGGAAGGGACGGAAACAAGCACTGGACTGTTAAGAGCTGGAAGCACACCTACGATCTAAAGGAAAAATCTACCATAGAACTTGAAAACCTCTTCAATGGAAATGAAGTACTTGGTAAGAAATTATTTTATTAGTCCCTCCTGGTGAGTGTGACCTTCGTCTCCGTGAATATACGGATTTGAAAATCATCCGATAGATTATCTCATTGTTTTCTTCATTAAAACTTGCTGAAACTTCAACAAAAGAAAAAAATAGGCAAAGAGTATAAGGATCACTAAATTTTACAAAATATCTTAATATTGTAATTGCCCGGGGCTAAAGCGACTACGGGGCTGTTGTAACTAAATTAAAGATTATTATATTAAAAACCCTTTAATAACGAAGTTGTTAAAAACCTTCGAACACACGGGATTCGAGACACAATAGAAAGACAATAGCAGTGCGACATTGGTCGTCGAAGTACGTCGAATGGTTAATTAGTTACCATAGCCCCGTAGTCGCTTTAGCCCCGGGGCACTTATCTACTTTCTTGGCAAATAAACAATTCTATTCTATTCTTAAAAAATAGTTTAATCGTTCTCGAGATTTGGGCTAAGCCAGACTTGGCGTTTCATATTTTTATTTACATTGATATAAGATAAGTAAGAGCAGCCTATGTTATGCTTAAGATTTATTTCCAGCACAATTCTAAAAAAAAAATACTTCGATATTAGATGCAAACTTTAATACGGTTATGTTTGTACGCCTTCGACGGCAAGACATAGTGTTCATTTTATATTGACATCACATCTGTATTTTTTACCTACCTATGTTCTACAAATATAATGTCTGATTCTGATTCTGATTCTATGAATACTCAATCAGTTGACGCAAATAAAATCCTTGAAATCCTTTCCGGTTACATAACAACAATTATTTCACTTTTGGCTATATGTGCTTGGTTTGTTCTAAGACCGAAATAAATTAACTTATTTAAGAGACGGGCCTGACTGCTAAGCCGGAGTTGAGGATTTGATTCCCACCCAGAATAAACTTTGTGTGCTGAGCGTGAATTTTGTTCTGTGTCTGGGTGTAACTATCTGTAATATGTATGTATTTAAAAATAATATGAGTATTCATATTATATTCTTTATTGCACATAAAAAGATATCACATACAACCATAAAGCAAAACTTGAGTTTTTTACCAGCAAACCAAAAAGCTATAGACAGATTTGATTTGAGTATGTTTATCAGTTATCTGGTTACCGTAATACAAGCTCTGCTTAGCTTGAAATCAGATGGCCGTGTGTGTCTCAAGATATTTTTTTTTCTTTTCTTTATTTTAAATAGACTTATAATTATGCATCATATTTCTTTCTTTTTTGCCAGGACGTGCTGCCCGCGAGCTGATTGCTTCAAGCAGTAACGAGATCGTCAAAGAAGTAGGACCTCCAATTATCAAAGCCATTGTCGCCAAGATTGTTGAAAACGTTGAAAACTTCTTCCAACACGTACCTGCCAGCGAATTGGCCTTAGAATAATGTTCCTGTAACTAGAATACGATAAGGAGATCTATGACAAAGGTATTAAGAAAGAAGTTCCTTTGATGGACGTTAACTTATTGATAGGTTTCGCTAAGTCTGATTTAAAAAGATAAATATTGTGATTAGTGGTACCGATAATATAATTAGGAACTAAAACATAATGATAATAAAGAGGTGATTTTAAAATAATTTGTTTTTTTTTTATTATAGAACCCGTAAATTGTTTAAAACTATGTTATTCTGTGACGTGATTAAAGCTATTTTACACCAAGTTGACTTGAATCAAGACAATGACGGGAATAAAACGTTTTGTAAATGTTCTAATTGAATTTAAAAAAAATCCGATGTCTATTTGTAATATATTCCCAATTTGTCTATCCTTTTAAATTACATACGACTTCTATGACTAACTAATAACTGTGAATATTCTTGACTCGGATTCATACTATTGAAGAGCCAATTCAATCTCAAACTCTCCAGTACATCCAATATGAAACACAACATTTTAACTGCTCCAAATAATATTATCATGTCATCAAGCTGTCAACAGTCCTAAACACTGCGTTGGTATCATAATAAACCATAAAAGTACAATTATTTTGGATCTTCACACGCAGCTAAGGAATATAAAAACGTCAACGAAGCCGTGAATGTATGGAACACATGGTGGCTATGAATGTCATCAGGTTATTTACAGACAAAAGCAAATGCCACTGTTAAATCTGTTTTCGTTCAAAACAATAAAAGGATAGAACTTTGACACGGTACTATATCTTTCGTAATGGGAAAATTCTATCTGGTGTAGTCAAGTACTTTCCAACTCTATCTAATAGGGGTAATATACGTACAAAATTTAAGTACGTGGTTTTTAAGACCGCGTATCTTCCGGGGTTGTGGAATAGTTATAATAGTACCGCGGCCTCGGAACATAAAGGGTAACCGAAGGAACATGGATAGGTTTAGTCAGTAAAAGTCTGACACTGAGGCTGGAAGAAATCGTTTGATGATTTCCAATCCACAAAAAAAACCGCGTATCTTGAAAACCACATACTTAAAGTTTGTTGTCTGGCAAAACGTTAGTGAAGCTGGCTTACGATGTATTGTGATATCCACGTGATATCGTCCACAGAAGGAACTTTAAATAATATGGTGGCATGCGGCTAGCATACAAGATTTCAAACTGTTTGGATTGGCGACGAACTTACGCGGCGGATTTAAAGTACGCGTACTTACGGTGACACCTAGCGAAACAGTTCGTCATGCCACAAGTACGCGTATTTGCACGCCCATTTATCACCCTATAAAACGAACAATAATGGTTGGTATACTGGTATATTGAGCGTGATTGTGGAGTAAGTGTGTCATTTTGAAAAATACATGAGTACTCAATGCAACCTTCTTCTACTTTTATATTGCTACTTGTTGTTGACCGTGAACTCGTCCTAGGGATTTGTTAGTGAATACGAAGTTGCAGACTAAAAACAACCCTACATGCTTCGTTTAAGGTGATAAAGTTACAGACACACAGACAGAGTTACTTTCAGAATTACAGTTTTAGTCAATATATCAGAGAATTGTCGTCTACTGCTCAACGTAAGCCTCCCCCAAAAAGCGCTAACCTAGCCATTCCAGCACCTCTAAACATGTACGATTATGGAATAGATGGTAGGATAGAATAGATTGTTAAATGTATTCAATTGTCGTATTTTCGACTGTTTTAAGCGTAAACGTTGTTCAAAGGCCTCACACTTTTTTACTTTATCTAGGGGTGTAGAACAGGTGGGTTACCATGACGTTTAAAGAAAGATTGTTTTATTCCTTGACGGGCCTGTTGGTCTAGTGGTCTGTGACCCTGACTGCTAAGCCAGAGATCGTGGGTTCGATTCCCACCCAGGACAAACTTTGTGTGATGAGCATAATTGTTTGTTCTGTGTCTGGGTGTTATTTATCTATAATATGTATGTATTTACACGTACGAGTGGCGCGTGGAAAAGCAACGCCGGGGTGAAGTCCCGATGCCGCGGGTTATCGCGGCACGGCTCACGGAGCTCCGGCGAGATCTCATGGCGGAATGGAGACAACGACTGTCGCAACCTAGTGCTGGGCACGCCGTTATAGCGGCGGTAAGACCCCTCTTTGAGGAGTGGCTGGAGAGGCGTCATGGCACTCTCACGTTTCGCTTGACACTAGTGTTGCCCAAATTCAGTCTTGGTCTTGCAGTCTTGGTCTTGTTCTTGCGTTTTTGCAAGACCAAGACCAAGAACAAGACCGCGTATTTTTAGCAAGACCAAGACCAAGACTGACCGTGCAAGACTTGAGCAAGAACAAGACATAGCCTGCAAGACTCTTGCGTCTTGCAGCTAGGACTTAGCGCTATTTCACTGAGTAGTTAGGTGTAACATTTCGGTGTATAGGTAAGTACGCTTAGGAATTCTATGAGACGCAAAAAACTCGGAAGACATTTTAGATTGGTGGAGGACGCATGAGACAGGGTATCCGATTTTATTTTCTCTCAATACCTGCAACTTCAGTACCTGCTGAGAGGTTATTTTCTAAAGCATCATTAGTAATTAGAAAACATAGAAATAGGTTAAGTGATGAGTCAGCCAGATGGTTACTTTGCATTAATTCTTGGTCAAAAATTGATATAAAGTATCATAACCTAATGATAAAGCTGTTGATTTGTGTTGTATTTTATTTTTTATTCAAATAAATGATATATCGTAAAACTCTTTTATTAAATTTCTTATAAGTTGAGGGTTCAATCTCTTTCTAGACAGATAAGTATTGTTCTTTAAAATACAGTCAAGTTATTGTAATTAATTTGATTTTTTACATGTTTTAGCAAATGTAAGCTTATAAATCATAAATGTTTATTAAGAAACAGTTACTTCCATGGAAAACGACATATAGGTCAGTTGATTTTTCGAATTTCTTATCAAATCTTCAGTTATTTATTAATCTGCTTGATCTTTACTATGGCTATGTTAATTCAAGCTCACAATGTTCCAATTCTAATACGTTTTTCTAAGATTTAAAGTAAACTTTAATAAATAGTAATAGACTAATAGGTAATTGCAAGACTTGCAAGACTCTTGCTGCAAGACCAAGACCAAGACCAAGACTGGGAGCGCAAGACCAAGACCAAGACCAAGACCAGGTGTATTGGCGCAAGACCAAGACCAAGACTGGCTAAGTCTCGTCTTGTTCTTGCATTTGGGCAACACTACTTGACACAGGTCCTCACCGGACATGGTCAGTTCGGGAGGTTCCTGTGTCGGATTCGGGCGGAAGCGACGCCTGGGTGTCACCACTGCAGTAACGGTCGCCTGGAGGACACGGTCGAGCACACAGTTGAGGTGTGCCGCGCATGGGCGGAGCATCGACGTGTCCTCGTAGAGGCGATCGGCGGTGGTGACCTCTCGCGCCCGGCGCTGGTTCAGGCCATGCTTCGGGGCGAGACGGAATGGGATGCCGTCGCCTCCTTCTACGAAGCAGTTATGCTAGTGAAGGAAGCGGCGGCGCGCGAGAGGCAACGACGAGCCTCTCGCCCCGGACTAAGACCCAGGCGAAGACGTCGAGAGTCGCAAGACGACTACCGGCCGCCGTAGGCGCGGTTCTGCGGATGGCGAGCGATGGGTAGCTCGCCGCCCGGCTAGGACCAGGACCGCGTAGACGGCGCGTTTTGTTCCACGCGCGCCTCAAAGAGAAGGAGTCAGCACAGGAAGGGGCCCAACAGGGCCAACGCCTGCCAGGGTTGCGGAATGTTTATAATAGTTACCGTGACCCTGGAACATAAAGGGCAATCGAAGGAACATGAGTAGGTTTTAGTCAGTAAGAGTCTGACACGCCCTCCCGCCGCACCCAGGACGGGAGCAGTCATTGGATGATTTCCCACTCACCAAAAAAAAAAAAAAATATGTATGTATTTAAAAATTATATAAGTATGTATATCAGTTCTCTGATTACCATAACACAAGCTCTGCTTAGCTTGGGATTAGATAGCCGTGTGTAAGATGTCCCAGGATATTTATTTATTTATTCCTGTTCCATAGTGTGCAAGTGACAGCGTTAGACGCGTTGTCTAGCGCCGTCTCTTTCCCACTGAAGGTAATAACGAAGTAATACTGCTGTAAGAGCTTGTGGTAGGCCCCCAGCTCGCCTCCAAACATCATCCATCCGACCGACAGTCCACCGGGCAGCAGGCAAGCCAGTTGGCTTGCCTGCTGCTCGATAATACAGTTGTATTATCTCATTTAAAAAATCCTACGTCATTGTCTTCTCTTGTTGCTATGGTAGAAGAACCTGAACCTGATCTATAGTTGTGTTGTTCGAAAACCTTTTTGTTAAGTAGATTCTTCATTTATCAAGTCAATTTTGCTATATATTAGATACAAGTTATTAAGTTAATTAATTATAGTAACATAAACTGATAATCTAAGAAGCGATTAGATCTTTATTATAGGTAGTAACATCATCTAGATAATTATCATGTAGGTATAACACATCCATTATAATATCGTAATTGTATGTAATGGAATCTCCTAATAATTGATAGTGTTAGGTGTACATAAATCATTAGTAAATGCTTAGTTTGTATTCAGACTAAGGACAAGATTTATAATACAACATCTATACTAATATTATAAAGAGGTAACATTTGTAAGTTTGTAGGTTTGTAAGTTTGTAAGTTTGTATGTAGGGGGTAATCTCTGAAACTACTGGTCCGATTTGAAAAATTCTTTCAGTGTTAGATAGCCCATTTATCGAGAAATGCTATAGGCTATATACCATCACGCTACGACCCACAGGAGCGGAGCAGTAACGATAAATGCGGGTGAAACCGCAGGGGACAGCTAGTATTACATATCTAATTATGTTACTTAACACGTTGTGTTTTTGCTATTTTAACCCTCAACGCAAAAAGATTGTTTAAAAATGTATTTTTTTTTTCCAAAAAAAAAGCCGCCGTCTAATTAATAAAAGACAAAAAAAAACCTATAATTTCGATAATCCGTGTTTTTGGTTACATTTGTTGCCCTGCATTTTTACATGATTTTTATTGACTTGATTCATTCAAATCGATTTATCATTTTTAATTTGCAAAATATTAAAGTGTGCAGTTTACATTGACGATTTTTCTGCTAAATTCGATATTATTGAATTTAAGTTATTGAATATATCTTTTTAAGTTATTATCATCGCAACAACAACTAAACCAGTAGTTGATAACTTCCAAACGGCCAACCCGATTTTGATGAAACTTACCTAAAAAGCATCGCTAGATAATCTTCTCCCGAATGAATAAAAACCGCATCCAAATCGGTCTATCCATTTATAAAATACGGCGCCACAGATAGACAGACACACAGACCCTCTTTTTGCGTAGGAGGTTGAACAGCTTGATATTGAACTTGCATTGACACAAATAGTGCTAAAATATGTGTAGTTTTTCTATAGTTAAGGTGCATCGTAAAAGTATTATCTTGTTGTCCATAATATTATTTGCACTATTATTGTTTTCCATAATCATTCCCCCACATAATAGATTTACTTGCACTATCATCGTTACGTTTGTCATAACAACTTATTAGTCATAACTTTTATTTGTCATAAATTATGTTCCCATGATAACAAGTGCTATAATCATTAGTGTCTTGTGTGGGATAAAGAAAAACCACACATTACAATAATCAATACTTATATTATTCATAAGGACAACACCGTATCTTAAACGGGTATACCGATTTGGATGCATCTTATTTGTTTGAAAGTAGGTTATCTAATGATTCAATAAAATCGGTTTAGCCATTACGAAGATAATGGTGCTGATTCTTGTTCAGAAACTAGACTAAATTTAAGTTCAATGCATCTTTGTCTTTCCATTTCATTAAAAAACCGGCCAAGAGCGTGTCGGGCCACGCAAAATGTAGGGTTCCGTAGTTTCCCGTCCGTCACAAAAAGTGTACCTACTTATAACTTAAAAAAAAAGGCTATTTGTTGCGTTGACATACTAAGCACGCAGAAATTATTTTATACAACCTTTTTGTCCTTTTTGTACAAAAACTGTTCTTTCTATCAAGTTCAAAATAATTTTCCTAGAAAGTCCTTATAAAGTTCTACTTTCTTTGAAACTAAAAAAAAAACCACTTCCCTATTTACATATAGGGGGGCTACCCTAATAAAACGTTTTTTTCCAATTTTTATTTTACCACTTTGTCGGCGTGATTGATATACATATTGGTACCAAATTTCAGCTTTCTAGTGCTAACGGTCACAGAGATTAAGCGAGGACGGACAGACAGACAGACAGACATGGCGAAACTATAAGGGTTCCTAGTTGACTACGGAACCCTAAAAAGGACAGAAGATGAAATATTAGTTAAGTCCTGTTGAATTAAGACACTTCATAGATAATTTAGAAGCGATTAAAAATATGGCTACTAAAAATACGTCGAGATACATTAGACGCTGGTTATATGATATTATGTATCTTCTGTTCATTTCTTAAGGAAATGGAAAAAGACTGATGCACTTAACCTAAATTTATTTTAGTTTGTGTACAAGAAATTAGTACCATCAACTGTTTTGTTAGCTACTCTATTATTATTTAGAATGCGCGGTTCTGCGGATGGCGAGCGATGGGTAGCTCGCCGCCCGGCTAGGACCAGGACCGCGTCGACGGCGCGTTAGTGTTCCACGCGCGCCTCAAAGAGAAGAAGTCAGCACTGGAAGGGGCCAACAAGGCCAAGCCTGCCGGGGTTGCGGAATGTTTATAATAGTTACCGTGACCCTGGAACATAAAGGGCAACCGAAGGAACATGAGTGGGTTTTAGTCAGTAAAAGTCTGACACGCCCTCCCGCCGCACCCAGGACGGGAGCAGTCATTCGATGATTTCCTATTCACCAAAAAAAAAATTATTTAGTATACTAGTATTATTTAAAATGTACTCTAGCAATTATAGATAGAAGAATAACTTCATCAACGTTTTTCTCAAGTTCCAAATACCACAAAGTTGCAAGCATTCCTACCACTGTATTTTTTTCTACAATGAATCTTTCTTCGCTGCGAGATTTAACTTAGGGAAGGGTACAAGTTATGAGGGTCAAGTAAGGAAAATTCTTTGGTGTTTGCAAAAGATTTGTGTTCGGCGGCCGAGACTCAGTAACTATATAATCCTTGCTGAGTAGGGGAAAGCTTGTAAACGTACCTTTTGTGAAGGTGCTGTAGTATCTTAAGATATCTATCCTTATTTTATCTATATAATATTATGGGTTTGTAGAGATAAATACTCCCAATCGTATGGGGATAGCATTATGATCACAACACTATTCCTGATTGCAGTTGACCAGAAAAAAAAAACACTTCTAAACAAAAAGAAAAACTGTCTTCGAAAACTTAAAAGGGAAAAATTACTTTAACCTTTTGACGACCAAGCGACAGCCGGCTGACGGGCTGCTATTGACTTTCTATTATGTCTCAAATCACGTGTGTTTAAAGAATTAATTTAGGAAGTCATCATGTAAAAAAAAAAATTTTACTGGATTTACATTTACTTACATTTACTGGATTCAGATAGTAGTTGCTTTGAAATCTACGTGTGTGTTTATAAAGTTTGAAGAGGTTAAAGACCATTTCTTCCGGATTCCATAATCAGATCCTGATCCGGCGACTATGGTCCCATAGTGTACCTTTCAAACAAAAAAGAGGAATTTCCTAATCGCTTCAGAAGTTTGCGAGTAATCGGTAACCATACATAAAATAGATTCGGAATTGTAAACCTTCTCCTCTTTTAGGTCTTTTAAAACTACCGTATTTTGTGACTCATTATAAATACAAATTAGAAGATATATATTAAGAATACCATAAAAAATTTGCAAAAAAAAAGTTATTTATGAAATAAACTCAAAGTCAAAACATTCAAACCGTTATATTTAAAGCATACTTACCTACTTTTAAGAACTATTTATACATCGATGAGGAATACTTACTTACTCACAAAAAAAGAAACCTAACGATGCTTCAATATTAAAGTAAGGTTGTGAACATTTTCACAAACAGACGATAAATAACTATTTCTATTAATAGATACGTCATAAGTGACTGAGTAAACACTTTTTATACGTGACCTTACACAATACATAGATTGTAATAAAAGGGGGTTCATTTACCTATAAACACTTAGGCCCGGCGCCCATTGTCGGCATCAGCAAGGAAAGGGATCTTTCAGCATCGCTACATGCAAGCGCACACTGTCGGGAACTATGCCTTAGGATGCTGCAACGTTCTTAGGGATGACGAGGCGTCCAAGCATGCTGCACTGAGTGCTGCTTCGGCGCCGGTGCTGGAGGCACGGCGGGAGCGTACCGAAGGGTCCTGAAGTATCCTGAAGCAGCCTCAAAGCCGCCGATGCAGTAGCCTCAAGCATACTGAAGCAGTATTTTTTTTTGGCGGCGTCTTCTAACACGAGCATTATTTGCTTAAAAGGAGGCGCCATTACAAACAAAATGTATTTATTTATGGTTATGAAATAAATTTATTTATTATTAATTTATTACTTATTTTTGTTACTACGATCATATATCCTGGAAATTCCCGCCTCTCTTGTAAGAGGTTGTGGGTTCGAATCCGGGCAAGTACTAATGTGATTTTCAATTCACATATACTTTCTAAAGTTTATCTTGGACACAGACATCACTGAAGAAAAACATCGTGAGGAAACCTGGACTTATATTAATATAAATCCGAAACCATCAATCCGCTTAGAGCAAGCGTGGTGATCAATGCTCGAGCCTGCTCTGTACGAGAAGAGGCCTATGCCCTGCAGTGGGGCAGTAATAGGCTGGTATTATTATTATTGCTCAGTAGTGTTGAGCTTACAACTTCGCGGAGTTAAAACCAAGTCTCGTTATGAAGGGTTGCGGAATAGTTCTAATAGTCACCGAGGCCCCGGAACGAGGAACGGAAATAAAGGGCAACCGAAAGAACATGGGTGGGTTTTAGTCAGTAAAAGTCTGTCATCGGGCGGGAGAAGTCATTTGATGATTTCGAATAATCAAAAAAAAAAACTTAAGTATGAAGTTTTAAAAAAGTAAGTAGTATATAAATATTTAATATATCAAGCGTGCTAATATATTTTCCACTACATGCTTAATAGTGCCATGTCACTTCAATGTCTTTAGTGTGATCACAGCGGTCGTAAAAGATTAACGTCCAGCAACCCCGAAATAATTCCATAGAATTCTTCCACATTCAAATCTAAATTAACGAGTTATTAGAACAAAAAACTAGTTTATTTTATGTATCGCAATATTTTATTGATGATTGAAAAACATGCCGAAAAAAAAAACAACAATAATTTTGCTAACAACCCGTAAAACCTGTATCTCTTAGAAATGGAACGAGTTTAGAATAATTATCTAAATGTGCTAAAACTGGCTGTTTATATTCGTGCGTCAGAACAAATCAGCGATGACGTGCCGACTTTGATTTACACGAAGATACCAATACTATAAATAAACTTTAAAATATTTTATGCGATTTATTTATTACTAGGTTTTGCCCGCGACTTCGTCCGCGTGGAATAATAGTTCCCGTTCCCGGGGGATTTCCGGGATGAAAACTATCCTATGTGTCCCTACTATTTCTCGGATCCCAGACTATATCTGTACCTAACTAACTAACCTCAAAACTTTATCATATATATCAAAATTCAACAAAAACCCCACAAAATAAGTAGAATTTTTTTATTTCCTTGGAAAGTACGACCTCTCCCCTCTTTTATATCCAATTTACACTAAGATACGATTTTTTCGATGCGCAACGGCGTCCTATACTGTGTTGGGCAATTTCCTTTCATTCAAATCGGTTCAGTGGTTTAGGCGTGAAGAAGAGACAGACAGACAGACATTATTAGTACGGATTAATATCGCCATAAGCACCAAAAGATGTACAGAGACAGACTCAATGCTTTAAATACTACGTACATTTATTCAGCTCTATTTAGCTCATGTCTGGCGTCTGGCGAAATGTCAATTTGACAACTGTCAATAATGTCAGGTGTCATTACTGTCACGTGAAATTGACCCTTATGATCAATGTCCTTTTAAGTTTTATCAGCGCTACGGTTGTGATTCACTCAACTGGCCAGGGGCCCTAGTCTGCTATTACAATCGTGTCTGAATGACCAGTCATCGGCCGGATATTTGACAACTTTGACTGTTTTTGTATAAGAAATGTGTCAAAAGTTTGATCTTAAACGATAAATATGGATCATTGAGACACGATTGTAATAGCAGACTAAGGCCCCTGGTCGACAAACCATACCAATCGCCAGATGAAGGGATAGAAAAAGACGGTTTTATATGAAGACGCGGACGCATTGACATTGTAGATTAGAACAAATTGTTAAATGAATGGGGATGTCAAATTACTTAGCGTAAGCTTAGGCGGTAGCATAGCCTAGTAGACTTGTCTAGGAGAGGGCGGGGGAGATTTTGATAGTCGTTTTCTATAGATCCATACTAATATTATAAATGCGAAAGTAACTGTGTCTGTCTGTCTCTTCTTCACGCATAAACCACTGAACCGATTTGAATAAAATTTGGTACAGATATAGTCTGGGACCCGAGAAAGATTTCCTGGGAATGGGAACAATTATTTCACGCGGACAAAGTCGCGGGCAAAAGCTAGTTTCCTATATTATATATAAATTAAAAAAGTCACATTGGTTTGTCTGCTTTCAAACGCGAATTGTTATGCATGAAGCGGGCTCTTTAACCACAGGGCTATCCCGATACTCTGAACTCTGAATTACATTGACACAATTACAATGAGTCACAGATGATATTTCTAGAATGAATACCTACAAATTACTTCCATCAAGAATTTCCGCAAATGAACCGTATGTAAAGCCTTGAATACGAAACTTGACATTTTCATAAGATTAACATACTTATTAACTTGAGGTTATTGACTAGGCAAAATGTAAAAAAAAACATTCATATTTTCGAATAATATTAAAATTTGTGTAAACAATCGCTACTGTTTGAAGTTGAACGTGTCAAAATACGGTGTGGAAGGTTGTACGGCGACATCAAAAAAAGTATGTAAAAGAAAATTACAGGGCACTTTTCAGTCTATCGTGACCCTGACTGATAAACCGGAGGTCGTTGGTTAGATTCCCGCCCAGGTCAAACTTTGTGCGAAGAGAATGGTAGTTTGTTTTGTGTCTGGGTCTAATTTAACTATAATATTAGTGTACCTATAAATTATATACGCATACTTATCAGTTGTCTGGTTACTATAGTATAAGCTAGTGTGATCAGTCCACAATTGCAATATGCAATACAGAGGGAGACATAGCTTAATGTCTGTTTTTCTAGAATATCTCTATCACCATTATCATTTTAAATATTTTATATGCCTTTTACCTTTATTGTTATGGCAACTACAGAAAAGATTCACACAACAGGGATTTTGTTAAATCTTAATATAAAAATGTGTCATGTAGTTTCTTGCTTGTTTTTTGGCATAGACAATCTACGTTATAAAACCGACAGAACAAACCTAAACTTCTTCTAAAATCTACTAGATGACTAATATGTTAGCAATTTTTAACTCTATTTCTTTGTATTTTTCTTTATTAAAAATTTATCAATAACACTGTTTACAAAAACACCGATACGTCTGTAGGTATTTAAAATTGGGAATAATGTTGTTTTACAATTAAATATGTTTTACATCATATTAATAAGGTACCTGCATATACACACATTATTCAATCAATGTACAGTGGGCAAAGCAGATAAGTATGCAGGGCCGTCATATACAATTGAGGTTTTCTTGAATACCAATGAATGTATTCAAATGAAATTTAACCTAATTGAAGATCATTCTTGTCATTTTCTACTATAGTTTAAATTTTTATCTTGTTTATCTTCAGTATTCAAACACCGCTGTGTTATCACGCAATCGCTGAGATAACCATAAACCCATAAATCAATAGAAAGTGAACACCAAAGATTAGACAGTCATCATTTATGAGCATAATCTTCGCTTCCTAAGTTTTACATCTAATGTCTTGATGCCCAAATAATCAAAACCTTTCAGATGTTAATCGTAACATCGGATGTTATTTGATCAGTCTTCGTCATCAACGTAAGCATCGCTTAGGCAGTTTTCGTTTAGTCAGTCACGGTGACACTGAGTTTAAATTAAAGAGACTAAAACTAAGTCTGAATATGGACATTAGGTATATATTTTTGGACTTTAGCGTAAGTATCTTTTTGTATTGCTTCTTTCAATTTTATAATCCCTCATTGTTTTTTTTTTTTTTAATAAAAGGTAATACCTATTGTATTTCTTGGAAAGCTGCGAACTTTAAAAAGATTTTTAATATCTTAATGATACTGAAAACGTTCTTAGATAAAATGTATTAGTATTTATTTGTGCGGTTTTAATTCGAAAACGTTAGGATTATGCATGGTTCGTGGAATCAAAACCACAGAAGTAAAAGGACGCGTTTAACATTTGTAGGTAACTAATTTGTTGTTAATATGCATACATATCCATATGATCATGTTAAAACTAAAGAATAAGGTATATTTTAGTAGCTGTTGATCTTTTGTATTATTTTATTGACAATCAGCCATCATGATGTGATTATTTTTATGAAATCAGGAACCTTCTTAACCCTAATAATTCATAGGTTAAGAAGGTAGACACCACTTGATGACAAACAAGCTGATGGTTCACCTGATATGAAGTGGTCACCACCGCTGCGCCGCCGCATGCCTATAAACATAACACCTTCTAATACGTATGAGCTTCTTAGATACATTGACAAAGGTGATATAACTTACGTGCTTATAATTAAAGAAAACATACTTATCAACCTTAGGTATATTAGTATAGATAATATTAATAACAATATAGACGTCTAAGAAGACCTTAGAAAGTACAGACATATTGAAAATGTGACGTAGGTAAAAACAAAATTAACAAATTAAAAAATTTTTTTTTTAGGATTTGGAAATCATCATTTGACTTCTCCCGCCATGGGGCGGGAGGGCGTGTCAGACAATTACTGACTAAAACCCACTCATGTTCCTTCGGTTGCCCTTTATGTTCCGGGGTCACGGTAACTATTATAAACATTCTGCAACCCCGGCAGGCATTGGCCCTGTTGGGCCCCTTCTCACGCTGACTCTCCCTGAGGCGCGCGAACACTAACGCGCCGCCGCAATGGGGCCATTACTGGCATTCCATTGCGGCCTCAGTAGTCGCGGCGGCAGCGGCGGACGCGGCAGCAGCGGGGACGTCGGGAGCCGTGGCGGCAGCGGGATCGGCGGAACGAGCGGCGGCAGCAGCGGGAGCGAGGATTCCTTCCCCAGCTTCCTTGCCTTTCCTCTGGTCCTGGTGGGTAGGGCGCAAGCCTTGCCCCCAGCCCGGTGATCGGCCGGCTTGCCGGCTGCCGCACATACGAAGCAGTGCGGCGCGGCGGTGCACGAGCCGGCCTTGTGACCGGGCTGACCGCAGCGGAAGCAGTCGCCGCTGCGGTCTACCTCCGAGGTGCAACGGACACCGACATGGTGTCCCACCTGGCACCTGAAGCACCTCAGAGGCCTGGGCTCCAGCAGCTTGACCTGCGCCGAAGTCCAGTCTCCGACCAATAGTCGGTGGCCCTTCCCCGCAATCGCCTTTGCCGCCGGTACGGAGCAACTCACGATGACCGCTCCCAGCCCGGAGCGGTCAAAGCGGATGGCGCCCACCCGCACATCGCTAGCGGGACCGCCCCCCGCTTTGGCAACGGCGGCCACCACAACATTAAACATGGCTGTTGCGGAATGTTTATTGTTGCGGAATGTTTATGTTGCGGAATGTTTATAATAGTTACCGTGACCCTGGAACATACAGGGCAATCGAAGGAACATGAGTGGGTTTTAGTCAGTAAAAGTCTGACACGCCCTCCCGCCGCACCCAGGACGGGAGCAGTCATTTGATGATTTCCCACTCGCCAAAAAAAAAAAACATTAAACATGGCTTTTTAAGCATACTGGTTTCGTTTGAAATGGCATCTATCGGGGTAAAGACAACGCTTCGATTCACGAGAGCAAAACAGCAAACAAAGACCTAAAAGAACTCGGACGAAACGACTAGTAACAAAAAAATCATACAGCCCCATATTTTTACGACGCATTTTGCAGCAAAAAACTCCCACATACATTATCTTAATGTAACATGAACCCCCAAATGAGTAAGAAAACAGAATTAACCGAGGCGTTACTAACTGCCAATCAATAACAAACTGATTTATACCCATGGGGTGTTGATATCAATGAAAAAATCTGTAACTACTTTTAGGGTGTAGTCCCTTTGCGAGCGATAGAATCCGCATAATAGAGTAAAATATGTTGCGTGAATAAAAAATATATACCCAAAAGATACTGGTTAATAATCGCATTGTTTGAACATTTAAAACATTTACTACTAAGAATGTTATTACCAGCCAATGATCATTTATTTGTGGCTGAACGGCAAAATTATATTTCAACGCAGTCTACTTATTGAGCCTGTTAATAACGTATGATGTTCGCATCCCACATGACTATGAAAAATAATTTATCTTCATACATCTTAAAGCATGCTGTGTGATTGGTGGTCAGTAAATGCCTTACACTGGTCGGTCAGGATACGCGTGGTCCCATCCATACGAAGTACTAAATTGTAGTACTTGATCGCACAATTACAGTTCCGCCCGTCCGCAATCTGCTTCGATGTGGTTGAGTATTTAGGCGTAATACTTAACAATATATTATTCAAAATTCTTAAAATATAAAATTATTCCGTCGTCATCCCCAACTCCCGAAACACTCCAACTGTATTCAAATATTTTCGCCATGCCAGCATCGTAAAGCTTGAATGTCAATGCCAGTTAAAAATAACTGGTACAATTTAACATTTTTAAAAGTTGTCTGGTATTTATATAACAAAACGAAGACGTTTTGAAAAATCAACTTTGAAAGTACTTGTACAATATTTATAAACCTGTTGTGTCCTTAAACTGACAATGTCTACAGTCTCAAAAAGTCTTTCAGATATTAATAACATTTTTGTTTATTTATAAAACCACTACAATACCTATGGCATTTCGAAAAATGCATAAAATACAGAATAAAACGTACAAGATTTTTATATTTAAAGAATTAACTTACTTTTTAGGGTTCCGTAGCCAAATGGCAAAAACGGAACCCTTATAGATTCGTCATGTCTGTCTGTCCGTCCGTATGTCACAACCATTTTTTTCCGAAACTATAAGAGCTATACTGTTGAAACTTGCTGAGTGGATGTATACTGTGAACCGCATTAAGATTCTGATACAAAAATAGAAAATAAATAAAAAAATTTGGGGGTCCCCATACATAGAACTTAAACTCAAAAATTTTTTTTTCATCATACCCATTTGTGTGGGGTATCTATGGATAGGTCTTCAAAAATGATATTTAGGTTTCTAATATCATTTTTCTCTAAACTGAATAGTTTGCGCGAGAGACACTTTCAAAGTGGTAAAATATTGGTCCGCCCCCCTGTAACTTCCAAAATAAGAGTATGATAAATGAAAAAAATATATATGATGTACATTACCATGTAAACTTTCACCGAAAATTGGTTTGAACGAGATCTAGTAAATAGTTTTTTTTTAATACGTCATAAACCGTATATCGGAACGGAACCCTTCATGAGCGAGTCCGACTCGCACTTGGCCGGTTTTTTTTAGAATGGGTAATCATCAAATGCCTTCCCCCGCCCGGGTGGCGGGAGTGTCAGACTTTTACTGGCTAAAACCCGCCCATGTTCCTTCGGTTGCTCTTTATGTTCCGGCCCACGGCAACAATTACAACAATTCCGTAACCCCAGCAGGTCTGCAACCCCGACAGGAGAATAAAACTATTGACATTAAAACTGACTTACTACCAACTTGCATTACCAATTTTTAACGATTTTTTTATAAGCAAAACCTAGGTAGGTAATTAGGCTAAGTTTGTGTGTCGAAAATGTTTTCCAATAAAATAAATAAATAAGACTCTAAAATAATTTAGTCTTTTTTTATCCAACTTACTTTCACACCACCCACCGGTATCGTTAACATTTTATCACGATCTCGAAAATATAATAAAGGCTTACTCTCCATATTACTTTTAATTAATTCACCATAATAATTTGCTACTATTACGCTTTTGTCAACCTACTCGCTTTCATATTAACTTCACCAAACCATTT
This sequence comes from Athetis lepigone, assembly GCA_033675125.1. Classification (NCBI taxonomy): domain Eukaryota; kingdom Metazoa; phylum Arthropoda; class Insecta; order Lepidoptera; family Noctuidae; genus Athetis; species Athetis lepigone. Next base: position 7,716,452 of record CM066244.1, read on the forward strand.
TACCGTTCTTTAAGATCCTCAATAGTGCTTCATTATAATGTTCTATTTTTGTTCTACCCGCTATCGCACGGCAACATTTTAATAGCAAACTTTTTACCACCATCCCAATGGGGCTGATGACGAGTGCCTAAACCATTCGCGTGACGTACCTATCGAGATGTGCTCTTGTAAAATGACTAATGAATGAGTTTGAAGGTTTAAAATGTTTAATAATCTTCCAAAATAACCTGTACATATTATTACGCTTCATATTGCTACCCGCTTTCACACTGACCTAGCCTTACCCCCGGTACCCGCTCCTACAGTGACCACGCCCTTACCAGTATCATGTAAACAGCGAACATTTTACCGCTATCGCGAAGGGGCGGATGACACGTGCCTAAACCATTCGCGTGACGTATCGAGATGTGCTCTTGTAAAACGACTAACGAATGAGTTTTGAGGTTTTGTTCGGATTCCGTGGGGAAATGGCTTTACGAGCTACTGGTATCAGATTGGATGTGAAGGGAGCGAAGGTCGGTGCAATTTGTACAGAATTTAACCTCATTTGTTTTTTTTTATGTTGGTACTAAGTTAATTATGTTGAACTTAAGTTTTAAGCTAAATAGTAATAAGTGTGTAAGAATAAAAATAAAATCGTAATTCCCTTGATCACATTCACATTACATCTAGAGAGAATTTTCTGTCACAGAAAGACGAATATTGCTTTTATTTTGTCTTTATGGTTCCTAATAGGAACTTTGTAGTAGATCAAAAAATATGCGCGTAAAAGCTATATTTGCGTGAGTTATGGTTTACTTGTCGACATGGGTGAAGCCGTAGATACAGCTAGCAACCATAAAGAAAAAAGTCGTAAAAAAAAGAAGAAATTAAGTGTAACAATAACTTAATTATGATCAGCCGGCGCATTTTCCGACTTAGAACGTAATCCTGGAAAATCCCTGTCTTCAACAATACAACAATCACGTTGACAATTATTAGTAAGTAATTTATTCTAACAACAAATCTTCGCTCTCATCAGCTAATGTGTAAGTACTGCCATCTACCAACAGTCCAGGAAACTACAACATCACTAAGTCATCGGCAGAGGTCGCCACCGAACTAAAACCTCATTTCATTCAATAAACTAGTTCTTAACCAAGTCCCATGAATTCAATCAACTTGAATATTTAAAATTGGAATCAACTTTTTTTTTTTCTAAACTCAAATGGCCAAGTATGAGTCTGCATTTTTTTTGCCCCCGTTAATGTAATTTAGAGGGTTCTTATGTTCGGTAACAGACTAATTCGATGACAGATAACAAAGCTAAATGTACCAAATAAAAAATGTGATGGAATTTAGACTACTCTTTTACTAGTAAAGATTACAAACATGTAGTAAAAGGAAAATAAAGTTATTTTTTCTTTATTCTACTTGTTCCACATTTGTCTTAATAAAGGAAGAATTAATTTATAAAATGACTGAAAATTAGACTTTAGGAGTGTTTTCCAAGAACTTGGCTTTCATTATTCCTAGATACTAAATTAACAACGTTTATTTCTGTTCCCTTCTGGGAAGTAGAACTTTCTCGAATTATATATTGTAAAAGAAATATAATTATTATGAAACAAACAAAAATAGCCATCATTTTCAGAATTTTAAATAAAGGTCCGCGCCCTGTCTCATTATTTTTTAATTCTAACACAAAGCATAAATAGCTTTTTACTACATATACATATTTTAATTTTAATTCCGGGTTAGCCACAAAAGAATAATCAGAGTTAATTCCACTTCCGTTTTGCATACGCGTGTCACTAATTAACATTATTTAAAGTTTAATTTGTTCCTAATTAAATATTTCTTTTTAAAGCGAACAATATTTGTGGTAAACACGAACGCATTAAAGGACAAACTTATACTTACTAACCAAACATTTCTTATTAGGAAGTAATAAGGTTGGAAATTGTGTAAATAAGGTGCAATGATGTGTTGTCGGTTCATGATTAGTGGTTGTCACACTTTGCAGTTGACATGCATTGGCTGGGGCATTGAAAACGGCGATTAACATGAAATTGGACCCTTTCAAGGTGTAATTTTAGATTGTTCTGTACGAAAGCTTAGTATTAGGGTATTGCGATGAATTGAGAACTTAATCGAGTATATTAAATGGAAAATAAATGAGTGCTTTGACTGTGGTCGAAGGTGGCACCCCTTCGACCTCTTTGTGGCTATGTATTTTAAAGAGAAGCTGAAATTAATTAATTAATTTTAGAATTTTAGATTCTCTACGGGATTAATAAAATAGTCAACTTAGCCCACCCTATGAAAACAAACTGAAGTGGCAATGGACTAGTCATGTTAGCCGAAGAACCAATGAGCGATTGGGTAGAAGTATTTTTTTTTTTGGGTAGAAGTATTCTTGAATGGGTCATATTATTATATGTATATGTTAGCTAAAAAGCCATGACAGTTTGGGTATCCTTGAATGAAAACCGCGAATTGGCAGACATTAGGTAGGACGCCACTACGCTAGGAGAAGCAACAATCTTTGCAGGATGTCTGATTGAGCAAGGTAATGAGTTTATACTTCTATAATTGGAAAGAGATAAAATTTTTGTTTATCGAGGTAATTTTCGGGAGTAATATGTAGCACGAAAGTGCAAGTGCGCAATAATAATTAAAAGATATCAAGTCAGACACGTTAACGAAGAATATAAGTTGCTCTTTAAACCGCGATCTCTGCGAAAACCATTACCAATATTCATTCTATTGCAAGCAAAGATAAAACTACCTAAGTATTTCATAAGCTAAAAGGGTTTTAAGTTTTTTCGCTTATTTTATAGCCTAACCAGAGTAACTGCTATGTTTAAACATAAATAATATAATGGGTACCACGTATTGTAAGAAATAATTTTCAAGTCAAACGCTAGTATTTTCATGAAATACGTCCATTACAATAACAAACGGGTGACGGCAATTCTAAGCAAGTCATGTTAAGTAATAATTAATTTTAAGTTCTGTTATTTTCGTAAAGTGCACTTTGTTTTTATTTAAAAACAATAAAATACAAGTTAAAATACCAGCATGGCTGGCATAACAGTAAATTGTGACAAAAGCTGGAGTGATAATTGTACAAAGATAGATTAGACCTTTTTTTTTTTTTTTTTTTTGGTGAGTGGGAAATCATCCAATGACTGCTCCCGCAGGCGTCGCTTCCGCCTGAATCCGACACAGGAACCTCCCGAACTGACCATGTCCGGTGAGGACCTGTGTCAGGCGAAACGTGAGAGCGCCGTGGCGCCTCTCCAGCCACTCCTCAAAGAGGGGTCTTACCGCCGCTATCACGGCGTGCCCAGCACTAGGTTGCGACAGTCGCTGTCTCCACTCCGCCCTGAGATCTCGCCGGAGCTCCGTGAGCCGTGCCGCGATAACCCGCGGCAGCGGGACTTCACCCCGGCGTTGCACTTCCACGCGCCACTCGTACGTGTGTGCAAGGACTGTTGCCTCCAGATCCCACGGCAGAGTTCCGGCAAGGAGGCATGCCGCCTCGCAGGAGATCGTGCGGTATCCCCGCACCATGCGAATCGCCATGACCCTCTGGGACGCCCTCAGAAGCCGGGCCGGAGCCGCGGCTATGTTGGGCGCCCACACCGGAGCCCCGTAGAGGGCCATGGACCGCACGATTCCCGCGTAGAGCCTGCGGCAGGAGGCGTTTGGGCCACCTAGATTGGGCAGGAGCCGTTTGAGGGCAGCTCCAGCCCTCGCCAGTTTGGGGCCCAAACGTCGGAAATGCTCCGTGAAGTTCCATCGGCTGTCGAGGACAAGTCCCAGGTACTTTATCGTCGACTCGACACCGATGTGAACCCCTCCTACCGTTATCTGAGACCCCGGAGGTGACCGGTGCCGAGGGCCATGAAAACACATGGCCTCGGACTTGTGCAGGGCCACCTCAAGTCCCAGTTGCCGGATCCTGTCCACGACTGTCGCAACACCACTCGACATTAAGTCGGCCGCCGCCTGGAACGACCCTCCCTGCAGATTAGACCTTGGAGAAAAACATAGGTGCCTTTTTAGCCGACTTTGTAATTGTTATTTTTTACACAGAGTCAGCAGGCAAAAGCTAATAATTATTAAAATAACTAGTAGGTGCCTTTTTTTGAAGATAAATAATCGTAAAATATTTTTTTCCGCACTGGGCTGCTCGGCAGAAGTCATTTGACGATTTCAGGAGTGTCAGCCTTTTACTAACTAAAATCCCCCCTTTTTCCTTTGGTTGCCCTTTATGTTTCAGGGCCGGGATAACTATTAGAACTATTCCAATATTCAATCCACAAGTAGGTGCTTGCGTACCATGCATATCTTAAGAATTTGGATACATAAAAGACATATCTAGGAAATTAGGAATATCATAAACCACAGATGTAAAAATTAGTGGACGACCACTTTGGCGCATCGTTTGAAACCTCGGCGGCTTTGCTGCTGGTCGTAGGTTTAATTCCCACACCAGACAAATATTTAACTACCTACATTTGTTCCGACTTATGTTGTTTGTGTATGTAAGTTTATGTAAATAAGAGAAAAATAAGGCAGATAAAAAAAATGTCCTACATTAGGAATTTCTCCTAATGTAGGACATTTTTTTTTATCTGTCTTAAATAATGTAGTCTTTTTTCCTACCGTAACTACTTCGAAACCGGCGTCAAACATCTCGTTTGGGACTCAGATAATGGGAAATATTTGACTCATATAGAGTTCATAAGTCATCGTAATCTATGGGCTTGACATTGATTGAAAACAGTTTGTTAGGAGGCGTTCTCAGTTGCGCCCTAAAACATTTTTTTTCTTACCTTACCTACTATTATGTTGGATAATGTTGCTTTATAACTTCTTTATATTTACAATAAATTATATTTAATTCGTAATTTTATAATATATAGGGTATTTTTCACAGTTTTTTTTATACCGCTATATCAACAACACAATTCAATAATGACGAAAAAAAAAATATCTGACATAATTTACTAATACATAGACATAATTACATGCTTTTTTAATTTAATTAAAATACACATCAAAATATTTCTTAATTCATCACATAATAATAAATAATTAATTCCATAATATGAATTGCTATTTGATTTTTCGTCCTCTCTCCAAACTTTGCTGTGCCCGACAGGACCCATTATGATCTTACAATATTTTATAAGACCTATATGTACAAATGGAAAGCAATAAAGTATTGAGTATTGAGTATCAAGTTCGTTACACGAAAATAGTAAATACACTTTTATTGTAAGATTTTATTAAAGAGACGATTCCTAAGTCTCTTCCAACATTTGTTCTCAGGGGTAAGTTATTTTAAGAAATAACTGGCGCAAAAGACAATTAGTTTTTTTAATAACATAATCAGACCGTTTCTATTTGGTGAGTCCAAGCCTTAAAAGCAATTACTTCATGCAATTTTTTTAGGTTTTAATCAATATTTATTTTTATATCACTTCATAAGGCATACTCAACGTGCACCTTTTTATAAATTTTAATTGAATGAATTCCTTTTTTTATCCACTTTATAAACAAACATATCTAATCATTAATCTTGAATAATAGACGGAACTAATAACTAGTATACTTGATATATATAATTTAAATATCATACTGTAATTATTTCTAATTTATTTCAATAAAACACGCAAACAACAACCCTTTCCCTGTTATGGACCTTTTCGACATGCCTGTGTGACTACCAATATTGGTTCAAATGTTGCCTTTCATCATTATTTTTATACGGTGGAACTTTAGTATAATGACGAACCAACATTGGATCCAATGTGTGACATGAAAATTGTTGGCTCGTTTGCTTGTTTGGAATCCCGGGGCCAACCTTCCCCTCTCAATAATTCATTGCCACCGCAAATCACGATAAGTAAACAGTGACAGGTCGCGTGCTGTTTGCAACGATGAGTAATACTGGGAATGGGAATATAAACTTTCTATACACATATATATACATATTTTACGATAATAATATAAGGACTTTGGTAAAGGTACACCTGCTATTTTTATTTGTAAGTAAAATAAAGTGCGTTAATTTTTAGACCATTCATAAAGTGTATATGCCATCCAAATAAATTTTTTTTTAGTAAATATTTGTATTTTAGTGAGCAATATCAAATTAGATATTAAAAATCATTTTATTTCATCTAAATCCATATATAGTATTATTATTTTTTGTTACAAACTAGTGTTAGCAATAAATATAATTCATTGAATAATAGGGAAAAAATGTATGACTTCATTATACTTTAAACTTTTGCGTTGCATATTAATATTTTACTGTTGATGTTGTTGACGGAGTAGTATCGTCGAACAGTCTGCTTGTGACCATGGCAGGTGTAACCCTGCCGAAACGTCAAGCAAAAAACAAATAAAAAAGGTACGTGCGCGTTAAATCCCGTAAAACAGTAAAATATTATTAAGTATGACTTCAACTAAAATAGAGGGTCGGATAATATCTAGCTATCTGTAGTGCTAATTTCTGATTGGCATTTGGACTCCTTACAAGTGAAGAATATAAAATATATAAAAAACTTTTTCCAAAATAATAATAACCGCCTTCAAAAACCAAAATACACAAAAATAACTAAAATTTCGGAAGTCTGTGGCAACACACATTAATTAGCATAAGAGAAGCCACCTTATTGAAACTTGAAGAAACGCAAACATCGTCAATCATCAAATATATTTCGTAGATTTTTTTTTGTTTTTGGCGAATTTTTCAAGAAGCACTGAACCGATCGCCACAAAATTTATATGGGACTACCACTAAATCATGACTAATCAAACAAAAAAAGAACCATCAAAATCCGTTCACAATTGACGGAGATATTGCGTAACAAACATAAAAAAACATACAGACGAATTGAGAACTCCTCCTTTTTGAAATCGGTTTAAAATAGCAAAAAAGATAATAGGGATGATGACTACATCAAAAGAATGACATTCTGTTTAGTCCGTCTGTTAGACAGTCCAAAAATACTGGACACATATTTTTTGTTTGATCAAATTAATAACAAAATACAAAGATAAAGAGCCTCAAAGTTCCGGAGAGGGGGCTTGTGACGTCAATTCTGAGTAAAAATTATACAAAGGCGTGACGTTTCACGAAACTTCAACGCACTGTATTGTCGTCATTTTCTGTTTACGAGAAAAAAGAAAAAATACGTGTCCCAAATTTTTTGATTATCTAACTGACGGACTAATTACTTTTTTTTTGTCATCTCGCCTATTCTAACATATATTTATAAAAATAAGATCAGTAATTCTGAAGCTTATTGCATTTAAACTTTTCAAATTTCACGTTAGAGTTAAGGCTCATCTGAGGAATTCGCAATTCAAAAGTCATTAATATAAAATTCGAACATTCAAAGAGCGAAATAGAAAATGAAAAAAAATTCGAGACAAATTCAACAAAATATAAATAATTTTATCATTCATTTTTCACTCTTACATTATTCGACACACGTCCAATATAACCACACCCTTACCCAATGAACTTGACCCTTGAGCCACCAACGGGCCTCCGTTCACCACGACAACCATACATCACCGAAACATATCTCACATCTCGGGTCATCGACTCGTAAGCTTTCCCCAGCTGATTGCTATGCATTGTTTATATTGGCGCCTATAACCACCCGATTATATAGTTGAGAATCGATTGTTTGTGTTTAGATGTAAATTAGGTGAAGTTAATATGTTTGTTGGTAGTTTTGAGGTATAAATTGGTTACAGTTGGTTGTCGCCATATCGAATTTATCGGTAGTGACATTTGGAAGATTAGGACAAAATGGTTGACATGAGAATCATCAAAACTTACCCGTGCGTTTGGGCTCTAGGGCGCCATAGAGGAATAAACATAAGCTAGAAATAATCTCCTTTGAGTCGCAGTTGGACAAAATTTTAAGAAGCTCTATAAAAACCTTAGCTTTATCCTCATTTTTTTTCATTTCCAAAAATGGCTTGTTAATGCGCCAACATGTTAACTATATATTTGGGTTTTAGTAGTTTCGACTGTGCGTTTACAATAAAAAAACTTGCCACTTTATATAAACAGATTTACATACCACACTAGTTTGATAAAGAACATTGAATGACAATAAAGCCACTGTATATAAACACAGTTATTTCTATTACTGACCATTGAAAGCCAACAAAAAGTTCTCCATCTCGATCTCATTTGTGGCCACAGATAAAACAATCGAAGATATTTAATAGACTGTCACTCGTAGTGGTAAGAAATTCTTATCATTATGAACGTGTCTAATAGTCCAAGATCCAAAAGTTGCTGGAACTACATCATGTTAGCAAAGTATAGTGTAATAGTAGATTGATAATTCATAAAAAGGAATAAACCGGAATTTATACCTTCGAACACACGAGATTTGAGACTCAATAGAAAGACAATAGCAGCCCGACAGCTGACTGTCGGTTGGTCGTTGACAGGTTAAAAGGTATTGTATACTTGCTTGCTTTAACGCTGGGCTCTTTTGCAGTGATCAGACTAATCATCAAAGCTATTTTGTCGTCTAGTATCATAAGCCAGGGAACCAGATATATACATTTATCGCATAATTAGCGTAGCAAGGCCCTTCTTCATATCGGCCTCTTCTGCGGCCATACATTTATCTAAAGAGGTGGCATACGAAACAATGCGGTCAGAATACGTTCGTCTATTGTTTGTATTGACTTAGGAGATCGATTTATTCACACCTTCAAAGGATTGCTGGTTTTAAAATTTCATATTAATTCAAATGTGCGGTCCTTCACACGTGTTGGATACCCTGAGTCTTACAGACCGCCGCACAACAAATTGGTCAAAGAAAAACTTTGAAGCAACATTTACATTATATTTTATTAGTTTTTATTATTAATATTTTTTTTCTAGATCATCAAATGACTTCTTCCGCTCTGGGTAAAGCAGAAGGAAGTGTCAAACTTTCACTGATTAAAACTCATCCGTGTTCCTTCTAATTTGCAGTCCAGGGCCGCGGTTACTCTTTCAAACAAATTCCACAACCCGAGGTACAACACTCTAAAAATGCTATAATGACGTAGATGTAGAAACACTGGGTTCTCAGTCCACATATTACGGTAGTTCGAGCGATACTGGCAGATATAGAGACGGTATTACAGGCCCATTAATTATTGCTAACGAATGGAACTACATCCAGTAATGAACTCTAGATTGCCGAACACGTTTTCATGATATAATAGCTATATTATATGAATTTCGACTGTTACTCAAGAACCTGGAATTTTGTATCAGGAGTGGGTGAGGGGGCTATTTACTTACATATAAGATTCATTTATTCCACATAAAATAGAGTACATCAAATGGTCTTAATTTAGTTTAGTCTCATCCATTTTGTTGGTGATAAGCATGTGCAATTTTAAGTCTATAATAATTTAGAATTTACATTAGAATACAATTAAATAAAAAAAAGGTCAGATAAATTACTCTTACACAACACTCAGTAATTAATTTAAATATTTAAATAAATGTCAGAATATAATTTCAAAGTCGCCACTACATAATTGGGGTGAGTCTTTATCACTGTGGATACAAGTTAGAACAATTTTATTTATTTATTTAAACTTTATTTACGAACACCGTACAGAGGCGGATTTAATGCCTTAGGCATTTTCTACCACTTTCATTTTTTTTACAATTTATTATCAGAATAGAAGCACTTTGCGATAAGCCAGTGTTTAAGTACCTTTTTAAATTTTAATAAGAGAAGATCTTTCAAACTTAATGGTAGGGCATTATACACTTTTACACACATAGTTAGCATATGATTTTTATGGAACAATGTTGTTTTTGGTGTACAGTTCAATTAAGTCTATCTTCATTTCTCCTGTTGCGAGGAAATACTTCCGATGCTCTCGTAAATAATTCTGGATATGTTTTTACAAAAATACCAATCTCAAAAATGTACATACCCGCAAGTGTTAATACATTAAATTTTTTGAACAGAGGTAAACAGGAGTCATAAAGAGGAGTTGCAGTAATAGCTCTTATCCACTTCTTTTGTTGTAAGAATATTCTAGATATGTTCATATAATTGCCCCATATCAGAATACCGTATTTAAAAATTGAACCTACGTAACTATGATATGCCATCATTACATTATCCAACGATGCGGTTCTTCTTCTCGACGGCCAGAAGAGAGATATTTTAAATCCAACTAGTAGAAAATATCGAGTTTAAGCACACACTTATACACTCTTGATTGATAATGTGTACAGAACGCTGATATATAACTGACACCAAATGCTGACTGGAGAATCTCTTATTCTGTTGCCAGTATTTACAAAATGCAACTCTTCAATAACATCTTCGAGAAATGCCCACATAATACGCCCTACTTCAATCAGCTGACGCTTCATGCACACGTCACATACATCTGTAAACAAATAACCTACTTAAAAGCACCCATCGAACTGCCATTAGCTTAGTTATCTCACGCCGTCCCCGGAAGGACGCATCGTTATTACGTACGCACCTACGATGTAAGACAATACATGAAAACAAATAAATGAATATCCTTTGACATTGTAATCTGATCTATATCACTACATAGTATAAAACAAAGTCGCTATCCGCCGTCTGTCCCTATGTATGTTTAGATCTTTAAAACTACGCAACGGATTTTGATGCGGTTTTTTTTAATAGATAGAGTGATATTTAAGGAAGGTTTATATGTATAATACATGCTTATTATAGTAGAGAAAAGCCGGGATTTTTAAAGATTTGTAACACCCGTGCGAAGCTGGGGCGGGTCGCTAGTAACTGATAAATTAGGCCGAGCTTGTACTATAGCAACTAGACAACTGATTAACTTATTTATATTCGTATAGTTTATAAAAAGATAAACATTTTATTATATAATACGTAGTGCCGGATTTAAGCAAAGGCAACAACAAACAATGATGCTCATCACACAAAGTTTGTCCTGGGTGGGAATCGAACCCACGACCGGTTAGCAGTCAGGGTCACTAACCAGTAGACCCACAGGCCCGTCAACAATTGATGATGCAGTATGAGCAAAAGAAATAAAGACGTATTTAAAGAAAAACTCGTCGGTGAACTTAGTTGAAGTAAGGTTGAGGTGAGCTTTCATTTTTCATCTAATGTCTTGGGATTGTGATAAGTGAGATTTTTATAGATTAGCACTACAATTCTATGTTGATATAGGTATAACGTTCTTTTATTAAAGCTAGGTTAAGCAGGCTAGCTGGGTCTGACAGGTTGTGTCCTGTCCACAAATAGCGAACAATGCAATATTCAAATATTTCTGCATTTTCTTTCACCAGGTCCAAAATGGTATTGCATTGTGTGAGAAAATAAATTTTCATATTTTTTCATACTTATTCTGCTTTACGAAATGGAGAAGATAATCCAAGATAAGCTGAAACGACCAAAAAATAGAATCACTGCGAAAATAGAAACCCTTTCTTGTTTAATTAATTTGTAGAAAAGTGTTTTACGCAAACCTTAAATGCATTTTGCGCCTTCGACATTTCTAGTTGATCCTCAGCTACCATAATTACTCGTAAATCTAGACAATCTCCTTCAAAACATTCGCTAACCCACAAATCGAAACTCCGAAACAGTGTTCAGTAAACGTTTAACAGTGTAAATATTTCGCAACACACCTCATTTGTGGCACATCTGCCTGTCTTCTTTAATCTGCGTTACGCATTGATCGCTTTTGCCATGAATAATGTGTTTTGACAGCAGTCATTACCGTCTAACCTGCCAGTATCATTAGCTTTTATGTCGCCCATATCTTGGGATATTACGCCATCGGCAGAATGCTTATCGGATCGATTATATGGCGCGCGTGGATTGTGAGACTAGGTATTATAGGAGCCTCAAGGGATGTAATTAGGTGCTTAGACTAGCTTGAACCAGGAGAAATACGGAGCTTCTGATATGAAACTATTTGTTTTTTTTCTTTCTTTGTTTTTTTTTAACTGAGGGTTTCTTGTGTGTAATAGGGATGACAACTACATTAAAAATAACAGTCCGTGCGTTACACAGACATTTAAAAATTAATACAAATTAATAAAAAAAGTATATAAGTTCGTAAGAGTTTTTTACAAGCTTACCATGATTTCGGATCAGATGATCGTATATTATATTATTCTTTATTGCACAAGAAAACACACATAAAAACAGCAAACATAAATGAGCTATGTAAAAAGGCGAGCTTAACCCAAAGTTGAGTTATCGTCCAGCAAACCTTAATTCTATAAAAGAAATTGCAATATAGGATATGCCTGTGTGCCAATACATTTTTATCTTAAAATTAAATTATGACAAATAGTGTAAAATAAGTATAAGTATCGTGTGTGAGTTGTGTAAATATATTTATTTTACAACAAAGGTTTGGTTTCTTGCCCTTAAAAAAGAAACCTACTGTTACTGTTGTAATTTTTGTATTGTTTGTGTTTTTTACATTCTCTTAGCAATAAATATGTGACCAAAAAATTTTTCTTTTACATCTCCTTATATCGTTGTCTAATGCCTCAAATCTCTTTACAGCTCAAACACAGCATCATACTTACATCTAAGTAATCCAATTTGTATTCGTTCTCATTATTCTCAACGACCTAATTTAAATCTCTCCTATAAAGGCCTATCACAAGAACAATAGAAGCTTACACGCAAACTAATCTACCATTTATTGTTTTAGATCGTCAATGTCTGATCCTTCTGTCTATTCGATAGCTCCGATTGCTCTATAGGGATTTAATTGGCGCATTTCCCATACAACCTTGTACTGCTAGACCGAGATACAAATCAAATAGCGGTATAGAAATCAACATTAATTGTTCAACATGATTGTACTGCTCAATGAGTTTGCTCAGACGTAAATTATGTACACGCAATATCGACCATTATTTCATTTGATTTAAAAGCTGTTATAGTGTGTACAGATGTTGTGTTTTGTACAGTTGCGTGGTGCGTTGTAGGAGCCTCATCAACGCTTTTAATTCTCCTGTAATTGAAGTAAATAAAAAATGTTTGTTGGCTCAGCGTTAAATATCGTTCAAGATTACATCGTGTCATTTTACATTGCGGCTTTTAATATAAAGTATTATACTATTTTCTTTTGCAGCCAGGCTTAAATGGGATTAGGTGGGTCACGTTAGCCTCATATACAACGACTGCTGTACTGCAGTGGGTGCTAGAAAATGGACGACATTGTCGAGTCCGGTTTAGAAGTAGACGTCGATGACGAGACGATCTTGACGCTTGCCATGAAAGCTAGTTAAAAAGACGAGTGAAAACAAAAACGTGGAAAGACTTGGTGGAGACCTAAGCCAGTACAGTCAAGGAAAAAAATATTGTATCATTTTCTTTTAAATAGTTTTTCCCAGCCCTCTCAACTACCAATCCCTCTCTTGTACCATAAATAGCTCTTGAATGTAGCTTCCGATTACTTTCAGATAAATGAGCAACAAATCCACCTGTACAACGATACCATCTAACTGAGATTAACAATTCGCCTGTCAAGCGGGGTGATTATGGGATTATCAACCCTAGATCGTTCGTTAGTTGTATGGGGGACTGCAGCTGTGCTGTATATTTTTGAAAGCCAACATTTTCTAAATAAGACACTAGTTTTGAGAATTGGAAAACATATTTTACTCACTCCTCCGCTGTTATTTTCTGATTAATTTCGTTGCAGGATCCAAGACTTTTAAATCGTTTCTCTGAGACTCGTCGACCTACTTTGCAGTGGTTGGAAATATTGTGGTTAGATTATCCCAAAAAAAAAAGCTAGTTTTCTTTGACGGCGAGAAAATAGTGCAATATACAACTGAAACAATGATCGCGGTAATCTATTGGAGGCGAGAACAAATAAAGGGTCTTGGTTGATGGGGCTGGTCAATATATGCTAAGAGGTAGCTATAACTATTGTTATACTTATACCTTATTAGCTTTCGCCCGCGGCTTTGCCCGCGTGGATGTCAAAACTGTCATCCTCTATTTTACTTCTTTAATTTGAGATGGAATTTTGAAACAATATTTCGTAGTGAGTCTCTTTGCAAAGAACGCACCTTCCAAGTTTCATGTATCTGTTACCGGCCAAACCCGATTTCAGGACAAACTCGTTTAGCCTAGGCTAAACTAGTTCTTCCTCGCCTCGACTCAGGGCACCCCGACTCGGACAGGTTAGGTTAGAAGGCTATGGCAGGAGAGAAGCGGAACGGAGCTCCCGCCTTAGCCTTCGTGGTTATTTTTTTAAACCACCTATCATAGACTAGATTAACCTAGGCAAAACTAGTTTGTCCTGAAATCGGGTTTAGCCGGTAACATATCTGAGACCAGAGGTTTGGGCTGTGCGTTGATTAATTTCCTTGACCAAAATTAAAGTCAGTCAGTTAGTTAGAAAACAAAATAACGAAAATTATAAGTAATTTAAATTACTATTTATATCTTATCTAAGTATTTACTTTGAAATTAAGCGACTTCAAGTTTTTGAATACATACTACCTATCTCCAAAAAATCACAGACACATAAACGCGGCATGTCGTCTTAAAAGGAAATCGATTAAATGCCTGTTAGTTTAATGATTTTTTCCTCTAAGGCGTTTAAATTGGCATTGATCGATATAATTACTGGTAACGGATCGCAATAAGTACTCGTAATGTGTACAAAAAACTGACTTAGATACTTTTGGCTAAGTCATTTTTTTTTTGGTGAGTGGGAAATCATCTAATGACTGCTCCCGTTCTGGGTGCGGCGGGAGGGCGTGTCAGACTCTTACTGACTAAAACCCACTCATGTTACTTCGATTGCCCTATAGGTTCCAGAGTCACGGTAACTATTATATACATTCCGCAACCCCGGCAGGCATTGGCCCTGTTGGGCCTCTTCCTGTGCTGACTCCTTCTCTTTGAGGCGCGCGTGGAACACTAACGCGCCGTCGACGCGGTCCTGGTCCTAGCCGGGCGGCGAGCTACCCATCGCTCGCCATCCGCAGAACCGCACCTACGGTGGCCAGTAGTCGTCTTGCGATTCTCGACGTCTTCGCCTGGGTCTTAGTCCGGGGCGAGAGGCTCGTCGTTGCCTCTCGCGCGCCGCCGCTTCCTTCACTAGCATAACTGCTACGCAGACGGAGGCGACGGCATCCCATTCCGTCTCGCCCCGGAGCATGGCCTGAACCAGCGCCGGGCGCGAGAGGTCACCACCGCCGATCGCCTCTACGAGGACACGTCGTTGCTCCGCCCATTCGCTAACTAAGTCTTACGTAGACATTCTGTCTTTGAAATCTTGATAGCCGATTTCTATATCACAATAAAATATGGAAAAGTTACTAAACACATTATTACTTAATTAAATTATAAGTTAATCGTGCTAATTACATTCATACATAGCTTTATTATTATTATGAAAAAGTTTGCTGTGTGTGAATGGGACCCTAAAATGTTTTAGATTCACAGTTGAACCTCTCAAAATTCAAAATTGTGTCTAAAGAAAATTTCTTAGACAATCTAATGGAGTCATCTCGTGTTCTTGGTTATAAGAACACGTGTATGATCTCCATACTATAATTTAATAACCGTACAATTGTCATTTAAACTGAAATATTATTTTCAAACTGGACATTGGCAGAAATCACCGAAAATTCGGTGGATTGCCATAATAAATTTTTTTTTTTTTTGGTGAGTGGGAAATCATCCAATGACTTCTCCCGTCCTGGGTGCGACGGGAGGGCGTGTCAGACTCTTACTGACTAAAACCCACTCATGTTCCTTCGATTGCCCTTTATGTTCCAGGGTCACGGTAACTATTATAAACATTCCGCGACCCCGGAATAAAAAAAAACCGGCCAAGAGCGTGTCGGGCCACGCTCAATGTAGGGTTCCGTAGTTTCCCGTCCGTCACAATAAGTGTACCTACTTATAAGTTAAAAAAAAAGCTATTTGTTACGTTGACATACTAAGTACGCAAAAATTATTTTGTATAACCTTTTTGTCTTTTTTGTACAAAAACTGTTCTTTCTATCAAGTTCAAAATAATTTTCCTAGAAAGTCCTTATAAAGTTCAACTTTCCAGATTTTTTTCATATTTTTTAAACCTACGGGTCAAAAGTTAGAGGGGGGGGGACGCTTTGATTTTTCCTTTTGGAGCGATTATTTCCGAAATTATTGACATTATCAAAAAATGATTTTAGTAAACCCCTATTCATTTTGAAATACCTATCCAACAATATATCACACGTCAGGGTTGTAATTAAAAAAAAAACCACTTCCCTATTTACATATAGGGGGGCTACCCTAATAAAACGTTTTTTTCCAATTTTTTTTTTCGCACTTTGTCGGCGTGATTGATATACATATTGGTACCAAATTTCAGCTTTCTAGTGCTAACGGTTACAGAGATTAAGCGAGGACGGACGGACAGACATGGCGAAACTATAAGGGTTCCTAGTTGACTACGGAACCCTAAAAAGACGGGTTGCACTCCGGGAGTGCCGGCAGAAGTGAAAACTTGATTATTAACGTTGAGCATGTTTGATATTTTGGAATGGTTAGGGAATAATTTTGCACCAATTGCTTTATCAGTATAAAAGTACTATCATTTATGTGGTAGAATACAATATTCATTTATTGCGCTATCGTACACAAACATGACAATTTATATTACATTAAAAATTTAACACTTTAAAACTATTACAACCGTCCTACGCTTTTTCGATCAGGTCACGTGTCCTGACGCGAGTTTAAGATTTTATACCCATTACAGAAAAAGTGCTCAACGCCGCTAAAGAAGTTTTCACTTCAAATTACAACCGTCCTACGCTTTTTCGATCAGGTCACGTGTCCTGACGCGAGTTTAAGATTTTATACCCATTACAGAAAAAGTGCTCCGCTAAAGAAGTTTTCACTTCAAAAGTTGAAGTTGTTGACAATCCAATCTAGGAAGTGTTACAGCAACCACTATCCGAACCACACGTTCTAAAACCAGACAGCGATATTCATATCGCCCACAAACTAAACAACAAATGAAGGGCCATTACAAACGTGTTCGTGCAACATGCAATCAGTTACAGCAACATAAGTGATTGCTGCAAACTTGCAAACTGCTGTGTTTTATGCAACGCCAACACACGCTGCATAACGACTCATTAGTTTTCTATTGTTTTAAATATTGCTATAGTTTGTGGGTGAAGTATGGTGTTTTGTTTTCAAAAGCTGAAGCAGTTGGTATTCTATGTTAGTAAGCCCCTTAGGTTTTGTTTCTTAAGATCAGAAGGAAAAGTTTCCGGATTACATATACAATTTGGTTTTCGTTAAAAATAATTATATAATAGTTCTATTAAAATAAATATATAAATATCTTGGAACAACTCACACACGGCATATGAATACCACTAAAACCTCAATTAGCTTTCACTTACCAATACATTTATAGTTTTGTTTAGTAAACAAATATCCCTAAAATGCTTAGGTACAATCAATCAAAATTTAGTTAAATGATGGAAAATTAACGTGAAAAAAACCTCTTAACGGTAACAAATACTTTTTTGAAAACTGCATCAAAATCGGTAACGCCTTACACGAGATAATCGCGAACAAATAAATATACAGACATACAGGTCCGACCTATTCAAGAAAACCTCTTTTTTTAAGTCGATTAAAAAATTTCATAATGCAATTTGCATTGCATTGCTCTTAGAAACCTTAATGTGATTTGATTAGGTATTATATCTAATAATAATTTAAATAAACCAAGAAAAAAGAATCACAGAATAATAACGTAAAATTGGTAAAGCTTACTCATCAAGCAAACTCATGCTTATCTCTATAAATAGATAAGTAGCGACATCTATCGCGTGAAACTAGAATAACCATTGCCTGGAGTATTCATGCTAATGTAATCACAAAAAGAACTGAATAGGGTACTAACTTAAGCTACCTTTCGGGTTGTGATACTTGTGTCATTACGTATCTATAATATTATAAAGCTGTAGAAGTTGTTCGTTTGTTTGGTTGACCGGTCCGATTCAAAAAATAATATTTTTGTGTTGGATGATCTTTTTCAGGAGCGGAGAAGTAACCTAAGATGCGAGTAAAACCGCGAGGGGATTGCTAGTACAGTATAAAACAAAGTCTGTCTGACTGTTACTGATACATTCCAAAACTACTGGACGGATTTTCATTTGGTTTTCGCTTTTAGGCAGTATGATTTGTGAGAAATAATATGTATCATACTTAATAATAATAATAATATCCCTATCCTATTTCAGTAGTGCCATCAGGATGGAATTTGGTGTGGACAAATGTGCAGTCATGCATGTAAAGCGAGGGGAGATTGTGCAATCCGGGGGGACCCAACTTTCGGATTCCATACACCTTAGGTCCCTCTCTTCAACCGAAACCTACAAATATTTGGGTATGTCGGAAGCGTTAGGCATCAATATCGCCGACATGAAACAAGCGTTGAGGGAGCGCTTCTTTGGCCGCCTGAATAAAGTTTTAAATAGTCTTTTATCAGGCGGGAACAAGGTGCGCGCCTTCAACGGTTGGGTCATGCCGGTGTTGATGTACTCTTTCGGCGTACTCAAATGGACTCAGACAGAACTGGACGCCCTGGATAGAAGGATCCGTAGTCTGCTGACCGCAAATCGCATGCATCACCCACGATCGTCGGTAATGAGACTGTATATCCCGCGGAAGTGTGGTGGTCGAGGCTTTCTCAACGCCAAAACCATGCACAATCGTGAGATATGCAGTCTCAGAGAGTATTTCCTGAATGCCGACGTGGGGATGCATCGAGATGTAGTTTCGGTAGACAAGGGCCTCACCCCGCTCTCCTTAGCGAACGAGAACTGGCGCAAACCTATAGTAATGGATACTGATGACCGCAGGATGGTATGGCAGAGCAAGGAGCTCCACGGACGCTTTTATCGAGTCCTACATGGACCAGATGTAGATTTCCTGGCGTCCGTATCCTGGCTGCGTTTCGGTGACCTCTTTGGGGAAACCGAAGGTTTTGTCTGTGCGATAATGGACGAAGTTATGATGACGAACAACTACCGGAAATACATTGTGAAGGACGGCACGGTTGACATATGTCGGGCATGCCACCGTCCCGGGGAATCAATCCGACTATTTGCACAGACACAACCTTGTAGCCAGGATTATTCATCAGCAACTTGCTCTGAAATACAATCTTGTGGAAGCAGAAGTACCGTACTATAGGTATGTGCCCGACCCAGTTCTTGAGAATGACCATGTCACAATGTACTAGGATCGATCTATCATTACTGACAGGACTGTTGTTGCTAACAAGCCTGACATAGTGGTGATAGATCGATTAGAGCGTCGTGCAGTGATTGTTGATATTGCTGTCCCGCAAGACGAGAACCTCGTGAAAGCTGAGAAAGATAAACAGACCAAATATCTCGACTTGGCTCGCGAGGTTGTCGACATGTGGGATGTGGATTCAGCAGTCATTGTGCCGATAGTCGTGACGGCCAATGGCATAATAGCGAAGAGCTTCGACCAACATCTAAGGAAGCTCTCGCTAGGCAGCTGGGTCAAGGGTCTGGTGCAGAAAGCGGTACTCCTGGACACGGCGCGTATTGTCCGGAGGTTCCTCTCTCTGGAGCCCTGACCACCGTGACTTGGATCCTGTTCCCGATGCTGGTGGGATACTATTTTTTATATTTTTAAATGTTATTTTTCTTTTTTATATTAATATTTAAAAATGTAATTAATATGTTAAAAAATAAATAAATGGAATAATAATAAATTTATTTATTTCCAAAAAACTAGGTCTATTTTACAGGTAAGTTTGGCAGTAATTTTTTAAAACAAATGGATGTAGCTTCTGTAACCGAACTAAGCAGAGCCTGTGTTTCGGTTATCAGTGCCATTTCCCTTGCGTTTTATAATGATAAGTGCCAAAAAGTAAATATTATAGTTTGAACAGTTTGTAAAATTATCTAAACATCAATATTAACATAATAGTTTTTTTTATACAAATAAAAGAAAATGAGTAATATGTCCTCTTTTTTGTGTTTAGCGAATAAGTGCGTGAGTTCAATGTTTATAGAGGGTGTGTTGATAGGTATGTGTGTGTGTGCAGGTATGTGTGTAAACTTACATATAAAGTAAAGAATTTCTGAGAATTTTAAAGACTCGTAGGACCGTACAAAGCTGGAGCCGGGTGCTAGTTCCAACAAAATTAAAGACGTTAATTCTTATCTCACTTAAGATCTCACTGAAAAAAGACACAGCAACATACATGAAAATATTTCAAACGATATTTTATCATAATAATATATTACCTCCATATTTCGAGACCATTTTATTCACCCTCAAGGAAATAAAAGAGTTGAAACAAGTACCTAAGTAAAACTTCCTTGAGCATAAGTAACCTACATACGAAACGGAATATTTTAAACTAGCTGTTTCACGCGGTTTACTCGCGTAATGATATGGTTTTGGTCAACTTCTCTAATACTCCTGTGTATCACAGCCAATTTAATATGCGTTGAGGTTAATTATTTCCCGTTTTTGCCACATTTTTCATTGATGCTCCGGTTCTATTCGTCATTGTGTGGTGTTATATAGCCTATATTACTCATTAATAACGTAGCTTAATATTGGTGAAAGAATTTTTCAAATCGATTCAGTAGTTACGGATCCCATATAATACAAGGTGTATTTTTGGTCTTGCAAGAGCCGCTAGGAGACGATTCTACCCATAAAAACAAACAACTTTTATTAGGGAACCAACACTGTAATCGCGAGAAACATATCAGCTGTTTCTAACAAAAGTTCAATGCCCTCCCGACCATAATGTATCAAGCAGCTGATATTTTTTTCGAGATTTCAGAGTTGGTTCCATTATAAAAGTTGTTTCTTTTTATTAGTAGAATCATCTCCTAGCAGGTTTGGCAAGACGTTCGGGAGGTTCCTGTGTCGGATTCGGGCGGAAACGACGCCTGGGTGTCACCCACCACTGCAGTAACGGTCGCCTCAAAGAGAAGAAGTCAGCACAAGATTTCCCACTCACCAAAAAAAAAAGGTTTGGCAAGACCAAAAGTACACGTAGTATAAACGAACAATCAAATCTTTCCTCTTTATGATATTAGTATAGAGTACAGAATAAGTAGGTACTATCTTTACAACCAATAAAGGTACGAAGCACGTGACGTAATAAAAGTCATCGTAAAATATTCATTGTAGAACCCATTCAGTAGTTTAGAATGAGGTAATTTGTCGATTATTAAATTTTCTTCATATTTAGGGCGGGCTACCTTGCTATTATAAAAACGGAAGCGTCTTTATGAGGGTATGCTAAATTTTAGTGAATAGCCTAGAAACAATTTTGATACGCTGTTTAAGTCATGAATAAATTTTAAATCGATGTTGTAAATAGCGCCTATTTGAAAATATGCTGTTGATTTAAATTAAGTTAAAGATCTACATCAGTAAGTTCTTTAGGGTCTGGGGCATTCTAACTGTACCTGGAATTGATTTTTTACTACATGGAGATATTTTTGAGATTAATTTCTACATTGCATTAATATTTTTAATTTACTTCAAAAAGGAGGAGATTCTCAATAGGCGAGATGACAAAAAAAAAGTAATTAGTCCGTCAGTTAGATAATCAAAAAATTTGGGACACGTATTTTTTCTTTTTTCTCGTAAACAGAAAATGACGACAATACAGTGCGTTGAAGTTTCGTGAAACGTCACGCCTTTGTATAATTTTTACTCAGAAATGACGTCACAAGCCCCCTCTCCGGAACTTTGATGCTCTTTATCTTTGTATTTTGTTATTAATTTGATCAAGCAAAAAATATGTGTCCAGTATTTTTGGACTGTCTAACAGACGGACTAAACAGAATGTCATTCTTTTGATGTAGTCATCATCCCTATTCATCGAAATCTTTTTTTAATATATTTTTTACTACGACTGCACCATAGCCTGACGGGCTGTCAAGTCTTTAAAATGAAGACATCAAACAATTACCTCAGTTGCATATGTATAATATCAGGTTTTGATGGCAAATAAATTTGAAACTGGAAATGCGACTATCCCATTACATTTCGGTTTAATTTAATACTACCCACACATTTAGCACCTTAAAGATTCTAGATCTTGCCATCCTTATAGGTCTACTTCACTTGGTTTCTTTAACAAATGTATTGGAGTTGCTTGACTAACGAAAATTTTACTCTAGTTTAATAGAATAAGGATAATATTTCGTTACATCGAAAATGCAAATATTTTGCTAAAATAATTGAGTTTAAGTTTAATACACCATGTGAAGTACCACTAGATAGTCTAGTCAATGTCAATGTCCACAATGTTTTTTCGAGATAATTGAAATAATAGTTTCAATACAGATTAATTTAACCTTTCGACGACCAAGAGACCCGGCCGTCTGTCGCGCTGTTATTGTCTTTCTATTGTGTCTCGAATTACGTGTGTTCGACGGTTTAAAATGTATTCAAGGCATTGTATGTGATATTTAGCATAATTATACTACAATTAATTCAACGCTGATAATTAACTTATTTAATAAAATACTACAGATTCACTCTATTTTAGCATAACAAACCTCATTCACCCTTCTACAATGAACAGTGTCATTCAATTCAAACTGTATTGTGCGTATCCCCCAGGAACCTCTAACGGTTCCGCTCGACGTAGAGTCAGCAACAACAGTTCTCGACCTTTTTACCTGTTTGTCTGTCCATCCACACAAGCATAAGCACTCTCAATGCATTGATTTTTCATCGTTTGACCCAGTTTTTGCCAACGGCTATTTGATTAGAATCAATGCGAGTATTGTATTGAGCTTTGCTATAAAATTGCAATACGTGATATTGCAATGCAAAGCGAATTGTTATGAAACTTTTAGTGTTTACGTTAAAGGATTACACTGTTTGTTGCACGTTGGAAATTATGTAGATTGGTAAATATATCTGGAAGATTATGGAGATTGTTTGTTTTGAATGCGATTGTATTGGTATTCGTAGGTGTTTATCTATTTTTTAAGTAAATGTATTGTGACCAAGTTATTTATTTAGAGATACAAATTTTACAAACAACCTTTAATTAAAACTATGACCCCAAAACCATTTCCACGGCCAACCTAGTGTTAAATGGCCAACATTGCAGATATCTACGATACGAAAAGCTTTGAAATCTCAAAAACCAAAATAATATGACTCATGTGCCTCCCATTACACCGGCAACCATACTGAAAACAGGTATATGGCAATATCTTTCATTAAAAACTCCACTCGAAAACAACACATACCGAAATAAAAACAAAAATATCTATACCAACGTAGTAAATAACAAAAACCTTCAAATCTGTCTCTCAATGTCGACTAAACGTTCGCTATAATTGGTTTTCCAATTCTAACAAATCTATTCTTATCTTCACTTACATTACATTCTAGGAAACCAGCAACAAAAGCTCAGACAGTAAAAACAAAAGACAACGACAATCCTCTACTGAATTCAAAAGCCACAATTATAAATCGAGATCGTTGCTGGGAACTTATTACACATGACTAATGTCTTTTCACGTCGACCGTCCTTTACTTCAATTATACTTATTTTGCCAATACATCACACGGCCTGGAAACGCATTAAAATACTTGTATCCGACAATATTTCATAAACTGTTCTCCGAAACGTATATACGGCTTTGGGAATCTTGGCACGATATTGACTAATAAATTGAATTAATTACTTAAGCTTGCGGTTTTATTTGGCAAAGGATAATTTTGGTGGGATTAGCTGCTGGTGTCTCGTTTGAATTGCTTTTGTGGGCATTCGAAACAGGTGTGGCTGGAATTATGACGTGTTTTGAGCATCAAGACTTATCGCTTGTGGCTGGTTTATGTATTAATTATCATACCATGTACGTGTTTTATCTACATCTGAAAGCAGACTAGAAATAAACTATAAAGCGTCTTTGGTATGACACCGAAGTATATCAATTTCCATTTAAAATTTCAACGTTCAATTTTCACCATCCTTCATATTATGTTGAAGCATTAAATGACTCAATATATTCTTATTACAAAATGCACTAAGCCGTCAAGCTGGTGAATCATTACGGACCCTCTCAGAGAATTAACCCCCGGAATAAACCCTGCGGAACCCCACTCGAAACGTCATTCTTATGATGCTTGGTTATAAATGACAAGGGAAGGTAATACCAGAGGATTTGAGGCGTTCCGCAGGGGCCAATAATAAGTCCATCTTTGCTCTGTGTTTACTCGTAGTCAAGATACAAGTACTTAGTTCTTGGACTTAATTAATGTGATTCCGACGACGACGAATTTAGATTACTGACTTCGTTTTTATGACTAAAATTCCAAGCTGTGACAGTTTTACAAATGTGACATAGTAACGTTGTCAGTTTTGAATTCAATAAGCTTTTTTCGGTTTGTAGACTAACATATAACATTGTTTATGTTATATGTTAGTCTACTACTAATGTTAAATCCCAAAGTTATCTATTATATATTGACGTATAAGGTATCCATGGCAGCGTAAAAACAACCCAGGGGTCCATGAGATAGAAGATCTACTATCGTTGACCCCCAATTCAGACAGTGAATCTCTTTTAAGCGGCTTTTGGTTATCTATCAATGGAATAAGCCACATATTACATATACTTATACAAAACGATATTTAAAAATATACTTTTTTAGATTAATACAAAAACGTATTTCTTAATATATTTTTTTGTTGTCGTGTTTATAGTGCCTCAGAACAATTGGGCAACTTACGTTCTCCTTTGTTCTGAGACAGAAACACGCCTTCGGCTAGCGCTGAAAACCAGCGGCGTGGACTCGTGCATGAATGTGTACGGGCCCGGCATTATGCTGAGCTCTAGCCCTTTCGCGCAATCGTTTAAAATATATTATTCAGTAAGTCCATTTACTGTACTTAGCACGAATAAACAGTTTTTCTTTTTTTCTTTCTTTCTAATACAATATATGATGGTGGAAGGTAGGATATACATACTACAAAAAACGGCAAATTTGCTGCAAAACAAAAAACATTGGAAAACTTAAACTATATTAAAACTACACTCATAATGACTTGTAATGTAACTAACCTATGTTTTTATTTCACAGTTTTTCATCTTATAGTGCATCCCAGGCACTATACAATCAGCTATATCTCATCAATATAGGTCATCTGTCGTGTTTGAAATGGTGTCACGGACGCAATCCGCTTTATGCGCATCGACCGAGCAATTTTAGCATTGACTGGATGCTTTGCGAACGGTCTTTGTTGACAATGCCCAGAAGGCAGCACAGGTTTACGGACTGACCTGTGCTTTTGTCGTGAATACACGTAGTGGTTTTGGAATTTCCCCTTCTCCATTGGGCTGTTATTCATAAATTGCGTTGTTATTGAGATAATTATGTTTCGTCAGTGGTTCTTTTTAGTTTAATATAAGATTTCAATAATTATTATATAATTAAATTTCAGTCACGCACGCATTTTGCTTTATGTGCATCGACCGTGATATAATTTTAGCAATTTTTGCATTGACTGAATGCTTTGCGAGCGGTCTTTGTTGTTGACTTACTTACGATCTTACGATCGAAATACTAATTTTAAGTTTATTTAAAGTTACTGACGCATTTTGCTTTACATGCATGGACCTATCAATTTCAGCATTGACTGAATGCTTGGCGAGCGGTCTTTGTTGACAATGCCTGTGGAAGGCACCTCAGGTGTGCACACTGCGTACTTTTGTCGTGAATACGTAATATAGTAATAAAGTACTCTTCGTTGTAGATAAAATGTTGTTATTGACATACACTGTAGGTATAACTAAACAGGGTCTAGCTAAAGAGTTAATGTCTGATCTAAATTCAAGCTCATTCTTCTCCATAGGAAAGTTTAAGTAAAATGAACTAGGTTTATTTATTTATTTATTTAAGCTTTATGCACACATGTACAAAGGCGGACTCAAACATTTGTCAAATATTCAAATATTTGTTAAATATTTGTTTGTAGGTTCAAATATTTGTTCTTGTACATATGACATTTCACGGGGACTTTCAAAATGGTCTAATCGAAATAAAATTTGACTTTGGCAAAATTTGTTTAAACGCGTTTACCTCTAAAACTGTGTTAACACGTACCTACATTAGACTAATCTACCATATTAAAGTATAGGTTACACAACATCACGCAACTATTTATGGCGACGAGGCAGTAACAGAAGAGATAACTAAACGTTGAAGAAACTGTGTGGCAAAGCTGTACACCTATATGTATAACTTCACCTCGTCTTTCCAAGTTTTTATTTGTATTTTAAGGAAACTTTCAACTCTGCCGGAATGCATATAGATAGTGTAATAGCCTTCTTGAATGACCTGAATGACTTTTTAATGCTCAAAATGTTTAGCTTTTAAATAGAGAAAATAAAAAGAAAATATGCTTAGATAGATATTTGTGGACAATTAGTATCACATGTATATACTTGTTAATGTAACTTTTTAACATACTATCTTGTTTATATTCTCATCATGTAAGTACTTATAAAAGATACGAATAAAAAAGATAGTCTATATGATGAGAATGTTAAAATAATTCAACAAAACAATATTAAAATTCTAACTTAATTAAATAAAAGTCGTACCTCACAATTCTTTTAAAACCTCCTTCGTCCACTACTTTCATTTTACAGGAGGACAAACGCCATGGACTAAGATCCCGGAGTCATCACACCTTTGCCATTTTAGGATTGGTTAAAAAAAGAAATAATTAAATAATCAAAATACTCAACTGCAATATCGAACTTCCCAAATTGTACTTAAGTTTCTGGATTGTTTAATTGTATTTTTTTTATTTCTCCTTTTTTTCTAATTAATATACTCTTCACTCCTATTCACTCCCATTCACTCCTATTCACTCCCATTCACTCCCATTCACTCCCATTCACTCCCATTCACTCCCCTTCGCTCCCCTTCACTCCCATTCACTCCCATTCACCCCAATTTACTCCCATTCACTCCCATTACTAAGACGAATTCAATGACACCTCATAATGTCGAAATCCGTCAATCGGTTTAGACTGTAGACCGTGCCGTGCCATAAAATGAGACATACATACGCTCGAAAAACGTAACCCTCTTTTCAGCAGCAGAGTAAAAAATAAGTAGATTTAGAATTTTTAAAAGCAACAAACCTACAATAAATTATGCCAGACACATTATGTCAAACACAGGTTTAAAATCAGTCATCTGCTGTAAAACAATCACGCTAATATTATGTTTGCACAACTAGCATTGCCTATCTGGATATTGACAGCTAAATTATTTAATCGATTTTGATGAAATTTGGTAATCAGAAGGTTTGAAACTTACGGAAGGACAACGGCTACTCACTTTATAATCCAATACTGCTGCTTACTTCATATATCTTCGCAATAACCAACATTCAGGCAGGCGAAGACGACAAAATTACTAATAAAAATATGAAATAAATATTATTAAGAACCAAACGTCAACTTTATAGCAGAAGTACTACATAGTAAAAACAACCTATATAAAAATACTTGTATTTAAACAAAAACACCTTAGACGTTATTCTCGTAGCGACGCTGAAATGACGTAGCTTCAGTGACCCCAGTTTCTCGGACCACCATATTTCCTTGGAACTTTAATTCCGTGTCCGCTTTCCACCCACCTGACGGCCGTAATATTGAACAAGTAAATCATCTTGGCCTCCTGACCTTTCTGAAAAAATGCTTGAACTGGTCTCCTGGACGCTGCAATGTTTTTTTTTAACTTGCTGGGTGCAATGTAGGTCAATGGACTTGATTGTTTTGAGTGTGAAAAAAGCAAAGGATTTGTTGCTTGCGGAATGTTTATAGTGGTTACCGTGACCCTGGAACATAAAGGGCAATCGAAGGAACATGAGTGGGTTTTAGTCAGTAAGAGTCTGACACGCCCTCCCGTCGCACCCAGGACGGGAGCAGTCATTGGATGATTTCCCACTCACCAAAAAAAAAAAAAAAAAGGATTTGTTGCCGTTTTAAAATATTTTTGTAAGAATTACGTGAAACAGTCATGCAATTTTTTTAAATATTATATTTCAGATTTTAATTGTCATTTTAATTTGTAAAGTAGCGGCTGTAGTTATCTTTATGACCATGTTATTATGGGACTTATCCTGAAATCATAAAAAAATATATGTCTTCTTGCATATTTTGTATAGCCTTTGCCCGCGACTTCGTCCGCGTTCACGGGGGATTTCCGGGATGAAAACTATCCTATGTCCTTTCTCGGGACCCAGGCTATATCTGTACCAAATTTCATTCAAATCGGTTTAGTGGTTTAGGCGTGAAGAAGAGACAGACAGTCAGACAGACGGACAGACAGACAGAGTTACTTTCGCATTTATAATATTATAAAGCTGAAAAGTTTGCCTTTTGCGAGAATCAAACCTCTTTGCGACAGCCGCGTAGTTTACTCTGCCACTGCACCAATCGTGTTTACTACTGTGAACCATAATACATTTACCTCGGTGTTACAATGTTATTCTAGAAAACACCGTTCTTATATACATATTATAAACACAAACTATACAGTGAACACAAATCATAAACAATATCACATGCCTAGAACCCCTATTAACTCAACACCATTATAAACCATAAACATAAAAATACCGGCTTAAAATATATTTGTGACGTACAAACTTAAAAATGTTAACGAAAAAAGCGGAGGCAAGCGGAAAAAGCGAAACAATTCCGCTTTATGGCTTCCGCCCCTCGCATTATGAAAATGAAGTTTTTATGTTCAAAGAGGTACAACACCGGATTCTTTGGATTTTGTTCGAAATTAACACCAGCCTGCGTTTGTGATATCAGTCTTTTGTAGAAAGGATCTACTGATGCATTGCTGTTTATTTATGGTATTATATAATATGTATATTTTGTTTAAACAATGCCGATGGTGATAAAAGTGCCAATTCATTCGGTCAAAATCTAAACTGTCAAAATCTCGCTCCATCGTAGGCTCCGTCTATGCCCTCGGGCTAGTCTGGGACCAATAGAGCAAGCCCATAATAATAATAAAAAAACTAAATTTGAGTTCAGTGCATCTTACTCTTTCTATTTAATTAAGAAAAGATAAAAAAGGAGTGTTATGTTTTGTTTTCAGGATTCCTCCGTTTATGTGAATTTCTTTGTTCCGCCCTAACTTGTAAATGTCGTAAAGGAATTAGATATGTTATAGGCAAACTCCGAAGCTCCGGCGCTCCTAGGTTGGACTGGTCAATCCTCAGGTCAGACTGAATGACTTAGTCAAAGCCCAAACAAATGTAAATTTTCGGCCTTTGACTAAACAATTTTCGTCAAACCTGGGAGAGACTAATTTGGTCAGGCAAACGTCAAAACACAATTTTATTAAATCGGGGTTTGACGAGTCAAACTCCGATATAGGTATGAAGTGTCTTATCTTCGTATATTTGGAAGCATTTTATCATTTAAGCAGCTTTCAAGTCATAAGAACCGCTTAACTCTGCCAGTTCTGACACCTGATTGGTCAGCTTACGTGATTTTCACTTTTATATTTGAGATGCTTTGAGAGAATGCCGTGTGGCATTAGGCCCGCCTTTTGTACGATGTGCAATAAAGTATAAAATAAATAAATAAATGCTTTGGAATATACGGAGGTTAGTTTGTAAGATTAGGTATAAAAAAATAACATTTTAAAAATT
Organism: Athetis lepigone; assembly: GCA_033675125.1. Classification (NCBI taxonomy): domain Eukaryota; kingdom Metazoa; phylum Arthropoda; class Insecta; order Lepidoptera; family Noctuidae; genus Athetis; species Athetis lepigone. The sequence goes on from CM066244.1 coordinate 7,746,248, forward strand.
TTGTTGTTTATTGTTTTAATAATTAATTTCTTATCCACGTTCTAGTAACAACAACACCGTTTGATTCACTCATCTTCAATTTTACACAATTACACGCCCGCACGCTCACTGAACGAACATGAAATGACAAAACAATCGGTCGGAACACCGCGAGAGACATTATGAACCTGTTTAAACATGTTCAGATCAACGTTTGACCGAGTTTTGCAGTCGCTTCTAGGATTGACTAGGCCAAAACCGAAACAGAATAATTTACTTTCGACGTTTGACTGAAAAGTTAGGAGCTCCTGGGTTTGACTAAAAATACTTCAGGCAAAGGGCGAAATCGAAATGTATTTCGGGGATTGCCTGATGGCTTTGGCCAAACCTAGGATAAACCAGTCCTTCCGCGAAGAGACTGTGTATCGGACTTTGACTATAACAGATATATTTGATATCGTTATCGAATCAGTGCAAGATGCACGGATTCTAACGGTTCTCTAGTTACCTAAACAAATAATTACTTTGTACTTTGCCAAAACATGTCATGATTGAGTTTGATCCTAATATATTAGAGTTTGTGTACTTTCAACAAATTAAAGGATTATTGGTAATACATACCAGGTGAAATTTACACTTAGGGAGTACTGTAAGCCTTAATGATTAAAACGCATCCCACTGAAAATTATTATCCTTATACAAGTAATGAAATAATAAGTTACCAAAAAACATTTGAAATGACATTCATAGTTTTTAATAACACACATTTTCAAAATGCCATCAACAAAAGATATTTTATGGTTAAGACGTTTTTATGAGCAATTCTAACTACCATTTTTATTGTGAACCACATATAAATTGAAAACCATGCGAGGATACTAAAGAACTATCATCTAGATCATCATTAAAAGCTTGAACAAAAACAGTGAAACTATAAAAATTACATTTTTAATTTGCAAAAGCGAACGAGTATCATAATTTTACAAAAACGACATGCAATTCAACCATCGTGAGTGCGGATGTAGAAACATACCACAATTAAAAAAGGTCTCACTACTACAGCTATATGAAAACGCAAACTATCTCTAAAATGTTGCTAGTATTAAAAAATTGTTTCACGACCCAAGGGAAAATAAACTGGATGTGACAAGGACAATTTGCTGTCATGTCTCATCTAGTGAACATGGCAACAAAATTAAGTTGGTTGGTTTTAAACTTGTTTAACTAGTTTATAATGATAGTTTGTTTGTTCACACCTTTGTCACCTTATATTTAGTTGACTACTGAGCCTTATTTAAAAAAATATAAGTTGTCTGTTTAAGTAAAAAATAAAACTATTTTGTAATAACAGACTCATTTGTTAAACAGAATAAGATCAGAAGGCTAATTTTTACTTATGTGTAAAATCTGTTTATGAACGATCTTAGCGTCAATCTGTAATTATAGTAAGAAATTATAATGGAAATGATATTGAAATTTCGATTCTGGTCTCGAAAGTGAAATATAAAAATATTATCAAACGGGTCATATCATCTACAATTATTACAGGTCGAATCATAAATGTAAATGTCATTTTAGTCAAAAATACTAGGTTGACTTTCTTAAGAAGACTAAATAACATAACAGTAACAAGGCAACAATTTATTCTCCAAAGACACCAACCGAAACTGTACCAGACAGAAAGTCCACACGAGATGAATGAGAAACAACATGACCGTAACATTTTGCAGCACAAACGCCAACTCGAAGCTACGTAGCAAAATAATTTTCATGTGAAAATACAGAACAGTTTACTTAAACGATGTTAGCGAGTTGGAATAACTCTCCCACACGCTGACGCCTAGGAATTCTCTAATTGCAAGGAGACAGACCGAGGTACGAGTAATTGCTGTCGAGACACGCGATGCAGCGTCAAGTGACATCGTGCATTTACTGGGTCCTAGGAAATTACTACGAAACTCTTTAGCGTTCACTGAGGAAAGTAATAGGGATATTTTGTAACAGGTGTTTGAGGTAAACGGTTGTGGGAGGATGGGGGTTGATGTTAAGGTTTTTTATGAAAGGAAAATCATCAAATGACTTCTCCTGCCCTGAGCGGGATAGGTCAGATTTTTACTAACTAAAACCCACCCATGTTCTATCAGTTGCCCTATATATTCCGGGTCCGCGGTAACTATAATTATGATGGCTATATTTTCGCGACTGTCCAATGGTACAGCCAATTGAAGCGCGACCAATAAACCAATAAATTAGGGTGTTGTGTGTTGTGTATGTTTGAGATTTTCCTTTAGGAATGTCTTAACAGCTTGGAGTTTACAGTTGTTGGTGAGACAATCTCTTGTCCAGGAACGCACGTAGCACCATTTAGTACTACGGTTGATCCATTTGGTCTCATTGCAATCGTATGGGATTCATGTTAAGAATGGGGGATAGTTTCTGTTGCTATATAAATAGAAGCAATAATGGAAATATATAATGTGATAGTAGAAACAATGTTTTATTAACAGACAGGATTATTGGTAATGGCTATAGAAACGTGTAAATTGGGCAGTACTTTATTTCAAAATCAAGAGGCGCACTAAGTGTTTATGGAAAATAAAACTGTTAGGAGTAAAATGTTGGACAAAAGTGTTCATGAAAATGAGCGAGCAAAACCGGAGGAATACCTCGTTATAATTAAAGCCATGGCCGCTAAGATGACCAATCACAAATAAATAACCATTACGAGTCGCCATAGTTAATGGACTCTTGTGTCACTTAGAGATTCATTTCATTCCAAACACGACTTTTCTTTAACACGAAAAACCCTGAACAAAGTGTTGCGTCAGACCACAAGGGATTGGACCTTCGGAAGACTTACAACCCTACATATTTCTGTCCCTAAGCTACCTTTTTAAGAATTAAATCTTTAAGCTAAGGAACCATCTCATTACCGCTATTCAAAGGTGTGAATTTTAGTAAGACCTTGAATGTATCCATTAAATTTAATGGGCAATACATTTTCGTATTAGCTTTTCTAATTTGCAATGTCCCGTTGCTTTTACTGTGTTGTTGAAATAGCCAGTAGGTATATGATCATGCAATGTCTGCGGCAGACAAAGCAATAAATATTTTTGCTGTCACGAAGTCGGGAAGCCTTCTGTTACTAGTGTTTCATAAATCTTTATTTGTAACGGTGTTTTTGGGAAAATTTTATTTTGTTTTATTTGAATAACGCTTCAAAAGTTTTTTACTATGCCGTTCAAGGATTTTTAAAAAAGTACTGGTTTAGATAGTACGCATAAAATTGAGATTGATAAGATAAGAATAAGTATAATGACCCTGTTCCCGATACCGGTGGGCTACTGAATTTTATATTTTTAAATGTTTTTTTTTTATAAATTAATATTTAAAAATGTATTTATTATGTTTTATAAATGAATAAAGGAAGTATAATGATATAACGTTACACAGTGTACTTGGGTACTATTTTAAGTGGGAACAAGTGATTTAAGTTCATTTTCTTCCTTTACAAAACTTATTTTATAAATACTTAAAAACGTTTAACTTGCACTGGTTATAAACTTTAAGCATTTAATGATGAGAATTTTATAAAAGCACATCAAATTATCCTTTTCATAATTTAATGAGCTTAACTCACAAAATTAATAACACATTGAACACTTCTAATATTAATAACAGCATAAACTTCACCTATAAACGTATCAAAAAAGCTATAAAAATTGTATTTAATAAACATCAAAGACAAGCTTTCTTAACCCCTTTTATGGTGGTTTAATCTCTATAATAAATAATTGAATATCAACAGGAATACATAATTAAATTACGTAATATCGGTAATCATAAAACAGCAGTTTTTTATGAGTGATGGCCAATGACCATGTGATAATACTGATAATCGAGAGTGTAAAAGATTATATAGTATACTAGCTTCTGCCCGCGGCTTCACTTGCGTTAGAAGAGACAAAAAGTAGCCTGTGTTACTCTCCATTCCTTCAACTATCTCCACTTAAAAAATCACGTCAATCCGTCGCTCCGTTTTGCCGTGAAAGAAAGACAAACAGACAGACACACTTTCCCATTTATAATATTAGTATGGATATATAGCTGTTCCCAGCAATTTCGCCTGCGTCTAAAGTTACTACTTCTATCCTGGAGGTCGTGGCGTGATTTTACGTAGCTTATAGCCTTAGGCGAGACGACGAAAAAAAAGTAATTAGTCCGTCAGTTAGAAAATCAAAAAATTTTGGTCACGTATTTTTTTTTTCACGTAAACGAAAAGTGACGATGAAGCAGTGCGTTGAAGTTTCGCGTGACGTCACGATTATGTACAATATTTGCTGATCAGTGACGTCAAAAGCCCCCAACCCGGAACTTTATTGCTCTATATCTTTGTATTTTCTTATTAATTTGATCAAGCTTTTTAGGCCGGTCTATTAGACGGATAAACAGAATGCAATTTTTTTAATGTTGTCGTCATCCTTATTGTGCTATTCAACACAAAAATATTTTTTCAAACTGAACCAGTACTTCTTCCTGCTGGGGTTGCGGAATGTTTATAATAGTTACCGTGACCCCGGAACAAAAAGGGCAATCGAAGGAACATGAGTGGGTTTTAGTCAGTAAAAGTCTGACACGCCCTCCCGCCTCGCCCAGGACGGGAGAAGTCATTTGATGATTTCCCACTCCCCAAAAAAAACAGTACTTCTTTAGATTATTAGTATAGGTAATACCAGTGTAATACTCTCCCACTGCAGGGCAAAAGCTTCTTATACAGAGATGGCACGAGTATTGATCAATAGCTTGCTCAAGGCGGTTTGGCGATTTCGGATTTAATGCATACATTCATAACTGAAATAATTATATTAACTACGACTTGTACTGGTATCGAGAAAGTACACTTCAAAAAAAAAGTGAGCCGTCACGGGACGCCTGGCCCTGGCAGATGTGAAACATCGACATTACATCATCGCCACACAGTACACAAGACTGTGACTGTATATATACACCATCATATAGCGTGGCGTCGCGTCGCCACGCCAGAAATTTGTTTTACATGCTGCTATAGATGTTTCACATCAAAACAAAAGCAATGCTAATAATAAATTTTCTCAAATACAAAAAGAATTTAAACCATGACTTCACGACTCGATATAAAAAAGCAACTAACCAAGTGTTGTTAGTAAGTTCAAAACTTTTATTCTGCAATAAGAACTTTATATCGAAACCTCTCTCGATACTCAGCTCATTAAAAAGAATCTTAAAAAGTTATTCGTTTCTACTTTTATATCTTCAATAACTCTTTAGCTTTATAAATCCTAGAACCCATCGCCATTACCAAGCAGTAGCTCCTTTTATGGAATAATCAATTTTGTTACAATGTTACTAAGATTTATAATGGTATAAACTAAGTGCTGTGTATAACAAATCTTTTACTAAAATGGCTGAGATCATGATCATGTTGTGAGTTGTTGGGAATTAAATTGTGTTAATTTGACGAGACTATTATTGGACATAATAAGAATACGGTTTTTTAAGGTGCTTTCAGTAAACAAATCCGCTTAACACTTTGAATTATTTAATCATTATTGCCAAATAAAATATTCTTTAAAATTCGTTATGAAAAAAAAAACAAAATAACTGATAAACCGCACTGTATTATTTTATGTCTATTTAGGTAAAAAGCTAAAGATCTATAATACGGAATATTTTGTACTGATCATTCCTTTTTTTTGTTCTAAGCATTATTTTATAATTACGTTTTTAGCACCGATGTGGGTTCGTTAGTAAGACTATTAAAATTTTACGGCGCAAAACGAGTTAAAATTTGCCATTAAAATAAAATTAGAAACAATACTTTACTTCCGACAAATGCGATGAAGAATATTAACAACAATCAAAAATAAACAGATTTTCACTTGTTGAGTGTTAGGAAAGTAAAAACTTATACTATAATTCATTTTCAAACTATGTAGTGAGTGTAAGCGTTATGACACGTTTTTCTTTAACAAATTTTTTATAACACATGAACCATTTTTAATGTTATGTAAAGGCCACACCATATTAATTCTTCATAACAATTGTTTGTTACGGTATGCCTGTGCCCTAGCAAAAGACATTTCTAGCAGACATAGAAACTTCAAATATATATAGAATACAACTAGTGTTTCGAGTATAAATGAAAGAAAAACTAAAACATTTCACAATTTTGGTCTAGTTTTCTAGAATCACCAACTGTATAAATAATGGCCAAGTCAATAACCGACTTGGTATTACATGGATCTAACAACTTTTTATGTTAGAATGAGTTGCTAGATTGGCGGTTTTTACGAGTTATATTTTTATAGCATAAAACATAAAGAATATTTCATATTGGATTGGCTAAAGTATAATAATAATAATAATAATAACCCCACCGCCGTATCTCTACGTTGTCGTCGTGGTGGGGCTTGCGCGCTCCAATGAACCCTAGGGCTACCAGCTGTTTACTGTGCTGGAATAGGTCTAGGGTGAGGAGCCAGACTAAAAGAGGTACAATCCAAGCCAAGGTTGCACATGCCGAGGGCTGCATGGCTAGGGGAGAGCGCTAGTCGTTAGTGTGCCAACTCTGGAATATAGGGGACCTCCAGTTTTATTTACCCTTGCCGCAGTGAACGCAGGGCACTGCTGCGGTCGACCTTATAAGTCCCTAGCTACTCGTGGGAATAACATGATTACTAGATCAAAAATAAAAAGAATAACTCAGGCCGTAATGCCTCAGATAGATGACGAAATTTCACAAGTATCTTCGCCATCTTCTTCTCTTTTTCCATCAGTCCCATCATCATCACAATCATTCCGCGTCACTCCGGCGCCTTCTTCATCAAATAGTGTACAGTCTGTGGATGTTGTTCAGGAGACTAATTTTGTCAACGATACTGAACCCACCGCTAGAACTGCCCCGAAGCGTAGGAAATGGAGTATAGAAATGAATAAATTCATCCTACGCACATATCTTCTTCTCACAAATATGGACACAGATAAAAATGCATACCTTCCGTCTCTTCATACTAAGTTCATAGAAAAATACCCGAATATGCAAGTAAGTCGACAAAGAATAGGTGATCAGCGTAGAGCCATAGTTCAAAAGAAGCTACTGCCACAAGATACAATAGATCAGATCTATGAGGAAGTCAGAGCTGAAATGCAATTACTACACTCCCAAATACAGCAACACTCCACACAATTTACTACCTCAATCAACTCACAACCCGGTCAGCGCATGAAATGGACCAATGAATATAACGAAAAACTGATAAGAATATATTACACAGCCACCCAACTTGAAACAAATAAAACAGCTTATAGGAAATACTTACATGAGGAATTTATAAATACTTATCCAGAACTATCACATTTATCCGAGCAAAGATTGTCTGACCAAGTGAGAGCCATTGTTAACAACAAATACATTAACTCTACCAGATTACAAGAAATCAAAAATCAAGTAGCTGCAGAACAAGGCAACAGCAACATCAACATACACAATATTGACGTAGTAAACGAAAATTTTAATGCTTTGCCGAATGAATTTGAGCCGGAAGAATTTACTCAAACGTCAAATACAAATACTCATATCACAGACACACTAATAAATACTTTCACAACAAATACATTTGAATCACCCGCACCCATAAATACTAATGAAGACCATTTTCTTAACAACATAAATATTGACCAGGTTGAACCTACAGAACTTAACTCAGAGCCTACAAACAAACCCAGAAATAGAAGCCATGTTTCAACAAGCGCAAAACCTTTTTACTGATACGCACCCTACCAGTAGACCATATATTCCGAAACAAAAAACCTCTAAAAAGTTCTCTGCTATAGTTACATATATTAATACTGTCATATTGCCTAAGTGCGTAGACGCTGATACTGACTTCACTAAATTGCAAACGATAATCTACTGTGCAGCATGGTCAGCAGCTAAATGTAATGGAGCAAAAATATCAAACCTTACACAAAATGAACGCCATATTTACAAACATAGGAAACCAAAATGGCAAATAAGATTAGAAAAGAAAATTGAAAATTTAAGAGCAAACATAGGCAGACTAACGCATTTTAAGAATGGTAGCCGAAGTCAAAAATTATTAGCAGCAGTAGAATCAATAAAACGGAAATATCAACTTCACGCACAATACGAAAACTCAAACACTCAAATAGAACACTTTCTGGACACATTAAAACAAAAATTAAATGCAGCATCTAGTAGACTTAAAATGTATTTAATATGCACGAGCCGCAAAGTACAAAACACAAAATTTCACAACAACGAAAAAGTTTTTTATAGGAACCTTGCAGCTAGTAATAAAGACACCACAAATCAGAGCCTACAGACACCTTTACCTGAAGTATTGCGAGAATTCTGGGCTAACATATGGGAAAACCCAGTCCACCATAATAGCAATGCAAGTTGGGTAAATGAAACAACACCTGAAATTCCAGAAATGGAGTTTGAATTAATACCAATAGACATTTTCATAGACATCCTTAAACGTACACACAACTGGAAATCTCCTGGAACAGACAATATCCATAATTACTGGTATAAGAAGTTCACTAAAATTCACCCATACATATATAATCATCTCAATCAGTTCATTCAATCACCTCACCTGCTCCCAACATATATCACACACGGAGTAACATACATGATACCTAAAGATTTAAATAACACCACAGACCCAGCCAAGTATCGACCAATCACATGTTTACAAACCATTTATAAAATCCTAACTGCCTGTATAAGTGAAGTAGTATACAAACATTTGACTAAATATAATATTCTAGCTGAACAACAAAAGGGATGTCGCAAAATAGCCAAGGATGTAAGGAACAGCTTACTATTGACGCGATTACAATGAACAGCGCTGTTAAGAAAAAAAAGGACATTCATACCATGTTCATTGATTACCAAAAGGCTTACGATTCAGTTCCGCATAGCTGGTTATTACAAGTTTTAAACATCTATAATATTCACCCCACACTTAGGTTGTTTTTAGAATACACTATGCAAAACTGGCAAACTATCCTTAAAATAAACCAAGCTTCCACAACTCTGGCCACTGAACCAATAAACATAAAACGTGGTATTTTTCAAGGCGATGCGTTGAGCCCTTTATGGTTTTGCATGGCACTCAATCCACTCTCAAACCTCTTAAATAAAACTAATACAGGATTTACATTAACAAGCAATAACACAGAATTCACTTTAACACACCTAATGTACATGGATGACATAAAACTATATGCAGCAGACAAAAAATCTCTTTTTCATCTAGCAGACACTACACAACAATTCTCCAACGATATTTGTATGCAATTTGGAGTAGACAAATGCAAAATTTTGTCAATTGTAAAAGGTGAAATCCAAAACAATAGTTACACACTCGAATCTGGTCAATCTATCGAACCCATGGATGAACATAGTACATACAAATACCTAGGATTCAAACAAGCCAGACAGATACAGCAAACAATTACAAAACAAGAACTCCTTAAAAAATTTACACATCGCCTCAATCTAATCTTAAAAACTAATCTTAACTCGAGAAATACAATTAAAGCCATCAACACATTCGCAATACCCATTCTTACTTATTCTTTTGGAATCATAAGATGGTCTAAAACCGATATTAAAAATTTACAGCGTAATATCAATACACTTCTTACCAAACACAGAAAGCATCACCCAAAATCTTGCGTACAGCGACTCACACTGCCACGTCAGGAAGGAGGAAGAGGACTAATAGACATACACAATTTACACAACAAACAGATACTATCACTCAGATCTTACTTTCATAATAAATCAGAACATTCATCCCTTCACAAACATGTTACGGAGTCAGATAAAAAGCTGACACCACTTAACTTGCAAAACAGAAACACTCAAACTAATGAACATCTTATTAGTTTACAAGACAAAACTGCAGCATGGGCTAGAAAATCTCTACATGGAAGACACAGAGCCTACCTGAGCCAGCCACACGTCGATAAAGTGAAGTCGAACGAATGGCTCAAACGAGGCGAACTGTTTCCAGAGACCGAAGGTTTCATGCTTGCGATTCAGGATCAAATAATAGCAACTCGAAATTTCATAAAATATATAATAAAAGATCCCAATCAGCCGAATGACATATGTAGACATTGCAGTAGTGCTTCCGAGACCATACAACATATAACTGGAGCCTGTAAATCACTTGCACAGACTGATTACAAACACCGACATGACCAGGTTGCCGCAATTATACACCAACATTTAGCACACAAATATAAACTCATAGAAGAGATGATTCCATATTATAAATACAAACCCGAAACTATTTTAGAAAACAGGAACCAGAGAATCTACTGGGATCGTACCATAATAACAGACAAAACTATACACTACAACAGGCCAGATATTACAGTTCATGACAAATTAAATAAAACAGTTTACCTCATAGATATAGCGATACCCAACTCACACAACTTACAAACAACCATATCAGAAAAACTTAATAAATACCAAGACCTAGCAATAGAAATAAAAACTCAATGGAAAGCTCAAACAGTTCACATCGTCCCTATAGTACTCTCATCCACAGGTATAGTACCGAAGTCACTGACACAAAGCCTGAATACGCTGCACATGCCAACTCACACACTTCACATGCTTCAAAAAGCCACCATTCTCAACACCTGTCGCATCACCCGCAAGTTTCTGACTTCTTCCACAGTATCATCCACATTCACCATCTAAATTTCCCCTTACGCACTTGGCCACGGCCCGTAGTAAGGTTATTAACTCTCTTACAAGAGAAGAAAAGTTAAAAAATGCAAAATAATAATAATAATAAATCGTTTATTCATAATTTAGGTCACATTACAAAATCAATTAGCATACAAATTAAATACCGCACAATTGCACATTTGCCTGAACTAGGTGAAAACCTGTGTCTCAGGCTAGAAAGTGCTTACACATACTTAAAATTAACAATTACAAATAAACAGTAAGTACCTATCTATAATATAAAATAACAATTTTTGTTTGCACAACTAAAAATGTTTACAATTAAATGAAATGGTAAAAACTTAGCTTAACGTAGGTATTGATATAATATAATACACTGTCAGTATTATTATCATAAAATAAATGTCTCTCTATCACTATTTTAAAGATGCCATAATGCATACAAACTACTTAATTATTTATAATTCTAAACTAAAAAAAAAAATATGGTGTGCTCTTAGACGCCTTCATAATCGACCGAATTGATATATCGGTTTTCTGCAGCTTTTTTGGCAGGGCAGTCGATATCACCGGTCTTGTCAGTCAGTATGACAGTCTAATGGCGAAATAAATATGCGTTATTTAGCACTGACCGTCTCTATCGTGCACTTGACGTTTGACAGAAGTGTGACAGTGACAGGCATAGTGCTACGCCAAGTACGTGCTCAGTAACGTCTATTTATCTCGCTTTTAGACCAAAATCAGTTGCACCATTCAAGCCCTGCCTAAATAGCGCGAATCCATGGAAAATGTATGAAAAACCCGCAATAACCTGCTGTGGTGTGGTGAACTGGTGATTGGCACATATCCTGCTTTAACTTTAAGGTATTCTCTATTTGAATAGAACCAATTAATACTTGATATAGATAGACGAAGACGAAGACATTTATTTAAAATTACTAGAAGAGGTCGTTGGACGGCTGTAGATCTTAACACCGCGATGCAATTATGTGACGTGCTAATGCCATCTATCGCGGTGTTAAGTAACTAAACTGAATAAAACGTAATAACATTATTTTTTTCTTGCAATTGATGTTTGTGTGCGACGGTAATAAAGATACTGTTTAGTCAAAGCACGTGCTTAACAATGTTTATTTATTTTGGCGTAACGTTTTTGCCAACAATGTAATTTACTAACTATTCAGCTGGAGCATCGTAACGCCGGTTTGTCTATAAAACTCCTCTAAAGTTTAAAAGTGTCATTCATTTACTCTATCTTATACCTTTAATCAAGGTAGCATAAACTTAGGGCCCAAGGAAGTTTATCCTAAGGCTATAAAAGCATTATGAGAAACACAAAGTCTTTGAACAAGACTCGGTATTAGAAAAAGTATAATGAAAAACACGCTCTGAAAATAAACCAGAAATTAGGAAGACTTCTAAGAAGGTCAGATGCTTGAATAGTTTTACTTCGACACTTAATTAAAAGTAACAAAATGTAATTGGAAGAAATGTGTACTGGTACTCTATATGTATCTTGCTAAAATAACATTTATTAATGTTTTTGTTATGTGCAACATTTACATAACAAACTAGCATTTTTCTGCTGCTTCGCCCACCCGTTAGGAGTTAGATTTCCAAAAATCGACAATCTTCTTAGTACCCCTCTACACTACTATACATGGTGGAGTTGTTTCACCTCTATATTGATTACGAAAAATCTGTCGCCTTAACATATACCTACGTCAACCAGTTAAATTGTTCCAATAATTCAACCGTTTATTTAGAATAAATAATAAATAAATAAATAAATATGCTGGGACAACTCACACACGGTCATCTGATCCCAAGTTTAGTTCTGCTTAGAGCTTGTGTTATGGTAACCAGACAACTGATATACATACTTATATAATTTATAAATACATACATATTATAGATAAATTACACCCAGACACAGAACAAACAATCATGCTCATCACACAAAGTTTGTTTGTTTTTTTAGAAGATTATTTCCATTAGCTGACAATGACCATGGCCATTAGAAATGCCAAGTGACCACCTAACGAAATAAAAATACCGAATTGTAAGTTTTTAGTAGAATCCGTTAAGTAGTTATTAAAGGTTTATACCGCAAAACCTCTTTAGAGTGCCTACAAGCAGCAGGTGTTCCAAAAGATTTAGCTTAAAACACATGTTTTCTTTTTTAATGCCGGAGCAGTCAAAAGGACACGTCTAATTTCGACCTATTAAACCACAGGATATCAATATTAATGAGGAAATGCTTCAAAATCTCCTGTCAGGTCCCCTCCGGTGTCACACCATTAACACGTTTCAATTAACTGCGCATACGACTTTTCAATGACGCATTCCAAATTCAAACTTACCAAAAACAAAATGGCAGACAAAATGGCGGGATTCATCGTCCACATATTTTACTAAGTACTGCGGTAAAAATGTAAGCTTCGTACAAAGTAACACTTAAAACAATTCTTAATTAATAATTACTATGCCCATTAGCGTGGAGTGAGATAATCTTTATGGTTTCTGAGAAGGATAGCGCCATTTTAAATCAGTGTTGATTTTATCACCTTCACGGGTTGAACCTTAATGTCGTTTTTAGTCAAAATATCACGTATCTAGCGGATAAGTATGATGTATGGTGAAGTTTATGTGAATTTTAAATTCAGGTGTAAAGGTTGGTAATGTGGGGAGGTTCTTGCCTAGTTTTGTGAGTTGGATCGGTGGAAAATATGGAAGACAAGCTTCTGCCTGTGGCTTTGTTTCTGTGGAAGACTAGTGTATTGCAAGACCATAATATTGTGGTAGTCGACATTTGATTAGTACGTCGAGGCCTGCTTTTGTGAATAGATACATTTTAGAAATTTTTAATTGTTGTTTAATAATTTTACGTACTTATATTTTATTTATTTGCTAGATACAATACGAGATCGTAACCGGTCTACAATACTTATTAGTGTATTCTTCTATACCACATATTCGGGTATTTGAATGCGTAGGTTGTATAAACTCAATACCTGTAATCAGGTAAAATATAGTATTGTTAACCTTTTTTTAAATAAGAGTTTTGAAGTTGGTGTAAACTGATGTAATTAGCTTTTTATCAGTTAAAGATTTTTTTATCGGATTAGCACGCCAAAGGTAATAACTTACAAACAAAATAATTTTACCATTCTATCCATACTAATATTATAAATGGGAAAGTGTGTCTGTCTGTCTGTCTGTCTGTTTGTCTTTCTTTCACGGCAAAACGGAGCGACGGGTTGACGTGATTTTTCAGTGGAGATAGTTGAAGAGATGGAGAGTAACATAGGCTACTTTTTGTCTCTTTCTAACGCGAGCGAAGCCGCGGGCAGAAGCTAGTTATAATATAACGTTAAATTTATAGTGAACAAAGTTTTGAAAAGCTAATCTTAAGACCTATATCATATACTGTTAAAGAATTAACACACCAATAGTAATAAAATAATAACTTAACACCTGCGAAATTCTCGATACCAGCAAACACCAAAAATATAAAATAAAAATAGAAACACGAAACCTCACTTTCCGACAAAATCGCAGCTCATTCTTATCAGCGACTATCTAAAATGCCGACACAAAAGAAAGGCCAACATTAGCCTCCAATTAACACCACGGATGAAAGCCTTAAGTTATCTTTGAAGTAAGATAACGATTTTGTTTTGTTACGCTTCTGCTGCGTGATAAGGTAGTCGGAAAACAGTCGCGGCGTTTTGTCGCATCAGCCAGACGCAGGTGCCAAGTTTTCGGTGATAGGTACTGTGTCATAGACTAAGTTGATTGAAGTTTTAACAGACAGGTTATTTTTAAATTGAACCGTAATAATACAACCGTAACGGAGTTCGACTAACACTATTAAATAGAGTATATCTATTAGTCTATTAGTTAGAGTATTTGAAACTACAAAAACTATTTCCGTAGTTCTGGTTGGCATGTGGTTATTACACACACTGTGCTGTAGAGGATGAGCAAACCTGTATTGAACAATTTTCAGACAATATCGTTATGTCGGTTATCAAGCGGTGGTCGATATACTACTTATAACAAGTCGGTAGAAGAAAGTCAAACCTGTTGAGTATTATTACTACATCATAGCCTTCCCTGGATGGCAACTTTGGTGATTACCAACAATAGGCCAGCTGCTGATATTATGTTTTTAAATTCCTATAGGCTTCAAAATACTACTAACGACAAAATTACAACTACACTATGACGAAGTAAACGACATGCAATATTAGAATTTTATAACACACTTTGACAAATGCAGAATACAACAGGCAGTGTCTCTACCTGATGACTAAACTGCCATTTCTACTTTTTAAATAAAAACAACCAAATATTTAACACAACGTACAAAGAACCTCTACGAGCAACCAGCCTCTTAGGCATAAAACCGAACCACAACAAACACATAATATTTGAGACCAACGCTTGTCCAATTCCACCACGGATTGAACAGTATCAATATCGGTGTCATGCTAAACACCTGCCACTCGGATTGCCGGCATTTTATCTTCATTTATTGTTTTTTGTTATGCGTCCATTGACATACACCTTGCCACGTTTTGGTCCTTTTGTCCGCAATAATAAATCAATAATGCGTTCTGGTTACGCCTCATTAGATTTGGGTATGGCTTTGTTTGAAAGAGCTTAAAGGGAATATTCAAATGAAATATGGTGTAGTAAATTAATAGCTTCACACGTAAACATGACATTGAAATGGCATTTAAATAATAACCATTTAAATTCAACTCACAGAAATAAAAATACAATAAAATACATATTTTATAAAATTCAAAGAAAGGATCAAAACCTCCGAATGTCATTCTAACAATTATAATTCATTTATTAAACTTTACTGTCGACATAACACTTAATATAAAGCTGTAAACACATCAATTATTTTGATTTAAAACTGCTCATGTCTCCCCTTTTGAATAAACATCACGTTTCTGTAAATCACAATGCATAAAAGAATGAGTTTTAGGTCCTCCATCATTTTTTAACACTTCGTAAGACCAGAAATCAAAGAACCGTGCCTACTACTTGAAAGCCTTTTGCTTCTGATAAAAAGAAGAGGATTTGCGAGTAATGAAAGCTCTCTCCGACTGGTTTCTTAAGTCTGGGAATTCAATATCAAGATTCTAAGCAGGTGTGTTTTAAGACAAGGCGCCTTTACTGTCGTGACATATTGCCTCTAAGAATGGTGAACTAATGTTTAACCTACTAATATGATGATTGGATATGAAAGAATATTAATTCAATAATATTACAACATTAACAATTAAAATATTAATGCCTGGTATTAATTAGCACCATTATTCAACTGAAGTGCTCATGGTTGCGTATCGGTTAGTTAAGTCACAGTAATACTTCACACCCTTTGGACCCGTTCAAAAGGCTAGTCGACTCTTTCCGTGACCCTGGCTGGCTATTAAATGGGCCAGAAGCTTAGCATTGCCATCCAACGTGGCAATACTGCCAACCTGTTGGCCACTTTACCAGTTATAGGCAGCAATGAGGAGGAGTTCCTTTTGCTATTTCGTTTTAATTTTTAGTTTTTAATTTAGTAATTATAATACCATCTAAAAAAAAATATTATAACATAGAATTTGATATTACACTATTTATTTGAAAGGTACCTAAATATTCTGACTCTTCGAGATACTCCGCAAATAAAATAATGGCACTTCTATTATGGCTGTCAAAAAACCCACACACCCTTTGCCTGTCAAATATGGAAGCCAAGCTTCAGATCTGTGTGTCTCACGGATAAGCGGCATCGTGCAAGAAAAAACGTCCGGTTGGCATGGCCGGCGCGCCGCGCGTCTCCCGATGTCGTCTGCCACGCTTTGTCGGCACTTTTTACCATCCATGACTGTTTTAGTAATCGGATAGCGATCCGTTTGAATCACCGAAGACTATGATCTGGTAGCGATGAAGTAATAAAATATGAATGAAATAAAAAACAGTAGGTAATGAAACTTCATTTCATAATCCGGTATCTTTGCTCTATCGTGTGCTTAAGTTAAGTTGATTGCATAGGACGCGTATTAAGTAACCTGTTCAGATTTTTATAGCTTCGTCGTATTAATAGGACTGGTAAATGGGTATTGAAGGAACCGCAAAGTGAGTATGCGTTTTTTTGTTTGATCATGTTGGTTGGTCTTATTGTCGGAATTACTTGGTGGTCTAACTTCATACACACAAGATTTTTACTATTATTATTCAAGATATTAGATGGTAACACTGGTATCCAGCTGAACCCAGTTAGGATGAAAGCCGATCCCAACGAAGTTGGGAAAAGGCTAAGGAGTTAATGATGATGATTTAGTGCAATATGAAATACGGAAATTTGGATTGAGTGTAAATGGAAGATAAAATAAAATTTTACATAGGCAATGATTGTATTTTTGTTGTGTCTATTTATGTATTTAGTACTTAGAGTGTTAATCAACTTATATTGCTGTGTGTACGTAACTGAACTTTAGTTCTGTGAATATTTAATGAGAATACTAAATGTTACAATTAAGTTTGCAACTATGCAAACTAATATGTAGGTAGAAACTAGTTGCTCTGATAATATAAAACGTTCCATATCTGGTCGAAATATTTTATTGAACTTAAATAACTACTTAGTAAAAATGTTGTTGAATCAATGATCATTTGTCCGTTTTCTCATGTATAAACTGTCTTTAGATCTTCTGCGACCAAATTCTCTCCTTTTAACTGACAGGCCATATAACCAAGAAGCTAAACTATTTCTAGGGTTAAAAATCAGCATTTTTGTACAACGTGACAATGAAACCAGCCTTTTGGGCCTACATACTATTGAAAACAATATGATAAAGATTTTCTTGCTTCCTATAAATTTTTCGTTCAATGAAAATAACACATAATAATGTAATTATTTTATACGCTTTGTTCACATTGCGTTTCGGATTTCAGTAATGCAATTAAATATCACCAATACAAAACGAATAAACAATGTAACCTACAATACTATAACCCGGAATATTATTTTACTTGTGGAACAAATGCAGACAACTCACTTATTTTATATTATATCCAGTTTTAATTAATTGAAAGTGTGACAATCGTTTTTTAACTTTTTTACTGAAAACAGTGAACATAATGATAAAACAATACAAAAGTAGGTACGTCTTTGTGTTATTTTTATTAAATCACTAATATGAAGTTTATGCAATTGTAAAGAAATATGTTCCAATAACACTATAAGCTGATCTGATAAACTACGATAATGAAACCAGTCAACCACACAACTAGCGCCATCTGTTGTGGAGTAGATAGAAAGTAATGGTAGTAAACGATGTATTTTCATTGACTTGGTTTCGATTAGGTGAGAATTGTATAAGTTAAGTTTTGGTTAGTTATTTTGTAGAAAAATAGAAATGTGAATAAAGACGTAGTAGAAGTGAAAATAAAGGTGATTGGGAAATAAGTTATCAATAGATTAACCTTTCAACGACCAAGCGACAGCCGGCTATCGCGCTGCTATTGTGTTTCTATTGTGTCTCGCATCACGTGTGTTCGAAGCTTTAATAAAAATCATATCATTATTGTTAACCGTCATGTTAAGTCTAAGATTTAGTTCTACTGTTCTACACTAGAGTAGAAATAGGTTGACGTTATTATTAAATACTGCAATTATTAGTTGTTTGATAATTATATAAAAATATAATTATCTAAAAATCTCGAGTTAACTGGTAATTGTTTATAGATAACTAGCTTCTGCCCGCGGCTTCGCTCGCGTTAGAAAGAGACAAAAAGTAGCCTATGTTACTCTCCATCCTTTCAACTATCTCCACTTAAAAAATCACGTCAATTCGTCGCTCCGTTTTGCCGTGAAAGAAAGACAAACATACAGACAGACAGACACACTTTCCCATTTATAATATTAAGTATGGATAAATAACCTCAAAAGTAAAACAACCTTGACCGCCAAAGAACAAAAAAATCTATAAATGACACAAAACAAGCACACAGAAACGTCAAACAAAATTAAATTAACAAAAGAAAACAATATCCTTTACCTCATTCAGCACATCCCAGCGCCGCCCGAAGCTGTATTCAGACAAGAGCCCTTCAACAAACATTAAGGCTAAGAAATCTCACATCATTTTCATTTGTAACAAGATTTCCATCGCATTACAAAGTTAACATGGCTCTTTGTCAATGAAACCACTCGAATTATGAAGATAGGGCTAAACTCATTGTCTGTTACTAAGTAGAGAGTTGAGTAAAGAACAAAGATCTAAAATGATAAAGTCTCTGAATTAGTAAATGATGATTGAAACTGGTGTGTTCTTGTGTGTATTTTAAGTATATGTTTAACTTTTTGTTATATGTGCTGTATTCAATTATTGTTGAAAGTGTTACGATACCTGTGTATTTACATTTTCAACAAAGCCAGTTAAGTATGATACTCGCACGCCAAGGATCTATCTGTAAGTAAGGCTTCATTTATGTTTTTTTTTTTTTTAAGATGAAACAACCCATCAGACACCCACCGAGAGAAGTTTCACTTGGTCGTGTACCAAACTGTAATTCTACTTTCCAATATGTGTTACCTAAGTTAGATTTTAGCGTTATTGATAGTCTGTTGTTCTCCATCTCCATCCCTTGTAAGTGAATTCACATTCAGTTTTAAAAATGAATCTCCGTCATTCATTTATGCAAAGCAACACAAATTCTTAAGCTTACCAAACTGTCTCCAACCATTGTACGACTCATCAATATTCCCAAATGACATTTATTATAATCCTCAAACAAAAATTCTCAGTCGGTTTTCAACACGTTTTTACCAGTGAAAATAAAAGGAAAGTTTGTATAAACAAGATAAAGGGAAGGCAAGGCAAAGAAAGTTGGATATTAACAAACAGGTTTTCAATCAATGTGAAAACGGCTGACACACTGGGACGAAGTGAACGGAAATATTTCATTGTGAACTGTGCAGATGGATTGGGAAAAGATCCTAAGGGCGCGTTCATTTGAGTGCGATTTGTGTTGACGCGACACCAAGCGTATCGTCATTTCTTATTGGATGAAACTGAACCTAACGACACAGTCAAGGTGTCTAAGTGTGGGATTCAGTGTCATTTAAATTATGTATTTGTTTGTGTTCAATAAATATAATATGATTATGATTTAATTTAAACACATAATTATAACTTGATGGCCTAGTGGATAAGGCGCCCACCTCTAATGTAAGAGGTTGTGGGTTCGAATCCGGGCAAGTACCAATGTGACATTTTCAATTCATTATGTACTTTCAAAGATTTATCTTGAACTTGAAAGCACGTAAAGCGCGCGCCGTTGGTCCCGGTTGTCATTCGTAGAACTTTGACAGTCGTTACGGGTGGTCACAAACCAAAAAGTCTGACCAGCTTAACCATGTATAATAGTGTCGCCCAATTACTGGGTTATGGAGGTCTGATAGGCAATCGCTTCACGTAAAACACAGGTATCCAACTGAATCCGGTTAGGCTAGGAGGCGACCCCAACATAGTTGGGAAAAGGTTAGGGAGATGATGAAGGGTGCCCGTGCAATCACAAGCAATAAGGCATATCACCATTGTTTATGGCGTTCTTACGAGTCTGCGAGACCTCTGATATTGGGCGGTGGTGACCAGAATCCATCAGGCTGGCGGTCGAACTAATTATGTGCTCAAAAAAAAATATTTATTTCTATACCCCGCGACGTTTGCGTTACGTTAAATAAAGTAAAAACCTAGCACTTTAAAAAAATCAAACAACGTTGCAACCGCGGGGTATAGGAATAAAATAATGTTTTACTAGCTTTAAAATGTATATTTTACTAGTGGACATTTAGTAAAGTATATATTCTAAAACCTATGCACATGCAAACGCTAAAAAAAATACGTTCTTGTAAAAGCGCCCTATCTCTTTCGTCCTTTATAAAGTTGGCCGTAGGGACGGTAGGGGTGCCACGAATTCTGATCAAGGAAAAAGAGATGCTTTAAATATTAAGTCCATAGAACAAGATGAGTTAATGAATAATGAATAACGCAGTCTCGTTTCGACTCCGTTTAAGATATTTTAGGCTTAGGCGTTTTGAGAAAATGCGAAGAAATTAAGGAGATAGCTGTCATTTAAAAGCCGTAGGTTCTATTTTTTATTTTATTGGATGGAACTACCAAGTCGTCTGATGTAAAATAATAACTACTACCTGAAGATGATTTTGACCTCTTAGTTTGTTTCAGTTGTTTCTTCTCAGATTACTCAGCTAGGAAACACCAGCTTTATCGTTCTATTAAAATAACAAAAACAATATCAAATTACGTGTAAAAGTGTCTGTTTAACCAATTACGTGTAAAAGTGTATGTTTATATTATATTTATTTCTACTGTTACTTATGAAATTTTATTAATATCTTTGCACCTGCCATGTTTTGTCTCTGCATCACCCTAAGGTAGACTGGTAGATAATGCCCAAGGCATTAAGTCCGCCGTTGTACATTGTTTTTTACATGTGCATAAAGTTTTCAAATAAATAAATAAACATAGCAGCTGTGTTTTTGTGGCAATACCTCCCAGAATAAGATTCTTCTTAAAAAGCTCAACTTACTTTTATAAAGCTAAATCGTTTGAAAATTATTCCAAACTTGCATCCAATATGCAATCCTGAAACTATTTTAAAGTCTTTGAAAATAATTATACTCTTACTGCCTTATTAAGAAGTGCAGAGTGGGAACACACACATACACATACATGTACATATTTCCAATAAAGCCTGTATCAATAAATCAATGTATCATTAGAACTCACCATTATGCATTATATCCACCTTCTTATTCAAATCTCGATTACAACGTAATTTAATACTTATTTTCTCAAAAATTTACTTGTTTTGCCTTGTTATTAAATGTTTTGTCTACTTATGGTAATTTAATTTTACTGAAGGCTATTTTCATTTATATTTGGGATTTTTATTTGCCTTTTTTATGAATCTTGTAAAAAGTTGTTCTACTTCTTAAATCCACTTTACTATTGAGCAAACCGAATTTTGATGTCCATTTAGCATCATCATGCTGTCATGATGATATGACTCAAAACGCTGTCGTTTTGAGTCATATATTAATTGTGTTTCACACAAATTTCTATGAGGAAAATGGATTGATCATATTTTTATGATATGTAATAGAAGCTCTTATCATAAAAAATCAAATAAAAACTATATTATATGAATATAGTTTTGTACCCAACACTATATGGGTCGGCCTCTATCTATCTGAATAACAAATTCTAATATTAAGGAACTTACTGTCTTTCAAGGCCGCCCGGCTAGGACCAGGAGCGCGTCGACAGCGCGCAGCACGAGAAGGGGCCCAACAGGGCCATCGCCTGCCGTAGTTGCGGAATGTTTATAATAGTTACCGTGACCCCGGAACACAAAGGGCAACCGAAGGAACATGAGTGGGTTTTAAAAAAAGACCGCCTCAACCCAGTTACTCTGGGTAACATAATACCGCTTAGTTAGATTGATTGTCAGGCTTTCTGGCATGAAGCTCCCCACGTCGACCAACTAAAATATAATATGAATAACAACCAAGGCTAGGATTCAAATCCTTTTAGAGCCACGGAATGTCAGTGACATCACTAGTAAAAACTCAAAAAGTACATAAGAATTGAAAAACTAACAATAGTACCTACTTGTTCGGCCACGACACTTATTAAAACCCGTATTCCACAATGTTAAGGAAAAACTCGAGTTAATTTTAAAGTACTATAATAAAGATTTTTGTATGCAAAGCGCGTATTGCACACAAATTTAATTGACTATTATGCCTTATTTAAATGCAAAGCCCGAAGAAAAGTGTAATTAAGACAAAGAAAGTGCACTAAAATATACTAATTAGTCCCACTTTGTTATTTTAGTCGGATTCTGTGAGAATATTTCTGAATTGAATATAATTATGTTCTTATTAAAGTTGTTAACCCATTTTAAAAGGTCATGAAAATTTGTGAAGTTTTAGTTCAGTGCTGGTCGGTTTATTTTTAGGTTCAAAATCCCTCCTCACTGTCCTACTCGTTACTCGTATATCCGTCTGTCTTATACCCCCGTTTATTTTCGAAACTAACGAATTTAATTAAGAAAACAATATTTTATATTAGGTGTAGTAAATTATAATTTATTACGTGTAGATCCTGTGAGAATGGAGCTGGGTTACTAGCTTTTGCCCGCAACTTTGTTCACGTGGAATAATAGTTCCCGTTCCCGGGGGATGTCCGGGATGAAAACTATCCTATGTCCTTTCTCGGGTCCCAGACTTTATCTGTACCAAATTTTATTCAAATTGGTTCAGTGGCTTAGGCGTGAAAAAGCGACAGAGAGACAGACAGACAGAGTTACTTTCGCATTTATAATATTAGTATGGATACATCAGTATGACGTATATAGCACGAGAGTGGAGCAGTATCCAAAAACTTAACAAAAAGCGGTTGAATCCGCGGGAAACAGTTAGTGGAATCATAAAACTAGCTACTAGGTACTTCTATTAAAATCTTGAAAGAATATTGCGTACTATCACTAATATTTAAACCGACATTGGATTACACGTCTCTGCTTGCCCTGCGAGCGACACTAGCGCAATAAAAACAAAATCTTGGACCACTATAAAGCCGACCATACACCTTCCAATTAGTACTTCATGACTTATAAGACATGACAGACGAAGCGTCAAGTTTCTTTAACCAGTGTGTTTTTTTTGAATCAGGATAAAAACATTTTACTGGACAATAAAATTGCCTTAATATGGAACACTAACAATACAGAGAATCTGAGGCTAAGACAATAAAAACATACATATATAAATACCCCTTAAACCATTCACACACGGCCATCTGATCACAAACTAAGCAAAACTTGTACTATGGAAACCAGACAACTGATAAATAACTTAATTATGTGGCGACATTTATCGCCGAACACGTGAACTACATCGGACGTCCTATATCGCGATATAAGAGTTTTCGGCACATGTACAAGAATCCCCCGTAAGGCAATAGCTCACCAGACATAACATCCGTCTGGCCAGAGGATCCTCCCTATTTAATAGGAGCATGAGGAACTTTACACCAAATCCTAAACCCAAACACTGGTTCCTTATAACCCCTAACATATATATTCACCCAGACACAGAACAAACAACTATATGCTCATCACACAAAGTTTGTTGTGGGTGGGAATCGAACCCACAAGCTCCGGCTTACCAGTATTTTAGCTTAGCTATTCTTTGTCTATATCTCGCTATCGTAGTTTTCCAGTTGTGAAAGACAGAAAGGCCAGAGGAACGCTTGAGGTCGCTTTTTAATTTTTTTAATATAAAATGGGCAAAGGTCAAACTTTCCCGCGACAAGTATCAGATTTTTTTTTACGATTTCTAGATTTTTAGTACTTCAGTTCATAGAACCCAATTAAAGTTTTTGATCGGTATTCGAAACAGGATCGATTGGTTTCAAAAATACACTACTGAAATAGTATTGAAAAACTGTGAATGGGAATCAAAATTTTATTAAAAAATATTGACAAACCTAAGACCTTTTTTGTGTAGTTGCAACAAAGATAAACCATAAAAAAGCAGGCATTCGAAATTTTTCGAAGATGGCTGCCGTGGGACATGGGATACAACCCCATAAACTTGGATTTAACTTTAAACCCCCCTTGATATTAATAAAAGAAATTAAGCGTCTTCTGACAAAAGCACGCTAAGTCCAAAAAAAATAACATTTCAATGGGCTATATTACTGAGCTGAAGCCCTTGCTAAGCGTTCAATTATCTCAGCCTTAATGCCTACATCAAACAATCTTAACTTACGATTCTAAAAACGTCAGATAAACTGCACATCGCAAACGATATTTCTAACAATATCTATTCAATTTGAATTATCAGATTGTTTTGCGATGGCCCGTTAAAGGCAATAAATCGAGAGGTGTGTAGCTTGCTTAAGACAAGTTGCATTTTATGAACCAGATATGCGAGCGTCATTTCTGTTTTATTTTCAAGATGGCCGGTGGCGATAAGTCTGCTTGATAGAACGTTTTCCTGCTAGCGACACTGTACACATTAATTAACACGGAATATTTATAGGCGTCTACAGGCTTGCTAGTAATGTATGAAAGGTTTCATGGACGGAAATTGCTTCCGTTTATGTTGGTGATATTAATACCTTTGGGTTTATGTTTTTGCTTGAGGATATACCTCAAATCAGGTGTTATTTTGCGGAAATCCATGACGATTAATATTGTTATGCGAATATAATATTTAGTATTTATTTCTCTAGAATCAAGATTAAGTTTTGCATGCAGCAAATACTACCTATATCAAAACTTACTGAACACGTGTTTCTTCCCGCCATATGATGTCTTGAAGACCGCTCGGATCGGATACGAGCGTGTCCGAATGGTCTGCATCTTGCAGCCAAAACAGAAACAAAATTATGATGAAAATAATATAAGAACAAATAGAATTAACAAATAGAGAGCACCATAAAGGATATATCGACGAATGCAACGAATACCAAATTCACAGAATAACACAAGATACCAGTTTTTATTTGTAGAAACCAATTGTAGTATATATTCAGAGCCTGCAGGTTGACGAGATATATTATTAGATCAGCTATAACCAACCATAATTTAGCCGGCGATTATTTTTCAATATGAGTTGTTACTCTTTCCAACTTTATGACAGTTAATTGAACAAAGAAAAAAATATAGGTAATTTAGCCACTGACTTATGATTACTAGTGTTTTGAATATCGAGGCGCATTTTTTGTATTGAGTTTCAACCTTCTTTTATAAAAAATTCTGTCGGTTTTTTCATACGAAAGGATGGATGAAAAAACCGAAAGTTTTTCCATAAACGACGGAAAAAATTCAGTTGTCTTGAATTGCAAACCCTAACCTATTTTTCCACATAATAAGCGTTACTGGTTTTAGTTTGAAGAAACACATGAGACATATCATTCTTGTTTACGGTACAAACACTTCTGATATCACAGGTATCTATGAGCTTCGGAGACCACTTACACCAAGTGGACCGTAAGCTTATTTTACATCCAAAAACGTTAAAGCAATTGAACTCTTGGTAAAAGTTTTCACGGTGACCCATTCACCAAGTGTAATAACTAAACAGCTATTTGGTAAACTTTTGAACATGATAGCAAAGTAGTAATGAAAAGATCTGGTCAAAGCGTGTAACGAACAAATAAGAATGACGATACAAGATAGTCTTGGAGGCAATGTACTCCGTAACATTTTTCTAATAAAAAAATGCAACATCTCTCCATACTTGCAAACCCCGGGGCTCCTTAATACCGCCTGCAAGTCAAGGCTACGATATAACATTAAGTTGTTCAACAGACTGCTAATTGAAGGCTAGCGCGCTATTAAAATAATGCTATTTAGTATGCATGTATTTTTTACTTACTATGTTCAACAATATTGCAAAAAAGTTAATGTTTTTATTAGATTTTCCTTATTTGTTATACACTTTTTAACGGTCTTTGTCCTATGTCATGTTTTGTATTTTTATTTAGGTACCTCTTTACCAGGAAAAATTTCAGAAAAATAAAAGATTAACATCGACTGACATGGGGCTTTTGGAAAGACTAAGCGCCTATTTCACACTGTTCTGATAAGTTTTGGTTAAAACATGTCGTAGATGAATTCATATAAAATGTTCCATTTTTTAATTTATTTTGTAAATGACGACTATTTCGAGGTTGTGAAACAGGCCCTAAGACTAAAATAGAATGCAATCATGCGAATCTTTTAACATTACTCCCTGTCGTCCCCAATAGATGGCGCCACTGTTAACGTGCCAACAAACAAGGTAAGTGGACGGCAATTGAGCAGAATGGAAAGCAATGCAGTTTCCTCTTCTAGTTTCATTGCATTGAAAGCGAGTGCAATCGAGTCGAATAGGTCGATCGGCACCAACAAAGCAATTGAGCTTTGCAAACGATTGAAGTTATATTGCATAAACGCGTGAATCGCGGCTTAAGTTTAGAGTTGTCTATACAAGTCACACGACTGCAGAACTAAGCTCTATTGTTACTAGGTTTAGTATGTAGCACAAGGGTACCGTTAGGTAGGTAAATGTACAATTGAATTGAATTATATGATTGTGTTAAGCGACTGTTTTGTCGGATGATTATGATAAAATTAATAAATGTGACATGAGACAATTGATAAAATATAGGTGATGATGGCTTAGCATTAGCTAACACTATGGTATTGTACTTCTGTATACATGAAGTTATTACTCAAACCAAAGCAAGTACCAATGTAGTTTTTCTAATTACATTTGTAATTTCTTTTTTTTGGTGAGTTAAATGACTTTTTCCGACCTGAGCGGGGTGGGAAGGCGTGTCAGACTTTTACTGACTAAAACCCACTCATGTTCCTTCGGTTACCCTTTATGTTCCGGGGCCACGGTAACTATTAGAACTATTCCGCAACCCCGGGGAAGTTTGTACTTTCTAAGTTAATCGTATCGTTCATAAACCTGAACAAATAATAACATATATTATGTCAGAAATCGTCAATCCGCCTTGATCAATTCTTTGCTATGCTTTTTCGCTTTCATAAACTTTTTTTTTGTTCGTAAGTATCTCAAACTTACCAACTTTTTAATATGTGAAAAATTTTTAAAAGATTTTGATTTTATTAAGCTCTATAATCATTATATAAAAAAAAATAAGTAAATCTCTTTAAAACCACTGTTCGTGAAATAAAGCCATTCCCGTCGAGTTAAATATTTACAAAGTTTTAAAAATAAAAATTGGAAGCGTGACATCAATCCGTGTCGAATAAATGTTTAGTGTCAATATAATTGGAACAAACTGATAGCGGAATCCTTTGTATTTACTTGTTCAATACTTCAACATATCTATGTAGTAGCTATGGGACTAACAAATTTTGGATGTTTAACAAATTTATCACACTGCCCCGGACCACGCTGCATGTTGCGTGTCAATGCACCTACGCGCGTTCCTGCGGGAGTGCAGATCTGCATCATCGTGCGGGTTTATTGCGCACTCACGCGCGTAGGTGCGTTTTGTAGATTCACGCACGGCGGCTCTCATTTATTCGCCGTTCTCTCGTTCTCATTGATTGACACGTCACGCCCATTCAAAATCACGCGCGGCACTGCGGGATTCGGTGTGCCATACCTTGCGTCTCGCCCCGCACCTACGCGCGGGGGTGCATGTTTCTCCGCGTGTATGCGCGTGATTCGCATGAACGCGCGTGGATGTATTTTCGGTGTGTTAGACTGTGCGTGTTTTCCATACAAACGGAGATACTTACAAGCAACGGAAGAACACGCATCCACGCGCTACGCTGCATCATGCGGGGCAGTGTGCGAATCGCCTAATGGTAATTATAGAGGTACGAAAAACAGAATGAAAAATACTTCAAGTCTCCTTAAAATGGAGAATCCTCCAACCAGACGCGTATTATGACCCGATGGTGGTCATAACTTTGAATTATGCTAATTTCTCACTAAACTCTGATTGCGCGATGTAGAATAACAGTTATAGTTCACATGTTGAGCGATAGATGGCGCGACAGCTAGATGGACTTGGACATAGAGTTTAACTATTGATTTTTTTTTGGTCAAAATTCACAATCTTATTTTTTTCTAATTATTAAAATAATGTGGCTAAACAAATCATTGTAAAACTTTTTCGAGTTTCTTACCTTTCTCTGGAGAAGGAGTCTCCATACAAAAGCCACTTTTTGTAATAACGGTTACAAGCTGGTTAAAAGTGACTTTGACATTATACCGTCGAACACACGTGATTCTAGACACAATAGAAAGATAATAGCAGCCCGACAGCCTGCTGTCGGTTGGTCGTTAAAAGGTCTACTGTTACTTAATTAATTACATCAAACTTATTAAATTGCTTTAAGCAAAGAGAAGAGCAATTTTTAAAGAAGAAGAAGAGTAATTGCTCTTCACTATACATACGTATTTACGGTGACCAAAATTAGTTACCGATACATAATGACGACAAACACAAACATTTTTTTTTTGGTGAGTGGGAAATCATCCAATGACTGCTGCCGTCCTGGGTGCGGCTGGAGGGCGTGTCAGACTCTTACTGACTAAAACCCACTCATGTTCCTTCGATTGCCCTTTATGTTCCAGGGTCACGGTAACCATTATAAACATTCCGCAACACAAACACAAACATTACAACATAGTTGAAGCTTGCTATATAACTAGATGTTAATGACTACGGTTACGTAATATTACTTCATTAATAATTCCGCTGTTATTGTTGTCTAACTAGTAATTACGGTAGAAGATGACGCTGAATTAATTAATAATGTAGAACAACTTAGCACCGATTACCGTTCGTAAGTCTATATCCACAGGTATACTGTTACTGGTCCTAATTGACAAATTATCAAAACAGAGTCTTTAAATTGTTGGACTTAAACTTTTGGCAGTTTTCTTTTACGTTATAAATGAACATGCACTACAACAGCTTTAAGATTTTAGGAAACAAAAATCTTTTTGGAATGGAATCAATATTTAAATAAAAACTTTCCTATTTTCAGATTAGCCGAACTCTAGTTTTAAAGTCAATAGCTGATTTGTTCAGATTAAGGTTTAACCTTAAAGAAAAACATAGATTATCTGTGACTTTATCTGCATCTACGAAAACCGACATTGACATAGGCGGAGCCGCGACTTTATAACAAAACTTTTCATTGTTTACATTTAAAAAACACCATTCGCAATTTTAAATGCCACCCGTCGATTTCACTAAACCTCTAACTATGAATAACTCACTTGAAAGAAACAAAACACATTCGATTCCAGATTAGACCTCTCGATCACGCCTAATAACTTTATTAGACCCCGACTGCGCCAACTCAGGCATACTTCAGGGGCTGTGTGACACAGTTTTATTTTGAGTGAGTGTAGTAAAGCTATTGATTTTTTATTATTAGTTCTATGTTGGTAATCAGTTAAATGTCGTAATGGTCTAGTAGCGCCGGGGTTGCGGAATAGTTCTCATAGTGGTTATAACCCACCCTTGTTCTTTTACTGACTATAGTCAGTAAAAGTCTGACACTAGGGGCGGCAGAAGTCATTTACTGATTTCTTATCCTCAATAAAAAAAATGGTTTAGAAGCGGAGCTTTGAGGAGTCGGTTTAGTGGTTAGTGATCCTGACTGCTAAGCTGAAGGTCGTGGGTTCGATTCCCACCCAGGAGACACTTTGGGAGAAGAGCATGATTGTTTGTTCTGTGTCTGGGTGTAATTTATCTATAATATGTATGTATGTATTTATAAATTATATAAGACTTATATTCATTGTAAGTCTGATGTCCAAGATAAACTTTATCCTCATTTATGAAGTTTAAAGTTTGATATTATATGACTTAATTTTTCTCTAGTTTCAATGTATAATCATATATTGGCTTATTAATAATTTAATTATTTTATTGAAAACTTTTATTATTATTTAAATGGAACCATGTACCATCACTTTCATTCCGTTGTCATCTCCCCAGCTTATTTCCCAACTGGTATAAGATCAGCTTCCAGTTTATCCAGAGCCAACATAATACCACTTTTACCCCATACCAGTACATAAAGTAAACTCCTTTTTAAAATATTACAGCCCCCACGTGTGTCGGTACAGTCGCACTCTGAGTGACTTTTCAATTTCCTCACAATATTACCACAGCGTACCTTAGTCAGTGATTTTACAAAACAAATGTGTCGAGAAGAGATTTTAAACTGTGTAAGTACATATTTGCATAGTCTTTTGTTTACTATGTAAGGGTCGGCTTTCAGTCTAGCCCGAAGCAGCTGAATAAAAAAATTGCCTTTTAGTCTGAAATCGCAACCCACCTCGAGCAAGCCTGGTGGCTTCAACCAATGCTCGTGTTGCAGAGTCAATTACCTACAATTTTCAATTTCTTGGAGGTATATTGAAACTTATTATACATTTACATATAGAAAACTAGCTTTTGCCCGCGGCTTCGCTCGCGTTAGAAAGAGACAAAAAGTAGCCTATGTTACTCTCCATCGCCTCAACTATCTCCACTCAAAAAATCACGTCAATTCATCGCTCCGTTTTGCCGTGAAAGAAAGACAAACAGACAGACAGACAGACAGACACACTTTCCCATTTATAATATTAGTATGGATAAGTCCTTAATTACTTACTAAGATTTTACTAGATATTACTTCCTGAACCTTGAATCAAAATTAATGTATATGATGATATCTTTCTGATTTATCTATTAAGTCAGATTAAATAATAAATAAAAATAAAATGATAATAAATAATTGATTTTATCGAATTTTAATTGCAAGCAACATTCGATACTTGAATACAAAATAATACTCATGATAACAAAGAATGTTCCCAAATCAGTTAATAATAATTTATTCACTTTTCGAATAAAATCTTGCAAACTAAAAAAAGTTCGGTAGGTACGTTAAATATAGTATATGTCTTGTAAAATTGGATTTTAAAAAATAAATCGGAATGCTTTAAAATAGTCATATTCCACTAACAAATTGTCTTTTATCAAATACTTTAACGCTGGTCCTATACTAGGTCTACTCGTATCTAATCTAATACATCAACCATGTACCTAAAAATACTTAAATCAAACTGGCCATCCATAAAAGAAAGGTTTAGCGCCAACTAAAATACAAAATGTATATATTATGTAAAGAGTTTCTAGTTTGAAGTTTTTATAGGCTTAGCTTAGCAGACTTGGCAGAATGTTTTTATTTTTAGGACTTTGACCGAAGAACAAAGGTCGAATAACTTACTTAAGTTTCTAAATTTAAAAAATATTACAAGCCTAGTTTTTAAAGACGTAGTTGCCAGTTTCTAAAAAAAGAAATAGTTATGATGTAATAAAAAAACAGGCCAAGTGCGAGTTGGAATCGTGCATGAAGGATCCCGTATCATTATCGCCAGGCAAAAAAAAAACACTTTTGTTGTATGGCAACCCGTCAAACTTTTGTTTTATTCTGTGTTTTAGTATTTGTTGTTATGGCGGCAACAGAAGTACATCATTTGTAAATGTTTCAACTGTCTAAGAGACAGGAGTTTTAGTGGTTGAGAATAGTATGGCGGGATTGTCTAAGAGACAGACAGACGGATAGCGGAGTCTTAGTTATAGGGTCCCGTTTTACCCCTTAGGTAGACAACCCTAAAACTATCAAATTCTTAAAGTTCTACATTAAAACAATTTAGAAGCCAAGTTAAAAGACATAGTTGCCCGTTGTTTAAATGAGGAAAATATTAGATCTAAAGATAAAAAAATAATCCCACAGTTTGTTCTACGTTATTGCCTTTAAAACATACAAGTTTTTGTTTGCCAGGCATGTAAACCCTAATTACCCTAATTTAGACATACATAATATCATGACCAAGAAGAATTGTAAAAAACCAGAGCTCTTAAAAAAAAAATAAGTAGCAATTCGAAAAATCTTATTTTTAAGCCACTTTTTTGTCTCTAGGTACAGTAATGGTAGCGGCCAGTGATACGAATCAAGATAAACTGGTTATTTATAACATTAAACAAGGCAGGAACACGGTATCCATGTTTGATGTATTTGGCAAAAAAAATAACAGCCTGTATTTAATTAAAATATTGTAGGTAAATACTCAGATGAAACACTATACCGTGCAGCGGGAATTAATCCTAAAACAATGCAAAAAAACCAAACGTTCAAATGCTGATTGTATACGTGCTTGAAGTTTTCCATTTATTCGATAAAGAATAAACGTGTAGACTGACACTATTTATTGTTTATTTATTTATTTTATCATGGATGACTTAAAGCTTAACCTTTCGACGACCAAGCGACAGCCGGCTGTCGCGCTGCTATTGTCTTTCTATTGTGTCTCGAATCACGTGTGTTCGAAGGTGTAATAAACAGAAGCTATAGCTAACAGGAAGCCAATTACAAGTCTTCACATGTAGTACCACTTTTGCCATGTGACTTCATCTATATGGATGTCAATCACATAGAAGAAATCGTCAAAAAAAGGCTCTCTTCAAAATCAAATTTAGTATCCGTTCCTTGTTTAGTGGGTTCGTCGTGAGAGCTCATTTTGAAATGAGCTATTAACTACCAATTTAACTACTACAACTTACTACTAAACACATACTTTAATACATAATAATACCAGCCTAGGCTGTTACTGTCCCACAGCAGGGCAAAGGCCTTTTCTCAGAGAAGGCACGAGCATTGATCACCACGCTTGCTCAAGGCAGATTGGCGATTTCGGACTTATATTAAGTACAAGTCCAGGTTTCCCGCGATGTTTTCCTTCACCGTTGTCTGTGATGTCTAAGATAAACTTAAGACAGTACATATGAGTTGAAAAAGTCACATTGGTACTTGCCTAGATTTGAACCTACCACCTCTTGCAAGAGAGGCGAGCGTGTTAACCTCTAGGCCATCACGACATTCATTAGATTCACATACATTAAAAAAAGATATAGATTTTAAATAGACATAAAAATTTATAGTTATTTATGCTAAAGGCACTTATTGTGAGCCATTGCACAAACCACACGCTTATTAAAGTTCCAACCTTAAAAAAGTACATACATCTAGCACCGTAGTGCAGTAGCATTTGCAGTGTTTTACACTCAGCAGGTTTAGAGATAAAGGAATACACACACACACACACACACACACAGGGTAGAGACATTGGATAGTTAGATAGACTTAACAAGCACACGAGCTATCTTATAAAGGGTTCGTTTTCTATTCAAACATTCCCTAAAAATTACATTTGCGTTGCAAGTTTAAAATCTTAAAATGCTAACAAAGACTGAAATCAAAACATCTTCTACAAAGCCAAGCAATAAAAGCATCGTAACTAATTCAACAACAAAACACACATACAGAGAAAATCCGAATGAAAAACAAACAAAAAGACGGATCAATTTAAAAGGATAATGCTACGTAACGATTCCAGGTAAACGATAAAAGAACATTGCTTAAACAAATGTATGAGAGCAGGAGCATTGAGTTTACGAGCATATAAATTCAAATGACTTTAATTATTGCGAGCCAACAAAAGATTGAATTAGTTCAAGGCGATTTGCATAATACCCGAAAACAGTAGGAATTATGGGCCAATTTACTTAACGCTGCCTATTAATACGATTATATTATATTTGCTATGCTTCATAAAATTTTAATACGATTTTGTATGTTGATTCAGGAACTGCAAGATGGTCCGGTGGATTTGTTATACTTGTTACGGATATTTTTCTAGCTAGATTTTTATGTCAGTAACAAAAATTGACCTGCTGTCTGTGACATTTTTAGTACTCGTCTAGGTTTAAGCTCATCAACATCTCTTTAATTATTTTTGCGAGATAGACTTACAAACATCCATAATTCATCTTAACGTTATTATTAAATGTACTAAGAAATGTCTAGACAAATGCTATAGGTAGCTCTACAAGCGGTTTTATTAGACATAAACATACCTTTGCCATAAAGCAAAAATAATTTTAATAACAAACCAGTGAGAGAAAACTATAATATAATATCAGCTAAAAAATATAATGGTCATGAGAAATAAACCACTCTGAAAAGAGAATAAAATTATTTTAGTAGAACATGCGACTAGCAATTAAAATAAATATGTCTTCGTATAAATTACTCTATATAGATTCTGGCAATTGGCCTGATTGTGAAAATTGGGTACAGAAAGTTAGGAAACCACTTAACCGAAATGGATTTTGGTGAAATGTTTTACTGAGAGCTTTTAAACTAATAAAAATATCTTCCTACTATAAAGATAAAGTCATTAGTTACACTTACCAATATCTACTTTATATTTTTATGTAGTAAGCTGGAAAGAGTTATCATAATTTATTTCTGTTTGAAACAGCCGTAAAAGTCTCAAATAGATATTTCATATTAGTTGAAATAATTGAACTTAGTCAAACCTTTTGGCTTCTAAAGATATTTTTTATAGTAATAGAAAGTTGTATTTATGACTTTCACGCGAACACAAAGTCGCTATCAGAGGTTAGTTTTGATACAAGAAAATTGTAAATAAGAAATTATAAAGTTGCCAACACATGAACGCTCATATATTATAGCGACCCGCTTGCTGCAAAAAAAAATTAAATCTTTATTATAATATTTAATCCCACTAAAGTATAATTATTATAAAAAATAATTTGTTTGTATGATCCGTTATCACGCCTTAACTACGAACCGATTTCTATAAAATCATACTTACCTACATCATAAAAAAATCCAGAATAAATAATACGATGCCTTTAATTGCCTTGTAACTCAAAAAAGAGCTGTTTCCGAAAGATGACCAAAAGTAGCTAAAACGCGGAAAAAAGTACTGATAAATATGATTAATCTAAACGTTTGTTCGGTTGAACGCGCTAATAAAAAGGAACTACCGATCTGAATTAAAAACATCTAAAATGAAAAAAAAGTTGTGAAGAATAGCCCAATTATCGAGAAAAGTTCAAACTAAAACTCAAACTCAAAGCCTTTATTGCATTTATATTTATACATTAGTTGTTACAAATATATATGTAATTTGTAAGTTATATAACTTCACGCTACAACCTACAAGAGCAGAGCAGTAAACAAAAATGCAGGACAACTAGTTTTGTAATAATATTAATCTTCATCTACAACAAATCCAATTAATTACTGCACCCAAGAAGGTCCACAAACGAACCCTGTCACATACCAAGTACTAAATAAAGATACTATAACATTCACAACCCTTACTACGCATAATCAAATCTCCATTTCCATCAAAATCCCCACAAAACAAAACTGTATATTAAGTATTCAGTGAACGTTCTTAAATCCATTATCTTGTGACAAGCCCAGCTGATCCGAAACCAATACTACTGCACACAAATTAGATTCGTATTCCGTTCGTGTAATCAAGGCAGACACTTGCTTGCACATCTGTGTCCTGTAAGACCTAGCAAATATTTGAGAATATATTAAACTCGACTCTATGTGATCGTGATAGAATAGAAAACGATGTGTATACTAATTTTCGCATCGACGTTAAAAGGATTACGACTGCGACTGCGTGAAGATGTTAGGGAATCTCAGAGTATAGAATTAAATTTGATAGCAGATGCGACATTCTTTGCTTTAGCTCATATTTTGGGAAATATTTAGTTAATATACACTAAGTAGTTCCTAGGTACATTTTATACTCACTAGTACAAACGGTAATCATCAGTAATCATCAGGCAAAAAAATCAACATTACGACATGTCAAGTTTTTAAGTTAACTAGGCTTTTATATTTTAAAGTCTTAAAGTCAGCAGTAAAATTAAATATTTGAGTAGAATATAATGATAAATTGCACGCAAGATTAAAATACGGCGCAGCATTTAAAATTCTAGATTTGTTGTAGTATCTTATCAAATAAATCACCGATATCTACTCTGGTACTTCCCAATGAGTGTTCCGTACCTCAAAAGGTAAAAACGGAACCCTTATAGGATCACTTTGTTGTCCGTCTGTCCGTCCGTCCGGCTGTCAAGACCCCTTTTCTCAAAAACGCGTCAAGATATCAAGCTGAAATTAATATCACATACTCGGGTCTGCTATCTCTTAAAGCAGTGAAAAAATCAAGTTTTTAAATCAACGCAATAAAAAGATACGGCGGTTTATATTGCAAATTTGGACATTTGCAAGGAAATCACAACCTATAGGGTACTTCCCATTGACCTAGAATCATGAAATTTGGCAAAAAGCAAGGTCATGTAGCACAAGTAAAGGGAAAACTCCGAAAACCGTAAATTTGTAGTTAGTTCACATCAGGCGTCCGTCTGTCCGTCTGTCTGTCAAGAACCTTTTTCTCAGAATCGCGTCGAGATATCAAGCTGAAATTAATATCACATACTCAGATCTGCTACTTCTCAAAGCAGTGAAAAAATCAAGTTTCTAAATCAACGCAATAAAAAGATACGACGGTTTATATTGCATATTTAGACATTTTCAAGGGAATCAAAACTCAAAACCTATAGGGTACTTCCCATTGACCTAGAATTGTGAAATTTGGCAAGAAGCAAGGTCATGTAGCACAAGTAAAGGGAATACTCTGAAAACCGTAAATTTGTAGTTAGTTCACATCAGGCGTCCGTCTGTCCGTCTGTCTGTTAAGAACCTTTTTCTCAGGAACGCGTCGAGATATCAAACTGAAATTAATATCACATACTTAAGTCTGCTATCTCTTAAAGCAGTGAAAAAATCAAGTTTCTAAATCAACGCAATAAAAAGATACGGCGGTTTATATTGCATATTTAGACATTTTCAAGGGAATCAAAACTCAAAACCTATAGGGTACTTCCCATTGACCTAGAATCGTGAAATTTGGCAAGAAGCAAGGTCATGTAGCACAAGTAAAGAGAAAACTCCGAAAACCGTAAATTTGTAGTTATTTCACTAAAAAACAAATTAACGGAACCCTCGTTGCGCGAGTAGAACTCGCACTTGACCGGTTTTTTTTAAGTTAGCTGTAATCAGCTGTTAACCTTTCAACGACCAAGCGACAGCCGGCTGTCGGGCTGCTATTGTCTTTCTATTGCGTCTTAGATCACGTGTGTTCGAAGGTAAATAAATGGCAATTTTCTGAGAGAAAACCAATGCCTTTATGTTCTTTTCGTGGCAAGGGATGTCAATAAAGTCCTAGATAAACTTAGGAATTCTACATAAATTAAAAAGTCACATTTGTTCTTTCTAGATTACGTATATGCAACCTCATCAAAATATTGTTATGACAGGGTGCTCTATAAAATTTGTTGGTAAGCCAAACTTAATCCATCTGTATTTGCTACCTAGACATTTCCCCAACTATTTTGAGGTCAGATTTCAGCCTGAACAGGTGCGTCTGAATATTGGTATTTTATACCAGACGTTTGGCTTGTGACCTCAGCAATCCAATTAGGTACAAGGCAATACCAATATTTGAGTAGCGAAAGGTCCGCTGAATCCCGACTGTAAATCTTTCATAAGATGAAAGGGAATTATTGATAAGGATATTATAGGCTGATTGTATTACTAATTCCTGAAAGGCAGTTCTATGAACATTTGGGAATAGGAACCTATTTGAAACTCAGACACTAAATTTAAACTAAAAAAAAGCTGCTATTGGTGAATTTGTCAAAATTTTGAGAAGTCGGCCTTTCATGCTTCGGTTGCGGGTTTATCAAGTTTATCTTTGACATCGACGGACAATGACAATGAAACCTGAACTTATAAACTTAGCGCCTTACTAATAAACGCTGCATAAAGTTATGACAGGTTTA
The DNA here is from genome assembly GCA_033675125.1 of Athetis lepigone. NCBI lineage: Eukaryota > Metazoa > Arthropoda > Insecta > Lepidoptera > Noctuidae > Athetis > Athetis lepigone. The sequence goes on from CM066244.1 coordinate 7,784,399, forward strand.
TACGTCAAAAAATGTATGGTTACACAGGCTTTATTCATTGCATAACTTTACACAGTGATTATTAGTAAGGGCATTAATGTAAGTCTTAAATTGTTAATATGCTGTAAACAAATATGATAAATCTCATAAATCACACAGAGAACTGTATGAAAACTATATTAAAGTTTGTTAAATAACATTAAAATCTATCGGTTCTCAAAAATTTAACACAAATTTATATACAAAAGTTGTGCAAAACACACAATGTCACATTTTTTTAAAGTGATTGAAGATAAGATGGAGATTAGAAAAGAGCAGAGCAGCTGAAAGGCCTATTTTTATTGTAACAAAAAAAAACTAAAACTAAATAGTTATAGGTCTTGACTATAACCAAGAAAAATCACGCGAGATTCAATCACACAACATATCATCGTAGCCCAATCAATCTACTCCCAATTTAGCTCTAGTATTGTTAGCTTTGAAATAAATTCTCTTAGTACATAAATAAAGTTATTTATGTCCGATTTATAATAACCCGGATCAGTGGGTCATTTGATTGGATCGGCGCAAAGTAAGCGTGAAAAACAATGATATTTCAATTTGCTACTACTATATGTATTTGTTCAGTTATGTGGTAAACCGTAATGTTTGGTAACGGTAATTAATCGGTTTGTTTATGTATGAGAATAATTCGTAATTTTAATATCCAATATCTCCATAACGATTATGTTTTGGACAATAAAAATCGTCAGAAATGCTCTAAATAAAAACGTCCTTTAATATTCAATACGACTTTCAATTTCACCTAGTACTTAGTCTATCGATTATATATCTATACTAATATTATGAAGAATAATGATTTGATTGTTTGTTTTCCATATAATGGGCTCGGTGACTACTGAATCTATGAAGAGAAATCTTTCATTAATATAAACCTATGTTATCAGCGAGTAGCATCGGCTATAACATTACGCAATGACCAAAAGGACCAGGGGACCTACCACAAGCCCTTATAGCAGTATTACTTCGATATTACTTTCAGTGGGAAAGAGACGGCGCTAGACAACGTGTCTAACGCTGTCACTTGCACACTCTGGAACAGGAATAAAACAATCTTACTTTAAACGTCATGGTAACCCAAAAATGAGAAAAACGGGAATACAATATTAACTTTAAGAACTTCCCGCTATGATCCACAGGAGCGGAGCAGTAACCAAAAACCTAACATTTTGCCATCGATCACTAATAAAGAACCATTTTGCGGGTGAAACTGCGGGGGACATCTAATACTCCATAAATTGGTATACCTATGGTAATATTAAACAAAGAGAGATCGTGTCAACAGTTTGCTCACAGTTAAATAATGCTCTCAATTATAATTTCCTCAATAGCTGAGTAACAAAGACTTGGCGGAGTCATCCTTGTAAGGAAATGGATCGTTTAGCCGTTTGTGAATGATAAATACCGACCAGTCGTCACTTTAAAGATATGTCATGTAACCGCAAGGATGATGCGTTGGTCATGCATTCATTAATCATACACCACAGTTATTAAGTACTATCAGGAGACATTTCTTCGGTCTTGTTATTCTCTATTAATAAAAAGCTGATCGAAGTTGTAATGTGGACAACAATAATACGAATGACGACTATATTAATAAAATAACATTCTGTTTAGTCCGTCCAAAAAGACTAATTTATCGCTTGATCAAATTAGTAAAAAAAAACAAAGATCAAAGTTCCGGAGTCGGGGTTTGTGACGGCACTATTCCGTAAAAATTGTACTTTAGGTTTCCTAATACAGATCTGTCTCCAAAGGCCGACTAGAACATCTCCGATTGCCAAGAAGTCTCCAGAGACTTCAAGTCTGTTACGATTGACTCGCGGAAATGTAGAACGTAAAATTGAAATGTACCTATTTATTTTGTTTTCCAGGTGTTTATTTAGTACATGGACTGTAAAAAGCAATTGAAAAGGATCCTTTGTAAGGATAACAAACTTAAGAATGCGCTGGACTCGAAGCGCTTTTTATTTCTTAACTTCATCTTCTACCTAGACTTTTCCCAAGTTTTTTGTGGTCAGGCTCTTAACTGGAATCAGCTGAATACCGGTGTTTTACGTGAAGCGTCTGCCTATCAGACTTATACAACCCAGTTACTAAGCGACACGGTACCCCTTGGTTAGACTGGTCACTTTATGGCTTCTAACTACCCGTAATTGCTGTCAAAGTTCGACAACTAGGTCTCTGAGGCACGAAATGTCAGTGATATTTTTTTTCTTGTTACCACAATATCAATGTCGTCTGCAGCAATCATGGTAAATTTTCTTAGTGCGTACAAATCCCAACCATATTCCATATTTCGACATCCATAACTTCAATAACTCACTCACAAATACACAATACAATCAAAACATCATTCTGGCACATTACAATCAAAACAACGCCACAATTAACTTTTACAACGCCGCGATCTTCACCAGATACAGGAGAATTATCTGCCTCGTTCATCTCGGACAAATAAAACAGGAAAAGTCTTTAACGCTTCTACTTTCAACAAGATATTTTATAGTACCTACTCCTTTGATCTGTAGATCTTTTAGCTGACCGCAATAAATGCCTTGGTTAAAGAGATAAAAGTCTGAAGACTTTGTGTTAAAACTCGGTCAAGTGACTTCAGACGTAATGAAAATCTTTAGGTGCGCTAGGGAAATTTATGTGTTTCAATACTCTCTGTTTGTTCTTCGCTCTTTGTAGTTCACGTTAATTTGATTGTTTCTTCGTAAATCATTTTGTTTACCGTGTCGATGTTGCTGTTTGTTAGTTTGCGGTAGTTTTCGCTGAAATTGAAGTATGATATTGTCTGGTTGGAATATAAACTCATGTTGTTCTGTTATGTTGTTAACAAAGCTGTAGATAAAATGTAAAACCCGGTTATTTTTTTCCTGACCGCGATCACGCGAAGAATAATTTAAGTTTTGTGTTCAGCCTAAACGCAATTCTTTTAAGATTTAGATCACTAGTTCACAATAAAGGAAAGAAAATTAAAGGACATTTATATTTGAAGGTGTTTGAAGAAGTCAATTTGTTAAAAAATATCACTAAGTCAAATTGTGCTTGCACTAAATACAATACATCAAGCCATGAAACGCTTGCATTTTAACGCCGTCTCCTCAAACATTTCCGACCTACATAACATTTATTCTGCTAGCACTAGTATCATTACACGGTCTCATAACTGCTTATGTCTGCACTTACTATATAGGCTAAAGTTTTACTGCCCCATAAGAGGGTAGAACGTGACAATACATAAATTAATACGTTATTATTAAAACGAAACGGGTCGTTTTGTTGTGCAACGTCGAGCTTGCAACGTGTTTTTATGAGCTGTGTCTTTAATCCGATTCTGTGATTCTTGTACGTGTGTAGTTTTATTCTTGGAACTTTTTTCGGTTTTAAATAAGCCACCCATGCTGTGACATTTTTGTTAAAAGGAGGTCTTTTGAGCGTTGTGTTAAATTGTTGGTTTTGGATTTTTATTTTCTTTGTCTATATTTATAGAAACTGGTAAATAAGTCTTTTAAAAATTTATGCAATCGAAGTTATACGCCGTACGTTCTTGTGGATACCAATAATTTAAGAGCGTTTGTCATTTTTTATTTTCTTGCTTTTTACGTGTCATTAAGTAGTTAAGTATTGGGCACGTCGTAATAGCGGCGGTAAGACCCCTCTTTGAGGAGTGGCTGGAGAGGCGCCACGGCGCTCTCACGTTTCGCTTGACACAGGTCCTCGCCGGACATGGTCAGTTCGGGAGGTTCCTGTGTCGGATTCGGGCGGAAGCGACGCCTGGGTGTCACCACTGCAGTAACGGTCGCCTGGAGGACACGGTCGAGCACACGGTGGAGGAGTGCCGCGCATGGGCGCACCATCGACGTGTCCTCGTAGAGGCGATCGGCGGTGGTGACCTCTCGCGCCCGGCGCTGGTTCAGGTCATGCTGCGGGGCGAGACGGAATGGGATGCCGTCGCCTCCTTCTGTGAAGCAGTTATGCTGGTGAAGGAAGCGGCGGCGCGCGAGAGGCAACGACGAGCCTCCCGCCCCGGTCTAAGACCCAGGCGAAGACGTCGAGAGTCGCAAGACGACTACCGGCCACCGTAGGCGCGGTTCTGCGGATGGCAAGCGATGGGTAGCTCGCCGCTCGGCTAGGACTAGGACCGCGTTGACGGCGCGTTAGTGTTCCACGCGCGCCTCAAAGAGAAGGAGTCAGCACAGGAAGGGGCCCAACAGGGCCAACGCCTGCCGGGGTTGCGGAATGTTTATTTTAGTTACCGTGACCCTGGAACATAAAGGGCAATCGAAGGAACATGAGTGGGTTTTAGTCAGTAAGAGTCTGACACGCCTCCCGCGCACCCAGGACGGGAGCAGTCATTGGATGATTTCCCACTCACCAAAAAAAAAAGGAGTTATGTATTTTTAACGGCTTATTTAACTTTGCTCTGCATATTTTTTGTTGTTTGCTCTTTATGTTTGTTGTGTGAATGAGGACTCCAGAAATTACTTAAGACTGAAATCGCCGATTCATCTTTCAACCATCCTTGCAATAACGGCGTAGGATACACTAAAAACCTAGGATCTTTTTAGAACCTTCAAAAACTATTGTACTCCATTAATAGGGATGACGACAACATAAACAAAATGGCATTCTGTTTAGTCCGTCTTGTAGATCGGCCAAAAATACGAGACACGTATTTTTTGCTTCATCAAAATAATAAAAAAATACAAAGATAAAGAGCAACAAAGTTCTGGAGTGGGGGCATAGTGGGGGCTTTTGACGCCACCGTAATACAAAAATTGTATCTGATCGTGACGTCACGCACAACTTCAACGCACTGTATCGTCGTCATTTTTCGTTTACGAGAAAAAAGAAAAAATACGTGTCCAAAATTTTTTAATAATCTCAATGACGGACTAATTACTTTTTTTTCGTCGTCTCGCCTATTCTCAAACAATCCAGCCAAAAAGCCATCGTTAGCTCCTAATAACCTACTCTAGACTACAAACGAGAGCAAATTATTATTTTGAATTCCACTGCCCACAAATCCCATCCCGCGGAATTAGGTACACCAAAAATTCGGGTTAAAGTTTCGGACGTTCCGAGGCACTTTTGACCCCGTTCCCCTAATCCGAACCGCGGGATTCCGTCTAATATTTTGTGTAATACCGCAAGATCTCACTTTGTACCGACCAGGTTATTGTGGTTGTGTTGTTTGTGGCAATTGTCTGTGTTTTGAGATGTAGTGCTTTGTTTAAGTTGGGGAAGTTTTCCTGTAGTTTTTTGTATGTGAGTGGTATGTTTCTATTCTGGCTTATGTCTCGACTGTTATATCTAATTATAGATCTCATCGACGGTACTTTTGGCGCAGTCACACGGAACAATATTTGTTTGCCATGCAGATACTTGCTACGAGTGTAATAGTTTGTGTACGTAAATTTATATGTTGGTAATCGCACCCATTATAGAGACCAAAATTACTAATATGGAGCATTTTAAAACAGAAATAAATAGGAATGTGCATTGTAAAGTTATAGAGGGTGGAACCGGTCTACTATTTTGTGTAATACCGTGAATAGCGCTGTTGACAGCTTCCATATTATGTATATGCTGACAAGTTAATAAAATAAAATTTTAATTTAAACATGGTGTAAGAGTTAAAAAAAATTGTCAAAGTGTAAGTCAGTTTGTCAAAAAGTTGAAGCTAGTTGCTTGTGCCAAAACGTAGATCTCTATGGAGAAGAACAAGCAAGAAACTCCATGAACACTCTTTTCAATCATCAAGTTTTACAATATCTTGGTTACATCATTCGTGTTGCTTCTAAGTATGCGAAAACAATGAAGGAGCAACATAAAGTAATTCTAAGCAATAGAGAATTAAGCTATGGCATTGGCAGTTTACGAACAACAACTTTGATAATGCATCATAACGAACGTGTCATCACTTTGCGACTTTAAAGCGCGTCGTTTTATGCGGGGATTTGTGCGCCTAAACTTTTTTTTTTTTGCTGAGTGGGAAATCATCCAATGACTGCTCCCGTCCTGGGTGCGGCGGGAGGACGTGTCAGACTCTTACTGACTAAAACCCACTCATGTTCCTTCGATTGCCCTTTATGTTCCAGGGTCACGGTATCTATTATAAACATTCCGCAACCCCGGCAGGCGTTGGCCCTGTTGGGCCCCTTCCTGTGCTGACTCCTTCTCTTTGAGGCGCGCGTGGAACACTAACGCGCCGTCGACGCGGTCCCTGGTCCTAGCCGGGCGGCGAGCTACCCATCGCTCGCCATCCGCAGAACCGCGCTGCGCCTAAACTTCTCAATGCTAAAAAACAGCTGAACATCAAAAAGTAAAACTCATACCAATTCACAGTAAAATCGCACAAACAATTTAAAAACCCAAACTCATATCCACATTCACGCTATATTAGAAATATACAACACAAACCAACCCTTTCACCATCAGTTCGATTCGGCCTAGTTCCCATCTCAGGTCAGCCACTACTTATAATGCATGGCCGAACTGCTATCAGAATACATACCGGCGAAAACCAATTTGAATGACGATCTCTGTATCGAATGGTACGGCTTCTACAATCTACATTGGCAATTGGTACATTGTAAGTTGTTATCTGATTTCGATGTACTGACAAAGCCTTTACGATTATTTCAATTAAATGTCAATCTGTGTTAAGAGACTCCGCATTTCTGTGTTTTGTAGTAATTATTTTTTATGGCTTATTTAGCTTTACTCCATATATTTTTGTACCCGGCGCAACAAGAGGGTTATTGTAAGTTTGTGTTTGTTTGCCTGCCTATCTGTCTGCCTGTGTGCCTGTCTGCCTGTATGCCTGTCTGCCTGTCTGCCTGTCTGCCTGTCTGCCGGTCTGCCTGTCTGCCTGTCGGCCTATCTGCCTATCTGCCTCTCTGTCTGTCTGTATGTCTGTAGCAAGGTAGCACTTAAACGGGTTAACCGATTTGGGTGTTCTTTTTATTCAAAAGTAGGTTATTTAGCGATGATTCTTAGACATGTTTCATCAAAATCGCTTCAACCGTTTCGAAGTGATCAACAATTTTGTTAGTTGCAGTCGCAATCTCAATTTCTTTCAGGGTAGGGGTTTCTCAAATTTGTTATTACTGTGGCAGCGTTTTTAATTTGCATTACAAACATTTCATCTTTGTTTGGAGATAGAATAAAAAGGTCCTCAAGTTTGGTCTCATAGGGTTTTCGTTGGCGTGACCCTTCTATTGGTGATTTTTTGACTATCTCACCGCTGCACTGCCTCTGTTACAGTGGCCTGGCAGCCTTAGAGACTACGCACACCTATTTAACTCTATTCAGCTTATGTACATAGAAGAAAAAAACATTTTTTATGGAGACCTGATCGTGTCCGTTCTACTTTTCGCGTTTGTTCAGCTTCCGTACAAAATCGTTTTCGTTGTTTTCTATGAAAAAAAGCGCATAGTTCCTTTAAATACCCGATTTTGCCTTAACCACCTGTCGTGAAGGCCTCGTGGTCATCGTAATTAATTAACTACCTACATCAAATTAATTCAATATCCCAAATGTGTTACATTATGTAATAACCGTAATCGGTATAATGTACGTACATCTCATCGATAGATTAGAATAGATTCAATATTAATTAGCGATATGTGAGGTTGTAAGTTACTAAATGGTATCTCTAAATGTAGGACACATTTTATTGTATGTGTGTATGGTTCGTTAAAACAGAAACTGAAATGTACAATGGTTTGAAACTATTATATTTTATAAAATTTAGTTTTGTATATTTTTTATTAGTGTCGTGATGGCCCAGTGGATAAGGCGCCCGCCTCTCGTGTAAGAGGTTGTGGGTTCGAATCCGGGCAAGTACCAATGTGACTTTTTCAATTCATATGTACTTTCTAAAGTTTATCTTAGACATCACTGACATCCCGTGCCTCGGAAAGCACGTAAAGCCGTTGTCATTCGTAGAACTTTGACAGTCGTTACTGGTTAGCCAGAAACTCTGACCAGTCTAACCATGAGGTATCGTGTTGCCCAGTTACTGGGTTGTGGAGGTCAGATAGGCAGTCGCTCCACGTAAAACACCGGTATTGAGCTGAATCCGGTTAGGCTGGCAGCCGACCCCAACACGGTTGGGAAAAGGCTAGGGAGATTTTTTTTTTTCTTTTCTTTTATGTTAGATTACAAGATGCTGCGATCTGCAGAGTAGTCTGCAATGAGCGGCATTGGTGTCTGCTTTCGCTGGGAATTGTCGTGTTCTTGAGAGGTGTCCTCTGACCCCATTCCTCAGTCCTTGTCTTTAATTAATTGTTGAATCTGGTACGTAGGCCAGTCACACTGTGCCTCTTTAGTCTATTAAAGTGATGGTCATTTTTTGCTATTAAGTCTTTTGCCATTTCATTGGGGTGAGCTGCAAGCCTGCTTGTGTAGTTTTGGATATATTTTTCTATTTCGTCTCTCACAGTAGGCAGTTGTAGATCCAGATATATGTGTTTGTTGCTGACATGCCATGGGATTTTAAATATTCTTCTGAGCATTTTTGTCTGGAAGCGCTCAATGATGTTAATATTGGAATCAGCGGCGGTGCCCCACAGTTGAATGCCGTAGGTCCACACTGGCTTGAGGATTACCTTGTATATGGCGAGCTTGTTTGAAGTAGATAGGTTTGAATTTGTGTCTAGTAGCCAGTTCATATTTCTGACTTTGTTATCTAGTTGCTTTCGCTTGGTCCATATATGCTTTTGCCAGGTCAATCTTCTGTCAAGGTAGATACCCAAGTATTTAGCATGGTCAGACTGTGGTATATTGTGATTATTAATGGAGACAGGAGGGCATGTTGGCTTTCTCAGTGTGAATGTTACTTGGGTAGATTTTGTGGGGTTCACCTTTATGCGCCATTTTTCAAACCAATGATAGATTTCATTCAGACTATTTTGTAAGTTCTGTGATGCAACAGTTGTTTCGACATCAGAGGAAAGTATGACAGTATCATCGGCGAAAGTGCCCGTCACAGTGTTAGCAGTTATTGGCAGATCAGCAGTGAAAATCAGATAGAGAACAGGACCCAGCACTGATCCTTGTGGTATACCTGACATTATTTTGCACAAGCTAGAAATAGACTCTTTGAATTTAACTTCGAAACATCTATCCGTTAAGTATGACTTTATAACAGTGTAGATATTATAAGGAAAATCTGTTTTAATTTTGTAAAGGAGGCCCTTGTGCCAGACCTTATCAAAGGCCTGACTAACGTCCAAGAAGGCAGCAGTGCAAAATTGCTTGTTTTCTAACGCTCTTGATATGGTGTTAACTGTTCTGTGAACTTGCTCAATTGTTGAGTGCTGTTCGCGGAAGCCAAATTGATGATTTGCAATTATTTCAGCCAAGTAGGGTCTGAGTCTCTGAAAAAAGATTTTCTCGAAAAGTTTTGATATCAAGGGTAGCAAGCTAATTGGTCTGTAGGACTCTACTTCGTTGGATGGCTTTCCAGGCTTTGCTATCATGATTATCTGAGCGATCTTCCATTGTCCAGGGTAGTGGCCAGTTCTCAATATAGAGTTAAAAATTGCGGTGATCAGTACTAGTGTTTTGTGAGGGAGGGCCTTTAGTACTCTTCCAGTGATAAGGTCATACCCCGGAGCTTTGTTGTTTTTAAGGGTCCGTATATGGTATTTGACTTCCCTAGGTGAAATGCTTTTTAAGGGCGGTGATAGTTGGTAACAAGATGTGAGGTAGTTGTTTATCTCGTATTCGTTTTTTTTTTTATCTCGTATGTGTTCATCGTGCTTGGATTCGGTTGGAATACCTTGGTGAGGTGTTGAGCAAATAAATCAGCTTTCTCCTGATCACTCCTAGCCCACGTTCCGTCTGGTTTTTTAAGTGGGGGTATGTGTTGAAGTGGTCTGTTGAAGGATCTGGTTGCTTTCCAGAGAGAGTAATCAGTCTGTGCGTCAGGGGTCAAGTGTTGTAAGTAACTTTGTAGTGAATTATTTTCCCGATCTGAGATCAATTGCGTTAACTCACGCGAGCTTCTATTAAATTTGTTTTTAGCTATGGCATTTCGTGTTGTTTGCCATTGTTTGCGAAGATGTCGTCTCTCTTTGACTTTGTCCCTTATTATTAGTGGATATTGGTTGGCCTTTTGGGTGGATTTGTTTTTTTGTGGCGTAGAGACCCAGGCAGCTTCTTGAATAGATTTATTTAGATTTTCTACAGCTTCTTCAATGTCATCCAATGTTTTCAATGATATTATTAGGTTCGTTGTGCGATTCATTATTTCATTGAACTGATCCCAGTCGGTGTTTTTATTTGTTAGTGTTAAGGTTTCTTCCTTGAGTATCACTTGGGTACTGATAGTTAGAGTTACTGGAGTATGGTCAGAGGAAAGATCAGTATCATTTTCTGTGAGAATGTACTTGTTAGCTATATTTTTAGATAGAAAGAAGTCTAGGACGTCCGGTATTTTTCTGCTGTCTGACGGAAAATGTGTTGGGTGTTGGGTCGAATGATAGTGGACATTAAGGTCTACAATCGATTTATAGAGTTGTCTGCCCCTCGCATCAGACGGGAACCCCAGGCCGTGTGTTTGGAGTTCCAATCTCCTCCCGCAATAAATCTGCTCCCAAGAGTTTTAAGGTACTGTGTAAAATGATCAGATTGCATACTCTCACCACATCGTCTACTAGGTGGACAATAGGCTGCACTGATTGTCAGGGGACCATTTGGCGTTTCTATAACTATTGTAGTCGCTTGTAGATAAAGCTGGCTATACTTTTCAATCTCATGGTGTTTAATTGTTTTCCTGACAGCGATTAGTGTGCCACCATGGGTTCTGTCTAAAGGATGATTTGTTTGATACACATCGTAATTTGGAATTACTATGTGATGTTTACTTGTCAGATGACTCTCTGAAATAAGCATTATATCAATATTGTTGCTGGTGATGTATTGTTTAACTTCTTGAATTCTTTCGTTCAAGCCGTTGGCGTTCCACGTACATATCCTTAACGTGGCCATTTATTTAATTAACCTTGTAGTTAGGTCTATCACTTTGTCCATCATTTTTTCTATCATTTTTTCCAACATGAGTTCAAATTTGGTGAGCATATTTTCCATAAGTTGTTCTATATTATTACTATTGAAATTGAAATTATTGTCCTGGGGTAATATTTTTGCAGCAGCTTTAGCATATGTTATTTTAGGAGAATTATGAGTGTTGGGATACCAGTATCCCTTGCTCTTTGTTTGTGCAGTATCAGTTCTGGATCCTTCTGATGGCTGGGTAGTGCCATCCCTATTTGTTACGCCCCTGGGAGGTTTAGATGGAGCTCTTCTGCCCATTATGTCTGTTTTATATTGTTGGTACTTTAGGCACCCTTTATAACTGGCTGGATGAGACCCGAAGCAATTTGCGCAGGTTGCAGGTGTGTCTTTTTGTTTTTTGCACTGTGATGTTGAGTGATCTTCTCCACATTTTACGCATCTGAAGGGCCTGTAGCACATATTTTTGGTGTGGCCATAACGTTGGCAACGCTTACATTGGACTATCTCCTGTGACTTGCGTGGCGCTTCGAAGCGCACAATAGTGTTATTGAGAGCTTTTATTTGATAGACTTCTTTGTTGTTCTCCTTTGGTTCCAATTCTACAAAAAATAATGGTAGCTTTTCCTTGTTCTTCCGGCTTATGACGTTAGTAATATTTCTTATCTCATGTCCTTTCTTGGTTAAATCGTCCTTTATCATATTTATGTCTTCGGTAGCATGAAGGCCTCTTAGTACAACTCTGTAAGCCTTTTCATGTTTTAACTGATATGTGTAATGATTTATGTTGTCTTTAATTAGGGATGCCCGTAATATTTTATAGCAATCTACATCACATGGTAGGACTTTGACAGTGTGTCCATTACGTAGTGTGGACATTTGAAATTTGTCGGGATCTGTAATTTGTTGTAAGGTTTTGCGCAGATCCAGTACATTTGTAACACCGGTGATGAATATTGGTTCCGGTTTTGGTATTGGGTGTGGCTTTGGTATTGGGTGTGCTTTTTTGCTGCTAAAATTGTCATCGTCTGTGTCGCATTCTAGGTCAGAAAACCTATTATAAGTTGGGACAGTAACTGTAGTTAAGGGCTTTGTCCTTTTTCCAGGATTGGTTTTAGGACTAGTGTATGGCCTTTTTCTTTTGTAGTCTGGCACTCGATCTTGTTGCCATTTAGTGGCGGTGATATTTGCCTTGTCATTACTTTCTTCATCCTGTAGTTCTGTAGTAGCAGTAGTTATTGTGTTGTTTTTAGTATGGTTTGTGTCGCTGAGTGAATTAGACCTGGGACGATTGATAAATAAACTCTTGTGAAATACTTGCTGGGTCAGGGTTTTCGTTGCTTTTATTTGTTCCTTGGGTTGCACCACTTCGCCCCCCCCCAGAATACGTGGGGCAGCCCGAGCTATGCTCAGGGAGGGATTCTCCGGCTACTGAACAGCCACCGGTACCCTCCTGGGGTAGTTGTCTCTTTAGTTGTGCTTCCATGGTAAGTTTTCCTTTTCGTAAGTGTTATTTCGTATGTCGAGGTTGTCTTCCTCTAGCCAGTTCGTTCGGTTTTAAGGCGCCGGATATTCGCCCACGCACTTACATGCTTGGCTACTGTAGTCCAGGGAAAAATGTTATGTGCGGGAGCCCGTTACGGACTACAGCATTGCCCAGAGGGGACGACCCACAAAGACGACAGTATGTGAGTCTACTGTTGGACCGTGACGGCAGTCCAACAGTAGCGTGGACGTGCATGAAGTACTTGTCGGTGCGCGCCTGATAGCCTAGCTCCCGACTTCTAGGCGTACGCTACTGGCAGCTTAGCATTTTTTTAGGTTTGGACTCTCTGGACCCTAGAGCCCACCCCACTAAGACCTACACCGACCCCCCCCCCCTCCTACACCGACCCCCCCCCCCCCCCTCCTAGGCTAGGGAGATGATGATGAGTTTTGTATATTCCGTGTTAATTAAACAAAATGCATCTGTATTTTTACATTTATTTGTCGTCAAACATACACAGAACACGTGAATAAAAGAAATACCAAATATTTTTGTATTTATTTGTCGTCAAACAATATGAATAAAATTAATTCCAAATGTAAATTAATCAGCACGGTGTCGTTGAACAATTTTCTGACCATTTTTTATTCACCAATATTCCGATGAAATTATGATCACTATTGAAATTCGATCGGGAATTTTCGAAAACACTCGTTTGTTGAAAGCGTAAACAGGGCGTTGTCTTTCCAATTTCAATTACCCTTTGGCGATATTTTCAATGACTCTTAAGGGCCGAGGCACACCGCAATGGCAGCGACGCGGAAATCTTTTTTAGTGTGAAATAGTTTTATACTTATTCTACATACTTAAAAGTCCAGTATCGCTTAAAAGCGTAGCATGCAAAGGTTGCGTGTATCGCGACTTCTCGGTAGTTCTGCGAGCCAGCCGCTGCCGGCCGCTGCCATTCTTGTGTGACTCTGCCCTTATTGTAAAGACTCTACACACAGTGTTATCGATCAGCTCTTTGTATACATCTACTTTGACTCGTAGCAAAGTTCTCCGAATCAGCTCGTCCTTGAACGACTACCACCTTACCTATGTATGCTGCAAAGCATCGTAACAGTGGTTTAGTTTGAGAGGTGTCGGTGTAAACATAGGCACTTGGGACTTTTCATAACGTAACTATAAACATTCCAAATACTTGTGGTACCAATATAATAAGTTGTAAGCATAAACTATTTTGTAGACAAGAGGAGGTATCCGGCGACTCGGACCGGAATTAACTAGGACCGCGGTCCCAGTCGCCGGATCCGTAAAAAATATTTAATTTTCTTCCAGCGACTGGGACCACTCATAAAATGACAACTGAAATCAACAAAATATATAGTCAACGAAATTTGTTGATTTCAGTTATAATTTTATGAGTGGTCCCAGTCGCCGGAAGAAAATTAAATATTTTTTACGGATCCGGCGACTGGGACCGCGGTCCTAGTTAATTGCGGTCCGAGTCGCCGGATACCTCGACAAGAGAGGTATCCGGCGACTCGGACCGGAATTAACTACATCAAAGGAATGGTGTCTAATGATCTAGTCTAAACTTAGCTTAACAATACAGAAATCATACTGACGGACCATTTCACAAGTATCTATGTTACTCTTTGTTTTATTCGTGTTTGAGTACCATTCATTGAATAACAGTGTTTATGGGTTGACAGGTCTCTTAAACAATGACGTGTGATTCTATAGTTTGCACAGTTACATCAAATGTCGTTGTAATGTAAAGGTCTTTCAAATGGTCTACATCTTTCAACGTATACAGTTAGTCAAGGAGATAGGTAACCCAGTGATATAATATTATCTCGAAAATCGTTGACCTAAATTGTTTTGAAGTATCAATTTCAATTAGAGTAGAAAAAAATATTCTTTTTACTTTCAAAATATCCATCGGTACGATAAATAGGCCCGTAGAGCTCAAGATTGGTGCCCAGAAATGGCGTGACGGAGACGCTGCAGACCACGAAGGAGATGGCGGGACGCCTTGGTCGCCTTACTTGAGGTTCAGCAAGACGTAGCGCCAAGTCGTGACAGATGAATAATCCATCAGTATTCAAAAAAACTTTAATTATAATTATGTTACGAACCTGCAGACGTACCTACTTTGTTGACGTAATACTTATACATTAGAAGTTCTTAAAGATTGAGCTTTGTAAGATTAACGAAAAGGAAAATAAAATAGATGACGCCATCTTGCCATGGTCATTTAAGATGTACAAGGAAAGCATGAACGTTTTTAATCGAACTAGTATGTACTTCCAACGATTACCTAACAAAAATAATGAGCTTAATCTATTACATATCTAAAACATTTGAAAACAATAAACACATCTTCACACTAGATAAATACTACTACTAGTATTGTACTTCTACTTTAGTACATAAGATGTTGTTCTCTCTATAATAACGTACAATAAACGCAGAAAGCTCAGCTCTGCGACGTAACGATAAAACGCTTAGTCGGAGTGCGGTGCGACTGATCTGTCGCTGAAGTTCGGCTTGCGGTGGATAACTCAGCAACTCGGCTTATATCTGGAGATAAAGATGTAGATGAGAGCGGTAGAGAAATGTCTTTAATCAAAGTCGTGTTTTGTAAAAAAGTTAATACTGGAACGAGTTGTTAGGTGGAATAAAAGTGAAAAAATTGCGAAGTATTCTCGTTTGAGCTATCATTTGACTAAAAATTGAAGGTTAAATGTATAGTGCATTCAACCTTCCTGACCTTTCCTGATAAATCACTCTGTTTGTTGGTGAAAACGGCTTGACAATCAATTTAGTAGTTTTCGAGTTTTTCACTAACAGTCAAAAAGCCAAACATGGCGGGGGACTTATAATAATGTGAGGACTTTCTAGTAAGAATTCGAGGAAAAGAGACAGACAGCCAGATATGGTTGGAGACTTAGTTTTGTAATAATTGTTATACGGACTCTCTAGACTGAATTTGAGGAAAAGACTAATCTCAATAGAAATAAGCCAAGCATTCAGAAGATGTTAAAGTGATCTTGAGCAAACACAGGTGCATTACAGCTTGCTTCACTCCTTGTGGTCTTTTGGGACGGCTGCCTGACGCGATCGGGGAGAGAATATTGGACAGAGTACCAAAGACTTGTCGTGATTTCTTAATCAGGAAGGCTTTTTTTTATTGGAGAACGTGAGTATTTTAGCATTTCTAATGAGAAATTTGTAAAATAAAAACCAATACATGGATTTTTTACCCAGGAGTTCCGGTTCAAAAGTAATTAAAAAACTAGATTTTAAGTTGCTTTTTTGATACAAGAAAACTGAAGAGCTTTTTTTTAAGGTTTTATTTGTTTGATACAAACTAGTAATAAAATAAGTTATTTATTAAAATTATACGCTTAAAATACCGCTGGCTACAGTTGGCAGTTACAAACCTTTAATTAACATATACTTATTTATCACAAAATCCTCCACGATTTAAAGCCTAAATACCATGTTATTTAGGCGTATAATCGTAGTTTACAGAGCATTACGGGGCTTAAGGCAATAAACCGAACATTGACACTACAAGTTGCACAACATATAAAAAAGACGAAAAAAACATCCAAGTACCTAAACTTGAAACGAAAGATTTCAATCTAGATAAATCGCAATAGTTCTCAATTTACGGCAAGCGCCAGATGCCTCTGGTAACAGCCTTGTTGCCTCGTTACTACTAGAAGCAGGCGAATAAAGTTTTCTTTGACGTATTTGCATCTACGATGCACCTACACTTTAGATATTTTTAGATTACCTGGTTGCAGGCTACGGTTGTGGTGGCCTAGTGGTTAAGCCGACTCTCATGTAAGGTTTTAATCCAGGTTAGTTACAATGTAACTTTTTCAATTCATATGTACTTTCTAATGGTTTTGGACATCACTGATATTCCGTGCCCCGTTAAGCTCGTCCCAGTTGTCATTCGTAGAACTTTACGGGTAGTCATGAGCCAAGAAATCATCAACTGTGTAGCCGTTTTTGAACTAAGTAGAAATCCGATAACACGATACCCTTTCGTAAAACTGATTGTTAGACCTTCTGCTTCTGACTACCGGTAATAACTATTAAAAATCTACTAATGACAACCGGGACCAAAGGCTTTACGACATTTCCGAGGCACAGAAAGTCAATTACATCCTAGGTAATTAAAAAAGTCACATTTCCTTTCCCAATTTCGAACCCGTAACGTCACCCAAGAGTGGCGGCCATCTAGACTTTTAAACTGTTACACATACAACCGTGACATTCAAGGGCAACAATACATCAGACCCTTTCAGCCCCATGGGTGTCGTAACATTAAAAATAAATAGAATAACCAATATAAATTACCACATAGTGACCTCACTAATAACTCGAGAGAGTATGATAATTTATGCACTGCATACTTTCCAGTTTTGAACGCACTGTAATATTCATGAGATCCCTGAAAAATGACTAGTAAATTAAAAGCCAGCATGTAAAAAACTTACTCTATATTTTGCACAGTTTTTTACTATCAATTATGAGAGTGTTCATCTACTTTGGACACGAAAATAAAGCAATGAAGCTAGCCGTCGGGAAAAAACGAATATAAAGTTAAAAACTGCGTGCGTGTAAACCTCTCCTACACCTAATAACAAACCTTTAATTTTATTCAGACTCTCAAGATCAGTTAAGACAACGATACATCAGACGCTTACGAAGCTCCGCGTTGATTACACGATGTAAAGCTGATATGCATCGCTACTGACGCCACGCCCTGCGTCAATCAGTATCGTGGAGTATACTGCGTCAGAAGGCTAACTATTAAATTTGAAAGTAGCTGTGATTTCTGTAGAACATTAAATAGTTTTCTCTGTGTTTGTGCTATTTGGCAAATCATTATTATTTTGAAGAAAGTACAAGAACATTAAGTTATTATAACATTATTTGAATTGCCAATTTAGGCACTATAATTATCTCTACTAATATTATAAATGCGAAAGTAAGTATGTCTGTCTGTGTGTCTGTCTGTCTGTTACGCTTTCACGTCTAAACCACTGAACTGATTTTAATGAAATTTGGTACAGAGATAGAATTGATCTTGAGAAAGAACATAGGATAGTTTTTATCCCGAACTTTTGAAGAGCTCTCTTGAAAACGCCATATAACCGACATCCACGCGGGCGAAGCCGCGGGCATGCCTACTAATCCCTACTAATATTATGAATGTGAAAGTAACTCTGTCTGTCTGTTACGCTTTCACGTCTAAACCACTGAACAGATTTTAATGAAATTTGGTACAGTGATAAATTTGACCTTGAGAAAGAAGAACATAGGATAGTTTTTATCCCGAACTTTTGAAAACGCAATATAACCGACATCCACGCGGGCGAAGCCGCGGGCAAAAGCTAGTAGTCAATAATATACGTGTGCTTATGACACTCGTCATCAGTCGTAGATTAGAAAACAAAGTACTATAATTACTGCAATATGACTTTGGTTTTATATCCCTGGTATTAAAACACTCGTCAGCTTCATTTCATCTAATTTCTACCTTAGTTCCACGAATAATCCATACTAATATTATAAATGGGAAAGTGTGTCTGTCTGTCTGTCTGTCTGTCTGTTGGTCTTTCTTTCACGGCAAAACGAAGCGACGGATTGACGTGATTTTTCAAGTGGAGATAGTTGAAGGGATGGAGAGTAACATAGGCTACTTTTTGTCTCTTTCTAACGCGAGCGAAGCCGCGGGCAGAAGCTAGTAATCCATAAAGGATTAGTTAAGTATAAGCTCTGCCATATTTTCATTACAAAGCTCAAGCTATTGAAGGGAGTCCTCCATTTACTACGTAATCTGTGTTCTGAATATTGCTATGTAATGAAATGAAGTTATTTTGTCGAGTTTTGCGTAGGTGTTCGGTTATTGTTTTGTTTGATTAGTATTCCCGAAATAGTGAGTGGGTAGATATATCGTTAGTTACCTATTGGCTTGCGGTACAAAGTTACGATGTTAACGTGAAGTGTTCATTGCAAATAGACTAACTTTATTGGAAATCAGGGAGGAATTTTGAGACGTAAATTTTGTAATAGTTATGTTATGTTTTTAAAATTATAAAAGTGGTAAGTATAATTTGTTATGTACTTAGTTTTAAAAATCTTTTACATTTTAACCCTACAACGACCAACCGACAGCCGGCAGTCGGGCTGCTATTGTCTTTCTATTGTGTCTCGAATCACGTGTGTTCGAAGGGGTATACCGCCGTTTACCCGAATTTTATTTGCCCTAATTTCATTTGCCATAATAGTCAACAGCCATAATATCATACGACATAATACTCATTTGCCCTACTCTCATTTGCCATATTAGTCACGTGCCAGAATCATTGTTTCCCATAAAGTCACTTACCATAACATCATTTGCCATAATCATTGTAAGCCATAATTATCACATGTCCTAATTATCACATGCCATAATTATGATATGCCATAACATAATTTGCCATCGACATCGGGTGTATAACGGTTGTTTATATCAAGAGAAATTGGATGCAATTGGGACTTTAGGGCACCCCGACTCGGACAGGTTAGGTTAGAAGGGGATGGCGGGGTCGTGTGAGCGAGCGAAGCGAGCGAATAGACCCCGCCATCCCCTTCGTGGTTATTTTTTTATAAACCACACAGAAGTAGGAGCCCCGCGAAGCGGGGCTCCGTCGACCTAGCCCGCCATCAACCATGCACAGAAAAATAAACCATTACGGGGCTTAAATATTTGTCTAATACTTGTTATGCCATTTAAATATTATGCCATTTAAATATTATGTCTAATAATTATTATGGCACATAAAAATATGGGAAACAATACTTATGGCATTCGTATCTTATGGTATCTAAAATTCGGGCAATTAAAAGTATGTCATATGTCTTTTAGGGCAAATGAAACATTCGGGCAAATGAAATTCGGGTAAATGAAATTCGGGAAAATGATGATTATGGCATATAATCTTCGGGCAAACAATAGACAACCGTTCGAAGGTTTTAACATTATGTCCAAAGTGGACTTTTTAGATTTAATGTTCTTTTCAATTTAAGGCCTTTTCAGAGAGTTCGAAACAAAAGTATTGGAAAACAATGAAAAGTTTGTAGACAAGCTGTTATGTCTAAATTAAATAATAATCTTTGCCTTACTTTATCTATAAAATGTTGAACTTTTTTCAATGCTTAAAAATAACTTTAGCGCAAAACACATAGTTCAAAAACCAATTGTTGTTAACAAAAACCTTTACTTATTTAAATGAGATGGCTGAACCAATAATAAGACTTTTGTACACAAATAAATTAAAATACTTTTACAGCAGAAACGTATTTTTTTCTCACTATATTTTAAATATCTGACCTCTGGCAAAAAATGTCTAAATGTTTCTGTTAGTATCAAACCAAATATGGTTTTTCTTTCTCTCTGTTTTGTATTAATTTTATTTTATTAATTACTTTGTTAATTGTTATGCCCGCTATTGTATTCTACAAGGGAAGTAGTGTATCATTAATTTATTTCTACCTCGTGATTGTCCGATTGTCAGAGTTCTTAAACAAATGACCTTACTTATGAAACCATCTTTTATAATTATGTGATTTTTTTTATTTATAAGTGATTATTACAGTAATCACCAAACCTGGTAGCTATGATCATAATGAAAACATTATCTTTCTGATACCAAAGGACAATGGGCATTATTGTATGAGATGCGTCCCAACCCTTGTAACAAGTTGCGACTAGTATAAACATAATCATTTAAGCTTTTTTATGATTAATATACCAAGTTTTTATAGTAATTGCATGCAGGTCAAAAGTTATTGGGCTTCAAGTGAAAAAAGGTTTTTGTTTTAAATAATGCTTTAATCATACTTTATTACATTTTGTGGTACATGTAAACATAATTATTACATTTATAATAATTGTACATTAATAACAGGCAGTAATAGTTATTTTTTGACAGTTATTAATAAACGCACAGTTGATAATGTATAAATAACAAAGAAAATAATACAATTTTGATAATTGTATTATTTTCTTTGTTATTCATATTTTTAAATACATAAATAACAAAGAAATAATACCCTTATGTAAGAGTATGGCTTAAACATATATTATGCAAATTGTTTATTGGTACTTTTAATAGTGGTTATTATCTATGATAATATCATCCAAAAAGGTCGCGGGTAACAATAAGCTTGGCTGATGTCTAGCCCAGCCAAGGAACCAAATGATACTCATTATGTCAGCACAAGTACCTACTGTTCTTTTTCCTGTTAAACATGAGCAATAATAATAAGCAATTGCATCTCTCACCGTTTCTGCTCTATTTTTTATCAAAATATACGAATAATAAATCCTACCCGATACATGTCGTGATTTTATCCGCCCCCTCAACAGAATACCTTCTGAAATATTTATATTGTACCGCACAAGGTTAGGAATAGCTCCTATGCATATTTCGATTGTGTACATGCCATTTCTTAAGTGTTCACTCAAATAAGACCGGGCGAGTTTTATTTGGTAACTGCCTAATGAAATTAATAAAAGGTCTTCTTCTGTTAGTATAGGAAACTGCAACGGTGGGAGAGGGGGTATTGGGTTAGAGTAGGCGCACGGTCGACAGTGTGGTTTTTTTTCCACTTGTTTTAGACCTTTTGTCATTGAAATACTAATTAATTATGTTTTATTCAATATTTTTATCAAATAAATTAAACCACTATAAGTTTATATGCAGTTTAATAGTTTCCCTGCACGAGATACAGAGTTACGCCCATACAAAAAAACATAACACTGATTGAGATCTTTCAAACGATATAGGTAGAAAAATGTTACAGCACTTGGGACGAAACCGCTCATTCTTCTTTAGTTATTAATGCAAAGTACTGACAGACAGCTAATTTGCTGGCTATCAGGGGTCGTGGAATGAAAACGATCAACTTTTTATACTGGACCAGCCCTGAATATGTAAAATAATCTGCTGTTTTATGCGTTTTGATCATGTAGTAAGGTTTCAGAGGAACTGCAGATGTATTTCCTTTTTTAGAATATAGGTAAATAATTCAATTATCAGCTTCAAAATTCCTAAGAATCCCGATGTCTTAATTTTTTAGGAATACCCGGATTTTTTTACGCTGACTCATTCCAGGGACATGCCTTACATAATAAACATCAGATTATCACATTCCGAATTGGAGATTTAGATGGTGAATGGTGATAATTTAAATTTCAGCAATATTTTTGATGCTTTTTCCTTTGCTAAATTATAAAAAGTTTTTGACAAATATTACAGTTAACAAGAGTTTAATTTTAATATCAAAAGGAAATTATTAACAGCTTTACAATCTCTTAAAACACGTGCAAACAACTTTTACCCAATAATTAATCTCAAAAATCTTCTCGTTAATTTGATTAAAATTACAACTCATTACAAGCTATCTAATTAGGCATCGTGAACGGGAAATATAAATACTTTTTTAATATTATCCGCACTTAAATTACGTTGTTCTAGAACAATTTTCGCTAAAGCAATTAAGTTTGCAATTAAAAGCGGGAGAATGCGGGGAATGTCGGCTGGTCGGAATCTGTCAGCAACTAGCTATTGTGAACCGATGCTAAAGGTGGCTACAGACGTTACAACATGACTAGTTTCGCGAACAAGGACTCTGTGCAAGTTTTTTTATATTGTTTGGATTAGTGTCTGATACTTGAACACGTAATTATGCTCATAATTACTAAAGATAACATAAAAATAAAAATGTTTTGTTTTTTTTGGTGATTTTATTGAATAAACCAATTATTTTTATCTTACACTAATTATTTTTAATTAGAAAAAAATAATCGGTTAAATAAATCGGTTCCCGAATTCTTTTGGCTTCGGTACCCTTTTTGTTTCATTGTTTTTCGGCGGAACCCTAACTTAAGTAAGAAGTAAACTAAAGACGGAAATACACTTACCTACCTACTTACATGGTGCCTAATGGAATTTAGGAATTATATTTTAAAACAAGTTGTTAAAAATGTACCTATAATAAATTACGTCAATTTAATATTATTACAAGTGAAACGACTTACAATAATATGAAAATCTTGAGTTTTCGCGGCACCCCTGAGGGCCTTTCACGGAACCTCAGGGGAGCTTTTGGGAACCGGTGAGAGAACCTTTTTTGTAGATCTTCGCCCTTAGTCAAGATCTTCTTACACAAACTCATGACAAAGAATCTCAATCGTACTTGCACAAGATAGGTATAATAATATATTACAACAACAAGTTTTAACGTAATAAGAAGCTTACGGCCAAATAACATATGTGTTGCGACTTGCGACCTTATCTAAAGTTGCAATTAAAGGAAACAATTTCATTTGTGGTTCACACGACTGTCGATTGTTTAATCGAAGTTTACGTCGAGCTTCACATAAAATAACTTTATTTAGGTTTGTTTCACACGTTCTACAACAACGCCACATTCAGATCACATCCACGCCATTTTTACACAATCACATCCCAGCCACACAAGTTAACATCAAAAATCACATACTATAGGTTTTTTTAATTAACTTGATTTCACACATCCATAACCATGCCACATCTACGCCACATCTCCACCTCCAACATATACACAAAAATCGCAACCCAACTAATTTATACCACACCGAAACATGTGGTCATGTACTCATTTGTATAAAAAATAATAGTTTATTCACACTGACCACTTTTTCAATATCTATCAATATGGACGATGACAACCACAATCCAGACACAAAACAACCACCAACGACACAACAAAGAAGGCAGAGTCGCTTATACATCACAACATAAGTATAAAACAAAATCGCTTTTCGCTGTCTGCCTGTCGCATCGGATTTTTAATGCAGTATTTTTAATAGATAAATTAAAGTGTGCGTAAGGCCACGCATAGAATAAGAATAGGGTTCTGTAATTAACTATAACGCTAGTATTATATTAACACTAGCTGCCTCCCGCGGTTTATCCCGCGATAAAAATGTTAAGGGTGAACAACCCTTATCACTTAGGGGTATGAAAAATAGATAGTAGCCGATTCTCAGACCTAATGAATATGTATAATATACATTATATAATTTGGTAAAAAACGGTAAAGCGGTTTCGGAGGAGTAAGGTAACTAACATTGTGACACAAGAATTTTATATATAAGGTTTCATTCGCTCGACCACTTTTAGTTGCCTAATTGTGGCTCGTGTAAGCGCCTTTATTCACAAGGAGCTAACTTCAGTTGTTTCCATCTTCATAATAGTTGCTTATATTTCATGGTGTAAGGAACTTCTGACACTTAAATATGAAGTTATTCACTTGTTTTGCTTTGGCTGCTAAGAAATTTGGTTCCGTCTGAGGCATCGCGACTCCTACTATGAAATTTATTTGCCATTATATTATTACAACTCAGAATTTTATTTACAAGTATAGAATATTTTTAGGTCGTACTTTTATTACACATAATATTTTTGAGCTATGAGGAACAGATTGAAGAAGAAAGGTAGCCGTGGTGAGAGAAGTGGAATATTTTAAAACAAAGCAGTTTTATTTTACACAGACAAAATAGTTTTTTTGTTTGTATGAGGTAGTTTAATAAATTACTAACTAGTCCGATTGAAAAAATCTTTAATTGAAAACAACCTATTTTAACGTTTTTGGAAATTCCACTGTTAAAGTAGTACAGTATACTAGGTGTTAAATTATCAGATCGAGTTAGAAACACTATTCTGCGCACCAAAATAGGGATAGCTGATGTGGGTCAAGAGGCTCAACTGAACAGGCTGGGCAGGACATGTCTGTCTAATACCAGACAACTACGGAAAACAATTGAAGTAGCACAAAGCTGAACTGGAGCCCAGACGGGGTGAAGGGGCCGCAAAGGAGATGGCGGGATGACCTGGAGGGATATTTGCCCAATCTGAAGGAAGAGGCAAAATACCGCAAACAAGGAAAGTGGTGGGAGGCTTTTGCCCTTCTGGGCAAACAAAAAAAAATACTAGCGTTTTGTTTGTGGAACAGACCAAAAAAATTGGTAAAACTAGAGATGATGTGTATGAGAAGCATATTGAAGCATGCAAATCCAATGACGCTAGCATGATATATAACCACACTCTACATTATCTATCTATATATATAAAACAAAGTCGGGTTTGTTACAACACTTATAACTCGAGATCGGCTAAACCAATTTTCATGGTTTTTGGTTCGTTGGATTTGTCCCCGCCCCGAATAGCAGAATACATCTTAAAAATAATGAAAAATCGATGAGAATATAATTATAAAAGATGAATCATTTTCCCCTATAGTTAATTCTAAATTCAATTAAAGATGAAAACTTAAGAGAACAATAGTACTAGGAGCGCAGTAATGTGAAGTGATAATGTGAGAAAATTTAAAATACTGAGATACCTAAATCAATCAAAAGTACTAGGCGCGCAGTTGTGTGAAGTGGTTAATAGAAAATGTGAGCGCAATTTTAAAAAATATATGTTTATGAACTTAAATAATATCCATCCATACTAATATTATAAATGGGAAAGTGTGTCTGTCTGTCTGTCTGTTTGTCTTTCCTTCACGGCAAAACGGAGCGACGAGTTGACGTGATTTTTTAAGTGGAGATAGTTGAAGGGATGGAGAGTAACGTAGGCTACTTTTTGTCTCTTTTAAACGCGAGCGAAGCCGCGGGCAAACGCTAGTGATAACATAAATCCTAGCTACCATATAACAATCTGGTTCAGCAGCCTTGATTGATGTTCGTATAGCTCCATAACACTATAGAATAGAACATACACTAAAGAATTGAACTTAGAATCCCTTTGTTTTACTTTTCGAATAAATCCTCCACTTTTCAATACCATCAATAAATACTGGGAAGCTATTTCATTATCTTAATTAAAACTCGAAGAATTTATAAAGGAGCTTTAAGGAGCCATTTTGTTAAGACAAATTAGTTTAATATTGAATAGCTTTTCCTATTCTTTGTAGTCAAATATTTAAGTTAGTAAGAACACTTTAATTTTATTGTTTTGTGTAATCTTTGATTTAAAGGTCGAAATTAGTGCGTAAATTTACGCACTAATTTTAAGCCTTATTATATAGTTCATCTACCTATAAAATAAATGGTTTTAAATCTTTTTTCAAAATAAAAGTGAACTTTCAATGTTCTATCTCAATTTCAGTTAATGTAAAGGTTCAGCTATTTTTTCTTTGATTTTTTCTTTAGTTAAACGCATTATCCTCTTAAAATTATTGGTTGAATTGGAAAGCTTTTTGTAAAATAGTTAAATTGACAAGGAGTTAGTACAGGCTATTCATATTACAACATCGCGCTACAACCCGCGGGAGCCGAGCATAAGTAACATAAAACCGCGGATTCACCTAGTAATAGTTAACTTGTCTCTATCTAGTTGTCTTGTATCCAGAAGTGAAGACTTTTAATTGACTGTCAATCCCACACACTGTTTTTATTCTGTGTATTTTGCTGTAAGTCTTCCATGTTTATTAAATAATTAAATAGCAATTAAAAAGCTCACAATTATGACCTAATTAATTCCTTTCTAAAGATTATCTTAGACATCGCAGACATCGGTGAAGGAAAAACATCGTGAGGAAACCTGGACTTGTAATTAATATAAGTCTGAAATCGCCAACCCGTCTTGAGCAAACGTGGTGATCAATGCTCGTGCCTTCTCTGTATGAGAAGAGGCCTTTGCGCTGCAGTGGGACAGGTATAGGCTGGTATTATTAATTCCTTTCTGAAGCTTAGTAAATTTACTATCCCAAACGAAAATCTTTTACATTACCAATTATAACAAAAGATACCCACCACTTCACTCCAAGCTAAGTCGTTCGAGTCAAACACATAGTAAAACTCGACCGCGCCTACTTGCAAGTCACACAATTACGCTTGCATCGCTAGAATGCACAACTATCAAAGACGGTTCCCGCTTCGTGAGAAAATAGCTCCACTACACAAACACCGACGCGGCTTTAAGCGGGCACATCATAAAAGAGCCATTCCTTGCCACTCCGCAAATGCACTACATTTATTTATAAGAAAAAACATGAAAAACTTGCAGTTTAGCTTCGTTTAGCAAATGGGCAATGTTCTACGTTTTCAACTGCGATTCGCTGCGGTAACTGTTTTATCTTTGTGTCTGACGTCAAATGTAATTTCGTTTTCGAGTCGCTTCACTACCCGTTACTCTTTATAAAGTAAAACTTAGCAGATATGCTTTATATTTTTTATGAAAAACAGAGACTTTTGTAAGTTTTTGTGGTGAAGCTGTAAAGCAACACGATTATTAGTCATCATAGATGTCAGTACAAAAAATACTGGAATTCTTTTTCTTGTAGTGGCTCTCTGCTGCCGAAGTACCGGTTGCTCAATAACTTTTGGAACTCTTAAAATGCCTAAGGCCGCTTTTGTAAGGTGTTCGTATATAAAGTTTAATAAGTAAATAAATAATCTCTTCACGATTCTGCGTCAAATGGAAGAGTTTCTCTACACTGACGATTCTAGTCCATTCCTGGATGTTTCTAAGCCATGGCTTTCTTAGCTTATAAACGTGCCTTTTTGTCATCAAATGTAGCAAGTCATTTATTTCGTGTCTCTCTCAGCCATATGATAAAAATATAATATTGTCGTATTGTATAGTTAATAAACAGACAAGCCAAACACATTTTTATGATCCATCTCAAACTTTCATTCGATAGCTGTTACAAAGATAATCACTCTTTAAAAGCCGACAAAACATTTCCAAATACAAACAAAACATTTCTTAATAATTTTCAATAAACAACACCAATCATTAGCCTTAATTGTTCAAGGCAATTTGAAAGTACCATAAGAGTTTCGTTATGAACGTGAAGACACCTACGCACCGCCTACGGTCACATCATGGCGCCTCATAAACTTAGTTTGAACTCTGAAGACACAAGAATCGTCTAATAAACCACCGCCTCAAATATTAATTAGTTACAAACAAGGATCAGAACTCGCTGATTCACACAAGTGTTCAATTAAACTAAAGGAGCAGGTGATGATTAAGTAAAAGTTTCGGTCTATGGGTGACTACTGGTTGGCGCGTGGAGTGTGAAGCAAATGGAGCAATATAAGACAGTCTGTTGTATAAAATCTGATCGGTGATTTTTTCGAAGTGAGTATGAGACGAGCTGTTATTTTATAACATAGTAGTATGACAGTGTAACTTTAAACCAAAAAGTATGTGTAGTTATTAATAATTCCAATATTAAATTCGATCGTAATTATATGACGTATAACCCGCTGCCTCGCAGCTCTGTAATTATGAACTTATCTATTTGATGAGCGATCATTAATTAATCATTGAGTTTTAACCCAGTCTTCTACATAAATATCAGATGACTAAAAAATTGTATGGACTTAAAAATTACTAAAATGAAACTCCGAACATTATCCACGGACACATTCATTTCAAATACAAAAATGAACGCTGAAAGATAACTCTTTGATGATGAAGATAACGCTTAACCCAAAGTTATTCTCCAGAAATAGAGAGAAACTTTGGGTTTATTATGTTTTTTTATCCAATAAAGAACGCTGACATATAACTCCATTCACTCACTATTCCATGGTAACTGCATATAATTAAATAGAGTTGCAACTTCAACGAAGTCGGATACTCCATGAATATTCTATTGGTGACTGGAACTGTAACTTGGCGCTGATATTAGTGTCGTGTAGCTATTCATAGATGTGCTGTGCTATCGTCATTCATATTTTAACTAGTTCAGGAGTTAGGAAGTGGCTTGGTCTCGTCGCGTCGCCAAGTTAACTTGGCTTAAGATGCTCAAACGCTATGCAGACCATGTACTTGGGGATATTTTGTAAACATTGACTTGGTGGAAGATTGATGGTGAAGTGGTAATACAGACACATCCGTAGATTATGCTGGGCCATATTAAAAGAAGAAATGACAAGCGCTATTTTAATTTTCAGTAAAGCCGAAGTGCCAAGGGTCTATGTAATTAAAATCCTAATAATAAGGTAAATCAACATTTGCCCAAAACGTATCTATGTAAATATCTCTTGCGGATGCGTTCGACGTTGCAAAGTATAATGTATGTACTATGTCCTTTTTTGGGGTTTGAGCTTACTCCTTACTTATCAAAAATTGCTTAACGTTAAAGTGTAATAAACAGATAGAGTAACTTACATACATTCTTTATGTATAATAATACTTCTATAAGTGTATATATCTGTAACCCTCCGAAACAGCTCTATCAAGTTTTTTTTTTTGTGGGATAGTGAGTCTTGAGTTGGTATAAATCTCAATTACATTGGTGTCTTAGTTTTTTTAGGTCAATGTTCGGGCAATGATAATCTCTTTTAGGACCGGTAGTATTAATTGGTTTTTCTTCAGTAATGAGAACTGGTTACGCTTTAAATAGCCAATTAATAGGTATTATAAAATCTTATATTCTAAGATTGATGACCTTAAATGTGGATGGAATCAACTAGAGAGTTCTCAGGTTTTTTTGCAATTTCGAGTTTGGTTCCTTAGCAATAGTGGTTTTAAATAATTGGGTTCAATACCCCCTTTTCTAGTTTTTTTGTTAACAAAAACTAGCCTATTGGAACACTCGTACATAATTGGTTTCATACCACCTGATATGACTGCAGAATATAATATAGTATATTATATGTACAATACATATATTCCGCCCTTGTACACTTGTGCATGAAGTAAAAATAAATAAATAAAACATACAAACAAAAACCAACATTTTTTTTATATCGTAACCGCGTATGATTGTAAGCTTAGTAAATATTATTTTTGATCATGTAAAAAACAATGGGCTATATTTTATCATATTTTTTTATCTATAATATGTATGTATTTATAAATTATATAAGTATGTTTATCAGTTATCTGATTACCATAGTACAAGCTCTGCTTAGTTTGGGATCAGATGGCCGTGTGTGAGTTGTCCCAGGATATTTATTAGGATATTTTATTTTAGGTTTAGTAATATTGTAGACAAGGTACTTTTATTCTTAAATAATTTAAATACTCTTTAATTTAAAATTAAGTACTAATATAAACTTATTTTAAACCGTTCCAAGAAACCTTTTTCTTTAACCGTCAAAACTGCTGTTAACAATTTTTTCCCTATGGGCTACATATATACCACAGTCTATAAATATCTTTGTAAGCATAAACCTCAATTTCCACTATACCTAAGTGCCCACTTACGTAACTCAGATATTTACCAGACTATATTAAAGTCTGAAAGTAAGTAGGCACAGTAATAGTTCACAAAAGAGCTCTTTGATAGCGCCCCTACAGTATCTCCCCATATAAACATTAGTGAAAACTTTCCGAATAATTATAATGCGTTGCAGAGGGATCGACGTGAGAAGTGTTCTTCAGAATAATGACGCTCGAAGAGTTTGCGGATATTGAAGAAAAAAGTACTAGATGTGACATTTTATCACTACATGATATTAAAACACAGAGTTGCGGAATGTTTATAATAGTTACCGTGACCCTGGAACATAAAGGGCAATCGAAGGAACATGAGTGGGTTTTAGTCAGTAAGAGTCTGACACGCCCTCCCGCCGCACCCAGGACGGGAGCAGTCATTGGATGATTTCCCACTCACCAAAAAAAAATATTAAAACACAGACGCTTTTTGCTTTCTGTTCCTATGTATGTTTATTTGAAACCTCATAACAGATTTTGATGCAGTTTTTTGCCATTTTACATAACAGCGATCATTTACGAGTTATATAAAATGCCGGGCATTATGCAAACGGCGGATTAATACAAAATGCCTGCGAGCTAAAGATGACGACTGCATGGCAGCCTGACGGGCTGTCAATTCAGCTATAGATCTAATGTAATAAATCCATTATACCTATCCTTCATGAAACCTTGCAACCATTAAACATTAAGTTTAGCTATAATATGGTACTCACACTGAATTTATATCCAAAATAAAAACAACATGTTTAATTATATACCTATTTTCAATCAAAAACAACCTAAAGACATTAAGTTTTTTTCGCTCATGAATTTAAAAGGAGCGGTATATGCAAATTAATTACATAATAAGATCATTAGTACTATTGTAGAGTTGTCATCAATCTAATTAATAAGTGTTGTAGGAACTGGATTATAAGGCAAACTTGCCAAATAAAACAAGTGATAATGAAATATTAATATAATATACAGATGTAAAACAAAATGTCGTTAACTTTGAAATTTGATTTATTCACAGATTCAAGAGACCGCAACCCTGGGTCGTTGTCCTAAATATACAGACAGACAGGCAGCAAAGTGATCCTACAAGCGTTACGTTTTTTCCTAAAAACTGCATCGAAATCAGTTGCGTAGTTTTAAAGATGTAAGCAGAAATAGAGACAGACAGACAGCGGAAAGCGTCTTTGTTTTATACGATGCAGTGATGTCGTCGTCTTCTTTAGGTTATAGATAAAGATTAATTATTACCTTTTAGTCGGCTAATCAAAGCGAATAATTCAATTTCGACTAATGGAAGGAAAAAGGTAAACTTTGTTTCTTTCCTTTTTTGTAAAAAGAATCTGTGGAAGTCCTGTTTCGGCACGATTACATATAATATTTTAATTGATGCAAAATTAAGCAAAAGCAGAAGCTACATAAGTAACATATAAATCTAGATACATATTTATGCATTTATTTACAAAGTACAATTTTTACACTAAACTGACGCAACTCCGACGAAAATCCACCATTTTTTCCGCGCGGAAAATAAGGCGGCAACAACGTCCGCGATGAGCCGCACTAATCTGTGTTTATCGCATTTATCTAATGCAGAGCGGAACACGTCTAGCATATAGATTTTATTCAACGCTCGTGACCGGAATCTCAGATTTGAGGGAAGCGAAGACACATTGTATTTAGCAACCCTCGCGATGAGACGCGAATCGATAAATGTAGTGGAGTATTTTTTTATGAATCTGTATACAAGTGTTATTTTCTTAGTGCTTAATACAAAATGTAAAACGTCCTTGCTTACTATATCTCAATGTGACACATAAAACTTATAATATGCATTACGCCTATTGATTTGACACAAAAAGACAAATTGTTTATTACTTAATACTATTAAACAGCATTTTTGCGAAACATCTAGGTAATTGTAATTTCTTATATAGAAGAATGGACAAAACCTCCACACTTATAGTAAATAAAGTGTTTTTGTCTGGAGTCTCGGAGTTGAGGGAAGCGAAGACAGAAGATAAATGTAGTAGCGTATTATGAGTCTGTATACAAGTGACATTTTCTTAGTGCTATGAACAAATAACTAAAAGTATATTATTATTATCATAAAACAAAAAACCTCTTGTGCACACAAGGCAATAATTTGACATCGAAGATATCGATCGCCATTTAATACACACATCAAAAGTGTCTAGGGATATTTCAATTAAACCTAAACAACTAAAATTCTATTAACTTTTTGTTAAGACACCTACACATTAAAATAAACCTTGTTTAATAGCCTATCTAATCTGATAATAAACTTTTAGATAAAATTAAATTAAAAAAAAACTTAGAAGAAGAGGAAAAACTCAGACAAAATTTCAATTAAAACTTTATTTTTGAAACATCAAAACCTAAACAAAAAAACTATTTTTCTTTACAAAAATTATTGAAAACATACAATTAATAATCCGTGGATCCACTTAAGACTCTCCTGACACACTGCAGCGGTTCTATATACTCAAAACAAGGTGTCAATATCCTGTTGTGGAATACTGTCCCAAGACCTTTTAACATGCAAGAAAAGCTGGTGTTCATCCTCAATATCTTCAGGGAAATTCCTAAGAGCTCTTCTCAGAAGCATATCCTAGGCATGCTCAATAGGATTTAAGTCAGGGGATTGTGCAGGCCAGTCTAAAGCTTGGATATCATGCTGTTGTAACCAACTTGTGACGATACACGCCGTATGTGGACGGGCTTTGTCGTGCATTAGCTGGAAATTTTGTCCCATTTGTTGTCTGAGGGGCAAGATTACAGGTTCTAGCACCTCATCTCGGTATTTTAGAGCAGTCATATTGCCTTGTATCCAAACGAGGTCCGTTCTACCGCCGAGACGAATTCCTGCCCAAACCATAATCGTGCCACCTTGATATGCATGAACTTGTTGTAGGTGCTGCAGTCGATTCCAACGTCCAGGTTTTCTCCAATCCCGTACTTTTCGCGAATCAGGATGAAATCCAAACTTGGATTCATCAGTGAAAAGCACAAGTGACCATTGAGAATGGTTCCAGTTTTCGTGTGCAATAGCCCATTGTAATCTTCTTCATCGATTGCTTCTCCTTAGCGCTGGTACCCGAGTGGCCTACTAGTACGTAGCTTGACTTCATGCAGTCGTTTTCTCAAAGTTTGACCGCTTACCCGCAAACCATACTCTCTCTGTAGCCTTTGAACCAATTGCATTGCCGTTACATTTGGTTGACTTCGTGCAGCATTTACTATGAATCGGTCCTGTACATGTGTTTTAATGCGTTGAGGTCCTCGGTACCGTTCCACCACTTCCCCCGTGACACGATAACGTGACCAAAGCCTGGATATAACGCTCTGACTGGTCCTCATGGCTTCAGAAACCGCAATTTGGGACAGTATTCCACAACAGGATATTGACACCCTTGTTTTGAGTATACAGAACCGCTGCAGATGTGTCAGGAGAGTCTTAGGTGGATCCACAGATTATTAATTTTAAGTTTTCAACAATTTTTATTAAAAAAAATAGTTGTTTTGTTTAGGTTTTGATGTTTCAAAAATAAAGTTTAAATTGAAATTTTGTCTGAGTTTTTCCTCTTCTACTAAGTTTCTTTTTAATTTAACTTTATCTAAAAGTTTATTATCAGATTAGATAGGCTATTAAACAAAGTTTATTTTAATGTGTAGGTATCTTAACAAAAAGTTAATAGAATTTTAGGTGTTTAGGTTTAATTGAAATATCCCTAGACACTTTTGATGTGTGTAGTTTAGTTGTATTCAATCATTTGTCTTAAAATATTTATTAATTGGACCATTATTGACGATTTTGTAAGAACAAAAAAAATATCGAATTGTAGTTTCTTGTGTAGAAGAAACAAAATATATAATATGTTTTATTACAATGTTTTGTATATTATAAATGAATACAATTTGGCTACTTTGAATAAAACTGTAATTTTAGTGCTAGGTTCAAACATAATAAAACACCGTTCCCGTTATGTGCAAAAAGTATCACTTACCATGTAAAACGTAAACCTTTTGTGTACATATTACAACGACGATAATTAAAATTCAAAGTCATATAATTTATTATAGTTTGAACATTAAAATGCACTTTTGCAAAACCAAAACATTAAACTAACCGCCGCTTTTAAAACTATATGTATTTGTATTGGGAGAATGGGCAAAAAAAAAATTTATTCACAACTACCCGTCCCAGCTTCGCATTTGTGTTACAAATCTTGGATTTTCTTTACTGTAATGTGCAAGTATTGCAGTACATATAAACCTCTATCTTTAAAAAAAACGCATTAAAATCCGTAGTTTTAAAGATGATGACAAATGTTTTATTACAATGTGTCAAATACTTAACACCATCAATTATTTTAAAGACACCTTTCTGAAATTTATGGTAAATATACTCCATTTATTCTTTTAAAAATGAATTGTATTTACCTCTAGTTAAAAAATGATCTTTGGTTAATACATTAATTCATTGTTTGTGGTAAATAATTATAATAAACGAGCGGTCATAATATAATTTAATTACGTTCGTCACAAGAATACAAATAAATTGTAATGTAAACCCTACGCTTAATAAACAAACCATAAACCGTTATTTAATATTTTAATTAAAACGTCACCCATTTTTTGTGGACTGACACATGATGATTATTTTTATTAATTTATTGTCGCGTTGGTTACTGACCCTTGAATGTGTGTTTAAACTTTGTAGACTTAAGTATGGGTTTAAGTCTGTAATGTACAATAAATATTTAATAAACTACCCAAATCCAATGCAAAACTAACAAGGGGTAATAAGCTTCATGACGTCACATTTATAGCTAAATAATGAAATCACAAAGTACACAAACGTATTTGTTGTTTGTATTTAAATGATAAATTTTAAGGAGATTTTGTTTAAAAAATTAATTTTGTAACTATGATTTTAATTCTGGGTGTAAAATTAAAATTAATTTGTGACGTCACACCAGGGTAGGGTTTTTTCGCAAAATAACGTGACCAGTGTGATCATATATGTGACAATGACAGGGATAGATAAAATTATGATAGGATTCGTACGTCACCTCACCTGCACGTGGTACACCCTGCTGATTCACTAACGAGGCTCTGACGGACCAGCCCCCCTAGACAAGTGGCATGTAGAATAGATAGCGAAACGAAAACGATTGTCAAATGTATGGAGATGTCAAATTGTTTAGCGAAAGCTTATGTCAATTTCATACATTTGACAATCTATTCGTTTTCGTTTTCTATTCTACAATGCCACTTGGCTAGGCCCTCAGGTCTCTTCACGAGGAGGAGACCATCGCAGTCATATTGCATATATTTTTGTTATAAATCTTTCTTCGTTTGAGATATTGTAAAATAAACATGGTCGTGGCAGAATTGTGGTCTGTTTTCCATAAATGCCATTAATTAAGAGTTGAAGTTGGATTTGTACGTCATAATTTGTGGATGATATATTTTATTTAACACAACTTTTAGCATAAACAAATCCGGAAAAAATAGTACCAAGAGTCATTTACTAGAACTAAAAAACATTCGAATTAAGCGTTTTAACCGGGTGCAACGAGTGCAAAAGTTCACCCCACAATGTAAGGACCATAACACTAAAGATACGAGTACCCTTTGTACAAAGATAACGGGCTTTTAGGTACCTTTTAAAGAAATAACGGCTTTTCAAAGGAGTTTTAAGACTATTACCTACTAACTGATAGTGTTGTTAAGATTCTACTAGTTGACAAAGTTGAATTTTAAGACATAAGTTTTCACCCTTTCTTAATTGAGATGATAAAACATAAAATAAGGCGGTAATAACAATATAGTTACTCTTTAAACTTTCACAATATAGTTACTCTGCAGCACAATACCCCTTGTTTCAATCAGTTATAATTGTTAGTCTTATCTGAAGCTACACGTGACGACTGTCAAAAATCCACAAATGACAACCAGGACCAACGGCTTTACGTGCTTTCTGAGACACGGTCAAGAACACAATGTTCAGTTCCGTACGTATCTGACCACGAACAAAACGAGGCAGCAATATTATCTTTATCACTTAAAAATAAGTTGAATAATTAAAATAAATAATAAACGAACTCTATCCGCATTCTAATTTGCTTCATTGTTTTATTATTTTTGAAGAGGAAGGTCAAGGCAACCCAAGCCACAGTAGATGTTCATTTTTACCAAGAATTTACTCAAAACAGTGTTAGTAAAAATCTTAATCAAAATTTTCAGAAATAAGTCTCAATTAACATATTTACTCCATCTTTGTTGTAAATCTATTTTGAGTATCTGGGTTTGGTATTTTTGAGGAAAATACCCAATTTTATGCAAAACTAAAACTGATTTCGATTTTTATCGTATATGCATGTGCATATTAAATGAATTATAACTGTCGGTTAAACACCCGGCTATTTGGTGGAAAAAATAATCAACTTTTAATTCAAATTCAGCTTTTTGCCTAGGCTGCTAATAGCTAATAGCCTTCAGCTAAACAACTATTGTTAAGGCAACCCTAGGTTAAGTTTGGTTAGGCTACTTTGTATCCTTAAGAATTATATTAGAGGAGCTCCGCGAGGCAGAGCTCCGTCGGCATTACTATGATCATGTAGTATTTGACGCTTATAGCTGATTATCATTTAACATGGCCAACGCCACCCTCTTTAGTTAAAAGTTATTACTGTTAATTTATCAGCCTTGGCTGGAACATATGCACATTGCATAAAAAGACGGTAAATCGTTTTTCGTATATATTTATATTCACCTCCCTAGTTTTTTCTCAACTAAATTAGCTTCGGCTCCCAGACTAACCGGATGCAGCTGAACACCACTGCCAGACTGCCTATCAGACCTCCACAACTCAAATTACTGAATTCCATACATCTATTCTATTCTAAAAATATAAACAGACTGCAGGATTACTTTTTATCTTTTGTATGTTTAAAGAAATAACTGAACGTTGTTAAAATATTTCATTATTCGTAATTAGATACATTGTTCTTTACAAAGCATTCATAACTTTGCCTGCATACTAATAAAAACTAGAACAAAGAATTGAAGAATGTGTTACTGAACATGTTCTTTGCCTACTTATTTTTATCACCCTATAAAGTCAGAAAAAATTGTATTTCAATGAAACTAGACACTTGTGAGTGGCACACTATGGGTTCCGATTTACCATACAATATTTATATCATCAAACATTGCAGGTCTAGGCGAGGGTATCAGGACGAGCTAGGTTCCTTTAACCTATCTTAACGATTTAAAGTAGTTTTCTACCAGAGCCGATAAAAACTTTCCACCCTGAATATGTCGAAATATAGGAAAATTATAGTACTAATCAATAATTCAATTGGTGGCTTTATGGTTGTAATCAACGCACAACCGAAACTACTAAATGAAGGAAAATCAGTACTTAGGTAGCAGAGAAATATAAGAATCAGTTTGAATATGCACGGGTATACCCGAAAGATACCACTAATGTTACACATATGTACGTATAAAAACAAATGTAGCACCTACATGTATTAAAAAAAACTTTTTCGTCAATCCGTTTCCTTATACTTTATCGTTTTAGGGCCGATTTTTCAATCATCAGTTAAATTCTAGATTATCTGTATAGATATCTGTATAGAAAATATGTCAAACCGTCATAGTTATTCCTCAGATAGAAGTTAACTGATGATTGAAAAATCGGCCCTTAGAGTAATAAATAAATGAATGTAAACAATCTTGACACGTCTACCTACAGACCTGCATACTAGCTAGCTATATTATAGATAGGTATACATTTTCTCCGCGTATGAAAGGTCTCGTATAATGCTTTTTGAAACACGCTAAAGATCCTTTCAAGAAAAACTAGCGTAGAACCGCCGGTTTGGGAGCAAACTGCTTTCTAAAGATTTTGAAATGAAGTCTCGTCAAGATCTATTAGATCTCCTTTAAGATTATGTGAACGACAAATTGAATAAAATAAAAATTATTGAAAAACAAAAAACCCGACTGCCTGAAAACTGAAAATAAAGAAACAAGCCCAGTAGTTTAGAATAGAACAGAACGACTCACAGTCGGGGCCCATTTAAAATTTTATCGATCAAATCTTTCCAAGGGGCCCCGACTGTGAGTCGTTCTGTTCTATTCTAAACTACTGGGCTTGTTTCTTTATTTTCAGTTTTCAGGCAGTCGGGTTTTTTGTTTTTCAATAATTTTTATTTTATTTTATACCTTTTAGTTACGGTTCATTGACTTTGTTATAAGATGGAAGATTTTGCAATCTAGTCAAGTTATTGAGGGAGTTAATATCGTGAGGATTATTAAGTAACTTGCGGTGGTCTAAACTACTGATAATTAGTCCCTCTAGAGACCTAACTCGGCTCAAAGCTACATATGCTTGACTTTTAGCTAAAACGCGTGAACTTTAATCAACCACAGCTCGGTCCAAAGAAGTTCCTTGGAGCAGAGGCGGAATAAGGGTCGAGAGCGCCCTAGGCAAGAACCTCATCGGTGCCCCTCCAAAACCCATTTTTTTTGTTAGCCTTTACTGACCCACTGCTAGGCAAACACACCGCCCAGGCCCTTTCAGATGTTCTGTTACCGGATTCCCTTGGCCCTGGTACCACTGGCTTCTGTGCACGATTCTAATTCTCTTTGGCAAATTTACCAGGTCTGAGCATCATAGCTTAGTACATGTCGATGAATTTGCGCTTCAAAGATATCGGCGGATCACCTAAACCGTGGACCAGTAACTTTTAAGGCGATTTCGATTCAGCAATCGATTTCTTACACCTGTCTTTACCCGAAAGAAACTGACTAGCCCTAAAAAACATATAACTTACTATATTTTTTTATTAAATTGGGACAATCCCACCACACTATTCCCAACCACTGCAACTCCTGAAAGCCAGAATCAACAGTGGAGTCCGCCAGAAAAGCGCCGAGCAATGAAGCTTGACGAGTCCCGGAGAAACGATTCAACTGTCTTGGATCCCGCAACGAAATTAATCAGAAAAGAACAACGGAGGAGTAAGAAAAATATATTTTTTCCACTTCCCTCCATAACAAGCAGGAGACAGAACAGAACTAGGCCGATAGGCACAAAGGGGCAATTACAACTGGGAGAAGCCCAGATTGCCTAGCACCACGGAATATGATCTGTTAAAAATTAATGGGTCCTAAATTGTGAGCTGTTACGAATGATTCCAATAGTAGGTATGGCAAAAACGCTTGAACGCATGGAAATTGGTTCTGGTTTCCACAAGGTCCGTATAATAAACAACACCGGATGTAACCTGTAAACTATCCAACATAACATTGCGCTCATTCTGCCAAAGAATACACTCCCATAGGATGTGATGTGCAGATTGTTCGAATTCACAGTTCGATGTGGAACATTGACACAATGGCGAAGCAACAAGTTTGAAAGAATATAGTTTACTTTTAAAATTGCCATGACCTGTGAGAAATTGGGCAACGCAATGATCAACCTCCAACCATGTCTTAGCCAGCCGCTCACGAACGGATGGAAAGAACAGATGGAGGTGACGGCCCTTCATGGAATTATCCCACCTACTTTGCCATTCGGATAAGAGTTCCTCCCAGACTTCAGTCTGCGGTTTAAATAATCTAGAAATTTTATTAAAGTCGCGTTGTGGTATAAAGTTAGTGTCCATGGTTTCCCGCGCGGAATAGTACATTGAAGCACGACGCTGTACCTCAAGATCGACTGGAAGTACACCTGCGAGTACCGGTAGGGCCTCAGTACTGACCGTTCTATACGCTTTGCATAAAAATATCAAAGCTAAACGTTGACTTTGAAGTAGTTTACGTCGTACCGCCCCTATTGTGGCCCTATCGGCCCAAACAGGTGCACCGTAGCACATACAACCTAAGTAGTAATAACTTACTATATAGTACATTAATACGTATTTTCTACCTATCCTACCCGGTCTTACTCTTAGGGCCATATTTCAACATCATCAACTTGGTGGCGCCACCAACAAAATGTACGGAGGGTGGCGCTCCTATAAGTGAACTGAACTGTATACCTACATTTTGGTGGTGGTGTGACCCGAGTCGAGTAACCCGGAGTCTTAACCTTTAAGTCCTGACGTGGTTTAGTCATATCATAAATGGTGACGTGACGTATGTCAGACAGCTTAAGAGCGTTCTCGCAAAATTGTGGAACTCAAAAAACAGTTGCAATCGGCGGTGAGTGAGCCTGTGTGCGTGACGCACGCTTCTTGATACACACACGTGCAGAGACAGGGGTATGTAACACGGTTCAGTTTACTTATGATTTAATTGAGAAAAACATGCAAGATATGGAACGTGTTATTATGATAATAAAATAAAAATATTATAGGACAGTGAAACTTACAGCATATAGGTAATATAACTATATCTATCCTAACTTATATTATTAATGCGAAAGTGAGTTTGTTTTATTTTATTTTTACTTTATTATTCGAGGCACGAGCAAGTGCATTTAATAAAAAACATGAAATAGTTATTATAATACAATTTCCTTCAAGGACATCGATCTGGACTGTCTAGAATCTACAATTTCGGGGAGAACGCAAACAGTATAAAATTTCTCCAAGTAGGTAGCATTTTTCATTCAGAATAGGTTGTCTCTATATTTTTTTTCAGTTTTTGTAGGAAATTCAGAGCCAGTCCACACGCCAAATAAACAAACATTTTTTATTTGCTATGTGCAGCTGGCCCTGAATTCGATAAAACCAGACATGTTTATTATTAAAAACTACTGTGACATTGGTGCCGATTCTCTTGTGCACAAACTATCGTAAATTTAAGTTAAGTGCATCTTTCTCTTTCCTTTTAATTAAGAAAAGGACAGAAGATCAAATATTAGTTAAGTCCTGTCAAATTTAGACACTCCATAGATAATTTAGACGCAATTTAAAAACATGGCGTCTAAATATACGTCAATTTTCATCAGGCGCTGTCTAAATTGACAGGATTAAACTAAAATGTATCTTCTGTCCTTTTCTTTAAGAAATGGAAAGAGAAAGATGCACTTAACTTAAATTTACGATAGTTTGTGCACAAGAGAATCGGCACCATTTTCCTTAATAAAAGCATTTTAAAACTTAGCCTGGTCCTGGTCCGAATCCTACGAAAGTTTATAAACTTCCTAGTAGATTGATAAAGTTACGGATCTTGTTATTTTCCGGTGATATATACATAATATCTTCAATTTTTTTTAGCCGCGTGAGAACATGCACCTAGGCAGACACGCCCCGCGGGCGGCGACACTAATGTTTCTTATAGTCTACTAGCTTTTGCCCGCGACTTCGTCCGCGTGGGTTATTAGTTCCCGTTCCCGGGGGATTTCCGGGATCAAAACTATCCTATGTCCTTTCTCGGGTCCCAGACTATATCTGTACCAAATTTCATTCAAATCGGTTCGGTGGTTTAGGCGTGAAGAAGAGACTGACAGACAGACAGACAGACAGAAAGACAGACAGACAGAGTTACTTTCGCATTTATAATATTAGTAAGGATAAGGATTACAATTTCTATGGCACTAGGTTTTGGAATTTTTGGCACAAATTTCTTTATTTTGGGATCAGGTGTGGGCTCATTTCCCGCTAGCGACCAGGGATTTAGCTAGTGCTAGAAGAGCGCTCAATGCTACATGGCCGTCTTGAGATTGTTTTCGACGACCGTTTTTGTTGGCGCATCCATAGCTTTCTTCATTAATCGGCCGGTGGCATCATCGGCGTCATCGGTGTAACAGACGCAGCTGACCGTATGTATCGACACCGCCACTACCGCGTGGGAGACACTGTCTTGGATGTCTAGCCTCCTGGACTTGGTGTTCGCGACGACGACGCTGTCGCAAGTCAATCCCTGGGCCTCGTGAATGGTTAGGGTGCGCGACCCCTCACCGGACCCGTATCCCTGGCTGATCAGTGTGGGCCAAGAATAGGGTGTTTTGGGCGGTGGTCGGTATTTGCGCTCCTGTATAACCCTTCACTTTCAGGAAGTGTATCTGCGACAGCGAAGTTTTTAGGAGTATATACCGTAGTATATCTTACTGAGTGCAAATGCCACGTCCATCTGATGTCGGTGTGCGCAGAGCAGCTCCTGAGTGATGTCAGCCACCATGTTTGGACGGGTATACCTTAACTCAAAAAGGTTCTCTCTGTCCAAAAATGGTAGCTGATTCACGTCTCCGATAAGGACTACCTTGCTTGCACCACACTTCGGCTTGAACCCGTTGACTAAGATTGAGGCCATAGACAAAGGGGTGTCTTAGAATGATCTCCCAAGCGGTACGCAAGCTTTTCTCCGAGATCTTTGGCAGCTTCAGTCGTCTTAGTGTCAATTTATACTAGCGCAGAGTCGAAGCGCATCGAAGCGTCAAATTTTGTACAACTAAAGCGAAACCGCACAAATGCGCGCGGATTCGCCAGAATACGCGCGCACTATTTTACGTGTAGTAATGGGCATCAACAGTAGAGCTATTGGTACACTTGACAGTTGACACTCGTAACTGAAACGTGTGTAAAATGTTTGACATTGATCTTGCTATGATATGATTTATATCGGAAGTTGAAGAAGAAGAAAAAGAAAGCGGAATTATAGTGTTTTTTTTTTTGTGTGACGCGTAGGTTCGCTAGTGGGCGCATGTATACGCGACAATGCGCGCGCACCAATTAGCGTTGTTCATGCATAGACGAGCGAATTTCGAAAAAATGCACGTGACTTTTTTAAATCTCAAGAGTAATGTGTGCCTTACTCTGTGGAGTTTAGGTTGAATTAGTTATGTTCAGTTTTGGAAAGATGCTTCGATGCGCTTTGACTCTGCGCTAGTATAAATTGACCCTTAGTGGCCACGACGTCCCTCTTCTCGTCGAAGTGTTCCATCACCTAGTAGTTTTGCCGCAGCCCCGCACCCCGTTTATCCACCTGATATTGGGTACCGCCCAAGCTTCCATCGACGCTAAGGTGTCTGAGGTCCCAGAAACGGACTGTGCCATTTTTCTTGATTTTGATGCATTTGGCGGTAGTCACTATCGGGTCGTCGTCTGCCACTTGAAATTTAAGCTTGCCCGTTCGCTCCGTTTCCTCTTTGCCCAGAGTCACAAAGCCATACCTTGCGCTATAGGCTGCCATGTACGATCCCGTCTTTTCTCCTCCGATAACTTGAGATGTGGCGTTGTCGTACACAGCCGCCCGCTTCCTCAAGCAGTACTCTCAGCAGACCCTCTGTTTTGCGCTGGAAGGTCAGCATAATTTTGTTGCAGGTTCTGAGGTTTACCTCCTTAGTGTGGCCCTCACAACTGCTACGTACTCGAGGGAAGCGCTCCTGACGTGGTCTGTGGTGCCCGAACTCTCTTAGCATTAGGCACCCATGGTTCGGGATCTTTGGGCTTCCTTCGGAAAAACCGCTCCACTGTCGTTTCCTGTTTCGCTGATGGTGATGCGCGGCTAGTGGACAAGAGCAGAGCGCTGAAGAAAGTGCCAATCGCTTTCAGGCGGAAACGCGCGCGGGCGCGATCTTCGTTGTTAGCGGTTTTGCTCTGCTTTCTTGCGGCTTTTTCGGTGTTGACATTTGCTGGGCTCTTTCGGACCCGCTTTGCGTCGTCGGACTTTTTGTGGAGCTCGTCGCACTAGCTGTTGGGTTTCCGGGTGCTTTGAGGAAACTCAAGGTTTCCCCTCTATCCTCGTACACAACCACCTCATGGCTCTCTGAGGCTTTTAAACAGCCAAAGCGGTCTGTGACGTCTCCTTTTTTTTCATCCGACCACCATTGAGTCAACACTTATGGTGCAGCCGTGACTGGCGTGAATTACTCTTACGACCCATTATTTCAATCCATACTAATATTATAAATGTAAAAGTAACTCTGTTTGTCTGTCTGTCTGTCTGTTACGCTTTCCCGCTTAAGCTACTGAACCGATTTGAATGAAATTTGGTACAGATATAGTCTGGGACCTGGAACTATTCCACGCGGACAAATTCGCCGGCAGAAGCTAGTGTTAAATATTTTTATTGTTCTAATAGAATTATTTTTTACATGACATCAACAAGTAAGTTTCACCATGACAACGATTTGCCATAGATAAAGATTTCTTCAGCATATCAGTTACCATTAGTTTATTGACTAGGTACCAAGATTTATGATTCTAAAATCTATCATAAGTGCAATAAAAAACTTAGATGTTGACGACCCCTGGATTATCTGTTAAAACTATGTAACGCACACTAATGCAAAACGGGAGTGCGAGCGACACAGGTCCATCCTCCACAAGCCCTCGGGCGTTACTGACACTGCTGACAGCACGCGCGATGGACATAAACTAATAATAAGGCATTATTTTACAATATTGTAATTAAACAATTTGAAGGTAAAAAAATATATATATACATATACAGGGAAGGTAAAGTCCTATACTATAGTATGCTTACGTTTTTTTTTTTAAATTGTTATTAACCTATGTTTAAACAATATTTAAAATGCATACATTTTAGATCAGTATTGCTTTTTTATATCGTTTTTTTTTGCGTCGATTTAATTTTTATCGCAATTCTAATCAATCCACAACCTTAAGGACTATATTACCCGTAAATATATATTATTTTCAGATTTTTTCGTGCTGCCACTTTGATACAGTAAGCAGAGAAAATCCTAATGTTTTTCCATTTGCTTGGAAATGGGTGTCGGAAAATTGCTATTTCTCGAAATATTTACTTTAATAACAAAATTGTAATCACTCTACGAACTAAAACAAAGTCAGATTTATGATTCTTTATTGAAATATTATGCTATTATCTTTAAATAACAAATATCGAAGACTTGAA
This sequence comes from Athetis lepigone, assembly GCA_033675125.1. Lineage (NCBI taxonomy): Eukaryota > Metazoa > Arthropoda > Insecta > Lepidoptera > Noctuidae > Athetis > Athetis lepigone. The sequence continues at coordinate 7,829,126 of CM066244.1, forward strand.
AAAGTACGTATTTTTGGTCAAACGCCCAAAATATGTGAGCGCGCTCTTAATAAATAATCGAAATGGATTATTTTTATTTACTGATTTGCACAATATTTACTTGTATTATGATCTGTTCATTATTATTCTAATAAGGAAGTGCAAAAACGACAACATTTTCAAATGAAATCAATGTTTATTTGGTTCAAATTAAATAACCTATATTTTGCTTAACTAAAAAAGTATATGTTATAATCTTAGCTATAATAGAATTATTTGGACGTTTTTTGGCAAATTTCTTATATTTAAAATATCAGTCTAAATTAAAGAATTGCTTAGGTAGCGATTGCTTCTCAAATCACGTGAATATTTTGGGACAAATTACTTGTTGTCTACACAGTCCACGCATATCGTTTTTGAACATCCAAGACAAATAGGCTTGCGGCATTCGATGCAATCGTACTTAGTACGTCTTTTGAGTCTTGATGGGCAGATTTTGCATGTTTTTCGCGTTGCTTCTGTTCTTTCAGGGGGTATTGTTTCAGGAGGTTTCAGGTTCTGGAGGCTTATTTGGACCAAGTACTCGTGCGAATTTATTATTGTATACGCGGCGTTTCAGGTACGGCAAAACTAAACTGTAAGCAAGGTTCTGAAGAAATTGTGCTCTAGGAATATCAGGAACAGCAGTGCAGGTCTTGTACAGAGCATAGCCGTTGACTCCACTCAAATCCAAGACTCTGAAAAAAATTGCAAAAGAGAGAAATAATGAGGTGACGTCTTATAGACACTTAGAAAGATACACACTAATAATGATCTGACGTCTAATAGACTCGCAACATTAATACTGACCTTACGTCTGAGAGACACTGCGCAGCTCCACAGTCGGACGTGTTGTTGCGCCGCCAGCGAGCCATCGACAAAATGATCGACGTGTCCAATCCCGAAGCTACAGGGAAGGGCGCGGGTGTATCTTTAAACACTTTGAAATACGGCTTATACTTGTGAACTCACCGTCTATGAGACACCCACGTCAGTAGTTAAAGGTTAATGAAACGTGGCCCTTTATTGGGCATTGACGGTCATTTCTTCGCGTCAGTTGAACTGACGTCCATCCAAAATTTGATTGTGAGTGTCGAATCGGCACTCCAAAGTTTCGACGCGACAGAAAAGTTTCTGTGGCTACCATAAAACCCGGCGTCGCACTAAACTGCCCGTGAGTGTGTGATCGTCATTCCAATAGCTCCGTGTAGTTTATATAATGTATGTAGTTATATCGTTTTCGGTCGCATAGACAGACCACACATAGGTACCAGTTGGAAACTCGGATCGTGCGTCAAGCGTATGTCAACTTTCGATAGGAGGAACAGAGGGGTTTTTTTGGTTAGAGGGAAATCATCAAATGACTTCTCCGGTCCTAAGATTGGCGGGAGGGCGTGTCAGACTTTTACAGCCACTCATGATGCCCTTTATATTCTAGGGCCACGGTAACAATTACAACTATTCCGCAACCCCGGCAGGCATTGGCCCTAGAGAGCCCCTTCACGTGCTGACTGCTATTTGAGTCGCACGCGGAACAAACGCGCTGTCGACACGGGTTTGGTCCTAGTCGGGCGGCGAGCTAACCATCACCCGCGTCTACGGTGGCCGGTAGCCGTCTTGCGACTCTCGACGTCTACGCCTGGGTCCCTGTACGGGGCGTGAGGCTTAACGCTGCCACACACGCGCCACTGCCTCCTTTTCCAGCATGACTTGCTTCGCAGAAGGAGGCGACGGCTTCCCATTCAGTCACAACCCGGAACATTGCCTGAACCAGCCCTGGGCGCGAGAGGTCACCGCCGCCGTTCGCCTCGCGGGGCACATTTCCACCGTATAACAGTGGGGTTTGAGAAGTCGGAAAGAACCCAACATAACCTTTTACTTTCCCCAGACATAAGGTATAGATAAGGATTCCCCCACGAGCTAAAAGGGCTGAAGATTTGGAGGTTTATAACATGTTGTTTCCAAAGCCAAATCGTCATTATCATTACAAGGTTATCATTGCATAGCAACTTCTATTATAAAATCAAGAAATGCAAGAATAGTCAAGAATTTAATTTAATCTGAACACCTCTATAAATAAATAAATAGTTTTAGAATAGCAGTTGTTGTTTAAATTGTGTAGGTAGATGCATACTTCTGAAATAGTTCACTTTATGTAAGGCATTTATATTTTCGGGCGCGCGCCCCCCTTAATTCCTGGCCCTGGCGCCTTAGGCACGTGCCTTTTTTGCCTTAGGGTTATTCCGCCAATGTTTTTTTTAAATGTTTCGTTTGTTTGTATGCCGTTTAAACTTGAAATAAAAACTTAAATCAATAAATAAGTAAGAAAATTAGCGAGAATTATTGTTTTGTTAAACAACTTTGAATCGTTATATATTCTAAACTATTATTTAAAAAGAAAAATGATTAAAGGAACCTAAAGATGGTTTTAAAATACCTATTCAACGGCACCTCACTCGATATAGTTCATCGACATTTTTTTTTTAATTTTGACAATATGGTGTATGATTGTCGCTGTGGTGAATTTTGATTACTGTCATGTCTTTAGTGACACTCGCAAGGTTAAGACGAATCGATTGACGTAAGAATTATCAAAATCGGCCTACGCATTCGGTCTCTAGAACGCCACATAGAAACAAACATACATACATACATACATACATAGACTGATAAACACATTACCCTCCTTTGCGTCGCGCAGTCGGGTAAAAAAAAGGATCAATTTTCTTTGAACATAAGACCTACATTGTTTATCTTTCAACCTCCTTTTTCGGTTATAACTACTTTAACTGCTTTTGCCAGTTAAATGGAACTTTTTACTGAGAATTTATTATGAATTCAACATACTTATTTAGCAAAAATGCAATTTTCTCTGAAATTGTTATTGTAACTTTCAGTTAAATTAAAACATATTTGACGGAATAATGTTACATAGACTACAATAAAAATGTGTTAACTAAAAGTTACCATACTAATTCTAAGAAAAAAAGTATAATATACATACATGTTTACACTTTCAAATTAAAAGAAATCATTCAAGCCAATTTAATTCTCATTTCTTGGAAGTCAAAGAATTAAATGCAAAACAAAAAGAGATGTTATTTATTTTTGGATCAAGGCCTTTTCAGCATGCACGCAGTATAAACCGAGCAAGGTATTTGAAGCAAAACCTATTTACCTTTACATGCCTACGTGATCTATGTCACCCTACGTAAGTGGAGCGTCTTAGGCCGCGCGATTACCGTGCGGGGCACGTGGCATGTCCTGTCCATTTGCATGCTAATGCAGCGCCGCCGGAACCGAGCCGTCTTCCCGCCGCATTGTATTGTAAACACCGTGTGATTCACGTCACAACAACGACGAGATTTGTTGGATTAGAATTGTTCGGAGATCGCATACTTTGACACTTTGGCTTTTTTGAATAAATTCCAAAATGGAACGCGTTTTGTTTGGTTCGGTAATTTGTTTAATGTGATGTTTGCATTTGATGGCCGATTAAATTTCACATTACTGACACGTTTTCCTATAATTTGGTCACAATTAATCTGCAATTTAATGTAAAAGCATTTTCATGTTCGGACTCGGAATGACATGTTTTGGCCGTAATTGAGATTTTTCAATATCGCCTGCAAAACTTTTTGCATTATCAATTTGTTTCACTTTTCCATCTCTTGCATAGTTTCTCCGATCAATAGTTCGAAAATCTTAATCTTGTTGGAACCGGTCAAGTGTTTTTAAGTATTAATACAAGGAATCAATGTCTTCCAAATCCAGGCTTTAAAAATATAACTACTATAAAAATTCCTATAAAGGAAAGCTAGAGCTTTTTTCTTTAAAAGAAAGGTTTTTGAGAGAAAAGCTACTTAGGTCTTTGGACGCCACTGTCGCACAACTGCTACTTATCATCAATCGTCTATTGAGACGAAAACACAAATAAGTCAAAGAACATGCTAAGTTATTCTGGCCCTAAACTGAACCTTAAAAAAACGGACCATAAATAGATCGCATCAGTAAGCTAGACTCCTAAATTATCACGTCCCACGACAAATTCCGTCTGTGTCCTTAATCTAACATCTAAAAACAAACACTAAATAGTCGATGTGGGTTCAAAGGTGCACAGTCAATCGTGAAGTAAAGTCGAACCGTACTCCCCAATGCTTTGAGGGGACCGTTGAATTTTGTATGAAATAGCTGATGCGACTTCTACCGACAGATAGATGATATTTCCTTCCCTGACTTCTTAGTACAGCATCAAATATGTACGCTGTATTTTCACTTCTCGATTTTATGTTCTTGTAAATGTCAATTTTAAATTTTGCTGTTGCTGTAGAAGCTTGAAACTGATTAGTTTTGGGATATTTGAGAGATGTTGGGTTGAATTTTAAGTGTTTGACACTGCGGATGAATTTTTGCTTTAGACTCTGGTTGGTAACTCTTATAAATTATATTTCAAATATCAGTTAATAATGAGGACTTTTTATGAAAATCCTTTACTATACTTTTTTAAACCAGATCTACTTGTTAGGTTGTATAACAAACATATAACTTCAAATACTTTCCTGCCTATGCCTGGCAGTAAATATGTTTTTGTAAAACCAGTATATTATGCTAAAATTGTCACTAATAAGTTTTTTGCCCCTTAATTTAATTATATTTGACAAGTTGACGACAGCCATAGTAACCTGAATGATTATGATACATGTATAATATTATGTACATATTCTGTACATAAAAAATAATGAGAAATAATATTACACGAGTGCCATGCTCAAATTAAACCTGTTATTTATATAAAAAAATACGTAAAGTCACTCTACGACCCACGGCAGCGAAGCAGAAACCAGACAGGTACGCGAGAGAAACAGCGGCGCACAGCTAGTGTTAAAATTAAATATACATATACTATTTGTAACCTGTTTATCTGACTTCTGTACGACCAGATGCGATCATGCGTCAACGGCATCAAAACCAGTTAATGCTGGCCAGTTACACTATTCCGTATTAAGTTAGGCCAAATCAAGGTCAAAATGTTCGAAAAATTCTGTTTCAGAACCTATTTTTTGAGCACCAATTGACTAATTAAAATAAGGCGGAACTTGGCGCTCAGTGCATAAGTGCTCAAGCGGGAATTCTCTAAAATGTTCTATTCTGCTTAGTGTTTAATCAATTATTTTTAAGAATTTCTTCTTATTTACAAGGTAATGTTAGTTTTTTAGACCGAATTTTGGTGTAAATAACCTATCTTAATAAATATTGGCCAAGTATTAAGGACAATAAATTGTTATAGACACAAGTGTGCCCAAGTGTAGGTGCACACTCTGTGCACAGGACTCTGAGAAAGTTTTCTGTCCTTTTCTTAATGAAATGGAAAGAAAAAGATGTACTACTACAAGGAAATTGGCGTCATTAACGCTGCGTTAATGTTTTTGTAGACAGTGTTATTATGTTTGACAGTGTTATTATAGGTTATTTCCTTTAGCAATGTTTAGTCACCGATTTTATGTTTAACACTTAACCTGACCTGGAAATCAACCTTAACACCACACTTAACTTGACCTGGAAATCAACCTTAAGACCTCATGCCCAGCAGCCGCATTGGGACCACAAGAACAACATAGTAGTACTTCCTATTGTATACAATGGCTGCCGTCAGTAAGTCAACATACAAAGGTGCCTTTGTAAACCAGGAGGCATAACGGTTGGCTGCATTTGACGTATTGTAGTTACCAAAGCCGTTGATTAAAATGGACCACTAAATGTAGTTCATCTAACCACCATTGACGTGCACTGAGGCCCTGCCTCGCTTCTGTGACCCGGCCTATTATGTCAAATGATAACAATAATATTAGTATATAACTGCAAAGCAAAGGGCTTTTTCATGCAGGGAAGGCATTGAGCAAGCATTGAGTACCACGATTTCTCAAGTCGGATTGGCGATTTCATACATATTAATTCGATACTAACCACCTCGTTTTCACCGGTGGTTTCTGCTCTGCTCCCTTCTTAGCGTGATGTAATATTTCATGATTTAAGACCCATGGCCTGACTCTCTCGTTGGTTTGTTTGTTTTTCAATATTGCGAAAGGTTTTTTAATTTACAAAATCTAATCTTATGAAAAACCTGTCTACTTTTGAAAACTTAGAAGTTGTTATGTTAGTTAGTTAGGGCCTACGCAGACCGGGACGGCATGGCAAGGGATTTTAATTTTTACTAATGGACATTCAACCGTACTGTTACAGAAATACGACATAAATTGCTATGCTTTAAAATGATGCCGTGGCATTGAAAGGGATTCAACACTCGATCAAACGCAACTGAAGACTAAAAGTGTATAGGGCAGCAGGAGTCGCTGAGGCGTGCTTTGTCGTGCCGCGGCCCGCCGTGGCAAGCCGTGGCAAAGTGCTGGAATGCCGCGGTATCTAAGCGGCCAGTGTGCGCTGACTCACGGCAAAATCCCTTGCCATGCATTCCCGGTCTGCGTAGGCCTTGAATACACTTCTACGCTTAAACAATTTAAAAAAATGCCAGATTCAATAAAGAATTTTATCAACTACTAGCGGTCCCCTGCGGTTAAACCCGCATTTTTCGTTACTGCTCCGCTCCCGTGGGTCGTAGCGTGATGGTATATAGCCTATAGCATTCCTCGATAAAAGGGCTATCTAACACTGAAATAATTTTGCAAATCAGACCAGTAGTTCCAGAGATTACCCCCTACATACAAACTTACAAACTTACAAACATACAAACTTACAAATTTTACCCCTTTATAATATTAGTATAGAAAAGCAATTACTCTGTTGCAAGTTATAAAAATAAAACATCTTTAAACTTTTTACTACACTTTTAAAATTGCGAGTTGTTCTAAACTATTGAACTTTTGAAGTAAAAACTTTTTATTACAAATATTAATTATTTTTCTTTGAAGTTTATTAAACTTTTGTAGCGTTTTTAACTACAAGCGAAATTCAACCAAAATTCACAACTTTTTTATTTTAGATTTCTTCTTACCTAAACTTAAACTTTGCCAAATTTTATCCTTTTCCATTAGCCCAATTTTATCAAAAAGAGGGCACAAAGCAATGATGTTATAAGTAAAAAAGTGTAGATAGGTTATATGCAGTCAAAAAGTGGCACATTAAAAGTTTGTCAATTGACAAACAATACTGAGTATCGCGTTGACATTCGACGTTTATCTCTTTTTCACTCGCTACTTCAATCATGTCATCCTACTTTGACGTGTAATGTATGTGTGCGTTAGTGTGCCATTTTTGAAGATGGAATTTCGTTTGGGTAACCTATCTACACTTTTTTACTTATAACATCATTGGCACAAACTATATAAGTAACATTGGAAACAATATAGCGGTCTTCGCGGGTACCAGTGAGCCTGGGTTTGGTCTGGAAGATGGTTCTTAATTTACCTTCTCATTCTTGTACTACGACGCTTACTGATGCCTATTTTCAGAAAATCACTCCGGTTCATTCTTCCGTTGAAAGAGCCGTGAGAAATTATGTTGACGTGTTGTGCCTTGACTTTTGAATCAATCAAGAAACAAAAATGTCAACCAATCGAAAAAAAATCGCGGAGGTCGTGGTACATTTTTTTATTCAGATTCTATTTTGGAAAATAATTATATCAACTGACGCAAACGTAATCATAAGTGGAAGCTGGCAAGTAATAATATTCCGATCAGCCAAAACAACATGTATTATTGAACTTCTCTAATCAGGTTTTATGTTAAAAGAAAATTAGCGACCTTGACTCTTAAAGCTATATAAAACGTGATGTTGTGCAAAATAAATTAGTATTTCGATTGTTTTATACCGTATGTTTGTGTCTCCGACCATGTTTTCCAAGTGTTTGATTTTGTGGATTGCTTACTTAGCCGCAAGCTCAAAAGCTAGCCTTGGTAAGGGATTTTTTAGAATTGGAATTTTTAAATAGTTGAACCACGTATATTTTTTTGGTTCAAATTATGCGGCAGCTTTTACGAATACTTTTAATAAACCGCCTCTTATAAAACTTTGGTCGCACATTAGAATTAGAATCAATTTTATTTCAGGCTGCATTAAAAACCTATTTAACATACATACAATTATAATCAATTTGTTAGTAAAAAATAAAACTTAAATGTGTGTAGGTAACACTTCCCTACGTTGACTACCTGCGACAATACCGTCAACATGATCTGATGATAGAGTCTGGTGGACAATAGACATTCGAAATTTGTGTTGTTGAGCTTTCGACTTGACTTTATTTTGGTATGAATATGTGAGTGAAAATCCTTACAAGTTCCGGGTGTGTAGGGACCTGCAGTTCGAAGAGAGAGTTGTTGTTACTATTCTTTATTCATAATATTTGAAGTTAATTTACTTAAATAAAAAAGTGTAAATAGAAAAAAACATTCATACCAACATACCAAATACGTAATTGTTCCCGGACATAACCAAAAAATATATCAGCCAGATATAACACAAATTCAATAAATATTTAATTAGAATAAACATGTTTTGCTCTAATGTTTATTTAATTGGTACAAAAAAAATATATAATATCAATGATTGAAATTATTCAAAAATATTGGATTTCCGATTTTTTATTGGAATTACGACTGCAATTTACCGTTTACGTTTAATTTTATAAAAATTGAGCTTGTTTTGAGTAAAGTTTTTGATTTAATAGATTACAAAATTCCTTTATTTAGTAGTAGAGCTTTTTTGGATAAGTTTAATCAGTTCACTGTGATTAAAAAAAATGGTTTTCAGAAATTAAATGAATTATCTATGTTTCTAGAAATGCTCAAGCGTAATATAATATGAGGCTAGACTCATATAGGTAATTTTCAGCCGTGTTACATTTATTATCATTTCAACAAAACTTTCTCTGTAGTTTTTGCACGATAGTCTAATAAAAGTCGATCCACTCTCCCTCGCAAATTATTACATTAAATGCTGGTACAATTATTCACAATAATTTATTATTCAACAGCCCATAACAAAAGTAATGACACCCGAAACATATCAGTTAAATCAAAAAACAACTTAAATCCTTGACCCGTACTAGTTCGTCTATCCTTTTAACCGCCTTCAAAAACTAAAAACTCAAAAATAACTAAAATTTCGGAACTCGGTGTCTTATACGTGATGTGTGCGTATCTCAAGTTTTTTGGTTCTTGGTTAATTTTTCGAGAAGCACTGAACCGATCGCCACAAAATTTATATGGGACCACTCCTGAATCATGACCTATCAAACAAAAAAAGAATCATCTAAATCCGTTTACAATTGACGGATATATCGCGTAACAAACATACAAAAAAAAACATACAGACGAATTGAGAACCTACTCCTTTTTTGAAGTCGGTTAATTATTAACATGAATGTTATTTTTATTTCAGTGCCCTTTATAGTACCATGTACACCTACAGACTCACCATGCATGATAAAGTCCGCCACCATTGCTTTACCACACATGCTGAAAGGTCTACCAGAGCTTGGTGTACCAGCCTTAGAGCCTTTGACTGTCAAAGACACGAGGGCTGACACTGGAGACTTGAAAGTGAGCTTCAGAAATTCAAAGGTGTACCAGCTAAGCCAATGCGTGTTTGAAGAGATAACGTGAGTTTTTTTTTTTACTGTTTAGTTGGCCATTTAAAGTCATACTAAGATGTCAATTTTCGGGAACTGTCATCACATTGTCATATTAACATTTAGGAACGTTTTAATTTTAACTTGTATATTAATTTATCAAACTTGTGTCTTAAATCAACTCGTTCAATCCTTAAAACACACGTGATTTGAGACACAATAAAAAGACAATAGCAGCTCGACAGCCGGCTGTCGGTTTGTCGTCAAAAGGTTAAAAAGTCAAAATTTTGCTACTATTACTACTTATACACACTATCTTATACTTTATAGATGAAGTATGATCAATAAAGGGTATAGTATTAAGTATAATAACTGTAAAAAAAAAATTAATTAATTTTACAGACTTTTCTAGCTAAGCTAAATCAGCTAGGCAAAACTTGCCCTTCGTAGTACTAGCCTGTCGTACTTAGTCCGCAACCAGTCAGTCAATTAGTTAGAAAACATAAACTCTAACATCAGCATTGCCACGGGATATCGTGTTACATATTAACTGGGTTGTGGAGGTCTAAGATGAGAGGAAATAATGAATAGAGAGGAATCCGATATTTACATAAATAAATAATAAATAAAATTTGATTGCAGTAAAGTAACATACAGTTTTTAACTCTGGCCCCAAACTAGGCAAACCTGTATCTCGGGTACCAGTACGGAAGGTTTGTCCTTAAACAATTTATTTACATAAAGCAACAAAAATAAAATATAAAAGTAATAATAAAAGAGGAGCAATAATAAACATGAAAACATTTTGGAAATAAACGCCTGATTGTATGTGTTTTGATGGTGTGTGTGCGGTGTGTGTGTGATGTGAGTGAGTTTGTGTGTGTGAGGTGTATTTGAGTGTGAGGTGTGTTTGAGTGTAAGGTGTGTGTAAGTGTGAGGTGGCTGATAGTGACGTGTGCAAGAAAAAGACTAAGAAAATAAACATTGATCTCTTATATGCCTTTATTCAAATATTTTTAGCAGTTTACGCCCAATTGATATACGTCAATAAAATAATTATACTCAGTAAATAATATCAGATCAACCTTCATAGAGTAAACGAAATTTCGGAAATTAATACAAATAATATTATTTATCAGGAAATCGAAAATTTATTCAGGCGTATGCTGCAGCTGTCAAACCAATTGATACTGTCGGTATATTTAATATTACATGAACAATTATTAATCCAGTACTAATTGATTAACGTTTGCTGTATTTGTCTTTGTAGTTGCAATGGGCGATTGCTGATCGTGGGTTTCTGGCCAAACACAGGTCAAGCTAAGTGATAGAGGTTTTTTTTTTAAACCTAACCACATATTAGGTTTTGTTTTATTCCGTGGGTACATTTACAAACACGTTATATACACAAAAAACCAGATTCGGAACAAATTCTTAGTCGGCCCAATTTAATAAAAAAAATCAATTTTTATTTCATTCCATAAGGGTTGAATTTTGCCGGGGTTGCGGAATAGTTCTAATCTTTACCGTGGCTTCGGAACATAAAAGGTAACCAAAGGAAAAAGCCTGTCACTAGTGCGGGAAAAGTCATTTAATGATTTTCCATTCTCAGAAAAAGTGTGGACATTTAAAAAAATACTTCTTAGCGCCTCACTACGCTAAAAACAAAACTCCTCTGAAAAATTTATTTTTCTAGCTTAAGTAATTTCTGTTGCGCGTTGATTATCAGCGAAATGCCTGTCACTTTGTTTATAAAGATTAATTAATGTTTTATTATTCACAGGCGTGACCCCGTTAAATCTACAGCAAAGATCACAGTCAACTGTCCCATTATTTTCAAGGGAGACTACACATTTAGTGGAAATATTTTATACATCGATGTTGAAGGAGACGGCAAATTTAACATCGGAGGTGGTACGTATGACAAAAGATTTGTAATAAAAGTACCTAAATTTTGAAATAGGAACTAACCCTCATCTATATTCAGAATAAGTTCCCTGTTTCTTTAACAACATAATGTAGCAACATAATGTATACAGTTTTTTGGAGGGCTCTCCTGTTCAGCGAGATGAGTGGCATTGTAAAATAGAGTTCGATATGAGATGTTAAATTACTTAGCGTACGTTTTAGGTAAATCACATATAATTAAAAATATATTCTTTTCTACCGTCTATTCTACAATGCCACTTGCCTAGAGGCGCTGACATCAATTTGGGGGCGCAACTAAACTGTTGCCGGAGATTGAATCATCCACCGGCAAAATTTTTTTTAAATGTATAACTAGATAAGAATAAAAAATAAAAAAATGTCTTTGATGAAAGAGAACCCTAATTGTAATAATTGTAGCTTTTAATGTTGTCTATTAAATTCTATTTTAAATAAATAAATTAGGTACGGTTATTGAACTGTTATGTTATTACTGGACAATAATGTGATTTTGTTTATTGTTTGGGTTTATTTATTTAATTACTAGCTATTGTTGATGACAATAATTATTTCAATCCGACTGGTAGTACAGACATAATAAGCCCGTTCAAACAAAAAACATTGCTATACTCCACTATGGATTAAATTATACAAAATCTGAAATAAAATATGTATTTTTTTTTTCAGGTCAATTGCGTGCAACAGTAGACCTTAAGCTGAAATCATTTACGGACAAAGAAGGCAAGAAGCACTACAAAGTCGGCAGCTTCGACTATACATTTGAACCTCTGACCAAGTTTGATCTCAAATTCGAGAACATTTTCAACGGCGACAGAGCAAAAGGTAAAGTAAACTTTACCCGGGGTTGCGGAATGTTTATAGTTACCGTGACCCTGGAACATAAAGGGCAATCGAAGGAACATGAGTGGGTTTTAGTCAGTAAGAGTCTGACACGCCCTCCCGCCGCACCCAGGACGGGAGCAGTCATTGGACAATTTCCCACTCACCAAAAAAAAAAAGTAAACTCTACCCTATAGTCAAGAATACCTTTTTTTGTTACCCTGTTCTGACAAACTCCTGGGTAAAGGCCTCCCTCCACTTCTTACATCTATCGTGATCACTCGCTTCCTATTTTCAATTCTACAAGAATCTGACTGACATTTCTTCCCGCCACCGCCATCTCCTTCGTGAAAAAATTCCACATTGACATAATACCGATCCCTTTTTAAGCTTTTTTTTTGCCTTAACCTTTCAAGAGACAGCCGCGCTGCTTTTGTCTTTCTATTGTGTCTCGAATCACGTGTATTCGAAGGTTTAATTTCGTTATATCGTTAACACATCCATACTTCCATACTTATATTAAAATGCGAAAGTAACTCTGTCTGTCTGACTGTCTGTCTGTCTCTTCTTCACGCCTTAACCGCTGAATCGATTTCAATAAAATTTGGTACAGATATAGTCTGGGACCCGAGAAAGGACATAGGATAGTTTTCATCCCGGTAATCCCACGGGAACGGGAACTATATCATTCCACGCGGACGAAGTCGCGGGCAAAAGCTAGTATTGTAAATGTTATCACCTTCTTGGGGTGAACCATTAACTCCTATATCTATTTACCATTTTTTTGTAATCTAATTTATTGTTTAATGAAATCCAAGCGGACGATCATCGCGAAGCACCGTCAGAAATGAAGGCGGTTGGATGGCTATATCATAAAATTCCATACTTAGCTAAGTTAATTAGAATCTAAGTTAAAGGAAATCATGCGGTGTTAATGCTTTCATTACACACTCAATAAACTTCATTAAAGCAATTAGAATTAATGACTAAATGATGCGATATTGTCTAATAACAAACCTATCACCTCCAACAAGTAAGGATCAATCAATTTCATGTCTCTAAGATTAATAGCTTCCATTAATGTAGTTACTTATTTGTAATGTTACTATCGTATATTTATAAGTCAAAGATGCAACTGTATGACTGTTTTGTTTATTCCACAAAGGTTAGCCTGTGTTGAACCGACCTCTTGGTAATATTGATACAAAATTTAAATGAAATATATGCAGTATTTTTTGAGTTTTTGCAGGAGAAATATACAGACAAACAGGCAAAATATCTAGAAACTATATTTTTGGCTTTGGCATCGGAAGTAGTACATGTATAAACTATTCCTTAAAAAAATATTCAATGTACAGTTACGACTTTGTTAAGACTCTAATATGTATAGATATAACTACACAAAAAAACTAAGGTAGCACCTAACTCAACAACACACATTAAATAGCTGTCATAAATACCCATGTCTTGAGTTGTGACAATTGGCAGAATTGTGGTGTCTTTTCCACAAAGGCCATTCTTTAAGAGTTGAAGTTGAAGTTGAGTTGTGACAACCTCTCTTTGACATTCAAGTCAAAACTGAGAAGCGGTTAATGTACTGACGAGGATGCGATGGCGTTCACGGTCAAGGACGCGCTCAGATTTTGCCGCTAGTAGTGATGACAGGCTTCAGTTAATATCATCTAAAGATTGACAGAATAGGTCACCAGCCTGATAAATATCTAACTTTTAAGTTCATTGACAAAAATACGTTGTAGTGTAACCTTTATTTTTATTTAAAAGCCCTAATGGGGGCTATGCCCCATTCAAAGGCAAAAATCTTCTCGTATTCTGTCTGTTCTCGTTATTGTACCCCATATCGCTAATTTTTATCCATCCTCCATATCGCCTTGGTAGGTACTGGCGACCCACCGCCGCTGCCGTCTCTTAGTTCTGCTGCTGTTGAATGTAATACAATAATAGTGTAAAACCATTTTTTGACTGACCTATTTGGTCTAATGGTTAGTGACACTGACTGCTAAGCTAACTGGTCATGGGTTCAATTTCCACTCCACAGAAAAAATATTTGTATTTCTTAATTATATAAGCACTAGCTAATGCCCCGACTTCGTCCGCGTAGATTAATAGTTCGCGTTCCCGGGGGATTTCCGGGTTGAAAACGATCCTATGTCCTTTCTCGGGTCCCAGACTATATCTGTACATAGTACAGAATCTGCCTAGTTTGGGATTAGATGGCCGCGTGTCGGTTGTCCCAAGTTACTAATTTTTACTATTTTTTACATTAATTTGTTTTTTTTTTACTTTTCAGCTGAACCGATCGAGAAGGTCATCGATGAGAGCTGGAAGGAACTGATGCTGGACGTAGGAAAGCCCCTGGTGAAAGAAGCCATCCTGGGCATCGCAACAGTCATCGACAAAATGTTCAAAGCAGTACCTGCGGAAGATTTAGAAATTGCCTAGAATATTATAAATAGATGTACCGGTATACACATTACATGTCTTGGTTAAATTAATGTATTAATAATTGTATACTAAATAAATTTATTTTTAATAAAGTCTGAGATCTAAAAGTTGCCAGACCTATTGAATTTTTTGCGAACGTTTTTACCCACTACGAAGGAACGAAGAAGTTGGTGGGAAGTTGTGTGAGCGCACACCTAACTTAATGAATGTTCACATTTATATCCAGAACGGCTTGACCGATTGACATGCAGTTTTCTGCAGTAGATTTGTAATTTATCAACAGTGGTTTGTAGTTTTCAATCAAGTAAAAGTTCATTTATACTGTGGTACTAGCTGCTGCCCGCGACGTCGTCTGCGTGAAGGCTTCAGCTCCGCCGCCGTAGGTGATAGCGTGATAATATGTAGCCTATGTTTTGACCCGACCTCTAAGTAATATCGCTGCAAAATTTGAACTAAATCCATGCAGTACTTTAAGAGTTTATTCTGGACATACATACAGACAAACAAACAGACAAAAATTCTAAAAACTATATTTTGTGGCTTCGGTATCGATTGTAGATCACGCCCCAAGTATTCTTTTTAAAAAATACTCAATGTACAGTTTTGACTTTCCTACGATTTTATTATATGTAAAGATATGTATAGATTGCTGTAACCAATACATTTAAATAAAGCTGAAGTACATTATACATCCTGAACGTGTAATTATTAAATAAATTGTAATACTCACCATAAAAAATATAGTAAAGCACTTCTACCATTGCATCTGGCAGGTCCGTAACGTTACTTCGATAGTCAATTGTTCGACTAACTGTAACTCGACTAAACTTTTGTTCGACATTATTGCGAAACAATCTTTTATTGACAAACGATACTTCGACTGAATGACTTCTCGAACATTTATTCTTCGATGGACTCAGTGTTAGTTCTAGGTTTTTATTCTACAAGGTTTCCGTTAAGCGTACTAATGACTCTCGAAGTAACCCCGTCTTGCGACTCACTGAATTTGTTCAATACCTAACCGATCACCCCATAGTGTCAAGGCGTTGAAAATATTGAACTAAACTGCAGCTACTACATACGTACTGTTTAATTTTATTGCCATTTTTTGACTGAACATCTGTCGGTCTTCCGCATTTTATTCAGCTGTGAATAAAATGCTTTGCATAGAAATCTATCTTAGGATAATTATTTCTTCAACAAAAAGTTGTAATAAGTTTAGTTATCCAACAAAACACAATTTATGTAAATATAATATCATTTCTGTATTCCCTGAGGTTTTTCACAGAGATGTATACAAGAAGATAAAGCACAGCCACTTGCAACGATACAAACTGCTACAAAAAAACTTGAACCTTATGTGAAGCGACTCTAACAACACGGTCATCAGTCTGATCCCAAACAAAGCAGAGCTTTGACCAAAACCAGCAGCTACACATACTTATAAAATTTATAATTACATACATATTATTAGTAAATTACACCCAGACACAGAACAAACAATCGTGCTCATCACACAAAAATTGTCTTGGGTGGTTTAACTCACTGTCTCTAGCTTTGCAGTCAGGGTCACTAGCCACTAGATCGAGAGATCCGTCAAATAGTACTAAAACATAGAATAGCCAGTTGTAACACTCCGAGCTTCTACAAAAAGACCCTGCGTGAAACGATGTTCAACAGTGACACTTTGAACACAAAGCAGATTTCTATATCAATCAGACAAAACACAAGCATATAATATCACCCCGCTTGGAGGATTTGCTATTTGAGACTACAGCATAATAATTACAAGATCAGTATCGTTATCCTTCGCTTTCGTCACATGGGTCAATTACTGGGCGTCAGTAAGATTTTCATAACACTATCTTGAGTCGTCAGTCCATCCTTTAGGAAGATTCCAAAAAGCCTTTACCAAAGTAATATCCCTTTAAGCTGTGCATAGTACAGCACACAAATTACGCTACTAATCCATGGGAGCCGACAATGGCTTTCATTTGACATGACTTAAGCCTCCCTAGAGACCGCCGGCGCACGCAATGGTCTTACGTAGTCCACCATAATAAATGACAATGATGTTTACCGTAATTATTACGCCTGACTGGTTTTCGAATGCTCTTAGTGCAGGACGAAACCATTAATTTCAAAGTATAAGGATATTTTCATACTTGCCCAGGTCAAGTTTGTTAGCTCTAAATATTGCAGACGATTGCATGTATCAGATTTAATAGCAAAGCTCTTCAAAAGACATTTAAAAGGAATGGGGTCGCAAGGGGGTGTCAGTGGTCTTCCTGGCCAAGAGTTCCTAGAGCTTTACACGAGAGACGTATCGGTCATAAGACAATGGCGTTTAAAATAAAAAAACTCATGCTGAAAATGTGAAGCGTCATATACAACTACAATTCATACTTTTCACATCCTCCGTATTTCAACTAACGCTCTCTTAACCAGTTACTGTTCTCCACATATCAACTTGTCCTACCCTAGACCTTCGCTAGGGGACGCCTTTGTTTCAAATGCAAGGTGCCAAAGACAACATCCTTGGACTTTAAAAGGGTGCTTAAACTTCACGTCGCACCCTCTACTAAACACGAAACCATTTGATACACCAAACATTCCAAAACTACAGATCATGCAATCTTAGGCAATTTACCAAGAATTAATAAAACCTATACAAGAAAATTGATTATGTAATAAAGTTCATCCTGTTTACAGTCACAAAACAAAACACATCAACTAGGGTACCTTGCACAATAAGTCCATTCCGGACAAGCAGTAAATATTCGAAGTGACGTAATGCTACAAGCCCGATTTTAGTCTCACTAGTAACTGGACTGAGTCATACCGATCGTTCGTACTTCGAACACGGCTCTGCAAGCCGTAAATGTTCAAAATACGACGTGCAGCCGGTCCGTGTGCGGCGGTATGGAGTCGAGTGACGACCATAACGGCCGAAATCGACATGTATGCAAGACACTTTATGCCTAGCTGGTTGATACATTTCTGGATTGGACTGCAAATGCCCAGCGTATGGATATTACGGCCAGTTTGGTATCGAGGAATTTTGTTTACGCGGAAAAGTTGCAGGAACGTGCTGAGTGGAATGTTTGATTTACGGTTTATGGTTATTATTTGTTTGTGTTGAACAAAGTGCGTTGTAGTAGAGAGAACTACAATCAATATTTTATATATTATATTATATTTAAGAAAATGGATGCAGCCTTTCATTACAAAAAAGGATGCCACCTTGTTATCTATCTAAGGCAAAAAACAACAACGCGAAAAAATCAGAAAGTACCTAATTTTGGGTCAGTAAATTAAGAAGTCACGAATGTTAGTGAAGTAATTAATTGTTAAGATAAAGTAAATAACAGGTGCAATCTAGTTCAACCGTGGCAGCAAGCCAAACGTGGGGCCTTCGTGAACAAATAGAATTCCACAAGTTTTAATGTTGAGTACATACCAGAGTACATTGTTACACTAACCAGGGTTAGTTACTATGTACCCATTAATCTGTTCACTTTGCTGCAACCTTGTAAGGTATTTGTCTAGCTATTGTTGTGGATAATAATAATAAGTAAGGTGCAATATTTATATATTTATATATAAATATAAAAAGCAAACTGACTTATTGTTGGTAAATCAACGCATAACCAAAACTACAGATCCTAACGACATGAAGGGTATGTGAAGAGTAAGTATCCACTATGAAAGGGTAGCTCGTCGCCCGACAAGGACCAGGCCCGTGTCGACGGCGAGTTTTGTTCCAAGCGCACCTCTAAGAGCAGTCAGCACGGGACGGCGGCCTCTAGGGACAGTGCCTGCCAGGGTTGCGGAATGGTTCTAATAGTTGCCGCGGCCCCGGAACATGAAGGGCAACCAAAGGAACAAGGGTGGGTTTTAGGCAGTAAAAGTCTGACACTCCCTCCCACCAAGCCCAGGGCGGAAAAAAAACCCTAGTGAAATAGGGGATAGAAGTTTCGACATCCATCGCTGGCGAACCCGCGAACGAAAAATTCAGAAATCTTTAGACAACTCATACTCGATCATTTGATACTAAGCTAAGCAGCTCTTGTGTTATGGTAACCAGACAACTAAAATACATAAATCCATACTAATATTATAAATGGGCAAGTGTGTCTGTCTGTCTGTCTGTATGTATGTATGTTTGTCTTTCTTTCACGGTAAAACGGAGCGACGGATTGACGTAATTTTTTAAGTGGAAATAGGTGAAGGGATGGAGGGTAACACGTAAAACGTACTTTTTGTCTCTTTCTAACGCGAGCGAAGCCGCGGGCAGAAGCTAGTAATTTATAAATACATACATATTATAGATAAATCACACCCTGACTCAGAAGAAACAAGCATGCTCACACAAAGTTTGTTCTGAGTGAGAATCGAACCCACCCTCCGGTTTAGCAGTCATTGACCACCAGACCAACAAAACGAAAGCAAGAGTTCATATGTAGCTAGAAAGGTTGTATGCACTAATATGATGGAAGAGGACAGAATAGTAATTGCCCGAATTCCGTACCAAAGTCGTATACAGGGCTTTGCTTACAGGGATTCGTGGCCCCTGTTACTGATATCAACTGTTAGCAATGGGCCCCTTTTGTCTGGGGACCAGCAGCATTTTACCTGTCTATTCTTCAACTTGCAGGTATCCAATATTTCGCTTAGTTAGTGAGTTTTAGTTTTTTTTTTGTGAAAATGCTTTTTTTCTTTTTCTTTTCGAAACGTACTAAATGATTGTTAGAATATTGTTTGACTTCTATTGTTAGAATTGGAGTAAGATGGACGTTAGAACATAGGAAATGTTTAGTCGTTTGGAATTATCATTAACATCAGTCTACGTCAATTCATTGTTGGACATACGTCTTTCGAACGCCCCCGGCCAAAAAAAACTATGATTTGCAAATGGCGGGCAATGGCAATTTAATATAAAGAAAGAAAAACAGTTTATTCGTGCTAAGTATAGACAGTATCGTAAAAAGAACTTACTAAATAAAATATTTTATACTATTGCACGAAAGGGCTATGGCAAATGTAAGCAGAACTAAAGCTAATGACTTCCGAAACTTAAAAGTATTTTTTACTGTGTAGTTTTTAAAGCAGTTCTATTTTTATGGTTCCGTACCGAAATGGTACAAAAAGAACCGTAACCGTACTTTTGTCAAGTCAACAACTTAAGCTCTTCAGTTCAAAGCTAATATATTCCTGGATTAAAATCTCTATTTCACAAGTTCATGGTACTGGAGACTCGACGCAACCCTTCCCTTATTGCAAAATTCAAAACGATTGCCTGCGAAATTATCCAACGGCAAATAAAAATTGCCCTAGTACCATCAAGGGTACCATCTAAATAGAACCACGGTGAACAAACCCTTTTCATTAAGAATTACCTGAATAACGTAAGCACATGTTAAATGAATTAAAATGCACATGCAAAAAAAAAAAAAATAAAAAAAAAAACAAAAAACCCGACTGCGTGAAAACTAATTTTAAAAAATGCGTGAAAAATATAACTTAAATAAAATCTGAAAAGAAATAAACAAGCCCAGTAGTTTAGAATAGAACAGAACGACTCACAGTCGGGGCCCCTTGGAAAGATTTGATCGGTAAAATTTGAATGGGCCCCGACTGTGAGTCGTTCTGTTCTATTCTAAACTACTGTGGTTATTTACCCTTTGCGTCGCGCAGTCGGGTAAATAGTCACACATGCTTTTACATCCATTTATACATTTTCTTGCAACAGAAAAGAGATCTAACTGTCTTTAACCCCCATATAAAATTAGATTGAAATTAACTACTCTATGTTTAAAGTTATATGAAATGACGTTATAATTATGTAAGCGGTAAAATTCCCGTGCTTAAAATAAATAACAATGATAAAATTTTAAATGCATTAATAAAATAACAAAAGTCTAAAACGTCATTTGAACGTAGAAGAAAAACACAAACGTTAAGTGTAGTCTCTTCTATAAATAGGTGATTTAGCCATTCCGTAGATTCCGTTTAACGATTTTAACGAGTCCAGTATTAAAAATTGAAACCATTAATTACACTGATCGCAACGAAAAAGAACACAATGACAGTTTTAGCTTAAAGCGCAGGCCACACCGCCAGCTAGCGGACGGGCGGGCTAAGCGGGCAAACGTCGTTTCACCTCTTTACGTACTTCGGTTCACACCGCGAGCTACCGACTAAACCTAACGAGCTAAGCTAACGAAATATCCGACGATTCCAGCGAAGCTACT
The DNA here is from genome assembly GCA_033675125.1 of Athetis lepigone. Classification (NCBI taxonomy): domain Eukaryota; kingdom Metazoa; phylum Arthropoda; class Insecta; order Lepidoptera; family Noctuidae; genus Athetis; species Athetis lepigone. The sequence goes on from CM066244.1 coordinate 7,850,214, forward strand.
CGATCACCTCGTTGGCGCGCCCTCGCTTCGCTAGCTTAGCGCCCGCCAGCCCGCTCAGCCCGCCTGCGCCCGGTTCGTTCGCCCGTCCTCCCCGTTTTGAGTAGACTAGTCCCCCGCTTCGCCCGCTTAGCCCGCTCCGCCTGTCGCTCGTCTGTCCGTAGTTTTCGGTGTGAACCCCATAGCTTAGCTCGCCAATATTTCGCTTAGTTTGTATAGTTTCCTTCGTTCGCTTCGCCCGCCCGCCAGGCCCGCCCGCCCGCTAGCTGGCGGTGTGGCCTGCGCTTCATCCTTTGATGAAAATGTAGCATACTAAATTATGGGTTTTAAAGAAACTTAATATTTAAAAAACATAGACCGTTTTTGTTTTGAGTGACTGTTTTTATTAACCGCACGTAATTACTAAGACGAAAACATATTTTAACTTAACAAGGCATTTCCAGGTACAACCGGATTTTTAGTTAATAATGTAAACAATTGTCCAAAACTTCAAAAGTAAGATCATTTTATAATTCAAAGTATGGTAATCCATAATATCTATACCTAATTAAAATTTATTTACATATTCATGATCGTAAAACAGCGAATTACCTGAATATTTTTTTCATTACTATGCTCGATAACAATAAGTAGGTTTTAGTTCCGTAAATTAACACATACTCATAGACCGAGAACCTGAAACCACTTGACCTACGTCAGGTATAAATAAATTCCTGTTGTCCCCATCTTGGGGACAGAGTCAATGGGGACAGCAGGAATACGCTATTTTAGAAGGAAGAAAAGACATAACGCATTGTGATCCAAATAAAAATGCAAGGCCACGGCCTAAAATACGGCCTTATAGCTAGGCCATGCATCTTTAACCTCTACTGAAAAATAAAAGCCTCATAATGTAACCGTCTCTTCTTAGTGGTTTCTAGATATCTTTGGACTCACTCGTTTTACAAAGCATTAAGAAAAAGCAGTGGGTCAAGTATTTCGGACCAACAATGTATGAAAATTGACTGATGTCTCTTAAGGACGATTGACATTGAGGAGGTTCTTATCAATTTAAATAATAGACCCCATTTTCAGGTATCCTGTAAAGCACAAGAAAATACCGCCCCAGTGATAGCAAATAATAATCGTTGCTAACAGGTGCTTTAAATAAACAAAACTACTGTCACATTACTAGGTTATGTACACGGTGTTAATCATGTAGGTGAATATGGTCATCGTATTATTTCCCTTTACTTGTACTACAAGCATTGTCAATGATTCAGGGTTTTGATTCCTTTGCAAGTGTCAAAATGTGGGCCACAAAACGGCCGTAAATTGGTACTGGGTCTTGACAACAACACAAGAAAACGCACAATACAGTTATCCTGGTAATGATTATTTTTTTCCCTTCTAACAATATAAACAGGGCGTTGAACTTAATAGATAAGGTACCTAGAAAAATGGTCCTAGTTCAGAAATTAAAAAGTATATACGTACATCGTGTCTATTCTCGACTTCAATGTTATTCTTACTACATATCTACATGCAAAACTGCATCGACGTTAAAAAGACGTAACACTAACAATTCTCGGATCTTGGACTGTTACACATACTTATCAAAACAAACTAAACAAACGATAGGTATCTAAAAAAATGATTAAAAATTAGAAGCTCCCAGAACAAAAAAAAAGGACGCTACTCAAATGACGACTGATGCGCTATATAATGGGCAGTTACTTTGAAATCTACATCAGTTCCTTCCCTCCAACACAATAGAAGGAGGCGCCTTTTATTTGATTATAGAATTAATAATTAATCATTATTAAAAATGTTTAAGTCACAGTGTTTGTTCTTGTGTGTGTGGTTCGTCGTTGCCTCCTATGGCAGTTTGGGTAAGAACAATTGTCGTTGAATACTTTTTTCAATGCCTAGACTTCAAGATGTCCTATTCTGTTCTCAAAAGGTGTATAAGAAGCTCTCGGTTTCTTGCAGCTTTAATTTTGTAAATGTATGTTCAGTTCATCTTTTTCTATCCATTTAATTAAGAAAATAACAGAAAATAAAATTTTAGTTTAGATTGGTCAAATTACTTACCAATTAAACTCTTGTCAAATTTAAATAGGCAATTTAGACTTAATATAAAACATGCCTACTAAAAATGCGTGGATTTACTTTAGGCGCTGACTAATTTGACAAGACTAATATGATATTTATCTCTCTTTCTGTATTTTTCTTAAGGAAATGGAAAGATACAGTAAAGTTAAATTTAGCTTAGTTAGTACTTAGTACAAGGGTATCTGCACCAATATCACATGTTTTAGCTGAATGAGGCAGTACTTTTAAAAAAAATAGGTCTCAGTTCATTTAACAAAATTGAAAAAAAAAAACAGTCTGAAATCTCGTGTTATATTTTTTCGAAAACCTAACCCTTATATACTATTTCCTTTTTTCTAGTACCCTTCATTGACAAGTGCGCATGGGATGACAAGGCCTGTTTAATGGCTTCCACTATGAAAGCAATTCCCTACTTTGCTAAAGGCTTGCCCGAACTGGGAATGCCATCTATGGATCCCTTGCACATGAGAGAAGTCACTTTATCAGAAGGCGAATTGAAAGTGGACTTTTCGAGCATGATCGTACATGGTACCAGCAAATGCAAAATGTTAAAAGTGGAGTAAGTATCTATGAAAACAAATGAGTCTATTAGTCATTTGTTTTTCAAATCAAAATTCTTTTTACATCGTTGATATTACGTACCTTGGAAACCACGTAAAGCCTTTGACAGACGTTACGGACAGTTCGAAGCCAGAAAGTCTGACAATCAATCTAAAAAGGATTACTGTGTTACCCAGTGACTGGGCTGTGAAGGTCTGATAAGCAGCCGTTTCATCGAAAACTCTAGTAGTCAGCTGAACCTAGCTGGAGTGGAAGTCCACCCTAACATAGTTGAGAAAAGGATACGGAAATGATAATGACTTACAAGTCAGATTATATTAGTAACATAATACAATACTGTCATTAAGTAAATAGAAAATAAAAATAAGATTTAAAGTTTGTACTCTCACGAAACTTTGATCCTAAGTTTGTAAATATAAAACACTGAGTTATTGGCGGAAGTATTAGTAACGCCATCAACAAAAAAAAAAAAAAAAAAAAAAAAAAGTTAATAGCTATTGGAGTACCTCTGCGAATTATTTTGGTTTTTCTAAATCGTAATAATTACTATAATAATAGTTGTTACTTACGTCAATCAGTAGGGTAAGACAAAAATTAAACGAAATAAAATAAAACTTACATAGTTTAAGTTTAATCTTTGAAATTAACTTATGTCTTCTTATGTTTTCCTGTTAAGCTACATAAATTAAAACTTTTATATTTTTATTAGCTATGTTATAATATTGTTTCAACTATAATTTCAGTTCAAAGTTTTCATTTTTTGCACACTTTTAAATGATTAATTCTACAACCTTTTCTTTTTTTTACAGGCGAGATATTTCGAAGAACTTTTTAAAATTAGAGGCAGAATGTCCCATTGAGGTGACCGGCGAATACGAAGCTTCTGGAAAACTGTTCGTCACACCAGTCGAAGGAAAAGGCCCATTCCATGTGGATTGCAGTAAGACCACTTATTTATTTGTACTTATTTAAAAGATTTATTAACTTACTAGCTTCTGCCCGCGGCTTCGCTCGCGTTAGAAAGAGACAAAAAGTACCCTATGTTACTCTCCATCCCTTCAACTATCTCTACTTAAAAAATCACGTCAATCCGTCGCTCCGTTTTGCCGTGAAAGAAAGACAAACAGACAGACAGACAGACAGACAGACACACTTTCCCATTTATAATATTAGTATGGATTTTTGATAACAAGTGCATTAACCCATTGAATGCTCTTATTACAGACACAATTAGAAATTAGAAAAGCATTGTGTCTCTCGTAGATCCAAGTTTCCAAGACGTACGAAAGATTAATATTGATGGGTCGTTGCTATCTATCGAATAATTATAATATAACTTGTGTTGTTACGTAATTAACTCTGTCTTAATGTGCTGTCGCCATCATCTATTGTGGTGATACCGACAGCGATATCGCGCGATATATGTATGATACAGCAATAAGTTGACTGAGAGTTGGTAATCTCTACCTTCGATATTATCAACGCGCCGATAATAACGCACCTGTGTGACGATTGTGATGAAGTCACAAACTAGAAGCATACAGCACTTTCTGACTGACACCTAACACGAGTGTGATAAAACATTTGTTATTCTACACTTTCCTCAGGACATACAAATACATTCCTCAAAAATAAAACTCTGAAGTATGTTTAAATTTACAGAATTGCTGTTCATCACAGTTGATGTCGAGTTAGTAGAAGTTATCAGTACTGACGGCTTGAAGCACTGGACTGTTGGCAATACTAAACATACGTTTGATGCTGTAGAGAAAACTACGTTCCGTTTCGACAATTTGTTCAATGGAGACGAGAGCAAGGGTAAGATCATTTATTTATTTGATATTCGAATAAACCATGGGTTGCGGAATAGTTCTAATAGTTACCGCGGAACATAAAGGGCAACCGAAGGAAATGGGTGGGTTTTCGTCAGTAAAACTCTGACTCGGTATTCCGCCCCGCCCAGGGAGGCAGAAGTCATTTCATGATTTCCCATCCATAAAAAAACAGAAATATATTGTGTTGATTAAAAGTTTTAATCTAAGTGTTTTGCTTTACTAAGGCTAACTAACTTTTCGGCCAAACACTTCAAAACGTATCTATATTCTATATTGCCTCTCGCGTGTATTAAGTCGATTATGTATTTGCTGTATCTCGCCGACTTTCGAAGTACAGCTCAAGTGACTCGTGTCACTTGGGTTAAAAACTAATTCCCATTTTTGTCACAATGGTGACCATTAATTTATAAACCTAGCAACTTTATTAATCATACCATTTTTACAGCTGCGCCTGTTATGACGATATTGAACGAGAGTTGGAAAGACGTTATGATGTCCGTTGGCAAACCCATCGTGGATGAAGTGCTTACTGAAATCGTCGATATCTTCAGAATTTTCTGCGCTAAAGTACCTGCTGATCAACTTGAGTTGTAGACAGTATAAAAAAATGTGGTCTTTACTTTATTTTGAATGTTTTAAAATATTATCATAATCTTTAACACCATTGTCTATATAGCTATTCTCTAGTTTCTTCATAGATTTTAGTTCAATGTTTATAGTTCAATAAAATATGTTTTTTTATAAGTTTGTTTATGTTTACTCTGTGTTGATTTATACCTATATGTTCCAAAAATGCCAAATAGACTTTTGTTTTTCCAATTTCTATAATTTTTTATACCAAATTTGGCTAGAAAGACATACTCGAATACTTGTCGACGAATATGTTTACCTGGGACAAACAGTCCAGTTAGGTAAGTCCAACTTCGAGAAAGAGGTCAATCGCCGAATCCAACTCGGCTGCGCAGCGTTCGGGAAGTTACGTCATATCTTCTCGTCCAAAATACCGCAATGTCTCAAGATAAAAGTCTTTGACCAGTGTGTGTTGCTAGTGATGACTTACGGAACAGAGACGTGGTCACTCACAGTGGGCCTCATAAGCAGGCTCAAGGTCACCCAAAGGGCAATGGAGCGAGCAATGCTTGGAGTTTCCCTGCGTGATAGAATCAGTAATGAGGAAATCCGCAGGAGAACCAAAACCACCGACATAGCTCGTCGAATTGCCATACTTAATGAACTTTGAAAAGAGCGGTTCAATAAAAAAAATACCTTGTATTTAATTCCTGAAACTACTGACCTAAGGTAGGTACCAAAGAACGATAGAGTTCATCATCGTCTTTTAAATGATTTTTATGGTGACAAGTAGATACAGACAACAAAATAGGACCAAGAATTGTGCCTTTGGGAACTCCATTCCTACAGCAGTGATTTTTATCGTTCATATCATTTTTTTGAATCTTGACACTTAGGAATAAAGTAAGAAAATCCAGAGTAGGTTAAGATTCCATAGTGGTCTAATTTACCGATATTTTTTTTTTGGAAAATCAAATGCCTTAGATAAATTGCAAACAATGCTTAATGCCCAAAACTTCAACAGAGCATCAGTGGTTGAAAGGCTATTTTTATGCGATAACTCGACTTTATTAAAATGTAGGTTTTTGCAATATGAGTTAAAAGAGTTCTCAAAGATTTGACTAAACTAGGTATTCATATGTTTTGTGTTTTTTTTTTCATTTATAAATTCAAGTAGCGTGACTTGGTCATGTAACAAACTATTTAAATAATTAAAATTAATTATTCACATATAAATTAAATTCAGCATTATAAATGTAATGTTATATCTTACTATTATTACAATTTAGAAGCCAACGCCCTTGACTATGAAAGGTCGTATATAGGTTTAAATTGTACCACTTGTTTTGTTATGACAACTAAGCTGTTTATTTTCATACAGATGACTTTTTTGTGTATTTTTTAGAACCTCAGATTAATAAGTAATATCAATAAAACCTTATAAAACGTAAACTACACGCAGATACGGTTTTAAAAGTTGACATGTAAACTAACACAAAAATCTAAAATATAATTATTAAATATTTAGAAACAGGAATAACACTTTAATATAATACTATACCTAGATAAAATAAAAACAATACATGATTTAGAATAAAAACGATTTTAACCTACTATTTTTTATGGGTGGGAAATCAGCAAATGACTTCTCCCGCCCTGGGTGGGGCGGGACAAGCCATTTTTGATGATTTCCAGCCAGACTTTTACTGACTAAAACCCACCCTTGTTCTTTATGTTCCGGGGCCGCGGTAACTATTAAAACTATTCCGCAACCCCGGCAGGCATTGGCCCAAGAGGGTGCCGTCACGTGCTGACTGCTCTTTGAGGCGCGCGTGGAACAAAACACACGACACGAGCCTGGTCCTTGTCGGGCGGCGAGCAACCCATCTTTATCATTCTCATCAAATGATAAAATTCATAGTCTTCCTTTTATTTATGACACTGTGTTATTTAGCAAAAAAAATATCTTCTTATGATGAAGCCTTTTGATCAGTATGATAAAGCTACAGGGTAATTATTTTTTTCGAGTAACAGGTTCGATTTCTGGTTCTACCATGAAGTTATTTAAATTCAATTCAATTCAAATATTTTATTTCAGAATTACATCCATATGTTGTTAGTAGTAGGATAACTTAGCCTAATGTTAGTATTAAATAAATCTTATACAATAATAAACAAATACCGCTATTTATTTGGATACCGTGTATGAACACTTCGTAAGAGGGGAGTGTCCCACCAGTCTGTAAACACATTCAGGATGCCATTAGAGGAGGAGCGCAAGCGCGCCATCATGGAAGCGCATCGCTTTCACATAATCGCAGCGAACCCGTCAACGCACGCCTCCGCGAACGTCCCTGACGCGCTACAGCGCCAAAGCAACCCCAAAAGCTTCCTGAATGCGTTATTGTACTGTACGCGCAGGTCGCTGTATGCCCGCTGGGTATACTTGGTCCACAGGCTGCACGTGTAAAGCGGCTGGCAGAAGGCCTTAAAAGCGTTATCCTAGCGTTAAATAAATATGAATGCAGTTCAAATTATTTTTGAAATTCAAGCAATGTCTTCTTTCAGTAAAATGTTCTATCTTAAATATTTAAGGTACTTTACTTTCCATATGGTATACCACATGGAAGGATAGGGAAGGAATTATAAAGGTTAAGGATTTATGTGGGGATAATATATCCCTGTATAAATGTTTATGTAACTATAAGTATCTTTATTGGTACAGACAACCTTAAAAATTAATACATAAAATTAAAAAGAACATTTGCCTATCATACTAACTATTAAATAAAACAAAACATATCCCAAAACACGAAAGGAGACTGGGCGAAAGTGGCCTATGAGTCAATACCAACTGTCTATATACCATTTAAGGGTACTTCTAAAGACAAAATTTTTTTACTACAGGAAAATATTACCTACAGAAAAAAAATACTTTAACATAATTACCAAGAATTGTTTAACTAATGAACTTGATGGAGTAAACAATACAAACCCAGATTCGCTTTTGTTCGCGACGTCTAGAAATCAATATTACTGTACCTGTAAATCAGGCATGAGGACTTTAGGCTGCTGTGGACATATAATGACCATTATATGGTACCTTTCTTGGGCAAGATATGAAGAAAGTTGCGGAATGTTTATAAGTTGCGGAATGTTTATAATAGTTACCGTGACCTCGGAACATAAAGGGCAATCGAAGGAACATGAGCGGGTTTTAGTCAGTAAGAGTCTGACACGCCCTCCCGTCGCACCCAGGACGGGAGCAGTCATTGGATGATTTCCCACTCACCAAAAAAAAAAAGATATGAAGAAAGTATTTCATGTCAAGCTGCCTTTTTGGACAGTATTTTTATAGATAAGTAATTATATTTTATTGTCTTGATAATCCATACTAATATTATAAATGGGAAAGTGTGTCTGTCTGTCTGTCTGTCTGTCTTTATGTTTGTCTTTCTTTCACGGCAAAACGGAGCGACGAATTGACGTGATTTTTTAAGTGGAGATAGTTGAAAGGAGGGAAAGTAACATAGGCTACTTTTTGTCTCTTTCTAACGCGAGCGAAGCCGCGGGCAGAAGCTAGTTTAATTATAAATTTGCTCATTTTAGAGTGTTTGTATCGTTTACTTACCTATTGTTAGTCACCTTATATGAAGGCGTATCGAAAAAGGTAATATAAATTGATATTGACTACTTTTCCAAAACTTCACCCCTACTGAAAAAATGTAAGTCTAATGACTCTCGGTTCTTGGAGCACCCTACTTATAAAACATAAAAATACTAATTCTAAAAATTAAATATTAAGTAAACTGAATATGCAAATTAGAAGCAAACAAGGTAAGCTCCTACAATAAAAAAAAATAGGACGCTACTCACGTGTTGACTGTTGCGCTATATAATGGGCGGTTACTCGAAAATCTGAATCAGTACCATCCTTTCAACACAAAAGAAAAAAGCTTCTCATATTTTAAAATAGAATTAAAAAATATATATATTAAAAATGTTTAAGTCGCAGTGTTTGCTCTTGTGTTTGTGCTTTTTTGTCGGCTCTTATGGCAGTTTAGGTAAGATCAACATTGCTGTTTTTAAGAACCACTTATTCAAATGCGATAGGACCTTAAAGTTTACCTTCTTTTTCAAAAGTTTTTTTAAAAGTACTCACAATTAGGCAATTTTCAAAAATAGTTATTTTAGTTTAAAGCATTTGTTACTTCAATAAATAATGTTACGAGTTAGCAGTAAATATATTATTGCTCAATCATCCAAATATATTAACACTATTAGTTTATAAAAAAAATAGTACAAAGAAGTGGAAAGTTGCACCGTTTTTTTACCTACATTTTATAGTTTAATTTTATTAAACTTACAACTCAGTGAGTTTCATAATTAACTACAGTATAGAAATATTGTACAAACCCCAGTCCCATTCTATATATCTTCTTCTCTTTCATGCCCTTTCCAGATTTTAGTTCGGGTCGGCGCAACTTATTTTTTTTTTCTTCCATACCATCCTGTCATCCGTTATTTCATCACTTACTGCTTTCACCTCCATATCATTCTTCACACAATCCATTCATTTTTTCTTCGGATTTCCTCTCCCCTTCCAATCCTTTTACTTTCATATTCATAATTGTTCTAGCTATATGCGGCTCATGCCTCCTCGTTCCATTAAAAAAACTGTTCCTCATTTTTTTGTCTCTTTTGTCCAGCACCTTTCATCGACAAGTGCGAATGGTGTGACAATGCCTGTTTAGTGGCGTCCACTACGAAAGCCCTTCCATACTTTGCTAAAGGCTTTCCTGAATTTGGAATGCCACCTATGGATCCCTTGCACATGAACGAAGTCACTTTAGCAGAGGGAGAATTGAGGGTGGACTTTAAGGGCATGTATGTGAACGGTGTCAGTAAATGCAAGATACTAAAAGTGGAGTAAGTATCTCTAAAGAAGATTATTATACTAATTGTTAAAGATTACAGAGAGAGTAGAGCAGTGGCATAGTCCTCCTTTACACAAGCGGAAAAACAAGATAAGCACTAACCATGTATTACTATATATATAAACCTTTCAACGACCAGCCGACAGCTGGCTGTCGGGGTGCTATTGTCTTTCTATTGTGTGTTCGAAGGTTTAAAAAGCTTTCCAGCAAACAGTTTTTTTGTAGGCACGCCACTGGAGTAAAGTCTGAAACAAAATTAAATGAAATAAAAATTACTTACACAGTTTTCTTAAATTAAAATTTTAAAATTTGATTTCTGTCTTCTTGTATGTTTTCCTGTTATACAATATTGTTGCCTTAATATTTTTCAAAGCATCAATTGAGCACTGTTAGCTCTATAACTTATTATCTTTTACAGGCGTGAAGTTTCAAACAACTTATTAAGATTAGAAGCCGAATGTCCCATTGTGGTAACCGGCGATTACGAGGCATCTGGAAAATTGTTCCTCACACCAGTTGAAGGAAAAGGCCCATTCCATGTTGATATCAGTAAGACAAATTATTTATTTGTACTTAAATTCATCATTTTCATAAAAATACATATTAACACAATTTTCAACGTCTACATCTCAGCTATAAGTGGTCTAGCCGGCAACCAGAGTTAAAAATCCGAGCCTTCGATATTGTCAACCCGCCGATAATAACGTACTATGACGAAGCCCCGGCCAGCATTTTATGACTGTTCTGAAACGTCATTTAATACATACTTTTACGTAAAACTATTAAGATTTTTTTGTGTAAAAGTAAGTGCACATATTCCAAATTAATTAAAAAAAAATCTAAATTATGATTAAAAACATTACAGAATTGCTGTTCATCTCAATCGAAGTCGAGTTAGGATTAATTGCTGGTGCTGACGGTGTGAAGTACTGGACTGTTGGCAAAACCAAGCATACTTACGATCCTGTAGAAAAAACTACATTAACTTTTGAGAATTTGTTCAATGGCGATGAGAGCAAAGGTGAGTCTAATAATTATTTATTAATACGGAAGAATAACAACTTGAAACATAATAACTTAATCATGGATACGTGTGACAAACACACCGTTAAACTATGTTATTGAGGTTACAAAAAAAATAAAAATGAAAAGGCAAAACATTTTTTTTTTTTTGGTGAGTGGGAAATCATCCAATGACTGCTCCCGTCCTGGGTGCGACGGGAGGGCGTGTCAGACTCTTACTGACTAAAACCCACTCATGTTCCTTCGATTGCCCTTTATGTTCCAGGGTCACGGTAACTATTATAAACATTCCGCAACCCCGGCAGGCGTTGGCCATGTTGGGCCCCTTCCTGTGCTGACTCCTTCTCTTTGAGGCGCGCGTGGAACACTAGCGCGCCGTCTACGCGGTCCTGGTCCTAGCCGGGCGGCGAGCTACCCATCGCTCGCCATCCGCAGAACCGCGCCTACGGTGAAAAGGCAAAACATAACTGAAGCAGTGTGTACATCCGGGGTTGCGGAATAGTTCTAATAGTTACCAAGGCCCCGGAACGTAAAGGGCAACCAAAGGAACATGGGTGGATTTTAGTCAGCAAAAGACTGACACTAAGGGCGGGAGAAGTCATTTGATGATTATCAATCCATAAAAAGCAGTGTATGATAGCTTTTTGAAAATATTAAAACTTAGAATCTTCTGACTGATTTTGAAAGTTTTAATAAATATCAACAGTCGCATATATTAAGTTGCTGATGCCTTTGCTGCTCTCGTTGACTTTAGGCAGACAGAGCGAGAACACTATTACCAAATCGGCTCGTAGAACTTGAGTTAAGAAATTAAAAATCATTCCCGTCGTTTTCTGTATGACAATTACCCAAAGAGCTGTCAGGATATATCATTAATCATATTTTTTTTACAGCTGCTCCTATCTTGACAATATTAAACGAAAGTTGGAAAGACGTCATGATGTCTGTTGGCAGACCAATCGTGGAGGAAGTGATCGCTGAAATCATCGATATCGTCAGAATCTTCTGCGCTCAAGTACCTGCTGATCAACTTGAATTATAGACAGTAAACATAATGACTTCGATTTAATTGTATAAAGATAGAGTCATAACTAGAAGAGTTTTTGTGAAATTTTTAAACATCATTGTCAATAGATCCGTTCTCCAGTTTATTATAGTTTAATTTTTTTAAATAAAGTATGATATTTAATGGGTTTGTTTATATTTACACACAGTTGATAGTTACAAAACTTCCATAATCCCACGAATACGACTTAGGGTATATTATGTTTCGTATTGGCACTGTTGGGATAGAGGTAAAAAACGTTGGAACATTTTAAACGTTTAATTCTTTGAATTACAACAATCGTCATCATCATCATCATTATCATCATAATCGACATCATAAACAACATCATTGTCATCATCAACAACATTATCATCATCATCACCAGCAACAATAACAACATTATTAGCATCAGCAACAACATCATTATCTGCCTGCGTCACTCCCCGGCGAAGCATAGGGGTCACTTTATACGACCTGCGAACAGCAGTTGACAGCTACTATTTGCGTGTGGCCGAAGACTAAATTAGTGGGCGACTTTTAGGATCTGTGAAAATAGGATTTAAAATGTTGATTCATCTGCCTTTAAATCAAGTTGAGACTTTAATCATTATAATAACATTACTGTACCTACTCAAAACTTTACCAGTGCTGAAAAGACGTGAGACTAGCGATTTTTGAATCTCGAACCACCGTATATACTGAATAAATTCTGCGATAGAGATCTAAAACAGCAAACATTAAGTAAACTGAGTATGGCAAGGTCAGAACCTCTTAGGACAAAAAATACAGGATGTTCCTTATATGACGTTTGATACGCTATATAATTGGCGGTGATTTAAAAATCATCATCAGTGCCATCCTTCCAACACAACAAAAGTAGACGGTTATTACTTTTCTATACAATTAATATTTATTAAAAATGTTTAAGGGACAGTGTTTGTTTTTGTGTTTATGCTTTTTCGTCGTCGGCTCTTTCGGTTCTGGCAATTTGGGTAAGAGTTATTTTATTTGTAATCGCTTTTCCAAAGTCAGGAAGTATTACTATAAGTGTTCTTTTTTTCAAAGGTTTATAAAATTACTAACCATTACATATTTTCCAAAAATATTTAACTTTGTTTGCATGTATACATTAATTTTAAATCAAATCGATTACCAAACACTGAATCGACAAAATAACAAGCGGTTAAATAAAAGTGTAGTACGTGAAATGGTTAGTTTCTTAGAGTTTGAGATAGTATCTTTATTAGGTTGTCTATCCTACATTTCAGTTTAATAAAATTAACAATAGTATAAAATGTTACGATAAATCCCGTTCCATTATTTCATAATACTACAAAAAGCTGATCGTCATTACATTTTTTCTTTTTTAACCAGTACCTTTTATCGACAAGTGCGCATGGGATGACAAGGCATGTTTAGTGGCTTCCACTATGAAAGCCATTCCCTACTTTGCTAAAGGCTTGCCCGCATTAGGAATACCACCTATGGATCCCATGCACATGAACGAAGTCAATTTAGCAGAAGGTGAATTGAAAGTAGACTTTACGGGCATGGTTGTGAATGGTGCCAGCAATTGCAAGATATTGAAAGTGGAGTAAGTATAGCTAAGAATTTTAAATGCTTTTGTGATAATATGTAAACATTGAGGAGAGAGAGAGGAGAAAGATCCGGAGAGTGAACTAATAGAAAAGTATGAACCTTAAAGAAGTGTTTCAGCGACTCACTAGGTTTTTCTAAACCGTAAAATCTGTAAGTAAGTATCGCGTACTCGTTTTGGTCCCAAGCTACGCCATTGGAATAGATTATTATTTTATTACTGATGTCAAAAATAAATCACAACGAAGAAAAAACGAAAGATATAAAAAAAACAGATTGGAATTAATTCATTGATTTTTTTGTCTTTCCACGTGTTCCTGTTACGTTACATAAATTAAAAATTAATTTACATTTTTATTAGACTCAAAAAAAATGTTGTTGATCTAATATTGTTCAATTTTTTTGTTCTTCAACTTTAACTGACCACATTAAGACAATAAGTTCTAACACTTTTTCCCTCCACAGGCGAGAAAATTCACGCAACTTATTAAGATTAGACGCCGAATGTCAATTCGATGTGACAGGCGAATACGAAGCGTCTGGAAAACTGTTCGTCGCACCAGTCGAAGGAAAAGGCCCATTCCATGTTCATTGCAGTAAGACCTCTCATTTATTTGTACTTAACTTAAAGATTATTTTTGATAACAAGTGCATTATTATCGATTTGTACTTAAATTAATATATAATTATGTTTTATAATTACTTTCTAAAGTTTATCTTAGACATCACTGACACCCCGTGCCTCGGAAAAGCACGTAAAGCCGTTGGTCCCGGTTGTCATTCGTAGAACTTTGACAGTCATTACTGGTTAGCCGGAAACTATGACCAGTCTAACCAAGAGGTATCGTGTCGCCCAGTTACTGGGTTGTGGAGGTCAGGTAGGCAGTCGCTCCACGTAAAACACCGGTATCCAGCTGAATCCGGTTAGGCTGGCAGCCGACCCCAACACGATTGGGAAAAGGCTAGGGAGATGATGATGACTTAAATTACGTATCCCAGATGCATTATTTATTATCGACGTGTTGATAATAACACAGATGCGTTATTATGGGCGGGATTGACGATGCCTTAAGCAACGTTTTATAACTAAAAACAAACGTGAGATTGCAAACATTTTAATACATTTTCGTGGGGAAATCCTCAGAGACGCCTCGTTTAGGGAGAGCAGAGTTAATGTCGGACTCTTACCGACGAAAACTGTCGTCATACGACGGGAGTTTGGCATTCGCTCTCTAGATTGGGTTATTCAATACTTACTTTCACTTAAAACTTAACACATTTTCCTCACCTCATACCCTATAAAATACTCTTCTAAACTATGTTTAAAATTACAGAATTGCTGTTCATCTCATTTGAATTCGAGTTAGGATCGGTTACTGGTGCCGACGGTGTGAAATATTGGTCTGTTGTCAATTCTAAGCACTCATACGATCCTAGAGAAAAAACCACATTCCATTTTGAGAATTTGTTCAATGGAGATGGGGATAAAGGTAAGATTATTTACTTATGTGCTAAAAAATTATTATGAAAATATACAAAATCAAAATAATTAAATAATTTAATACAAGGCAACATACTTATTTGTTAAAATTATATTGTTGTTTTTCATTAAAGCATGCTATATTACCGCGTCAACGGCGCGTTAGTGTCTCACGCGCGCCTCAAAGAGAAGTAGTCAGCACAGGAAGGGGCCCAACAGGGCCAACGCCTGCTGGGGTTGCGGAATGTTTATAATAGTTACCGTGACCCTGGAACGTAAAGGGCAATCGAAGGAACATGAGTGGGTTTTAGTCAGTAAAAGTCTGACACGCCCTCCCGCCGCACCCAGGACGGAGGCAGTCATTTGATGATTTCCCACTCACCAAAAAAAAAGCATGCTATATTATACATTATCTGAAGAAGTAATAATTACTGAATGAAATGAAAAGAAGAAAATAAACCTAAAGCAATTGGTCGACATTTAAAAAAAAAGCCTAAGCACTCTCTGTCTGACCTTTCCGTGAAACAGGTTTAAAACAATACTTTGTTATTTCCATATTTACAAATATTAACATTACCCTCGAGCATATTAAATTCATAATGTCTTTGGAGCTGATCGCTGACTTGCCCAGAGCAAAAACGCTATAAGCGCGACTGGCACTAAGGACCAGTGTACACCAAGTTTTTTAAACGCGCCGTTTATGTACGTTTATTGCGACAAAGACGCAATACGCACACGAGACAGACCCTGCCTGTAGAGTAGACTGTGTATTACAAACATGCGTTTGAATTCTTGACGGGCCAGTTGGTCTAGTGGTTAGTGACCCAGACTGCTAAGCCGAAGGTCGTGGGTTCGATTCCCACCCAGGACAAACTTTGTGTGATGTGCACGATAGTTTGTTCTGTGTCTGGGTGTAATTTATCTATAATATGTATTTATAAAGTATATAAGTATGTATATCAGTTGTCTGGTTACCATAACACAAGCTCTGCTTAGCTTGGGATCAGATGACCGTGTGTGAGTTGTCCTAAGACATAAAAAAAAAAATTATACATGAGTCGACACAGACGAGTATGTGTAGCGATACAACCGACAACCAATTGCTCAGTTAGATAGAAACGCGCCGTCGTCGACGCGTTTTTAAAACACGCGTTAACGGCGTGTTTAAAAAACGAGGTGTGCAAGGTAGGCGAATTAACAATTCCATAGCTTAAAGGGACTGTAGGATCTTTACACTATTTAATTATGATAATCGAATAATTGAGTGTTACGCAAGAGTGCGTAATATTGTTGTTTATTGTATACTAAAATCAATGATATTTATGCAATAAAATCTAGACCACGTTTAGCAGGTAAAGTGGTGAATAACACAAAGGTGGTAATTTTGTTCGTAATTGTACTGTACAGGCTCAAGTGCTGGCTATTTAATAATCAATACCTTTTTTACAGCTGCCCCCATCTTGGCAATATTTAACGAAAGTTGGAAAGATATCATGCAGTCTGTTGCCAAACCTATCGTGGACGAAGTGCTCACTGAAATCGTCGATATCTTCAAAACATTCTGCGCTAAAGTGCCTGCCGACCAATTAGAATTATAGACAGTAAACATAATTACCTATAGTTACAAAAAATATGGTCCTTACTTTATTTTAATGCCCTTACTAATAATCACTGAGTAAAGTTATGTCATGAATAAAGCCTGTGTAACCCATTGAGTTATAATGTACTTCGTACTAGAGGAGTCACCTCAACTAAATTTTTTGTAACACTAGTTAGAGTGCATGCACCCTAACTCACTTAGTCTATGCTGAGCGCTTGCAGCAGCTAGACGATTTCGACTGCAAAGTTTTGTTCAAAAAATATGCATTCGTGTGCATTGAGATACTGTTCAAACAGCTTGAGAAATATCGATAAAATTCAAGGAGTGATTTTTTACCAGTAAGTTCAAAATATTAAAACATGCCTAATTTTATTATTTGTAGTTATTATTGAAAACAATGACGAGTCACCTCGGCGGCGGCCATGTTGATGTTAATATCAAAGAGTAAAATATACACACATAGAATGGACACTATCGTCGGGTAACGTTAAACAATTACGAACAAGAAAATGTTATTAATAGTCATGAGAAAAAAAATTAAAAATATTAATATTACTTATATTAATATTTTTTATTTATTAAATATATATCTTTTTTTTTAAGCTTTCGTCGGCCGTGTCCTAATACTAGAGACATATGGATTAAATTTATTCAGAAGAATCGCAGCAAAGTCACGTGATTGCCAATAGAATATTCACGAATATGTTTCGTTCATTTCAAGGAAAACGAGAAATACACCACACAGCCAAGAAGAGTACTTATATTATTTCATGGGAATTAAATTTTTTACAGTTTAAATTCGTTTTAATTATATATCATACAAGATACTGTGAGGCAACTGAAAATACTTATGTATCTTCTAAATTCACGACTTCCCGTCTAATTTTGCCTCTGCTAAGTTCCACGTATACACTGACCGACACTTTGATACTCTATCATACACAGTCCACACTACACTCCCTCACTAGCTACCCTTTTAATCATATTTTTTTTATTTTGTTATTTTAACAAATATTATTATTTTCCACATAATTTTATGTAATACATTTCTAATTTTAAATATAATTATTTCTATAACGATACCCATAATGCACATACTATAAAAGAAGCCACTAGTCGAAGTCAACTTCAAAAATATGTCGCATCTGCGCGCATTGTTGTTATCTATGGCACCGGCTTGCACTGCGCATGCTCCGCTGTCACCAAATTACGCGCCATATTTTGTTTGACATAGCTCCTCTAGTACGTAGTACATTATAACTCAATGGTGTAACCATACATTTTTTGACGTATAAACCTGTCATAACTTTATGCAGCGATTATTAGTAAGACGCTAAATGTTTAAAAATAGTGTCATAATTAGAGGTGTGGACTTCAACATTATTGTTTAAAAACCAGTTCTTTGTTATTTAAAAGTTTAGTGTTTTTATTAAAATATGAATTTAAATTGGTGTCATTATTTTTTCACACTGTTGGTAATTATATAATGTACGAGTATAACTTAGTCTAAAACGCCAAAAAGATTCTTTTGCTACAATTCTGATAAGTGTTTTTTTAAATCTGCTTTTAAATTCGTTAACTTCTACATTGTAATTATTATGTATATCGAAATAATTTTTTATTTTTTATATTACTTTAATATTTTAGTATCGATAGCGTCACGGGTTGTGAAATCTTCATTACCAAATAGTAGTTTTATTACATTGCTCTACTAAAACAAAATATCCCGTAAAAAGATTTAATATGGCAATAGTGGCTAGCTACATACACGCCATTAGCTAGATAGCAATTCAAGACCTAATAATTTCCAATTATCTCAAAATTAGACTTAGTTGCTTTGAATGAATATAGTCATTTCAACCTAAATGACTATTTTTGACTAAATAAACCGTTAACGCTTACTACTAATAAAATTCACTATTGTAATACAATCTATAGAAGAATCGGGTTTTGACTGTCAAATGGCTTTTTTCTCACTTTTTTCAAACAAACTTCTACAAAATAACCACGACAAAAAATTTAAAAATAAGTACGAATACTCGACGAGTATAATATTAACAAAAACAAAAACATTTAATTAACCAAAAGCATTAAATTTAATACTACCGAACATTCAAAACTGCACCATGTGTCTATTAATTAAGAACTTAATGAATAATAAAACGAATAACTAGCCGCAGTAGCTGTATTAATTAAACAATTCTATAAGTGGCGAGTAATAAAATGTAATATCTATATACATACATATATAAAATAATAAACTGACTGTCGGACTACCTATTGATATACATATCAACGCACTGCACAAATTGTTAGTCCTAGAGACATGAAAATTAGTGTGTTCTTTTGAGGAGGTATTAATTAGGAAGATTTTTTGGAAGTTCGACTTTAAGGAGTAAAATAGTGATAGGAAGTTTAACATCCACGAGGGCAAAGTCGCAGGCGAAAGCTTGTTTCTATTAAAATAAAATGATTTGATTGACTGACTGTTGTAATATCAACACACAGTCCAAACCGCTAGTCCTAGGGACATGAAACTTAGAGGGTCCCTCCTTTGTCAAAAGTAAGTATCTACTGTAGTTGTCACTAAACGTTATAATGAAGTAGCTATAAAATAATGGACCTTTTGTTGAGTTTATGGATCGACTCAGTAACCTCACTCGAACACGTCTTCACTCTGCGGCGGCGGGTAGCAGACTGACAGACTGCCTCCCCCACCCCGCACTATGCGTGAGAGTGTAGGAACCAGACGACAGATGTTTGACAGTGTGTGTAGTTGTATGGTTGTGTGTGTGTCTGTTTGTATGTTCGTTATGATCGTGTATGCTACATCTACGAAGAAAGGATTTTCGAAAACCCGACCCCTAAAGGGATAAAATAGTGGTTGAAAGTTCGACGTTAACGAGAGCGAAGCCGTGGGCGAAAGCTAGTTTATTTATACAGTAAACACGGTAGGCGGTGGAGCCATCAATTGCATCATTAATATTTTTATCGTTAAATATATTTACGATAATTTAATTGAGCTGTTCAGTTTGCATATAAACGTAATTAACTAACATGCCTGCTTTTGTTGTTTAGCGTTTAATTTTATAAGCAGCAATTAAATAATTATTACGTATATATTTATCTTTAAACGCCTTTGTTTTTTTGTTTTTTGTAATGGAGCTTAACTTTTGTAATTTGTGCAGATATTAAGCTATACAAGTACATAATCATTTAAAGAATAATGTATTCAGATCGAGGTGCAAAAATTGATGACGGTTGAATTATTCAGGAGTACATAGTGGACACACAACGTGAGGCGTAAGTAATATACAATGTGAAAAGTTTTAATGGGCCCTGGAAGAAAGAAAACTACCTAAAATCGTTGATAGATTTTTTTAATTAAAGAAGGTTTACTTTTTTTTTAAAGAAACAAAACTGCATTTAAAGTTTTTCGAAAATGAGCTTGACACACTCGGGAATCGAAAGTGCTAAAATCAAAAAAAATATCACTTTGTATTTTTGAGCAACAAACGTTGGGGCTATTCATAAGGACTAAATCTTTCTAACAAACATGAGTAATTAAATTAAAGGAAAATCTTAAGAATTTTATTTTAATTGATCGAAAATTTGATCAAAGTTCGTCCTTTGATTTCAAAAGGTTATGGTTTTTTTTTCTCAATTTCATCCATTTTTATATCACATTGAGTACATGTTGGAGAAGTGCCGAAAGCAAAAAAAACACGTGAATACCATATCCATGCTATGAATGACACTAAACGCGACAAAACTAATATTTCCTTCAAACATCGAATTATGGTGATTACTTTTACGTCAGCTCTAACACCAATACGCAATTAAAATCAATTCAAGCTTCGAATAATCGAATACACACGTCAACGATGACTGGCGTTAATCATACGACTCATTCGTTTCGTATAGACGATGAACCAAATTCAAATCGCATCAGTTCTCCGTCAATATTCAGGGTTGTCAGCTGAGTGGTCTAATTAGAGCGGTCCCAGAGAAGGGTGACGTTCGGACAAATGACGCTTCGAATAATAGAGTGGGTACAGGGTACACTTCTTGAATAATAAGTGACAACCCTGCAGTTTTGAAGGAAGCAATTTAAATCTTGTGGGTTGTGATAGTTTTGCTTGTTCGTTTTCTAGATTGCGTGTTTTGTTACTAAGGCATAGGTATAAGTTGGCTGTATCTCGATTAACCTTTCGACGACCAAGCGACAGCCGGCTGTCGCGCTGCTATTGTCTTTCTATTGTGTCTCGAACCACGTGTGTTCTAACGTTTAACATACAAAGCTAAAGATATTTGTTGTTTGTTTAAACGAACTTATCTCTGGAACTACTAGTCGGATTACAAAAATAATTGTATGTTGCCTGACTAGTTTTGCGTTTAGGCTACATCATAATGTCTTTACATCTTACAGGAATTACAAGGATTAGGGTGAAACTGTAGGGGACAGGTTATATTGATCTAATACCTTTTATCCATGGCATCGTCGATGTCAAAACATACCAGCTGCCGTCACTACACAATTAGATATTTAAAGAATAAATCTAATTACAGAATAGACCAATTTTTAGAATATTTCGTGAAATAAGATGTCATGTTCACACGCTCACTTAAGTAGAAAAGGGTACAAGAAAATAAGTAGCAGATGCCTCACTAGAAATAAAACTGAAGTTATTAATTTTTATAACTAAAATACCCGTATTAATGTAGCCATAAAAGCAATGCTTAACTAAATGTGGTTACTTCTCTGGTTTAGTAATAAAATACGCAGAATAATAGAAATACAGAAGGGCAACTGAACTCTTAATATAAGTTTAACTCATTTTTGTCAAGGTTAAAATTTTTAATGAAAAATAATTATAAAAAGGCACATAAAATTTAACATAGCCTAACTATTATGTAAGAAAGGAGTAAAATCTAAAAACTTAGGCTCATTAAGTTTACTTATTAAAGTAATTAAACTCATAGACACTTACGTGTCTATTAAAAAAAACTTTTTTCAAAAAAATAATAACCGCCTTCAAAAACTAAAAACCCAAAAATAACAAAAATTTCGGAAGTCTGTGGCGACACAAATTAATTGGCAGAAGAGAAGCCACCGACTTCCGAAATTTTTGTTATTTTTGGGTTTTTAGTTTTTGAAGGCGGTTATTATTTTTTTGAAAAAAGTTTTTATTTATTACTTTTTAGTGTCGACTCTGACGTGTTCTACAACCGATGCCGAAGCACACATCGTCTATGAATATTTCGTCAATTTTTTTTGTTCTTGGTGAATTTTTCGAGAAGCACTAAACCGATCGCCACAAAATTTGTATGGGACCACCCGCCCCTGAATCATGCCTTATCAAACAAAAAAAGAACCATCAAAATCCGTTTACAATTGACGGAGATATCGCGTAACAAACATAAAAAAAAAAAAGAACATACAGACGAATTGAGAACCTCCTCCTTTTTGAAGTCGGTTAAAAACAGATGTACAATATCATAGAAATATTAATAACAATTTGGTTACAAATTTTTATTAAATTTATTTAACTTAATATAGAATTTTGAGAATTACGTTTTTGTTAATTTTATCTAAAAATTTCGTTGGAACACTAGGTTTTTTTTCAGGTTTTACAAACATACAAACTCTAAAACACAAATATCCCTGAACCTGCAGGCCAAACAAATATTTATAACGCACACGAATCAAACATGGCAATCTTTGATTATAAACATATCGGCCATAGTGCCGTCATAAATATACACACATCTATTGACCGATCAGCGACTACTAAGTGGCACTATAACTTTCAACTATTTAAATTCCACAATCAAGTACTGAGCCATAATTTCAGCCCCTCCTGACAAGTTTCTTTGTAGCCTAGATAAATAGCATAGATTATTAACTGCGTGGGATAGATACTAGATGTATTTTCGGTCTTGCACAACCCGCTAGGAGATGATTCTACCCATGAAAACAAACATCTTTTATTACGGAACCAACTCGGAAATTTCGAAAAAATATCAGCTGTTTCTAACAACAGTTCAATGCCCTCCCTACCATAATGTATGAACCAGCTGATATTTTTTTCGAGATAGTTGGTTCCATATTAAAAGTTGTTTCTACACACATCTATTGACCGATCAGCGACTACTAAGTGGCACTATAACTTTCAACTATTTAAATTCCACAATCAAGTACTAAGCCATAATTTCAGCCCCTCTTGACAAGTTTCTTTGTAGCCTAGATAAATAGCATAGATTATTTACTGCGTGGGATAGATACTAGGTGTATTTTCGGTCTTGCACAACCCGCTAGGAGATGATTCTACCCATGAAAACAAACAACTTTTATTATGGAACCAACTCGGAAATTTCTAAAAAAAATATCAGCTGTTTCTAACAACAATTCGATGCCCTCCCTACCATAATGTATGAACCAGCTGATACTTTTTTTCGAGATTGTTGGTTCCATAATAAAAGTTGTTTGTTTAATGGGTAGAATCATCTCCTAGCGGGTTGTGCAAGACCAAAAAATACACCTAGTAAAAGCTTACGCTAAGTAATTTGGCATCTCGTATCGAACTCTATTCTACCATCTGTTCTACAATGCTACTGGTGCAGACACATAGAAATCTAACAGACTGAGTTTCGCTACGTTTACCATTAATGTTAAATCACTGTGCATCACCTACTCTTGTGCCTAACCTTCTGTCCCTACC
Source organism: Athetis lepigone (assembly GCA_033675125.1). Taxonomy (NCBI): domain Eukaryota; kingdom Metazoa; phylum Arthropoda; class Insecta; order Lepidoptera; family Noctuidae; genus Athetis; species Athetis lepigone. Next base: position 7,873,677 of record CM066244.1, read on the forward strand.
TGTTCCTATTTAAGCCGTCAGTCGTTCTTCATTACATTTTATAAGTAAACTGAGGGAATAAACCCGTAAACTGACAGCTATAAACTAACAAATTTTTGAGTTGTTCAACGTGGCGGACCGCAGAATATTATTAACAAGTTTTTATTATGGAATTCGTCTCGTAAAATGTTTTATATTTTTATTTTCATAAACAATATCCCGCCTGGTCGTTACTTTATGATTGGTTTTATAGTATTTTTGTCTACTTTTTTAATCTAGTTTTTGTCTACGAGTTTTATTGATAAAAATAAAGGCAAACTATCATTGAGGTAACCTGCTGAACAATTTCCTTTTCTACTTCTCTTTCTATTTTCTGCCATTTCGCTATCATTCTGGCGTTAATGACGTTATTGTTAAGTGTATCTTTATATGTTTTACAACAAGCTACAGCCTTCTCATTATAACATTAAAAAGATCGTACAGTACTATGGACTCTCTCTTCACAAAATCGTCAAAACTTCAGGTACATTTAGCAAACCTACCAACCTACTCTCACTCAAACAAATCCGACATATCCCTACCTATATTCCTATCTACCTATTGAGTTGTACCAAGTTCAGTCGTAAAGCTTCAACTGTGAATTCACAGATGGGACGAATACAGCTTAAGTGAAAAGTTTGACGTTAGACTCGTATCAAGTAACTTTGGAAAATAAAACGTCCGACAGCGGGTTTTTTTTTTCACTGAATAAAATAAAATGGAGCGATGGCGTTTGTCCACCGCCACCTTCATGTAGTAAATGTAGTACCAATGAATTAGTTATTAATAAAACCGAACGAAAAATACAGATTGTTGATTAAATATTTTGTGATTAGTCTTGTTACACTCACCAATTTACCGATGGGTATTTGAATTCGGAGGATGAATGAAGAGGAGGAATTCCGTAAAAAAAAATCAAATCATGTCCATCAGACTTGCAGAGAACCATTTTAAAATACATATTGGACTAGATAAATCAAGATTAACGTACATTCTTCACTGGTTTAAGGTTTTTACAGATCCGTACCAAAATTATCTTTAGTCAAAGTATCAATCGCTTAATTCAAAACTATAAACACGATACTCACTTTACGATTCTCGTCAATATGAATAGCACGTTGGCTTTAGACCTCCATTTATTCTCTACTCCGTGTTCGTCCTTACTTCACTGTACTGCAGTTTGCACTGACGAACTTAACTTGTGTTTTATGTTAAGTCTTTTGTTACGAAGATTTATTGCTCTCTTTGAAGTTACGGGCTCTGATCTTGGACAAGCATTATCTAGTTTCAGTGACTGTGGTTTAAAAGTAGGTTGGTATAGGAAGTACATATTACCATTATAAAAGATGAAACTTTTATTCTTTAAATGAAAGTTGACAACCAGGTAATGATACAATTTTGAATGGAAGTTCTGTATTTTTTGTTTCAGTTAATATTCTTATTCAGATATCTACATAAAAATTTAAATTTTGGCTACTGGAATAACCTTGAATATAATCAGGCGTTTATATTTTTATGAACTTTTTGGTAACCAGGCATTAATTAAATTTTAAATAGTTTGTAATATTTTGTTTTTTGATATGCTAATTTTGCCAATCTGTATGTGTGTATCTTAAAAAACAAAATTTGTGCTGTATTACGTAAGCGTACTTATACAATACTATTTTTTTTTTTGGTGAGTGGGAAATCATCCAATGACTGTAGCACACTACGCTGACGCCTTCGGGAAGGTCGGCGCGCAGCACCCAGTCGTACCCGATGTCCCACAGGAGCGGCCCCAAGACCGATCCCTGTGGAACACCGCACGACATCCCTCGTCGACTCCACACTCCCTCGTGACCGGGGTAGATGACGGCTCTGTCCGTCAGGTAGGCCTCGACCACACGACAGAGGTAGGCCGGCCGGCATTCGGTGATACCGTAATGCGGCCGCTATGCACCCCCAAGGCAGGGTATTGAAGGCGTTGGCGATGTCGAGAGACACCGCCAAGACGACCCTGCCCCGTGCCACCGCATCCCCTGTCGTGAGGGCTCGCACGCGCATGATGGCGTCCACCGTGGAGCGTCCTCTGCGAAAGCCGAACTGGCCGTCCGCCAGATCCGGCCCCACCCGCATCAGCCGCTCGACGAGACGGCTCGCAATCACTCTCTCCAAGAGCTTGGCCGCCTCGTCGAGCAAAACGATGGGCCGGTATGCGGACGGACTGTCCGCAGGACGCCCCGGCTTCGGTATGAGGACCAGCTTCCCGGTCTTCCAGCGAAGTGGGAACTGGCCCTCCTCCAAACATGCGCTAAAGAGCCCCCTTAGTCGAGGCCCGAGAGCCCCTAAGGCCAGAGCCCAGGCCTTCCCTGGTAGGCCGTCGGGTCCTGGGGCGGTGTTCTTGGCCCTAAGCCTTAGCACCGCCGCTCCCAGTTCTACCTCGGTCACTTCTGGAACGTCGTCGTCGTCGCCGTTGCGGTCCGCATCGGACACCGCCGGTGGCGGAGCCATGAGCGGGGGAGTGAACTCCCCCCGCGAAGGGAACAGAGCGCTCACCACGCCCTCCACGATCTGGGGCCGGAGACTCTGCGTCAGGGGGGGGGCCGCGGTGCGGAGCTTGCCCCGCACCGCCAGGTAGGGGCGCCCCCACGGATCTCTGTCCAGAGTCCCCAGCATCTCTTGGCGGGCCGAAGATTTGGCCCGCAATACCTCCAGTCGGAGGGCTTCCTTCGCCGCTCTGTACCCCTCATACAGCTCCGCCTCAATGGCATCCGCATCCACAGGGCGGATACGGAGCCTGCGGTGTCTGGTGTACGGGCGTCGCGCAGCCACGCACGCCTCGCGTAGGGACGCGATTTGCGACGACCACCAGTACACCTGGCGCTGACCCCTTCCAGGCTGAACCCGGGGCATTGCCATGTCACAGATCTCGGACATGGCCTCCTAGAACCACCCAGCCTCGGCGTTGATGTCGGCAGGCCTGTCCGGTGATGACACCCAGGTCTGCACTATCGAGGCTTCCAGGAGAAGCTCCCGGTCCAGACGCTTCAGCGCCCAACGCGGACCGCTTGGGGTCCGTCGGACCGGCGCAGCGGAGGTCTGGGCGGAGACGTCAAACCGGATGTACCGGTGGTCGGAGAACGTCTCCACCTCCTCCATTACGCGCCAGTCAACGACACGCGGTGACAGAGCGGGGCTGGCGAACGAGATGTCCACCACCGACTCACCCCGCATCCGCACACACGTGGGGACGGTACCCTGGTTCAGCACGACTAGGCCTACCTCTAGGGCCCAGTCTTCCACCATTCTGCCCCGTGCGTCAGTGTATCGGCAGCCCCAAGCCAAGTTTTTGGCATTGAAGTCCCCGAGAACGAGCACGGGGAGGGTTCGGAACCCGGCGACGACGACACTCAGCTCCATAAGGGAGTTGTGGAGTTCGACGAGGGATCGGTTCGGGGAGAGATAGACGCCTACAACGGCGATCTCCCCGAACCGTGCCGCAACGCACCCCTGTGCCCTCTTGACACCCTCGAGGGTCGGGGTACCGGCGGCGGCCGACGAAATGATGGTCACCGAGCCGCTCAGGTCCTCCACCCAAGAATCCCTGGGTGGGACAAAGTACGGCTCGGAGACCACGGCGATATTGATCGACCACTGCGCCATGGTCTGGAGCAACAGATCCTGAGCGGCGGCGCATTGGTTGATGTTCGCCTGTAGGAGGCGCAATGGAGCCATTATTGGCAGTCCATTGCGGCCTCGGTAGTCGCGGCGGCAGCGGTAGACGCGGCAGCGGCGGGAACGGCGGGAGCGGCGGCAGCAGCGGGAGCAGCGGCAGCGGCGGGAGCGGCGGCAACAGCGGCAGCGGTGGCAGAGGGTCCTCTGCCCTTGCCTCTGGCTTTGGCGGGTGGGGCGCACATACGTAGCAGTGCGGCGCGGCAGTGCACGAGCCGGCCTTGTGACCGGGCTGACCACAGCGGAAGCAGTCACCACTACGGTCACACTTGGCACCTGTAGCACCGCAGAGGCCTGGGCTCCAGCAATTTGACTTGCGCCGAAGTCCAGCCTACCTTCAGCCTGTGGCCCTCTATTGCCTTTGCCGCCTTTACGGGACAGCTCACAGTGACCGCTCCTAGCCCGGAGCGGTCAAGGCGGATGGTTCCCACGCGCACGTCGCCAGAAGGGCAGCCTCCTGCCTCGGCGACGGCGGCCACTATTTCCTCACTAGTGGCGGAGTCGTCCAGCTCCATGATGCGCATATCTACGCGCATGGTAGGCCTGGACACTCTGGCCTCATCCGCCTGGAGTGTCGCCCGCAGCCTTTCAGCCAAGGCGTCGGCGACGGGGCCGCTGGTTGCCCCCGGGACCTCCAGCATGCGGGCTCCGGTTGCAGTGACTCGGAGCCGCAGGCCTTCGGTCACGCCGATCTCGGCTAGGTTGACCGCCACCCTTGCCTTCGCAAGGACCGCCCCATAAGTGACGCCCCTTTTCTCGGCCTCCGGCTGCAGGGTTATGACAACCGCTGCCGACTTTGAGGCGCGGAGCTTGGCTGCGAGGCTCTTTGCCTTGCGGTGCTCCCGCTGCCGTTGCCGCTTTTTGGCGGCCCTGGCCGCCTTGGCCGCCTTTTTCTTTTCCCCGGCGACTTGCCAGCCGGGCTCAGCCGGGCTTTCGGCAGTCGGGGGAGAAGAGGGAGGCGGCGGGGGGCGTGGTGGAGCCGCACTGGCCGCGGGTGCCCCTGCCGCTCTCCGCTGCTGCGCCGCTTTGCCCTTTTTGGGCGGCGCAGTCTTCTTTCCTGCCGGCGCCGGCGTTTGAGGCGCGGCGGCGCGGCGCGCTTCGCCGCAGGAGCCGCGGCCACAGCGGCAAAGGTTGCCGCTGGCCCTGCCGCCGACGTCGCCGGGACCGCTCGGCTGGACGCGAGCGGGGGCCGGAGGACTCTGCCTTCCAGCACCGAGAAGCGGCGCTGGAGGTCGGTTATGCCCTGCACCAGAGTCTGGAACTGGGAGTCCTGCTCCCTGGGCTCTTCCCTAAGGGGCGCGTCCCCCCGGAGCCTGGCCAGCTCCGCGCGCAACGCCGCGTTCTCTTTTTGGAGGGCGTCCATGGCCGCAGTTAGGCGGGCTAAATTCGCCCGCATTGCGGCCATGTCGGCCTCCTCCGCCGCCACCATTATCGAGGCGGTGGCCTCCGCGATGGCCGCGTCCTTGGACCCCTTTTTTCGCTTTAGGGCCACCATCGCTAACGCCTCCCCCACCACCTTTGCCAGCCCGGCCGCTCGCTCCTCCTTGGAGCTCTTCGCGGTGGCTGGCTCATCCCTCGGAGTCTGCACTGCAGCCGCTCCGGGGTGACGCCCCTCCAAGCAGCTTCCTGCGCGGGGAGCTTCCGCCCCCCTCCTTCTGCTCGGCCCGCACCCCGCCTGCTGGTGGGGATTTTAGGGGCCGGAGCCGTAACCTCGCTGTCGGAGGACGACGAGGCGCCCTCCGACATCGTCCGCTTGCGGTTGCGGCTCGTACGTCTATGCTTCGAGCTCCTCGCTGAGCCCGAGCCCTCCGAACTCGAGCTCCCCGAGCTCGAGATCGTACCAGCGTCGGTCACCGACCGCGCCTCTTCCTCCCTCTCATTTTTGTGTGTTTGGTTTATCCATATTTGGTCCCACGAGTGTGGGGGATCTACAACGTACACCCAGGGTAACCCCCTGTCCCTGGGCAAGTGTACATTTGTAACCCAACCAGAGGGTCCACCAGTTCCCTGGCTAGGGGTGCGCTAGAGACTGATGCGCCGTCCACAAACAGACGACACTACTCCTCAACCATTCGTACCTTCGCCACGCACCAGAACTTGGTATTAGAGGTAATTTTTTATAGAGGTTGTCTACCTCGCGGCCCGGACGGTTAAGCCAAGGCCCTCGACCCCCGGCGAAAGTCAGAGACATGACCGTAACAGACTACGGGGCTACGAGATCAACGGGGGCAGCTAGGGATGACGACCCCCAGCTGCCTGCTCTGCGGCAGGGTGAGTGCACGCAGAGCCCGTTCCCCGACTCCAACACACACTGCCCTCTGCTACTCAGAGGAACAGGTGGTGGAGTCCTCCGCGACAGAATATTGGCAAGTGGGCAACGAGACCCCACAGGCACAACGTACCCAATGACGAGTCGTTGCCCACATCCCAGGGTGCACCGTCCCTCGGACTGGTCTTCGCCCCGGAAGAATCCATAAGCGAACTCCAGCCCTCGGGCACACGTGGAGGTTTTCTGTCCAAGCACCCCACTTATACAATACTGATACTTTACAATTTCAGAACACTTTTGTTGTGACAACCCAAATCAAATTATTGAAAAATTATTTATTTTAATGAGTCGATAGTGTTTGTGCGCATTAGAATTGTCTTTTAACCTGACACCCTATACGTCTTTAATTTTATGGATGATGGAATAACTTCCTGGATGACCTCCTTCCTGAGATAAGTAAAGGAGTCCGGATTTTTAAAAATCCACCGAGGTTGAAAAGATAATTAAAGTTTGTAATGAAAACTAGCTTTGTGGATGTGGAACTTTCGACAACTACTTTATAGGATCGAATTTTCGAATCTTTAGGGGATCGAATTTTTAAAAATCCTACGGAGTGAATACCTGCTCTTCACAAAGAACTCACCCTCCAAGTTACATGTCTTTAGGGCTAGGAGTTTGAGCTGTGTGTTGATATACAACGGTATATATAAATATACTAGCTTTTGCCCGCGACTTCGTCCGCGTGATTAATAGTTCCCGTTCCCGGGGGGTTTTCGGGATGAAAAGTATCCTATAAAGGACATAGGATAGTTTTCATCCCGAAAACTTTTTTTTTCTTATGGTGGATTTAAAATCACTTTGAATAGTATTGCTAATCTGTACTAATAATATAAATAGATTTATTAACCAAAACAGATTTCGATAATTCTTTCGCCATTAGAATGCTATATTATCTCTGAGTAACATAGGCTATATAACATCACACTCTGATTCACAGAATAACCTATCATTACGCGAATGAAACCGCGTGGATGAGCTAGTATTGTATATATAATTATGTGGAATGAACGATGAGTAGAAAGGAATGTATGCAAAGGTGTGAGTGAGAAGAGTATAGGAGTGAAAGAGACAGAGAGAGAAAGAAGAAGCATGGCGGAGAGTGCATAAGACCGACGTACGACGTAAGAAACAGTTAGTCAGTTATTTTTTTAGTTTATGTTTGTTTTATTTGAAATATACGAGTTTTTAAGTCACCAACCATTTCTTTTCACCACCCAATCCCACATATATATGAGTATATTTTTTAATAACTAACGTACAATATTATTAAATACATCAAATATCACGAATATTTCATATCACACTCATATCAAATGCTGAAATAACTGCGGCAGTCGTAATGAAGCCGCGGCTTCACAGGTGGCTTTCATGAAATTCAGTTATATGTAAATTACCTTCTCTCATTTTCCATTTAATTTATGAAATGCATTATTTTGCTCTACGCTCACACTATACGAGTTTATTAAACATCGTATTGCGTGTATTATGTTTAGTATTAATTAAATTCTAATTGAAATTTGTTGGGAATAGAAAATTGGTGTGTTTTAGTCGTGAACTCGTAAAATGTTTTCTGAACTCGTATAGTGTGAACTACTTCTCACAGAAATGAAATAATTAATTTCTATCTATTTCTTGAAAACTAACTTTAACACTTGATGACATATAAAAGAGACAAACTGGAACAGAACTTGATGTTTAGTAGTTACAGCCGCCTGTATTCATCAGCAGGTCCTGAGAATAGTATGTATCATGTGCCTAAATTTACCTGTAAACTTATGTATTATTGTTCTTTCGTTTAACCTCTGACTCAAAAAAAAATATAAATTCAATGGTCAATACATCCATACTAATATTATAAATGGGAAAGTGTGTCTGTCTGTCTGTATGTTTGTCTTTCTTTCACGGCAAAACGGAGCGACGAATTGACGTGATTTTTAAGTGGAGATAGTTGAAGGGATGGAGGCTACTTTTTGTCTCTTTTTAACGCGAGCAAAGCCGCGGGCAAAAGTTAGTAAAATAAAAATAAAAATAAATATCTTGGGACAACTCACACATAGCCATCTGATACCCAGCTAAGCACAGCTTCTGTAATGGTAACCAGACAAGAGATATACATACTATTACATACGTATAATTTAATTAAATACATACATATACATTTTACACCCAGACGTAGAAGAAACGATCATGCTCATTACACAAAGTTTGTCCGGGGTCACTAACTAGTAGACCAACAGGCCCGTCAACCGGCTAACATAAATATGTATAACATAAATATGTGTAAATAGTTAAAAACGTATTAAATTATTTCTATAATTTGATTAATTTAGTTCTAATTTGACATCTTACATTAAATATTAAACATCCATTATTTCAATAAAAAATATTTGTACGACAAAACATAACCGTGCTGAGTATAATAATTTTAATTCTTATTCTTCTTCTTATTCTTCTATTTTTTTTAGCGCCTAGGAGCGTACATAATGCAATTACCATAAACTACGATCGTATTAGTAAAAAGTTAGGACATGTTGAGTAATCTATTATTTTCTTAAGAAAACTAATTTTAACCTTCGAACACACGTCGTGATTTAGGACACAATAGCAAAGGTCGAAATGTTAAATATAAATTTCAAAATAGATCTTCTATCTATCAATGATGTTATGAATTATAATACTACTCCATGATCACATGTTTTGAATGCTTTACTTTAAGCGATACGGTACCTAAGCAGTGATATTTAAAGATGAAATTAACTAGAATAAAGGTTTTTTTTGCTTAATGTTATTTAGATTATATGTGAATTTATGTTGTGTAAATAATATTTTATGTAAATTTATTAGTTAATTCTAATGCTCATAAAAATGGCCATTACTAATAAAATAATACATTTAACAAAAAATAATTTATTGAAGTACTAACAAATAAAATCAAAAACAAAGCAAGTATAATTATTTCTTACTAAACAAAATAAATCGTATTTATTTAAGCCAACTAAATAATAAATGTGACTAACGTAACCACATAAAAAGGCGGTTCAGACTAACTTGAATTATATGTCTAATAAGTTTTTATATCGTTATATATCGTATTTTTATTTTGTTTCGAAACCATAAATCAAAGACACGTAAAACTTTCTGACATTTATTTATTGTGTTGGCTTTTTTGAAAATAAAATAGTAACATAAGCTTGAAACCATTTATTTATCTATGACAAGTAAAAATAAAGAGATTACATGAAAACAGCAATACAATAATAAATAAATAATAAAATAATATAATATTATGTACAAGTATGATTTTAATTTAAATAAAATACTGTTAAAAAACCCTTAAAATAATGTCAGGTTTATTTCAGGACAGGGTTAAGTAAAATAGTGCTTTTCGTTTTACTTTTAAAATGCAACTTTTACAAAACCAATTTTGATCGAGATTTAAAACATGTTTATTTATTTTTAATTAATGTTGCACAAGAAATTAGTAAACAAAGTTGAAGCTAACTAAGCTAGTAAAATAAATACCGGTCAAGTGCGAGTCAAACTCGCGCAACAAGAGTTCCGTAAAATTTACACCTACATTCATCAACATTTTTTTTGATGAAATAATTACAACTTTACGATTTTAAAGAGATTTTCATTTACTTGTGCTACATGACATTGCTTCTTGCTAAATTTAACGATTTTTGTCAATGGGAAATACTCTATAGGTTTTGATTCCCTTGCAAATGTCTAAATATGCAACATAAATGGAACATAAGCAGCCGTATCATTTTATTCCGTTGATTTAAACATTTGATTTTTTCACTGCTTTGAGAGATAACAAACCTGAGTAAGTGATATTAATTTCAGCCTAATACCTCGACGCGTTTCTAAAAAAAGGGTCTTGCAGACGAACAACAAAGTGATCCTATAAGGGTTCCGTTTTTACCTTTAGAGGTACGGAACCCTAAAACCGACTTTTATTTATTTTTGAACTTTATTCCACAGAAAACATATCTCAGGAAAGCTAAAGTAAAAGAGGCAAGTCGGCACTCTTAAGTAATGATGTTATTGTTCTTTTAATTCCGTACAAAGCTGCGTTTTGTTTGGAAAATACTGAAAAGGTTGCTTTTCGACTTTGTACCTTAACCTCGACTCAGAAAATGGCAAATTTGAAAAGTCCTTTCAATTCAACTTCAACTCTTCATTAATTTGTGGTTTGGCTTTTGTGGTTGAGGAAATTCAATTTCGCCAATATCAAGACTTTCCAAAGACTCCTAAAGAAGTTTACCTTTTCAATATTTCCAAAAAAAAGAAGGTATATTGAAAAATTAATAATAATATTATAGACTACAAACCATACGTAAGGCAAAACGTAAGGTACTCCGTTTTTTTCTGCTTATCATTTATTTGATCAGGAGTTAGCGTAGCAAGTCTACTATTTCAATATTATCTATCACCCCTTACAAGCCTGTGCAGAATCTATCAAAAATCGTTCACTCAATCTATCCAATCAATAAACAGTAGAACAACAAGGCCCACTTACAACATAAACATAACTTACAGTTAGTAGTTATCACTAGGATAAGGCACAGAATCTCATACATTACGGACATTCTCCAAATGTCATACTATGTTAGCAGCTAAGTCGAAGTTATAAGATACCCATAACTGGCGCCAACGGGCCTAGACGTTCAAATATGGAACCAAACCGTGAAATCGACTGTCAAGCTATCATACGGTTCCGTCACCATCATATGACCATTGAAACACTAGATCAAAGCAAATAGTTTGAGGTATAACTTGCAAGCCAGCCAGTACTGTCATCAGTGTTACTAGAGGCGCTGGCAGCTTAGTAATTAAACCGGACGATATGGACAGACTTGGTCCCGGATGTACGATTCAAGAGAACTGGGAAATTAGTTGGGAATTTGTACCAACATATTGCGAAGTGGGAAATTAACCGGCAATCGTTCAAACAAGATCCGAAGCTGTGTTTGTGGAATAGAACTAAAGTGAAGTAGTTTCATTATTGTTGAATTCTAGCGATGCAAGTTTGTTGCGGTGTTGGTTTATTCTCATCTAGGATTTTCAGTGCTACGTCTGGAATGTTGAAATAATATACGCCGTAAGTTTTGTGTGTTTATTAGTCCCTAGTTTTAGTACTATTGACGAACATGATGGTCTAGTTAGTGACCCTGACCGCTATGCCGATCGTGGGTTCGCTTCCCACTCAGTACAAACTTTGTGTGATGAGCATGCAATTTATCTATAATATGTATATATTTATAAATTATTCTAGGTGTATTTTTGGCCTTGCTCAACCCGCTAGGAAATGATTCTACTCATAAAAACGAACAACTTTTATTATGGAACCAACTCTGAAATCTCGAAAAAAATATCAGCTATTTTATACAATATGGTCGGGAGGGCATTGCACTTTTGTTAGAAACAGCTGATATTTTTTTCGCGATTTCAGAGTTGGTTCCATAATAAAAGCTATTTGTTTTCATGGGTACAATCATCTCCTAGCGGGTTGAGCAGAACCAAAAATACACCTAGTATAAGTTTGGAGTTTGGTTTTGTCTATTTGGTTGCCATAAGCCAAGCTCTGTTTAGGTTGGGATCAGGTGGCCGTGTGTGACTTGTCCTAAGATATCTACTTATTTATACTTTTGTTCTAAGGTTTGTTTAGTTGTAACTAGATACTTTTAATATATCTATTGTGCCATTTGAAGTTTCTCAAATGATTCGTTAGAATATCTTTATTTTTGTGGTAGGTAACCACCGTTGGGAAAGCGTAGTGTGAGGCGCCCCAGGCGCTAAGATAAAGCAATTATATATGCGCAAGCTTGTTGACAGTAACTGGATACACATGTAACCAAAGTTCTGGCTAATGGTTTCACCTTGTGAAGCCAAGATCCAGTAGTGGACTGATGCTACTTAATTACGATCCCTTTAAAGCAGACGGACAAATAAAAAGCGACATTATCAATCGTTAATTTATTTCTTTTATGGATTAAAACCCTGTAATAAATTATTAATAAATCAATCCGGGAGCACCTTACTAAGAGAAAAACAAAAAATCACCCAGCTTGCTACTCTATCTACAAGAGTATTAAGTAATACATCATTATTCTGATAAAACAAATCTCAATCGTAATTTCTAAATGCATCCACGCATTGCCTAAAGGGACAGGTTACGCAGGGGGACAAATACATTGGCTACAATATCAGTCCCCTTCAGTCGTAATACATAATATGGTACTTAAGGGAAAGAACAGCGGAAAGAAAAAAATATCGTTTCCTTAACTTATGTTTGTTTTTTTCACATGACTAATGAGATGAATTGTTATGGTATTGGTTGTTTATTTGTGTGTCTTTATGTATTCAGCTGTTATGATTTAGCACCACTGGCTGAGACAGATGTGGCAGCTAGCAGCTATTATTACATAGGTAATTGGTTGTGCAAATCGAGATATTTAAAAAATCTGGCTTTTTGTGGTTATCAACGCAATGCCAAAACTACTTAAGCTAGAAACATAAATTTTTCACAATACTTAGTTTCCTTTTTATGACATACTAGCTTTTGCCCGCGACTTCGTCCGCGTGATTAATAGTTACCGTTCCCGAGGGAGTTCCGGGATGAAAGCTATCCTATGTCCTTTCTCGGGTCCCAGACTATATCTGTACCAAATTTCATTCAAATCGGTTCAGTGGTTTAGGCGTTTAGACAGAGTTATGTTCGCATTTATAATATTAAGTACGAATTGGCGTATCACCACAGATTAATAAATAGTTACTACGTAACAGATACTTCACTCCAATACAAAAACCAAAATTCCTACGCTATAATAACCTACAAAATCATAATAATAATACCAGTTGTTTGCAGCAAGGAGAAATGTACCATAAGTACGCACAAAGAGAGTTGAGATTCTTTTGCCCGCCGCGCGACTAACGTGTGTGCGTGTCGTCCAGCAAATCTGCTAGGGTGATACGTATGATGACAATGGTAATAAAACGAATGTTTTAGAAAAACAATTAATATTTTATTTGTTGATCAAATATTTTTTAGTTTGATAAATTGACTGATGCATATTTTTCGTTCCTTGAATTCCCGACTAATATATTTTAGTGTCGAAAATATCCAAAACCGTGTGAATAATTTTAATAAATAATCAAAAGGGAAACAAGAGAATTGGGAAACAGGGGAATTGCACAATAATCAGGCAATAATTACGTGGTTTCGGCATTTTGATAGTCAGCGCTGTACCCGTGACACGCGAGCACTCAGCCGGGCGCGCGACAGCCCGGTGTTCGTTGTATCGTCGACGATACGCGAAGCGGTAGGCATAAAACGCGTGGCCTTGAGCGAGTGACGGACGCCTGGTATCACTAAATGAGATGATGATGATAATGTCAACGGGGAATTTTACAAAGCTAATAGTGTCACCTTGGGGTTTTTAGCTGGTTGCCATTTTATTTCAAAAATTTAAAAATAGATTTTTAAGATATTTTAAAAACCATAAATAAATACTAACTAGACTAGACTATAAATACTAACTAGCTTGGTTTTACGTGTTTTACAAAAAAAAACAAGTAATTATTTGTAAAACAAATTTTTTTGCACGATTATATTTCGAATAACGTAAACAACGTTAAAAAAATTAATCGCTTTAAAAGCAAACATTTCTTCGAATGCGCAAATAGGATTTATTACTGAAAATACAACGAAGAATACTCAATAATAACATCGCGTTGGGTATGGTTTGTGAAGGATTACATTTATTAAAAATAAAAAGTGTTAAACGGTAAAAAAATGTGCAAACGTCCAAGTTTTTTGGTAAATTTTGTAAAAGTCATACTTAGAACAAAAGTTGTTACTTGTAATTGTATTTATTTGGATCCCCAACAAAGATTTAGCTTAAATGCAAAATTAAACATAGTATTTAGGTAGAGTTCCTTGAGCATCTTAAATTAAAGTAGACCACAACTTGCGTTAAAATACAAAACAATTATCAAGTAATTTAAACCTTTCGACGACCAAGCGACAGCCGGCTTTCGGACTGCTATTGTGTTTCGAATCACGTGTGTTCGAAGATTTAAGGTGGTAAAGTAAATGAGCTCTTCACAGTAAGCAATACATGTAAAAAGAACAAAGAAATTTGGAATAAAAAATATTGAGGTGAATAATAAGCAGGTACAGCTTTTATAACAATAACCACATAGTGTTGCGAGGATAATAGTATTTTTCAAATAACCCTATGAAGTACTTTCATTCCTTTATTTTTTAATCTCTTAATATCTGCTTTCCTATATAAAAATCTATCAACAAACAAACGCATCCACCACTTATTACATTAGCGTCTGAAACCCATAAATATTCATCCTCTGAACTCAACAGACTGGCACAAGTGGAAATTGAAGGCATTCCATGCTGCCCGCTCCATATGTGTATCGATATATCTGCGAATATATCGCACACCGAATGCTATCGGCCATCGTTCAATCTGATACCTTTTTTTTTTTTTTTTTTTGGTGAATGGGAAATCATCCAATGACTGCTCCCGTCCTGGGTGCGACGGGAGGGCGTGTCAGACTCTTACTGACTAAAACCCACTCATGTTCCTTCAATTGCCCTTTATGTTCCAGGGTCACGGTAACCACTATAAACATTCCGCAACCCCGGCAGGCGTTGGCCCTGTTGGGCCCCTTCCTGTGCTGACTCCTTCTCTTTGAGGCGCGCGTGGAACACTAACGCGCCGTCTACGCGGTCCATCTGATACCTTTATCTCTATTGTAACTGTGGTTTATTGGATTCTGAAAGTTTTTGTTTTTTTTTGGGTGAATCCCGTTTCATCGTCAGTATTGTACAGTATTCTAAAACTTTAGCAACAACAACAATATTTTTTGTAAGCTTTTGTATAATAATTTATGATTATGTGTTTATGTACCTAGCCGCGTTAGTTATGGTCTTTATTAGTAATCTTTAGGTTGTTCAGCAGGCGATGGATAGATCTGTCTCTTTATAGAGTTTCAAAAGTGATCAGTGATCAAACAGAAATGAGGAGATCCGTAAGAAAGCAAACGTGATCGAAATAGCCTGCGGTCCGCCAAGTTGAAATATCAGTGGGCAAAGGCAGGGCAATATCTCGAAGAAACGATGGTTGAGGGAAAAATGTTTTCCAGTAGCCAGATACGCAGCGTAAGGATGCGGAAAACCGTTGGTTACATGCGGCACAAAGTTGCATTCGGTAAGACCTAAATCTAGTGGTTGTCTTAGGTTGAAAAAGTGATACATGAAGCTATATGAAATAAGGGTTTAGTTTGTATGGTAAACAATAGTTTATACATACGTTCGCAAATATAAATAATACATAACGGTTTCTCTTTCTCTATAAAAACTCGCTTCTCTATAAAAAATCGCGAGTCTACCTATTAAAAATCATTTTCAGCGCTGGCTTATAAATTTTAAAATCTTAAAGAGAATTGAATTTGTTTTTTTCAAATACTAATTTGTATAAAAACGCAAACGATTTGACAATTTTTTAATCAGAAAATATTTATTAACTATCCATACATTCATGCCACATAACAAACTTTCTCATTTATTATAGAAGTAGGATTGCAAAGCGTCCGGTGTTGCCCGTTCTATCCCATAGATTACCGCAGTCTTACCGAATCCCATTGAACATGATTCAATCTGACACCTTTATCTTCAGTGGCTATTGTGGCAGTGTTGCCATTATGGTATTGAATTTGAAAGGTTTCTGTTATTTATATGAACAGTAGAAGTTTTTCGTATCAAAACGTTCGTTCTGTTTGCTGTAACAGACTCCAATATTGTTTTTAGCTCTTGTCAGAGGATTTCTGAACCGAAGTCAGAAACTTTAGTCATTGTGACAATCGGCACATTATTATAATCAGCATTTTTAAAAGTTTAACCTATAGTTTTTTAAAGAAATCAAATGATCATAAACGGGAATCTACATCATCTTCCTATATTATTAAGCAGTAAATTTGGAATTTAGGTGTCGCATATGAATTCAACCTATAGCTAGACTGAAAATCACTGGCAAAGGAAGGCTCCCTTGCTGACAACTAACAGCTGGTTCCAAGAAGTTCTCATACTCGATATGGATACAGTTATTTTTTAAAGGATGTTTATAAAATTGGGATTGGAAACTAAACATTGAGAGCTCTGGAAGGCGTTAGATCTTTGTTTTTGTTTTACTCATAAATGAACATTTAGCACTTACCTACCTATGCAATATTTAATCGTTGGTTTCTCTAGCAGGGATGCACAGACAGAGGCCCGAGGGCCGCATGCGTCCCCTCAGCAAAAATATTCTCTCGTACATATTTCGGGAAAATTTATCGACGTAACCGCGATCGCGTAGCGATCTGCGGGGAAAACTCAAAGTGCTTTTATTTGCCACATTCATTAGTTCATTTATAAACTGTATTGATCTTTATATAAAAAACTGTTCCTTGCGGTTTCACCCATGTTACATTAGATTTTTGGTTACTGCTTCGCTCCCGTGGGACATAATATAGCATATGGTACTCGTGGACAATGTAGCTTTTGAATGGAGAAAGAATTTTTAAAATCGGTCCAGTAGTTTTTGAGCCTATTCATTACAATCAAACAAACAAAGTTTTCTTCTTTATAATATTAGTATAGAGAAACTAATTATTGCTTACGTTGTACCTAAAATCTTTCTTAGAAAAAAAATACGTAACAAATGTAATTAAAGAAACTTGGTTACCGCTGCACTGATAAAACTCTGTACAAAGAGCTGCGCACAAATGCCTTAAATGCGCCAGATTATTTAGTTCTACTTATGTATATGAACAAACTTGTGTTATTATATTTTAATGACAATTTCGTTAAATTATAATAACACAAAAAATCGTAACCAAATTTTAATTTTTAAACTTGTATTATTATAATTTAATGACAATATCATTAAATTATAATAACACAAAAAATCGTAACCAAATTTTAATGAATATAGTTTATAATTTAGAATATAGTATTAACAAGACTATAAGCACAGTGCAGTGCCACGCTTCAGACTGTCCTACTTGTTATTAATTTACCTATTTTTATGTTTTTAATTATTTTTTAGGGATCCTCCATTAATTTATCATTTACCCAATAGGCCCATGACTGCAATAAGTCCGTGCAACCCCTGTTTACAGCAATTTTATATTGTACAAAAAATATTTAAAACAACAACCTTTATTCAAAAATTATACGCTGCTATTGTCCGTGTCAGCACAGGAAGTGCCCAAACAGGGCCAACGCTTAGATTAATCTCCGTATTTCAAACAACGCCAACATACTAAAGTTATCTCACACTTCAAATTAATTAAAACAAACAAACCAAACTCTTGATCTCCTCAAAACTTTTCAAAAACCACTTACTCGCCATAAATCCACAAAATCTGTATCCACAAAATTTCCCTGCATTTTTATCGGGGCGTAAATGTTAACAAAATATTTGGCCAGCTTTGATACTGACGTACCCTTCGTATTAATCTCCTGGAGAGATAAGAAGCATTTCTGTCCCGACAAGAGACGGTAACGTTTTTCATGGAAAGAGGGAAAAACTGAAGTATCGATTGCGTAGACATGATTCGACACGAGACTCGAGTGCTCTCCTCTCCAAATGGTTCGAGAAAACGACTTGAAACAGATTTTTATAGCCCTTTGTGTTTTATGTTTAATATCTTAGCGTTTGAAGATATCGCCAACGGTTCAGTTGATATCTTTTGTGGAATTAATACTGATGTCTAGATATTCTCATCTATTTATTGTTTGCAGGTAAGAGACTTCGCTTCACAAAGTGTGTGACATTTTATTAAAGACGTTAGGTATTGTCACGGTTGTCAATAAACCTGTCCAACTGTTGTGTCCAACCTTAGATTATTAACTTCTAGATTGAGCCACCGCGTGGCCGCACATGAGACAGCACTATAAAATTTCAATGTTGTCATTACGTAAAATTTTCCCTAAATATGACCAAAACCGTGAGATGTTCCGTTGCAACAACTACTTATTACATTCATGTACTAAGTTGCGTATCATAATCCTTATTAAGAGTGCAAAATTATTTATATCGTAAGTATTATTTAAGTTACGAGTCCAGGTTTTCTCACGATGTTTTCCTTCACTGATGTATGTGATGTCCAACTATAAAAATTATATAAAATTCCTTTTAAAAGGGAGAGGATACCTCACAGGGCATCAAAGAACTAATTAATCATCTGATTAAATTTTATTTATTTAACTAGTTGCAATTTTATTATCAAGTTATGGGAAAAATAGAACTGAGGTATGGTAACACTTTGAAAAACAAGTAATAGGTTATGTAGATAAAAATATAAACGATATCGCTAGAAAATGTCCTTAATTTTGATCGAAAGCCATGTAATTACATACACACAAATGTATTTATTCAATCAATGCACAATAACTTGTAATATTTGCATCCTTACGAGTGAAAAGTAACATTCTTATCTTGCTTTCTTTCTGTGCGGCTTTTGCAGCCTAAAATAGTGCATCCTCCCATTTTATAGCACAGAAAACGCACTAAACACTTAACTACTGGAGTCAATTTCTCAAATATACATTAAAACTATTGGTTTAATTACCGAAATTGTTATAAAATTGTAAAAACTAATACGAGCCGACCATTCAATGACAGTGACATCCCTTTGTTTGGCTAACTTTTCAATGTTCGCCAAGCGAAAACCGGCCACGCCGAACGAGACAGAGCATGTTATGCTTTGTCTCAATTTTCTTACGAAATTCGTATATATGCTTCTCACTTTCACACTTCTTTACAACCTCTTGGTTACGTCTAGAAGTTAACAACAGTTCATTTCATTCCATAAAGTTTATAAGTTATTGTCCTATTTGGACATTCCCATATGAACTACAGAAAGAATTCGAATCTGAAAAAAAGGCATTGTTATTTTATAACACATGTGTTCTTCATTATTAGTCAACATGACAATTTGATATTTAATGTAAAACCTTAAAGAATCTCTGAGTAGGAAAGCGTACAAACGCCAAACAACAATTGAACAGAAGATTCAAATTAAATTTAGAGTTTTCTTACATTTTTCCTACTAGAACTAAGTCGCAGTAGTTATAAATACAAAACTCATGATAATGAACGTACATCCAACTTTTTTAGCTCTCGCGAAAATCCGGAAAAACTAACAGAATAAATTCTCGGAGCTCTCAATCGTTTTTTTGTGAAATCAGCTCTATCCATTAGTGGAGCAATGATGACTTGCCATGTCACAGAGTCTTTCTATTTGCCAGCATTTGATACCACGCATTTAGGAAGATAAAAATAGACACAGAAAAACAAAGTTGCGGAATGAAACCTTTATTACATACAGTACATAGGGCTCCGAGCTACGCCGTTGTTTACATACTCCCTGCAGCCGAGGCACGACAGAACGAGCCACAAAGCCTTCCGTGTAACACGAAATGAAATAAACCCAATACCGTATCATCATTGTCTATCCACATTTGGTATTTATGTAATATCGGGCTCAATAATCCGAGAGTGAAGGCTGCGAGCGACACTGCCGCGGGCTCGCGTCAAGGGTGCTTTGGGGGAAGAAAACCCCGCTTTATAAATTGCCCCGCTATCTAAATCTGAGAGATAAGTGCCTCTGAACTTTCCAATTTCGCTACACATCAATAACACTGACAACGTCGCTGGGATAACAAATCAAAAATCCAACTCTTATGGGGTGGTGACGAATGGTATACGTGACAGATACAACGATATTTGTTCACGACTGCGGTAAATGGAATCGAACGGTTGTGTATGTGTTTATACGACACTGGGAAGCACGGAAAATATTCTTTAGTAAAGTATGTTATCACGCATAGAAACATAAATTGGTGACGTGAAGTTACGGGTTTCCTTCTAAGCGGTATATTCTTTGATATTATGTAAATGTTTTGTGTACTGGGCCCCTTTTACTGTTTTTATTTACCATTTTTTTATCAGAAGGCAAAAAAATAATTCATACTAGGTGATCAATAAGATTTACATGTTGCCATGTATTAATTATTGACAACGGGCAAATGGCCAGAGTACGTGTTTCAGCCACTGGAATTGGCTATGTCCGGTCAAAACAGGAGTTTCAACATTATTAATTTTTTTTTGTGGTGTTTTAGACGGAATACTTTATACATAAGCTAATATTTTATAGTCAGGATGAAGAACCTGTTTCGGCCTGACCGTTCGAAACTCTGCGGCTGAAACAAGTATTAAGCCATGTTCAAGACGGTTTGCTAATAAACATAGGATGGTGATCAGGAAACTACATAACCAACTATTTTCATTGCAGCTTAAAGATGACCTTACAAGCTGTTTATATCGCCAACCAATACTCGATTTTCAAACATTTTCAAAAATTATCGTCTTTACCCTCCAGTGAGCCTATCAAAATAGCTCTCCAAAGAATTGTAAATTCAAAACAAGTTTAAATTGAACAAACATTAATAATTGGACGTTGTCCGCACGTCAACTCGCGCAGGCGAATGGAGGCGTAATGAAATTAATTTAGGCAGTATCTGATCCGTAAATAGCAGGTGTCAAATAACCGAAATGACGAGGGTATGAAAACACTTCCATGTGCCTAGGAATTGGGTGTAATCTCCACTGAACGTTACGGTGGCAATTAAATGGGGTGATTTGAATTGATGTGATTTGTGAATTTTATTACTTTTTTATCGATATTCTTTATTAATCACTGCGTATGAAATCGAATTATGTCGTAGCGAAAAATAAGAGGCCTTTATGAAGGAGCTACTAGAGAAAAAACTACGATCATACATGTTTCTGCCGCAAAGCATCGTTAAGCCGTATATTCACCACCGCCGCCGCCGCCGCGCCGTCACTGTCAAATCTTCGAAAACGAGATGAAAGCGAGTTTAGTAGAGTGCGGTGGACACGAGGCTATAGTAAATGTATGTATCGCCACTTCGATGTCGCTATCTCGTTCTTGGTGACGTGACGTTGACGGCGGTGGTGGACACACAGCTTTATTGTGTTCTAGTTTGAAAGATATTGGCCGATGTAATTTCACGTATGTTAGTAATATTACTTTTGTCTCTACAATTACAACGCGATTACACACTTGCTATAAAAAGCCATTATAGGTCTTTTTATAATAATGTCTATACACGGAGGTGCCTAACAGGCCGTCAGATTGATTGATATCCAATAACATAACTATTTAGGCTTGAGCTAGATTCTATTAAACCATTACATAATTTCAACAAAAAAAATTGTCTGTGCTCGTGTTTAGTTCTTCATTAATTACCTTGACACTCACACATAATATTGCAGCGATGTTTACAAACACTGTAAATGTAAACAACTGCAAAAATACAACTTCATTGTAAGGCAACTGACAAGTTGTTGTTTGCAACCCTAACCCCACTTTATTTATTTTGACCAAAACGGATTTCACTCCGATAACAACATCAACACAATTTTCGCAAACAGCACGAAACTTCACATTAATAAATCCAGAACTTTCATAGAAATACATTTATTATCTACCAATTAATGTTCGAAATAAGTAATGACTAGTTCTCAAAGAACACGGAAGCTAAACCAAACAAATTCTTCATAAATAACTCGATGCTAGATAATAACGAAACCATTAGTCGTAAGTGATGCGATGTAAATGCGCCGCCGATGTCCGTAGTCAAGGAATAAATTGTACAGAAAGTTAACCCCGTACAGTCACGAGCATAAACATGTATACACTACGCAAAGATTTTTATAAATTTTCTCTTAAATACGGCATAACTTTCAGTTAAAACTTATTTAATAGTGATTGTATCATAGACTACTATAAAATGTACCCTAAAACTGAATATTATTTTAGTTACTCTAAGAGAAAATTGATTTTAATGTTAGTTTGGTGTATACCTACATGTTTATACACGTGACTGTACAAGAAGAAATTCATAGTGTGGGTTTTTTTTAATATTGGTGCTGATTCTTTTATTCGCCAACTCTAAGTTAATTGCATCTTTCTCTTTCCATTTCATTAAGAAAAGGACAGAAAAAAAATATTACTTAAGTCCTGTCAAATTTAGACACTCCATAGATAATTTAAACGCGATTAAAAACATGGCGACTAAATATACTCCAATTTTCTTCAGGCGCTGTCTAATTTGACAGGATTAAACTAAAATGTATCTTCTGTCCTTTTCTTTAAGAAATAGAAAGAGAAAGATGAATTTAACTTAAATTAAGTTAAGTTTGTGAACAAGAGAATCAGCACCATTTTGTTGAATACTTTCTTTAATTTTCTACCGCGTTACGTTATGTTTTTGATTACTGCTCCTTTCCTGTAGATCATAGCGGAATGTTATGTAAAGTTTCAAAATTCGTTAAGTAGTTTTTTCGTAAAAGAGTGACAATCATCCACACACACACACACACTCTCTCTCTCTCACACACACACACACACATACAAATTTTCACATTTATAATATTATAATATTAACTTCAACAGAATAAAAAGTTTACTTGAAAAAACGATATCACAAAACAAATAAAAGTCCATTACCAAATTAAACCATCCATCATAGCCAAAACGGGTGATAATGTTTTGATACACTACTTGAATACGTGAGGTGCTCTTTTCATGCCCTTTAATTGAAAAGTAGATCTCGTATTAAATAAAAAAGCAAACGGTTTCACAATTTATTGATGTTTTCTACGAAATGTTTTCTGTTATATTTCATCCTTCACTTTTCGCACTGCGTCTGAAAGGATAATATGTGCGTTTTCGCTCAATTTATGGAGTTGGCCTTCTGTGTCTCCCTATTCTGTGTACAAGCGTCGTATTCAGAGGCAAGCCAAATGATGCGCAACGTATTATATTAATTTAATATGATCCTTAAATGCATCATTGCCAGCAATAGCATTTGTGTGAATCGTCGGCTATTAATGGTTTTATGGCATATATTCCATTGACTAATCTTAAGGAATCGTATTAATAATGTTTTATTGGAGGGAGGATTACAATTCTGTCCGCAAGATGTGGAGACGCTACAGGGATAACATTGAATCGTATATTATGTGGTTTTCTTTTACTACGAATTTATTTTATAATAAGGACGAATTTATTTTGTAATAGCTAAATTAAATTCTATGTGATGTAAAATGTGGAGTCATTGAGATTTGTAATCGACTCGATCGAATGAATCTATTAAATCTTTACATGTCCATCATTTGCAAACATATCTTTTCAATCCGAACAGTAAGTTCCAGAGATATTTTTATCAAAAGCTCTTCAACTTAATTAAATAAAAAATCATATCGCAAAATACAATCCAAAGCCCTCCACAAACGCTATCACGCACACACACAAAGGATTCAGAAAATTCATCTAGACCTACCGATCCGAAACTAACAGAAAAAGCGTCCCCTCACTAAATTCAATATTCAAAATATTTGACAATGACCAGCCGACCGCAAACTGCTGACTGCAACCCGTTACGATGCCTGAGCGCAACGCTCCACCAATCACGGTCAACGTTCACCGCACTCGATAAATAAATGGATCAATCAATGAGTACTATCACTCGGTTATACAATCGGCACGTGTGCCTTTGTTTGTGAAGGCTAATGTCAAGTACACTGAATTGTTCTTGAGACGGTTTCAAGAGGCTGACGGCTTTCGCGAATGTTCTTGTTTACTTTGGTTCTTCTTAGAATGTGAGTGTTGTGGAAGGTTAGACAATTCTAGTTTTAAATGACTTTAGTGTATCTTCTATCAAAATGGCTTAGTTAGTAAAGCCGCCTCTAATGCCCTGAGCCGGGGCCAATTCTGGGCACGCATCAATGTGACTTCAATTCAAATTTACTAAGTTTATCTTGGACATCGCAGACATTAAAGCATTGTGAGGTTCACAAGCAATCAGAAACAGCTGTACGTCTTTGGAGGTCAGAGGAGCAGAGTTGAAGGTTCTACATCAAAGGGAAGACTCTCCAATCAGATGGGTATTATGGCTTGTGGGCTACGGCCTGACGACGGTTGCTGTTGCGATTTTGAAAATTAAGGATAATAATAAATTAACATTTATTTCTCCCATAAAGGTAGAACATTTACACTATTTATTTATGTAATATTGCCTTATACTCTAAACCTTTGTAAGAGCTGGAGTCTGAACTAGGTTCGGGACCTGTATGACAAATCACACCCTTTAAAACATTATATAATCACAATATACATGAATCACATATTTTTAATAGAAAAGAAAAAATGATATAGTGAGACTCATGTTATGTGTATAGTGAATTGTGTATGTAGTGTAAGTGTGTGGTTGTGAATGTAGGAATGCATTTGTGTATATGTGTATGTATGTATGCATGAGTTTGGTTTATGTTTGTACTTGAGTGTGTATGATGTAGAGTCACCGTACTTAAGTTTATTTTATGATTTGTATGATACTTTCTGTGTCTTCATAATCTACCTATTTCAATTGTAAACTGACTGACTGACTTTTAATATATCATCGCACAGCCTATACCGCTGATCCATAAGACATGAAACTTGGAATGTGTGTTCTTTGTGAAAAATAACTTTAAAGGTAAGTCTTAAAAAGTCGCTTAAAATAAAAAAACAAACACAAAATATTGACGTGTTAAAGTGTTATATATATAACCTATTTACAAAATAATTTATGATTTTATGATGATTTTTTATGATTTTAAAAGGTAAATACAGGATGAAAGTTTCGACTTCCACGCGGTCAAAGTTGCGAGGGAAAGCTATATTTCATATATGTATAGGTCGTTTAATGTCACCATAAGTCAACGTCCAATTGATTGATAGTGAAAACCTAATTATTCTGTTTGAATCAAATAAATAATCCTGTTCGAAAGTTAAATAGAGCAAAAACATGACAACAGCTCATAAAATTTAATGCTTGTTAATGTTTAAAAGACATTATTATATTAATTGGGACGTCCCCAAGTCTCTGAGCTAACTAAACTGTCTACACGCTACCAGTAACAACACGATATAAATGCAGCAATATTTATACCGTAACATATTATAAGGTGGGCGGTGCGGTTAGGTGAAAAACACATACACTTCTTTTTGCTCAAAACCGTTGGAACCGCAAATTCGTGTAAGCTTTAACTTGCAAACATAACATTAAGTTTTTAGACCGCAGCCGATCTATTTTGTGAGTGATGTGAGTCGATCTGTAACCTAATGCTAGGGAATGTCAGTTCACCTCACTCACTTCACTTAAATCATCGTGTTTTTAGAGATTTGCACTGGCTGATCCTATTAAAGAACGAAAGACAGTGCTCTTAGGGTTTTTATTAAAACTAAACTGGATTCTTTCATAAAAACCATACTATGTGTTTCTTCGTGAACTACATGTTACGGAGCCCTAGGATGTCTTTAAAACTGTGAGCTATAGTCGAGGCCTGTTTGTCGAGATTTTCTTAACACTGATCTCAATATAGTGTTACATGGCACAGAATCGTTTGTACGCTAGTTCTACGCAATTTTTTGTGTCTTATACATAGTAACATACATATTTATATATAGGTATACTAACTTTTACCCGCAGCATCACTCGTGTGGATATCAAACTTCCATCCACTATTTCACAGTTTTATGGCTCGAATTTTCAAGAAAGCATTTTGAGTATGGATACTTGCTCTTCATAGAGAACACCCCTTCGGGTTAAAATCTCTAGGACCACCGGTTTGGTCTGTGTATAGATATATCACTCAGTCATTCAGTCTGTTCACCATTTTATATACATAAATTAAAAATGATTATTTAAGTTACATTATTGGAAATGAAAAGTGTGTTTGCTCTATAACCATGTCACACGTGGGTACCTAGTCTTTTCAGAGCCCATATATCCCTCCAAATAATGCAAGAACCGTCCATTCATTGCCCATTCTGCTGAATCAGCATTTAAGGTAACAACTTTTATGTACCCAGTAATTGGCTTGTCAAAACAAACAAGCCAAAAAGAATTTTACACTCCGTGCCAATCAATTTCCAACACGTCGCCATAACAAATAGAAACCACTAAAACATAATTATAATTTGAAAACAGAGGATTCGATTCAAAGGTCCGAAACAATGGAGGCGAAAGCACTATCAAATGAACATTTTTATTTTATTTTCCCTGCTCTCATTAACAAACAATGCGATGCCGGGCTGAGATCTCATCTGCGATTATCTCTCGCTGTGTGGCGAGCCTTTTATTTTTATATTTTTTCTATCGAGAACAAGGACGGTTGTCGGTTAGTGAAAACAAAGAAGGCGTAATGATTGAATTGTTTTGAGGTCGATTCACATGTCAACGGTGTAGAAAGTTTGGCTAACTTTCGATAGTTTTGTCTGACTGTTTGCGATAAACCTTAAAACTATTGTATTGACTTTGATACAAATTTTCTCAATTTATAGAGTGATTGATGTGGAGAGAAAAGCAGATTTTCAGGGATTTTTAGATTTAAATTCGTTTTGTAGTTCATAAGATCTAAACGTACTAGGGATGGGCCGAAATTCGTTTCACATTCGGTTTAACCGAATTTCGGTGGCTTGAACCGAACTTCGACATTCGGCCGACTTTCGGTTCAAATGCCGAACATTCGGTTCAAAGAAAATTTAATTAACTCATCTATTTTTGCAAAACAAAACCAGTAAAATGAATAATCAAATCAGTCATTTATTAACCTATGTAATTAGTTACCACTCCACTATCTATTGTAGTAAATCAAATAAACTTATAATTATTATAAGCGAAAATATAATATTTATTATTAACGAAATGGACCTCTTGACATGTACATTGAAATAATTAAGGTCTAATAACTATATATTTTTGCGACGGGCTAACGAGTTGCGACTTGTCCTGTGACCTATCGCTCCCTAGAAAGCGCGCCAAAAATAACCGAAGTTCGGCCGAAGTTCGTATTCGGTACAAACCACATTCGGCCCATCACTAAAACGTACCTACAGACAGAAAAACGAGAAGCATCTTCATGTTCTGTAATGTAGAGATTCATCTAGCAAAGTTAAAAAACAACACGATATTGAACATTGGAGCACTGCAGGGCCTAAAACGTAAAACTTTTCACGTTGGTAAAAACTTCAAGAATAAGCTAGAAAAACCACCACCATTCTTAAAGACGACATCTATCTAATGTCAAAACGTTTTTTGATTATGACTAAGTAAGTAAACATAGCATATAATATTATTATGTATATACATTGGACTGGCGCGGAATAATGAAGATAATTTTGTGCATTAAACCTATGTCTTGATAAGTAAATCAACTAACCATAAGCCTAAGCTTTTTCACAATGCGATTCAGTAGCAGAAATAAACTTACGCAATTACAAAACACTTCCCATCGCGTTCCGGATATCATTGTTTGGCCATGTGTGAATCAACCTTTACATCAGTGAAAGCGTTTCCGATGACAGATAACAGAGGCCACTGGGCAAAACAAAGGCTAATTTGAGAAGAGTGATATCTATCGTGCACGAGACACTTAATCTATTCTCATTCGGTACTTTCGATTAGGGTTGTTATGGAGCTGCGTATCTGTATCCGAAAATTTCGGATATTCAAAACCGCTATTGTATCTTTCTGGGTTTTTTTGTTTGTTTAAATGGGATCATTTCTGTAAGTAAAGTTGGATAAAATTGTTTGATTACTGCACCAGTATCTTAAGAGAGGGTAAAACCGTGGAAGTTAGCTAGTTTAGTATTTAAAAAAATACCAAAACCGTGACCGAATCTGATATAAAAATACCGAATAAATTCGGATACTCCTATCATATTTCACATAGTTTTACGCTCGAACGAGCCATTTAGAAAGATTTATTACATTTTAGCCTTTATCGTCATACATTCATTATTATAAGTTATTGTAATATCTGTAACTGAAGTTATCCAAAATATGGGATAGTTAGTAATAATCTTATATCAAAATAAAAACAATATTGCATTGTTTATATTTATTTGCGTACACATATCCGAAATAAGATATCTACACATCCCTATTTCCGTCCACACGACTACAGAAATTAATGAGGAAAATGGAACGACATACCTTATTCCTAAGATAATACTATAAGATAAACATTGCTAGCTATAATGTGTATCTTATACGTTTGGTCAACACAGGAAAAGATTGAGAAAATTATAGGCGTTTGTTTATTAATTATTATCATTTCCTGTTTCCTTTTCTAAGACACTATCTAAGATATCCAACGGCAATAGCAATGTCATTTATTCATAATTCATATAATTCCCGAAACCTTTTACTACATTGAATATATACATATATTCTACTAGCATCCATATTATTCAAGCGGAACACAGCAACATTTCTTCGCAGCTGAAATAGGTATGGTGCTAGAAATCACTGTCCAGTTCCTTAAAAAAAACCATAATGCCACCAAAAACCTTAGGAAAATCAACAAAAACATACGAAATTGGTACATACCGTGGACCTAATCCCATGATGGGATGACCAACTAAACAACAGCAACATTACAACCCAGGGATGGTTAAAACAAGTATAATTCATTACAGCGGCTATACAAAGAAATCTGTGTAAAAGATTTTCCCCAACGCAAAACCACGACACTTTTTCATTATTACGAGTATAAGTTAATGCCATCCTATCACCATCTTTGTACTCCGCCTTGCCTATAACCGCTCAAGCTAAGATAAATTATCTTTTTACTGGGCTGTGTGCCAGAAACACTTACCATTTCTCGCCTGAAATACTATTAGAATAATGTAGCCAATATCTTGGTAATTGGGCATTTGATATCATTAATGCCAAGACAGATTTTTTAAAACGGACAGTTTCTTTTTAGATCTGAAAAGCCAATTCGTTTTCCATTAACTGGCAAAAGATAATAAGGCGATTGAGTTGAATAGTAAATGACGCCGTAAGTAGGTGACAAATATATACTTGTACAGTATTACCTATGTAATATCCTATGTATTTATCCCCCTTTATATCTATTTTTTGTATTTGCTTCTGATTAATCCAACTTAAAGATTCCAGTTTTATAAATTACAGATAAACCATTTGTGAGCGAGACCGGTTCGTAATTTGCGGGTTTTCTTAATATTAGGTTACTTATGTATTGGGTTGTCCCATAATAAATATGGTTCGTATTCTTTCTCCGTGAACTGGGGTTAAATTAACTTGAGGTGACCAGCATTCTCACCAACTTGATGTCTTTCGTTAAAATTAAGTCTAGTGACCTTGAGACAACTATAGTCATCACACCCTATAGAGTAACAACTTACCACTCGCTTTACCTAAATAAACCTAAGGTTATTTTTACAAAATAGCACACATCTATTCCATTTAATACACTACTGTAACAAATTAACTTCAACCCAACATTGCCCAGACATAACATTCAATCACTAATGAATACCACAACTTTTTGCTCCACTTTGACAAACAGCGCTCCATATTCCAATACACTTGCACCCACATTCATCAGCTGAACAAATGGCGGGCTCTGCCCACTAGGTACTAAGTTCCTTAATTAATTGTTATTGCCGACTCACTGTGTATAGTATTATTGGAACTAAGTTAAAGGACAATGGACTGATCTAATTGTTGCGTGTTTGGATAATACTGTGTAATATGTGCTTTGGAATAAAAACTTATAACATTAACCTTTCAACGACCAACCGACAGCCGGCTGTCGCGCTGCTATTGTTTTTCTATTGTGTCTCGAAACACGTGTTCAAAGGTTTAAAAAACTATTACTATGATATTTCCGATAAAGAATGGTGTTTCGATAAAGAAGCTGATTAAGTTCATATTAACCTATCGTTGTGCAATTATTTTACAATAACAGGAAAACTGTCCGCCATTGAAAAATAAATACAAAGAATAAATGAACTTCTGATTCTCGAGGGTCTCATAACCTCGTGGCATTAAAAAGAAATCAGAGCTACATACATTCGTTTTATTCTGCATTACAAAATAAAAAAAACCGAACTTGTGTCTTTACCAGGATTTAGCACAGCTGGGTAAAGACGTTCATTGGTCTCCGTAAATACGTTGTCGACTATAGAGTAATGAATTATTGAGGTTAGAAGATTTCTATCGATGCTACTATTGACAACACAACAAACAATTCCCCTGCCATGACTTTCACAAACATTATTTCAAATGCAGTTTCCCCAAAACATATATCCTAATATATGACCAAACTGATTTGAGGTAGATTGTATTTATTTAGCACAGATAATCAAGACGAGTACATTTACCGCTGGTCTACATAGAACAGGCTTGAGTCAGTCAGAATTCTTAACGACACAGAAATTCCCAAGACATTACTGGCTACCGATAAACACCAAAGGAAGCTTGCGCGAATTCCTTAATTCGAATAAATATACTACTAAAACAGCACGTAAAATTGCAGATTTATTTGTGGAATTGTAACTACTTGTTCTGAATTCCTTTAAACTAGCTTCAAGTAACTATGTATGTAACTTGATTGGAATACTTTCTCCCACGCAAATATTTCGACGTTCTGGGAAGTACAAAAGGGAATAATCTTATAAAGATAAAGAGTTTATTTGGTTAAAAATTCTGAAACATTCCCCAAAGTTTATAGCAATATTTGTGGAAATACGATCTGAACGGGAAAGAGTGCGTGAATATTGACAAAATAATCGTTTGACTAAAAAACGTTTGGTCAAAATTAAAAAATTGCCTGTTATCGAAATTAATTAGAAAGGTGAAATTCCGTATCCAATAATAATTGTGTTAGCAAAGACAAACAGGGAATTCATTGCAAAAATCTTTAGGAAAAGTGTTATCTGATCTCTTACTAAAAACTTTCTTTTATTTAGTTCTACAGATAAATAATATAAATTGCGTTCCTGTAAAGGACTTCTAAAATTGGGTCCTAGGTTATATGAATTTGCCACTATCTTTTCTTCCAGCACTAGAAACTGACCACTTATTCTGTAAAATACTTTTTCAAGCGGGCGATTATAAAAACGTCACCATTAAATCACCTCTATGAGTCCATCTAACAGCTATAATGAACCACCATGATCATTTAGAAGTTAACATCGAAATGTGCATAAATAATGGCCCATCGTGGAACAGTGAACGAGCCATTTCCTCAACTCTTTAATAATAATAAAAGCATCCATCGAGGCAATCGCGTTATTTTTCACTTACGGGAATCCGAGCATAAAATATGAGCCTTCACGTCACGCGAGTATTTTCAATGAGCGATTTATTCTCCGCATTAGCTTGCGCTAGCCATAGAATGAGTTATTGACGGGTTCCTTGTTGCATCGATTTGAATGTTACTACTTACAATTTGCCTAATTGATTTTAATTTTAAACCAACCATCGCATAAAATCGCACGACGAATTGTCACCATACGTTTGACCGTCGTCACTAGCAGTTAGGAGAAAAAATCTGACCTCTCTGACTGACCAAGGACTATCGTGAGTCGGGAGCTTTTCTCAACTTGAAATTAGCTAATACCACTGGGTATTAGGCATGGAAATCTAATATACAGTCACTCCGTGTAAAGCAACGTGTAATTAATACACTCTCTAAAATCATCGCCCATACAAGATTTTGTTTCGTTGATTAGAGAAGAAGCCTTTGCCATGCAATAGAACATAGAGATTTTAAACAAAAAGTAGTGCACCTTATGACAAGCTCCACCAAGTACCTCATCACATTATCTCAACATTTCCGCATTAACTGAATAAAATGTGAATTACCCGTGTTATTCATTCTAGTGTGGTTTAAGTAATCAGCTTCCATGACAACGAGATAAAGAGCTCGCGGTAGTGGTGCTAGCATTTTTATGACGTCACTAAACTTAATTTAAGACCTCCGGAGACGACGTCAGGTCAACACTGCAATTCTGCAAATGCCTCAGTGCTTTTTGAGGTAAACTGAATCTAAGCTGATTTGTCTATTCGCATTTTATTTGTTTTACTCGATGCTTATTGACCGGCCTGTTAAAGTTTATCAATGATGTATTGACATTCCGTACCTCAGAAAGACGTAAAGGCGACCCGGTTGTCATTCATTATTATATATTATTATTCTATTATTCGTAGTGTCGTGATGGCCTAGTGGTTAAGGCGCCCGCCTCTCATGCAAGAGGTTGCGGGTTCGAATCCGGGCAAGTACGAATGTGACTTTTTCAATTCATATGTACTTTCTAGAGTTTATCTTAGACATCACAGACATCGGTGAAGGAAAACATCGTAAGGAAACCTGGACTTGTAGTTAATACAAGTTCGAAATCGCCAACCCGCCTTGAGCAAGCGTGGTGATCAATGCTCGTGCCTTCTCTGTATGAGAAGAGGCCTTTGCCCTGCAGTGGGACAGTTATAGCCTGGTATTATTATTATTATATTCATAGAACTTTGGCATTTATTACGGATTGTCATAAACCAGTTCGTCTGACGCCCGAACAGTCTTACGAAGTCACTGGGTTGTGGAGGTCTGATAGGCAACCGGTTCACGTAAAACACTGATATCTAGCTAAATCCAGTTAATCTGGCTGTCGTCCTCAATATTTATGTAGTTGAGGCTGTGGAGATAGTGATGATGAGCTGATTGACCGGCAGGTTCTTAATTCAATCTCTTCAATCTCTGTGTATCGTATACCTTAGTTATTTAAAACATGGAATTGGAAAAAAAAAATAGTATACCATACATTGCCTGGATGCCCCATATAATCTTCACACGGTCTAGATAATGTATATAATACCAGATTTTCTGATGACATAGCGTCCAGATAACACTATTTCCTCCTACTCCTTAGGCAAATATTGTTATTTGAGCCTAATGTATTAGTTATAATCAATCAATCAACAATTTAAAATGTTGGCTTATGCCACTAAACATCTCATTTTAAACCCCCAAAGATTTAAAATTTTAAATTAAGACTTAAAATTTTAAACTATTTAAATTCGTTAAGAAATATTTCTTAACAAATTGAAATTGTTTGTTTTGAAATGAAATATATGTAACGTTTGAGTTTTGAGCAACGGATTTGGGATTTAGCCAAAATTTTAGTTTTGTGCTTAAAACCAAGAAAGACAATAAATAGCCCGTTCCAAAATTAATTTTACCAATGAGTTTCGTAAAAGTTTTATTAACTTTAATAAATCTAGTTAATTCAAAAACTAAATGTCGGTCGTTTAATAAAAGACTCTTGATAAAACTTTTACTTAACAATAGGTATTTAATTTTTGTATTGACTCTTTGAGATGGATGTTATTGTACTGTTTAAAAGACATCTTTAGATGTCAGCTCGGCTCGTGTAAAGTTTTCATGATGTAAAATCAACAAATGACTTACCGGCCCAGGTGGGGCGAGTGTCAGACTTTTACTGACTAAAACCCACCCATGCTCCTTCGGTTGCCTTTTATGTTCCGGTTGCGGGACCACGGTAACTCTTTCGAACAATGTCACAACCTTTTGCCATCTCCCCAGCCTTTTCCCAACTATGTTCTGCTCAGCTTCCAGCCTAACCGGATTCAGCTGGACACCACTGTCTTACGTAAACCGACTGCCTGTCAGACCTCCACAACTCAGTTACTGGGCGACACAGTACCCCTTGGCTGGACCGGTCAGATTTTCTGGCTTATTACCTATTAGGACTCTCAAAGTTCTACGAATGACAACCAGGACCAACGGCTTACTGCACACTTAAACGGCGCGAGTAAAGTGTTACTTAAGAAAGACTTACTCTTGATGGGTTGCCAGCACTTGGAAACAGCGTTTACCTCCTTTTCATATTTATACATTGATCTCCTGTGAGTGCTACCTCTTTAGAAGGGATTTAACTGTCAAAAACAAAGATGTTAAAAGTAAAAAAGCCGTTGATAGGGAACGTGTGTAACATTCGAGATTGAAAAACAACGCTAGCTGCTCCCTGCCTCAAATTTCTAATTTACTCTGTTGACGGTTGAATTTAAAAAAAAATCGCTTTAAATGCAAATTTCATGTTTCTAGCTTAACAATTAATTTACAACCATTTTTTATTAATTCCAAAATACCAGCGCGAGAGATACGTCTGCAGCTATTTGTTCTTGACTAACAAGATAATGTGTTAACAGTTTCTGAAATTGGCTGAAAATGCTCTCTACCAAACTCTACTACTAGTTACGAAACTACTTATTAGTTACGAAATAAGAAATATTTCAGTGTAAGTTATAGCTTTCTTAAACATAAAGCGTTACCACAAAGTAAATGCGTTACCATACAAGGTTCTCTATTCAAACACAGCTACTTTATTTTAAAAACCCAAGGCTCTTTTTTAACAACAGGCAGTTTATACTCAAAAGAGTTCTTTTACCAAAAACGGGCTTTATTTCCGAAAGCCGTTACATTACCAACATAATAGCGTCACACACATCCTATACGAAACATAATCTCCATACCACGCCAACTATGCTATTGTATTGTCCCAGTTCATGTTACCAAACACACATTAGTCCAATTTAGAGAACAGGCTAACGGAAGCTATCAATCATTGGTGACAGTCACAATATAGACGTGTTACAATCATTGACATATACCTATACAGATGCTTTCATGTCTATATGTATGACGAAAATAGCTGTCAAAATATGACAACTACGCCATTTTGTCTCAAAATCGTCTAATTGAAATAAAATTCAGGTTCGAAAAATTTAATTCGAGGTAGAAATGCGTTCTTTTTGGCAGCCAAGTGACATTACAAAGTGTCAACTTTCCTGGCGCTAAAGCGTGTCTACAGATACAAGTCAATGGTTACAATATAGATGCGTAGATTTATGTACGCGAATGTACCACTTATGTATTGTACAGTCGGCATGAAAATGGCTTTCCGTTTTCACGGTGGAATGCGTGTTTGGTGATTTCTGTAATGTGTGTTGGTATTATTCTATTGGTTAGAAATGGTTTTGAACATTACTGGAGCGTATCTGTTTATTTAGACTCTGCCTTTTGCTACGGTTTCGTTCGTCGTGTTGTTACACGTTTATATTCGGGAACAGTTATAAATGTAAAAGTATGTCCTACCCACTGAACGAATTTTACTAAAACTTGGCACGGAGACAGCCTGAATCCCAAAAAAGGACATAGCCTACTTTTTGTTCTAAACTTAATCTGTTTCATTGACTAACATCCAAGCGAACAAACTCGCGGGCGGGAGCTTGTCAATGAAAAAGAACCAAACGTGAGCTAGTTTTAGTAGTCAGACAATATGTATTTCTAGATTGGTTGGCTGGTTATGGCAGGAAATGGTAATAAGGAAACTAACTTACGTTCGCATTTATAATATTAATTAGAAGTAGGAAACGTCGATTGGTAAATAACAGGTCTATTCTTTTAAAATTCGACCAAGGTTCCGGGCAATTTTTTTTTGTGATTTATCTAGTTTTCTACTTTTAGATGTTTTCCGGTATTTTACTTTTTACCTTATATGATTCTAGGTCAACTAAATGTACCCTATAAGATTTTTTTGGTCAAAATATAAGCTATTAGCTGTATCCTTTGATTCTTAGAAGTTTGATTTCGTGATTCGAGACACAATAGACAGACAATAGTAGCCCAACGACCGGCTGTCGCTTAGTCGTTGAAAGGTTAACAATATAAGCCATATTGTAAGACAGATTGACATTGTTAAATGAGCTTATGGTTCTTCGACCATAAGCCTCCTAACATACGGTAAACACTTATTCCGTATCGAGAATATTATCTGTAGAACATTTTGCGCAAACGGAACGGGTGTAAACCAACGTCGCCATAGACAAACGGCCTATTTCCCACCGCGCCATTTCTCTAAGGGCAGCTCTACATGAGCGTTATTTCGCTTGATTACGTTTGTTGAGCGTACGTGCCGCTGATGTGGCTGAAATGAAATTATTATTCTTGTTGTAACGTTTTTTATGATTGACTTAGTTTTGTAAGCCAAGTTACTGTTTCCCAATTGTGGATCCATAATATAAGTAACTGAGAAAAAGGTGGATTAGTTTTAATAAATGTGTCTAAAGTCCACTTAAAGCTATATCTTAGCTAACCGATGAATGTAGAGACATAGCATATTCTTATAGTGTACGTTTCTATTGCCGCTATATCGGCAAATAACTTCAAAACCCTTCAAGTGTGACTAGCACTTAACAAGTTTTTTTTTTTTTTAAATAACTGTTATATGAAATATAAACAACATATTCAAAAGAATATCCACCTCCTTTACTTACAAAAATTACGAAGTAAGCAATATCAGCTATAATAAAATATTCACAAAGCTAGACAAACAGGAACAAAGCCAAAATTAACAGTACATTACAAAATTAAAGATTATTAAATGTAATAATAACTCCTATTTAATAATAAGTTATGACCTAATTTTGGTCTAGAAATTTTGCATTGGCATACAATGTAGAAATGCTGCCAGCTATTTGAAATATTATTATTCTACACGGCGATTTGCCGATAAGTTTTATGCTACTCTAAGAGCAATCACCTAAATCCATTAATTTACTGTAATTCAATTAACTACTTTATTGATCAGTATATATCAGGTAAAACTTAAAATAAACATAATGTAGAAATCACAACTACCTCACCCTTTACTTACTTATTTCACTCACTTTAATTAAACCTCAGACCACACGCGCAAAAAAACGCCAAATATATAACCGCTCATACAGTCTACCCCTTACACCATGAAACATCACGAAACATATCGCGCAAAAAACAAAAGAAAACACACAAAGACAGATTATGTATCTGTAAGCAAAAGTCATGCGTGCATTATTTCCTGTAATTTAACTAATTTATAATCAAGTGTGAGCAGCCGTAAGTACAGTCTTACTGCGGTTGCCAGGCTTTATTAAAGATATAAAAATTCACTTAAGTACGTGAGAAAAATTCTTAACTGTTTGTTTGTTTGCTGAATTCTTCGTGTAACATAAAAGTTTGTAGAATGTGAACGTTGCTAAAGTAATTTGTAGAAGTTAGAGAATTTTTCTTTTGAATGTTTCACCGAAATGTCTGGGATTTTTTGGTTTATTTACTTGGTGTGGGAAGAATTTTGCTGGTAATTTGTAACTATGTACGCATATGGATATCTCAAAATGTTTAAAAATGACAATTATTAATTAAATAAAAATATATATAATTCAATATGTAATGCCAGCGTATTATTCTCACACTGAAAAACAAAATCTCCTTCTAACAGAGATAAGGACGAGTATTGAATAGAACTGGTTTTAAGCTTATGAGACTAGGGATTTCTGATGATATTGTTCTTCACCGATATCAGTAATGTTCATGATAAACTAAGAAAATGCATGTGAATTTCGCAACTCAGAAACTATCTTAACTAAAAAGGCTATTAAGACAATTTATAATCAAAAGACAAAAAAAATAATGATCATTAAAGTTGAACTACCTATACGAACTTCAACATCATCACGTATCATCCGAGTAATCACACAATCAATATCCAAACAGAACAACAATCCCTTCGTTCGTCAGAAAACAAAAGAATAGGAACGCTTAAGCTGACCCTTAAAGCACAAACGACGTAAGAGACAATACAACCAACGTCGCTTACGTCCCTCGACTTCGGCTTTAGGCTTAAGTCCAGCGGCTTTCATACATCAACACCCACGCATTATGCAAACGGTACTAAGTGCAACGTTTGTTTGTTCTGCTGACCGTCGGGCAGTAAAATAACAATAGTATTAAGGCGCAGGTGTTGGCTTGCCGTTTACGAGAAATATGGCAGAAGGTCACCTACTGGGTATTATGTTGCTACTTTCTGCTTAGAAAGTGACGTACGGCGCACCTAGTGCTAAAAACTTGTAACGAGGCTGTGTCAATTTGGTACAGTAGGTTTAATCTGAACTTTCTATTTTAAAGCATAATAAATTAATAGTAATTGGAATTAGAAAAAATTGCTCTATTAATTTCGACCACTGGCATTTTCAAAAAATGTATTGTGTAGTATTTGTCTCTTTGTTCTTTGAAGTTGAGGTAAATTAGCTCAGGCTTTTACCTACAACGAATAAAAAGGCTCTCCATAACATCCTACATACATAAAATTGTAAGAAGGTACAGGAATATGTACCTAGAATTACAGATCTATAAGCGGTGGTGATCACGAGACAGGTGGGTCTAAATATTATGAAAATCGACCTAATTTCCATTACCTTTAGGCCTACAGATTTCCCAAACTCCATATTCGCATTCGATATACAAAAGAGGAAGAAAAAAGAAAAGCCTTAGATGTGAGTTAGATTGATTAGTTTGCGAATATACCTACTTCAAA
This sequence comes from Athetis lepigone, assembly GCA_033675125.1. Lineage (NCBI taxonomy): Eukaryota > Metazoa > Arthropoda > Insecta > Lepidoptera > Noctuidae > Athetis > Athetis lepigone. The sequence continues at coordinate 7,912,123 of CM066244.1, forward strand.
TACGTCTGTGCCGATCCAATCAAATTCAGTAAAAACTATTCGAACCTTCATAGACTTTATTTGTTCTAACAAAGCCTTCCCTTTATTTAAGAGTCCTTCATCATGTAGAAGGCTATAAAAGCTAGGTTTGTTGGATTAAAAAGTTTGTTTTGGATTCACTACATAGTATAAAACAAAGTCGATATCCTCTGTCTGTCCCTGTGTATGCTTAGATCTTTAAATCTACGCAACGGATTTTGATGCGGTTTTTTTAATAGATAGAGTGATTCTTAAGGAAAGTTTATATGTATAATATATGCATAATATAGTAGAGAAAATCCGGGATTTTTAAAGATTTGTAACACCTGTGCGAAGCTGGGGCGGGTCGCTAGTAAGAAATAAGCCTTTATTATGGGTGATGCATTCGTGTGCACGCCTACAAACAAAAACATTTCAACTCAGTATAAAAAAAAAACTAAAAATTAAAATAAAACAAGAAAGGAAGAAAAGATATATTCCTCTGCATTCACTTTGTACGTCGTCATGGAAGAAGACTTGGTGTTCCTCAGGTACCGCAGACAACATGGTTCTAAGTTATTTTTAACAAAACATGTTGTGGACTTACTTGTTAAATATTGCAACAATTATACGGTTTAGGCGCATTAGGGCTAATTCTCGTTTTGGCAACCGACTCCCAAATGGACTACTTCTCATTATGACTTCTTCTCATTTGGGCTACTTCTCGTTTGGGCTACTTCTCATTTGGGCTACTTCTCGCTTGGGCTACTTCTCATTTGGGCTACTTCTCGTTTGGGCTACTTCTCATTTGGGCGACTTCTTATTAGAGTTATCACTCATTAAAGGCTACTTCTAACATTACAATTAAGTATAATAAAAACATCACTAGTTTGTCTTGAAAATAGAACCCCACCCTACCGATATTCGAAACCGTATTTATTATATTTTCATTCGTTATTTTATTTTATTTTTCTGCCCTCATTCATATGAGAATCACACTTCTATGTAGTGCGCGCACTTTGCTCGAAAAGTGGTACATTTTCTTTTCAAGTTCAAACAGATGCGGTTTGAATGCCAGATAAAGGCATTTTTGTAAACCTCTTTGATTTATTTTATTTTCACAACATTTAAATCTACTATGTGGGAGCTTATTTAAATGCTGTCCTTAACAGACTTAAAATAAAGAAACATATTTTTTGTCATTTCAATAATATATATATATATATATCTTTTGATCTTTTCTCTAACAAAATTAAAGATTTTTCGGCTTTTTAAGTTCATCTAATGAGCTGAATAGGCAGGTGTATTTCGAAATAATTAGGATAGATAGGATTAGAAAATTAGAACAGAAAATAAAGGTAGAAAATTTTATTCCTGTGTCTATTATGAATATTTCAACAATGATAAAATGATATTGCTCCAGCAGTTTAGATAGATCATAAAAACTGTACATCCACTTATTTTCGTCATCAACACGGCAATTTTGTACGTACATAGACACAAGCAATCATACAATATTTTTACGAGTAGTAATAACAAATGGAAAAGTATTAAGATACATATCATAGTAACAGTCAACAAAAGTATGAAAAACAACTGAAGCGCGAGTTATTTACGAATCATGTTTGTTTGTTGATTCCGCGATCATAAAATTTATATTACACTGCTTTATTACAATGTTTTTATTACAAGTAACAACAAGAAACAAATACATGGGGCCATTAATCAGCAGTGTTATTCTGGAATACTGCTTTGGTAAATTTAGGAGTAGTGAGAGTGAGATGAGCCTGTAATTCTTAACATAGTGGAACGTCTACTAAATTCAGCGAGGCTGAGTTTTCCAGAATAGGTCGGCAGATCATACGGATGGTAAGTTTTATTATCGTAAAGGCAAACACAGTGTAGATAACTATTCAAATAAAAATACAGTGTTCATGTCACCTTGGAATAATAATAACTACCTGTTATTGTTGCACTCCTCTTCGCAAAGAAGCTATGAACGTGGTCATCATGGTTGCTTAAAATTGCTTGTCATCGTATCGTAGAAATTCGTCAGCTAAATTGCTGGTACCGCATTGTCACTGTCGTCTGCCATCTTCACTATAGTACAGTCTCTCTCTAGTCGGTCCCTCATATCTGAGAGTCGTGGTCAGCATTACGGTTTGTTCTGGAGCGGATGATCTGCCTCCTACGGTTTACGTTTAGCGCATCCCTTACGTCCGTGTAAAGTTTTGACGACGAGTCTTTCATTAGATCGGTCCATCTCGTTGGTGATAGGCTGCGCGATCTTTTGCCTTCGTTGTTCCCAACTACGATCATTTTTTTTAGATTCTTGTCGCCCCTGCGCACAATAGTACACTATGCTACCACAATTACCTGACCCACACCTAGAACAAACTACAATGAAGAGCGGTCAGATAATTGTGGCCACATACTATACCTAGTGGTAGAAGAGCGGACGTAAAATTCACTATTTGAAAGAAACAATTGACTGCAAGTTGTAAAGGGGAAAAGACTTTTGTACTTCTTTGATCGCTCGAGTTAGAACTTTGAAACGGTGCAGATGTCACTACAAAGTTGAAAGAACTCAACTTTACGTTCCAAACCAATTGTGTTGTAAATAAAGTTACTTACATAGTCCAATAGAATTATTTAGTTTGTAGTTGAACGGATTATTGCAATTGAACATTTAATTGTTGTTTTGTAACTAAATTTCGTGCATGCTTTGCAGTTTAAATATTCAAATTTGTAAATGAAAATTTATTTGAACGCAATGCGGCGTTAGACTAAAAAGGTTGCCTGTTAACTGCCTATGGGCTTTGCAAACTAACTTTCGAAATGGGGATAAACCCGATATAGTTTTAGCTATTCGGACGTAGAATTAAATATACTGTTATATTCATCTAGAATTTCTATTCATACGTTAATACTCAATACTTCATTCTGACTTTATTCATAAAATAACATAGGACTTTAGCAAAAAATACCCGAAGGAAATAATACATAAGTCTGCCAAACGGATTTGTTCCAGTTTCAAAGCATCCGGCTTTGGACCGTTCTCAGAATGTCCAAGAGATAAAAATATGAGTCCTAAGATCCGGGGCCAAACGTTTCTAAAACGGTTTCATATAAAGTTTTTTTAAAGTTTTAAACGAAGGATCGCACTTTACTGCAGTCCGTGAGTAAGGCAGGACTTAAGAACTTTTTATTGTTCTTCGCGAAGTAAAAAGTTTAATTAGAACAAGGCAGATAAACGGTATATACGACTAGGTACAGAGTTTCTTATTTAGTAGTTTTTGTGCGGGTAACGTTTTTCATTAAATAATAATAATAAATAATAAATATCTTGGGACAAATCACACACGGCCATCTGATCCCAAGCTAAGCAGAGCTTGTGTTATGGTAACCAGATAACTGATACACATACTTATATAATTTTTAAATACATACATATTATAGATAAGTAACACCCAGACACAGAACAAACAATCATGCTCATCACACAAAGTTTGTCCTGAGTGGAAATCGAACCCACGGTCTATGGCTTAGCAGTCAGGGTCATTGACCACTAGACCATCATGCCTGTCAATTAAATAATATCCACATGACAAATAATTGGGAAATGTAACAATCATCCGCGTTTTTAGTTCCTGCGCCGTTTCCAAGGATCATAGATTCATAGCGTGATGTTAGCCTGTATATTTTTCATTTTCGCTTTTATAGAATTATAATTATGCTTCTCTTATGTGGGAAGATCCGCAGTCACCAGGTGTATGTCCGGAGCGTCTCATTGCCTTCTTCTTCTTCATTTGCCTTCGGTGTTTACAACTACGATTAATTTTCCTCCTAAATTCCTGGAGCCTCTGCATATATAAGTAATCTATAGATACATATTATAATAAAACCGTAACGAGGTCAAAACTGTACACTGAATATTTTTGAAAGAGAATACTTGATATATGTTCTACAACCGATGCCAAAGCCAACAGTATAGATTTTATATTTTTTGTATTTCTTTTTTGTCTGTATGTTTGTCCGGGATAAACTGATAAATATAACCAAGATGTCGAGGCAACAGGCTATATAATATTGCGCTATCACGTTTGCAGGATGATGAATGTTTGCTGCTTTATGGTATCAACGCGGACAACGTCGCAAGCAGCAACTAGTACACAATAAACAGCAAAAGTCCATCCCAAACGTCACAATAATTAACAATATATCAACAAACCTACCACAAGCACACCGCACCCTTGTTTTATAATGATCATAATTTTATGACGTCACCGACTGACGGTTGTGTTTTGACATTTTAATGTCCCATTTTGTACCGTGGCCATTTAATAGCAAAGCTTTTGTTGCTTGTGTGCCAGTCCAGCGATTTATGGTGCAAGCAAGATAATTTAGTGGGTGTTTTCCAGTTACCTGGATATGCTTGGTAAGGACCAAGTTGATGTATGGCGTGACAAGTTTGCTATTCATGTTACAATATTCGGGTGTTATTATCTTTTGTTTTTCTGGATAGTCTTCTCAACTTTTCTGTTAGGTGGGGATAGTCAGCGTATGTTGATCGATATTGGTGATTAATAGTATCTTTACTGATATTATAAAGCTGCAGCGTTTGTTTGTTTGGTTGAACGCTCTAATCAAAGGCAGTACAGGTCCGAATTGAAATAATATTTTTGCGTTGCACAGCCCATTTAATGAGGAAGGTTTCATAACATCACTCTACGACCTACAGAAGCGGACAGTAGCCAAAAAAGTATGTCAAACCGCAAAGGACAGCTAGTGTGTGATATATTAAAAGGTATCGGTATTTTTGGGATGGAATGTCCTTTACGATTAGGGTTAGAGGCAACATTATGATGTCTAGCCTCATTGCTATCTAGAATTTACTACAGTTAAAAGTCATCCAATTTCAGATGCAGACCCAGCGCAGTGCTTTTCTTAGTTTAAAAGAATTAAAGACGAGAACATTTATTCATTTTGTCAGAGGAACTGACGTTACACCTTTCGGGTTCTGAGGTTTCGAAGTAATCAAATAGTCCATTAGTAAATTTGTTTGAAAAAAATCTTAAGTGTAGAGATAGTGGAGAGGAATGGAATAGACTGTGTCAGTATGGGGTTTTCTCTGGTTCTATGGATCTCGGGCTTTTAGAATAAGGGGAAATAATGGTCTTACAAGTGCGCCCAAGGACAATGCCTAGTTTATGCAAGAAGGAATTCAAGACATGGTAACTAATGATGACTGATTGACTGACTGTTGATATATCAACGCCCCCGCGGTTTGGACTATGCGTTGGCAACGCATAGCCCAAACCGCGGGTACTTGAGACATGAAACTTGCAGGGTGTATTTTTTTTAAGCTGTGAATAACCACTAAGAAAGGATTATTGGAAATTCCAACACTAAAGAGTAAATTGAAGGATGGAAGTAGCGACGTTCAAGCTGGCGAAAGCTTGTGAGTTATAAGCGTGTAAAGTGTGTTACGCAACTATGCCGCTGGTCTGTAACGAATTAACACGGATCATGTTTTGTCAATTTCAAAAAAGTATGCGCATTGATTGGTGGTATCCACAAAACCAAAACTAAAAGAAATACTCCATAATTCTCCCATCAACTAACACAGGAACCTTCCGCATAGTCCATCATAAATCTCCGTAGGAACGTTCTAGAAATCTAGATTAAGAGCAAGGATTGCCGCAATCTTCTTGCGGTTCTGCAATAGGTGTATAATTAGCACGGGGTATCGAACGTATAATGAGCGGAGTCGACGTTAATTGCAGCTCCGATTTAAATATACTCCCGTAAGTGCATCGACCGCATTCGAGATGCAGTTCACACGTTTATCTTAGCTGTTCTGTTTTAGACAATAGGGAATTGGGATAGAGATTTTTGGTACTGAATCAGCCTTTTGGTCCAGTGCACAACAAGGGCCTATTCTCATACAGAGAAGGCATAGCTTGCTGAAAACGGGTTGGCGATTTCAGATTTGATAGATTTTTTTTTAAGTCCAAAGTTCATACTATGCTTCACCGATGCCAGTGTTTTTATAGATACATCTTAGAAATGTGATCTTTTATTGATTTTTGTTCATAAAATTAAACGTTTATTTGTCACTGAAAATAAACTCGGTTCATGTTCATTGATTACAGCATGTGTAAGAAAGGTAAGGTAAGGTAAAAGGTAGGTTGTAAAGGTCATTTCTGGTAGTCCTGGTCCGGTTGCACATTATAATTTATACACTGATAGAAATCTACTTTATTCTTGAGAATTAAGGTTTTGATGCCACAACTCAATAAAGAAATAAATTAGTATCGCCTTTACTCGTAATTGGCCACGACAAATGGATCCCTTACAAATAATCTCCTCGAAGATCATTTAGAAACATCACTAAAGCAACCTATAAAATAAATCAAATAGCAATTTATTTGGGCGCTATCGTTAGCTCGCTCCAGTTGACCTAGAACATTATGAAATATGAACATCGTTTGTATCCCAATGATTTCACAGAAAGAAACGCGCCGACCGCCCCTCGGTTCCGCTAAAAAGCCACAAGCTTTGCAAGTAATTGGAATTGGTATTTATAGAGGTTCTATTATTAGATTTCTAAAAGGTTGCTCAGCTTAAACCTTTTTATTAACGCCACAATATTAATTTACACCTTTTTTTAAGAATTTCGGCAAATTACACAACGGTCGGTTCAATGCGGCTAAAATTACTACCGTAAATTAATTTGGATAGTCTGCAAGTTCAGATTAAATAAACTTAAGAGAAGGCGGATAAAAATAACATTATTCTTCAAATTACAAATTAAGACCATTAAGAAACATTGAAACTAACCAGGTTCTACAATAATAAAAGGAATTATAACACGAACATTTCGCGTGGCAAGACACGATTAATTACAAGATAAAACACAACAAGAATAAAATTATCGATATAAAAATCGATACCGTTTTTGCCGGCCGCACAAAGTGGAAGAAAGCACTGAATTTAAATGAGGCAATATACAGAAGGCAATATAATTAATGAGAGTAAACAAAAAACTATAGTATGCCAGTCGGGACGGCGGCTTAATGAGACAGTTTAAACAATTACTCCAGCGACGACGGTTCCACAATGAACCATTGTTTTTCATACGTCACCTTGCCCCAAGGGATATAATTAACGCTGATTACAGCAATTATGGAAGTAATTTTTTGTTAGGGACGTGATAAGATCGCCCATGTTGGACCACACGCACAAATATTTGATGAAACACGTCGCCAACCTTTTATTAATTCGCACTATGATGTTGGGTGGCACAATTACACAAAGCACTAAAATGTTTCACATTCTTGGTCCCTCACTGTTTGAGTGGGTATACCGCCGTTTACCCGAATTTTATTTGCCCTAATTTCATTTGCCATAATAGTCAACAGCCATAATATCATACGACATAATACTCATTTGCCCTACTCTCATTTGCCATAATAGTCACGTGCCAGAATCATTGTTTCCCATAAAGTCACTTACCATAACATCATTTGCCATAATCATTGTAAGCCATAATTATCACATGTCCTAATTATCACATGCCATAATTATGATATGCCATAACATAATTTGCCATCGACATCGGGTGTATAACGGTTGTTTATATCAAGAGAAATTGGATGCAATTGGGACTTTAGGGCACCCCGACTCGGACAGGTTAGGTTAGAAGGGGATGGCGGTGTCGTGTGAGCGAGCGAAGCGAGCGAATAGACCCCGCCATCCCCTTCGTGGTTATTTTTTTATAAACTACACAGAAGTAGGAGCCCCGTGAAGCGGGGCTCCGTCGACCTAACCCACCATCAACCATGCACAGAAAAAAAAACCATTACGGGGCTTAAATATTTGTCTAATACTTGTTATGCCATTTAAATATTATGTCTAATAATTATTATGGCACATAAAATTATGGCAAACAATACTTATGGCATTCGTATCTTATGGTATCTAAAATTCGGGCAATTAAAAGTATGTCATATGTCTTTTAGGGCAAATGAAACATTCGGGCAAATGAAATTCGGGTAAATGAAATTCGGGAAAATGATGATTATGGCATATAATCTTCGGGCAAACAATAGACAACCGTTTGAGTGCTATCAAATATTTCAGTTTAATTAACTCTTGAAGCGAGGACAATATTATCGTAAAAACTTGTGAAATAACTCCACGATAAGGACAGTATTTCAGAACGTATTTATCTTCACCTATCTATAATTAAATCGTTCGTTATTATAGAAATTGTATAAGTTACGGTCTGTTGGTTTGCGGTCTAATGGACCGAAGCTAAATTACGGCACATGAGTATTAAAATGTGAATGACGAAGACAAAAAACCCATTATCGAACGTTTAAGTAATTTGAATAACCCTTACGATTAAAAATTCAATGATAATGACATGAGATAAATGGTGCGTGCGACCTTCGATGCCCTAACCTTCATTTTAGCCTTTTGTTAACCCCCAGACGGGTACTATGGACTATAAAGTATAAGGGCCCTTCTACATATTGCGATGTGTATCGGCAATGTACTCATGTACGTACCTACGTACATATACATGCAATATGACAATATCGATAAAATCTCGACGCATGTTCCCCACGAAAACAAGGGCAGAGCTACAAAAGTGGTGTCTTGCCGATCGTTTCGTTTGGACTTTGTAATAAAATATTTTATGAGAACGCTAAATAAATACGGGCGTTTATATTTTATTGGCGTTTAAGGGCCGAGTAGGCATTTCATTACCGTGCGTCTAAACACTCATATCATACATGTAGACCGTAGGTTAATTACATACACAACGAAATGGCAACAATTTTGTTCCACAACTCAAAGTAAATTTAATTTAGGTAGGACAAATTACTCAGACATTTACATTATCAGCTTTAGCGGACGTAATCTGGGATTTGTGAGATATCAAGATGTAGACGGGAATTAATTATCATTCCGTAGTAATCAAGTTTTTGTAATTGCAGTACAAATTGCAATTATTACTTAAACAATTAAAACGAAATTATGATCATAATTAAAGTGCACATAAGCGATTACGTAGCGATCTTGCTAACAAGCAACCACCTGTATTTTAAATTGAATATGCGTTTTAATTTTATTCTAAAGCGCATGAGCTATTGATCAGAAGCACGCGAGCGCACTTAAAGTAATCCTTACAAAACTTTACGTGTATTAAACAAACATACAAATAACATTACTTATCAAAACAACTATCTTTTGATTGACGATTTTCCGATTACGGAGGTGCATAAATATAACATTTGTTTAGCATACAAGGGGTTCTGAACATGTACTGGGTCTGGAGCTCTGTACGTATAGTGCACACTTTGGGAATCAATACGGAATACAACGCCACAGAGTAAAAAAAATCTCTAGTCAATTTCTACAGTTCACCCAGTGAGTCCAATTGTGTTTAAGGGTTATTTTTGCATGTGGCAGGCGAAATGTGTTAAAGAGCTTTGAACGTACAAGCATTAATAGCTTTATGCATTGAAGCCGTTCTGTTCTATTGATTTACGGCTTGGCTTTGAGTGGGCGGTGATATGTGCTCGTTCAGCTGTTTTCCTCTTGAGCAAGGCATGTTAGCTCTAATTTATTAAGTACCAGCCACCCGGAGGCCTAACGAGATTAATATAAGAGCCATTCGTGAATTAATGCAGTTAATTCTATTGGCATTTACACCTACGATTGGGTAGGTTATCTGTAAGATATGGGTGTTTGGGAAAATGTCAGAAATCGTACTTCTATTATACTCAAGTCAAAAGTAATGAAGAATATTTAGTTAGTAACAAACAATTGTCAAATTAGGCTACAGTGTGAATATAAAAATGGTTTTTACACATATCCTTTTAAATATCGTTTTTATAGTATTTTTATAAGACCATCATCAAAGAAATACTTAGGACTTTTAAAAAGTTAATTAGCAATATCTTTTATTTGTAGTTTTTAAAACATACAACAAATAATAATGTTGTTGAAAACTATTCATCAAATCTGTCTGAAGTTTAGTTACCGTGTGTTAATAGTATTGCACACACATTTTAATGTCAGTGGTTATATAAATAAGCACTGTACCTACATTCGTGTTATTTACATACCTGACTAACTTCGTAATTACATTCTATGTGGATATAGAGTAAACGGCACTTAGCGTAATTTGTAATACTAGCGAATTATGTAAATATGACTCATTCAGCAGGACTAGTAATTATTTTAATGACTTATTTGTAGGTACACATAAGGAATATGTAAATTAGAAAATTTACAGACAGCTGCTATGCAACCCATATTATTATGACTGACTTGAATGGAATGGTGAGTAAGTGTAGTTCACTCAATGTCTCATGATGGTGGCGCTTGTGTTAGATCATTCGGTCTCCTTCAATGGTTGAGTTAAATGGTGCCAATCCATACTTATATCATGTTCGTGAACGGGTGCCATCGGTTGGAACGGATCACCTTCGCCAATGTTAGAAAAAAAAGCTTCGTTGTTTTAGAGTAAAAACCAAGCAGATGTAAAATAAAAATAGACTTTACAATTTTTTTATGCTATTGTAAATTAATTACACTTAGGTTACCACAGAAAAGCACTTTGCCCTTTTTAAAAGCACTTTATTTTTTTTCGAATCTATTTAAATACTACATAGTATTATTTTTTCTAAAAGCTGTCAATTTATTGGGTTCAAAATTTTAGCAACGTTTAAAAACGAAATTGACGTCGCCAAGTTAATAACTTTTACTTTGCTGTTAATGAGTAAAGTTAGAATGTTTTTGATTTTAATTTAGTTCAGACCACTGTGCAGATAAAGTATTGATAAAAATATAACCAATAACATTTTGATATTTTCACTGAGTGCTCGAACTTTTATCTACAGTTCACCATTTTATTCCCCAGTCATCTTAGGTCACCCCTGGATTTTATAAAAAAAATATTTTATCAAATCTTTTAAAATAAGAACTTTTTTTTTCTAGTTGGCACGCTTGGTTTCCAAAAATTTATGATAAGTACTCTGATGCAGGCTTTTTAAAGGCCAGAATTTGCGTAATAACACTTTTTTTATCAATATTCTTAAAACACTTAAGCATGTGGTAAAGTCATATAAGCTTACATGTGTATCTGTTACCGGCCAAACCAGATTTCAGGACAAACTAGTTTTGGCTAGGCTAAGATAGGTCGACGGAGCCCCGGCGGGGCTCCTATTTCCGGGTGGTTTAAAAAATTACCACGAAGGCTAAAGCGGAAGCTCCGCTTTCCTTCCCGCCTTAGCCTTCTAACCTAACCTGACCGAATCGGGGTGCCCTGAGTCGAGGCGAGGAAGAACTAGTTTAGCCTAGGCAGAACAATTTTGTCCTGAAATCGGGTTTGGCCGGTAACATATCCACTTAGCAAAATCTAAAAACAATTTTCTGTTAATATAGCTATTTTAACTTACAGTTAAGACCTATTTTTTATTATATTAGTACCAATACTAGTAGTACCAAAGCTACTTTAAGAGTAAATTGCTTTTAAATTTCGCTAAGTGTATAGGTACAAGTTATGTTCATGACTGTATGCTTATATAGATTGGGTTTTAGACGTATTTTGTTCGAATTTTTAAAATAATCTTTGGTAATGCTAAAAATATCAAGTGGATTGGTAGAAAATGCCCAAGGTAATAAGTCCGCCATTTGATTCTGCAGTGTTTTTTTACATTATGTAAGTAAAAAAAGTTTAAAGCAAACAAAAATACTTAATTTTATGTTAACACTGTTGATGTAGTACACACATATGTAGGTACTTATTTATACAAACTTTCCAGCTAAGCTTTCTAGCACTAACCTTTTGGGCGGAAAGCCGAGGATGGACAAACGGACGTACGGGTATTTGTACCATTTTGATACGGAACCCTAAAAACTTGTAATTAAAACGGTTAATTTCGTAAGAAACTAAATGAGAACAATGTTGGTATGCATTTTTTTCGCAATTTTTAATTAAAAAGACATGTAATGAATGTTTGCACTTAGTTAACCTTTCGTCGACCAAGCGACAGCCGGCTGACGCGCTGCTATTCTCTTTCTGTCATATCTCGAATCACGTGTGTTTGAAGGTTTACCACCTACCTACCTACCAGAAGCGATAGGTTATAATGAAATACAAATACATAACTCCATCCATTTCCGAGGTGAACGCCCACCGGCAGTGTAATAACCAGTCATTTTCGTATTTGCTTTTGTTGATTACAACATAAGGACTATAATACAATATCCGGACAACGTAAACAACACGACACAAAGTGAAATTGTTTGATAAGAATCACTATTCATAACCAGTGACAAGTTGACAATCCAGTTAGCGTTTCATTCAATTTCATGCTTTTGTAGCTAATTGCATTTGTTTTTGTTTACATTTGTGTTATATAGAGCATGTCCACAATATCCTTTTTGCGTAAACATAGTGATCACACTTTCCTGTTAATTTCCTATGACAGATGGGAATAAAGATATGAATCTGAACACGTCTCAAGATACTCAATTAGCAACGATAAGTCCACGATAGCTTTGATTGGATGATCCATGTTCCATCATCATATTATTATACGACTGCCTACAAAAGGAGCGCCATATTTTAAGGGTTCATGCGCCCTTAGCCTGAAAGAAATATCTATATTTTACTATTCTTTTTAATTTAGATTTATGAGGAATCGTTAGAATTTTTGTAGTCCCAAATTTGTGTCTAATTAGTTCATATTTTGCCATGACAGTCGCGTTTTAATTTCTTACAAAGGTTAAGTTTCTTTACTTGATTCTAAGAGGAACTTCAGGACCAATTACGAAAATTTCTTTGATATATAAAAAGCTACTTAATTGCCGAGTCTCATATAAGTTCTATAGTGTACTTAACTTCCACGTCGACGAAATCGTGAGCAATGACAGTACCTGATAAAGAAGAAGTATCAAATTAAGAGAAAAAGTAATGCTCTTTCTTAAGGAGTTTATCAGGGAAAGTACTACCACCACACATCTTTTTGCCGTAAAGCAACATTGGTATATTCCGGTTTGAACGGAAGAATGAAAGAAAGATTTATATTGCTCTAGTTCATAATGTATGTCCACAGGTCGATGATAACTTCGACGGTATGAAGGTATGGGAACCGATGGCGGTATAATTATAGGTACATGACACTAACTCATTTTTGTTTTCATGTCATCGCATCTGCGTGACTGCTGGTCGACAGACATCCAAAGACAGTGTCGTTAGCTTGTGTGACATCCAAGGATACAAAAACGAAATACTTATACATGTACTATGTAATCATAGAAAATTATAGCCAGACACATAGATACACATCATCAAACAAAAGGCACTAGCCGGCATTGACATATTTTTCATAATACGCAACGTCATCAACCAAAGGATGTTTTAACACCGGACGCAATCAAGGCTGGGGACGTAAAACCTTTGTTTCGAAACCATCATGGCGGCATAGCGCTAACCATTGCACTAGGGCTAACAAAACTGTTCGTTTTATGCGTTGTGTAAGGAGGTTTATTATGCCACTAGGTTGTAATGTTGCGTTGCATATTTGGTTTAGTGGAACAAGGATTGTTGGCGATAAAATGTTTGTAAGTGTGCTAAGATTATGTTGTTTAAAAATATTTTATTTTTCAGATTATACGGATACAGACGTTACTGCAAGTCAGGTCCCATCTAAAAACTTATTTCAGAGGTTTTGCACTAGGGTTAACAAAACTGTTCGTTTTATGCGTTGTGTAAGGAGGTTTATTATGCCACTAGGTTGTAATGTTGCGTTGCATATTTGGTTTGGTGGAACAAGGATTGTTGGCGATAAAATGTTTGTAAGTGTGCTAAGATTATGTTGTTCAAGAATCTTTTATTTTTCAGTTATTTTTTTTTTTTGGTGAGTTGGAAATTATCCAATGACTGCTCCCGTCCTGGGTGCGGCGGGAGGGCGTGTCAGACTCTTACTGACTAAAACCCACTCATGTTCCTTCGATTGCCTTTTATGTTCCAGGGTCACGGTAACTATTATAAACATTCCGCAACCCCGGCAGGCGTTGGCCCTGTTGGGCCCCTTCCTGTGCTGACTCCTTCTCTTTGAGGCGTGCGTGGAACACTAACGCGTCGTCGACGCGGTCCTGGGTTCTAGCCGGGCGGCGAGCTACCCATCGCTCGCCATCCGCAGAACCGCGCCTACGATTTTTCAGATAATACGTATACAGACGTTACTTCAAGTCAGGTCCCATCTAAAAACTTATTTCGGAGGTTTTGCACTAGGGTTAACAAAACTGTTCGTTTTATGCGTTGTGTAAGGAGTTTTATTATGCCACTAGGTTGTAATGTTGCGTTGCATATTTGGTTTACTGGAACAGGGATTGTTGGTGATGAAATGGTTGTTAGTGTGCTAAGATTGTGTTGTTCAAACATTTTTGGTGGTGGAAGAAGGTTTGGCAATTAGTCAAGTCTGGTAGAAAATCTGAACTGATATAGGTATATTATAAAAAAAGGTAAAATAGATTTTTTATGACGTGTAAAAGATCCTTTCTGGATCTACTAAACCTAAGTCGGTCTCACAAAACACAAAAAATCTTTAACCATTATATTGATACTAGCTGTCCCTGCTTTGGTTACTACCCGGCTCCCGCGTGATGTTAGCATATAACCTTCCTCAAAAAATGGACTATCCAACACAGTAAGATTTTTCAGCGCTGGATAGTACTTAATGAGATTAGCGTTATTAGGCGTTCAAACAAACAAACCTTTCAGCTTTATAATATTAGTGTAAAAAAATATAGCGGCCAATTCTCGTTTATTTCATAACTGGTAAATTCTAAGATCTGACCAAAAACAAAACAACAAGTCAAAACGAAACAACGGGAGGAGGCACTTAGGTATCAAATTACTCTCTATGATATATAGCTATAGCCTTTCTCGATAACTGGACTATCCGATTCCGACACAATAAGATTTTTTTAGTTCGATCCAGTACTTATTGAGATAAGGGCGTTCAAACAAACAAACCTTTCAGCTTTATAAGATTAGTTTAGAAAATATAGCGGACTATTCTCATTTATTTCATAAATAGTAAATTCTAAGATCTGGCGAAAATAAAATAACAAGTCGCCTCATTTCATTTCGTCAAAATGAAACAAAGGGAGGAGGCACTTAAGTTTGTCATGCTCGCTCAAAAAGTCTCGCTGATGGTGGCGAGTGCGTTGGATCATTCGGTTCCCTTCAAAATGGTTGAGCTAAATGGTGCTGATGTCACGCGTCATGCTCGTGAACGGGCGCTGTCAGTTGAGATGGGTCATCTCTTAACTGCCATGACTTTTTATATTTGACTTTTTATTTTAATTTTGTATTTAATTATTTTGTTACATACTTACATTGTTTTCACATGTAAAACCAACAAAAAGAAAATGTAACCAAAATTTTGTAAAACATGATTTTTTTAAAAGAGTGTCAGTGGAGTTTCTTGCCTGTTCTTCTCCATAGAGATCTACGTTTTGGAACAGGCAATTAGCGTCACTTTTCTTTTCTGACTAACTGACCGACTCTTTTGACAATTCATAAGTTGAATGCTTTGAATTTTGATTTTTTTTGAGTATCAAAGCACTTCTCCATATCGCTGTCATACTGCACATTACCTAGTTCTGTACAAATCTAATACTCATGTATTTTATAAGAGCAACAGCTGTCAAGAGGGATACCGAAAGGTTTTCTAGGTGAACTATTTTCGTTGGTCGCGCCTGCTACTAACCTAAATTACATTGGCTCTTCCACGAACTGTATTATATTTCGCTTAGCTGTAAAAAAGGCACTAGTGGAAGCTTCCAATGATACTCATTTCTCAAGTTATATTAAATACCTGGCTAAGAATTCACGAGAGTACTAATAAAGGTATAAACGCTAATAATCTGTCTTTTCTTTTTCTTCTGTCAGAGTTCTGCTCAGCCACGCCGTAGTCACGAAGAAAAAAAAAAAGACGGGTTGCACTCCGGGAGTGCCGGCAGAAGTGAAAACTTGATTATAGCTGTCTACTATCCATCCGTCCTACGCTTTTTCGATCAGGTCACGTGTCCTGACGCGAGTTTAAAATTTTATACCCATTACAGAAAAAGTGCTCAACGCCGCTAAAGAAGTTTTCACTTCAAAAACACATTCGCTCATTTATTTACGAGTGTGCCTTTGGCTCGCCTGCCCCAAGCCATTAGCAGGACCACTATATCTCTCTCTCTCTCTATCTACAGCAAGCTTATATTAAGCTGTTTCGCCAAGATTTTCCAACACTATTACTCCACGGGTTAAAATATAAACAAAGGACATTGCCATGCGTCCATACATTGTTTGCCTAAGAACCGATAGGGATGTGTTTTTTCATTTTTGGTTCTAAATAATATATGTTTTCGATTGAAACTAAATTAAAACTACGGACACTTGAGACTTCTAAAAGCCATCAAAATACTTAAATAACAACATCATGTCACATCAAAAGTATCATCTATATTTTCAACCAATATATTTGCAGCGGCAGAAGTCTTTCCAAGACACTTATTGATGTTCCCTTTCTCTTTTACATGGAGCCAGAAGCTGATCCGCAATTTACACAAAATATAGGATAATTTTGGGAATCCATGTTAAATCTGCAATGTCCGTTTAATCTCTTGACACCACCGCCATGCCAGGTCGTCGTTCTTAGTATGTCCGTACATCAGTCAATCACAGCCGGAGGTCGCTATTTCAAGAGGAAATCACAGTCCGTAGTTTAAGCGAAGTGGGTAGATAAAATCGGAAAGGAATAATAATAAAATGCAAACAACCAGATTACACAGAACCTGGTCAAATGTTGGCATCTGTCAATTCAATTGACGAAAAACAATAGACTAATATGTTGATCTTTTTTTCTAAACAAATGGCTTGTTCATTTGACACAGCGCTTTCAATCGCTTTAATGCCCATGTCACACGAGGGCCGAACAGTGGGCAGAACAGTACTGCTACTGTGTGAACGCACAAAACAGTACTGTTCAGTGCCAGCTTCTTAAAACGATGACTCGTAAATATTATATGTTTCCCACAACCAAACTATATGACGAATGTAAGTTTTAACCGTGAGGCAACTCTTTATCCTCCTACCTTTCTACAGAAAACCTTCTCATATATGGCTATTAAGCTGTACACATGCAATGGATTACTGTTACTTACCAATTTTTACATATATAACACCTAATATACACACACTGACAATCACAAACATGCACACAACACACATACACACACATGCACGCACTCATGACTCGAGAGTTTATATGAATATAATAATTCAAATCGACACTGTTCTCACTTGTTAAATCTTATTATATAATCAATTTAGTTTAAACCAATGGCTGAACCCTGTCTCTTAAGATACAGGCTAGACCTAGTTTAAGGGATAGAGTCCAATAATGTAGTTCTACATAATTATACAATATAATTCTAAACTGTTTAGTGTAAGCCTTTATGTATAGGTGCACTGTTCCATGTTTTTATAAATTAAATACTTATTATTATTATAACTGTTCTGCCTCACTGTTCTGCCCTCGTGTGAAATGGGCATTATATATTCGTATTAAAACCTTATTCATAGATCAAGCGCTGAGAATATTGAGTTTTTCAATTTCGGTATACATACTTATTTTAATACTTGGCTGCATGAGCTACGATACCTTAGTCTACTACTAACTTCAAATTAAATCAAAATATCTGACACCGGAGATTGAAACGAAATTGAGTTACTTTTTATAATGTTTCTGAAATTAACACCTGTCCATTGTATTGTAATAGTCGTAAAGTACTTTATAAAAAAAAACTACTATGACTATGACTACGACTACGACTACGACTACGACTACGACTACGACTACGACTACGACTACGACTACGACTACGACCGACTACGACTACGACTACGACTACGACCACGACCACGACCACGACTACGACTACGACTACGACTACGACTACGACTACGACTACGACTACGACTACGACTACGACTACGACTACGACTACGACTATGACTACGACTACGACTACGACTACGACTACGAATACGACTACGACCACGACCACGACCACGACCACGACCACGACTACGACTACGACTACGACTACGACTACGTAGACACGATAAAAATCTCACACACTGATACTTATCGCGCGTTCAATTGTTATCCGTCCTACGCTTTTTCGATCAGGGTCACGTGTCCTGACGCGAGTTTAAGATTTTATACCCATTACAGAAAAAGTGCTCAACGCCGCTAAAGAAGTTTTCACTTCAAAAATTGTGCGTTTAAATGTGTTTAAAAATTTTGTTTTTTGTAAATCTCTAAACAAATATTTGTATATGGTAAGCTACTTGTTTTATAATATAGTTATACATGCGTCTTCGTTTATGAAAAAGTGTAAATTATTTTCATTTCATTCATGCCACCTTATTGTGAAAATAAAATCTTCAATCGAAGTTCTCGTAAAAAGATGTTTTTTTTTGGTGAGTGGAAAATCATCAAATGACTGCTCCCGTCCTGGGTGCGGCGGGAGGGGTGTCAGACTTTTACTGACTAAAACCCACTCATGTTCCTTCGATTGCCCTTTATGTTCCAGGGTCACAGTAACTATTATAAACATTCCGCAGGCGGGCGTGGCCCTGTTGGGCCCCTTACCGTGGTAGAAAGATGATTGAGCTACCATTGAGAGATTCAATATTATATTCAATTTTCCAAGAAAACAACATCATGAAAACCCTATGCGAACAATAATTTTCTACATCATATATACTTCATTAATAGGTACATAGCTTTTCGCACTGCGATAACGCAACAATACTATGTTTTTTATACCTTTTGTGTGAGAGCGGAGTCTTGCATAATATCATCCTACATTACGATAAAATGTAAAAAACCTATATGAAATATATGAATGTATTGTCTGGGGCTTTGCTTTTTATAACAACGATAACGTGTCGCAAATATTTATTGCTATCGACAAACCGTAATATTTGAATGGACCGAAATAATTGGCTTTTTGAAACAATAAAGAATTAACCATTTTCCGTTAAAATTCGACCAAACACATAAATATTTCAACACAATATTCCCGTCTTCATACCCTGTGAACATTTAGATCGTTCTTGATTTTAATTTGCACACTGAACTTGTTTTTTCTTTCGGTAACAGCCACATTTAACAATTGCATTTTGTATTACTGTGCTCATTTTGATCCACTTAGTTCAAATCTTCAGTCCACCTGTGTTCATTCCTTCGGTATTTTTCATCAGTCAATAATTGATTTGATGCCAAGACTCACTATGTAATTGCCTTCACTTAGTCTCCTCTAAAATGCATAGGGATCAGCTATAGCATCGCACGCATTATTAAGAATTAATAAACTGACTATCAGTCTACAGCGTCGATGGTAAATGATACTGAAAGAAACTTTAGAAAATTCTATTAAGAAACTGTACTTTTAATTTGCTTTCTCCATAAAACTATGTAAACCCGTGAAAAACACGTATCTTACGTAAACACATAAAAAGTTTTTCCGTCGTTCTATCAAGATAGGCGTACATTTTCTCGTAACAACATTTTTTTTCTGAGCATCTGCCCATTTATGTAGTACTTACTTTTTCGTCGGCGCGAGTAAAAAATTTAGACAAAAGCGAAACTGAAACGAGCTTTGAAACAAAGTAGGATTTGCTCAAACGTTACATTAGCGAAGTCTGTAAAGATGTAGCGTTGGGTTATTTATTCTCTGTGAAATGTCGGTCGGTTGGTCGGCTAATTTCTATGCAAATGTGTGAGATGGGTGCCCGGTTGGTTACGGACACAGGACGTCCGTGCTCCGGCATTATGCGCCATCTGGGCCAACGGCCCATGTCGATACATGTTCCATACAACATATCCGCCTCTTGTAAGAGGTTAATTAATGTCTGGTATAAATACATCGGTGATATAGGTTAGTCGCCGCATTAACATCGTGCGTGCATGTTATTGGGCCGTAATGCTTAGAAGAACTGTTACAGTCCGCCTCATACAATATGTAGTCTAGAAACAGACATTAATATGTGTATATCAATGTCAGAATGAGACAAATTTATTTTTCAATATATCTAAACTCCATCGAGTTTCTCTTGGATCTACATACATGATATAGTGGGTTAGTAATTTAATTTCAATAATTTATCTTGGACATTACAGACATCGGTAAAGGAAAACATCGTGACATGGACGTATAATAAATCTAAATCTGAAACCGTTTATCCGCCTTAAGCAAACGTGGTGATTAATGCTCGTGCCTTCTCTGTATGAGAAAAGGCGTTTGCCCTGCAGTGGGACAGTAGTAGGCTCGTATTATTATATTATACTACCTACTTAACTTTGGACTCAGCAAAACCTTGTAGAGAATATCTACCTAATAAGATTTATAATTACGGTGGCCATCAGTCACGCGTTATCTTACTTTACGCTGATTCGCTCGGCGTACGTAATTACAACTTCCGAAATTAATGTCCGGTGAAATAAAGCGAATTAAATGCGCATACACATGAAAGCTTTTACGACGCAATGATGAACTATGACAATTAATTTATATTGTTTAATTTATTATTTTTACTAACAGTGTTTTTTCATCAAATGAATTAAATAAATAACTTGACGTTACTTTAAGTTATCCTTGATTTAAAAAATTGATACTTAACACTTACTTATAATTAGTTATTAAGATTTTTTTTAAACGCCATATGAAAAAAATACGCAAATCTCGCACTTCTCATAAAAGTGTCTTCAGGAGATCCTCATTGGTGGGTCCATACCAGTCGGGGCCGCAAATTAAGCATCTGCTGCAACTGAGCTCCCGACTACCAGGAGGGAGTTTTTCACAAGGAAACCCTTCGAGAAAAACACCCGTTGGAAATCTCAAAAAAGAGTGGGAATCTGAGAAAAGTGGAGTCTACGAATATTTCCAGGCTTCTTAAAAAATCAAAACTTCAATACAATGTTCTCTCCAAACAACATTCTATTGAAATCATCACCACCATTGCGTTTCTTGCAACGAGAAAATCTCTTTTGAGCTTTCCATTCATTTAAAATTATATTAAGTAGTCGACACTTCGAAAACGAGTGGAGAACGCCGCGAGACAGATAAAGTTCAATTAAAGACTCGCGATGACATCTCTCCTTTAAGTCTTGCTGAACTTTCAAGCATTTTAAACTGTTCAGAGTTTGGACAAAGTGACAACTTTCCATATAAATTTAAATAAAAGTTATTTTATAATGGTTCCGTATTTTCATTTTGATGTAACCTATTTAGAAGCATGGGGTCGAAGGTAACTGTTGCTTAATACATGCAAAAGTAAGTCTGTGTGCCTGTCCTTCTGTCTATTTGTTGCGCTGTCACGGTTTTCTCACTATACAATTTTGAAGATAAGGAGTCACCTTGCACCCCAAGAAATGACATAGGCTACTATTTAATCTACAGCTGAGTTTGCATTTACTTTAACCGGTAGCCACACGGACAAAGTCACGCCCATGAACAAGTCACACTTAAAACACTTCTATGGTCCGATATTGGGTAATTATTGAAGAATGATTATTGAAAAACAATCATTATGATTACCAAAGATCTACAAACCACTACTGGGACCAAGAGCAATACGTGCCTTCCGAGCCACAGCATGTCAGTATCCTTAATAAACGCTAATAATCGCTACATAAAGTTATGACAGGTTAATACGTCAAAAAATGTATGGTGACACAGGCTTTATTCATTGCATAACTTTACAGAGTGATTATTAGTAAGGGCATTAGAAAGCACATATTGAAATTCACATTGGGACTTAAAGTTACGAAACAACATTTTATATAGAATACCTCATTATTACGCCACATTGTCGTCTCCAAAACAACTGTTTTGTTACGATAAGCTCTCATAATAATGTTCTAGAACCCGACTGTACAAACTTGGTTTAAGCTAGCGTTTCACTACGTACTTATGAATAAATTATGTTTCGCACGGTGTAGTCTCCTCTCTATTGTAACATACAGCTTACTACTAAAAACATGTACCTTAGGTAACTTAGGTATTCCAGAAACTAGAATTCTAGTTTAACTTTTAACTGCACCTATTAATACTTAGTTGTTAATAAACCGGGTCTGTAGTTTCAAAATTGTTTAATTAGGGTTCAACTTTTACGTTTTGTTTATTAGGAAAATCTAGAAGAAGCATGTCGAACTTTTATAAAAAAAACTAGTCTTTCTGAGCTTCGATTTGTTGACCTATTGACCAATTTTAAGGTTCCGTAATAAATCAGGGAACCCTTTTATATGTAAACTTGCAGTCTCTCGCAGTATCTCACGGTCGTCTTTGGTTACTTATCTCTCTCATTAGCCGTTGTCTCATATTATATTATTATAGCCTATTCCTCGTTAATCCAACTTTCTAGAATAAAAATAATTATTCGAATCCGACTGAAAGTTCCAGAGCCCTTTAAAAACATAAAATTGTAAAACTTTGCAGTATTAGAATAAATTTAATTGGAACCCTAGCAACCCTAATTAGGCAAAAAAGTACTTTGACGTACTAAGGGGTCAGAGCCCGTACGTCCCCTAAGATTCGCACCCTGTGCCCATTCGTCCCCTGGAACTTTTGAGGGGCCTATTCGCCCCCTGAAGAATATTTATTTTAATTCATTCTTCTAATATAAGTACATGTATATAGTCCTGGTACAGTCGCGCAGAAAAGGGTAAAATAAAAATATAATAATTCCTTAAATATCATGTTTAAGTATTTCAAATAAGATTAAGTTTAATAAAATGCCTCTAGGCTCTAGGCATAAAGTCAGTCTTCGAAATAATTAATCGATTCGTCGATCGATCGTTTTCTATTTACCACTTCACGTTACTGCGCGCCTAGTACTTTGCATTGATTAAGGTGATCTTGTGAGAAAATTAAGGAATACAGTGAATTTTAAATTTTCGTACATGACTACTTCACGTTACTGCGCGCCTAGTACTTTGAATTGATTAAGGTGATCTTGTGAGAAAATTAAAAACACAGTGAATTTTAGATTTTCGTACATGACTACTTCACGTTACTGCGCGCCTAGTACTTTTGTTCTCTTAAGTTTTCAATCATTAATACCCGTTTTTTAACAAGCCATTCGTAAAGAGACAATATTACATCGTAAGCCTATCGACAGGTTACATTATTATCATGACGGATTATCATTCATCGTAGCTCTTTTTTCAATGATCTGTTATGATTTATTAAATTAATTGCGTTAATAAACTGTTCACAAGTGTACTATGTTAACCGTTTTTAGGTAAAATATAGGTGATTTTATCTCAGAGGACCAATAGGCACCTGAATAGGTGCCGAATCTTTAACTTATATTGTGTATATATTAGAGGAGACGAATGGGTATCTTAAAAATAATATTTTTATTAAAATATTAATTGGTCCCCTACCAGGAGACCAACGGGCACCTATATAGGGGCCGAATCCACAACTTTTATGCTGGGGGACAAATCTTAGGGGACGTACGGGCTCTGACCCGTACTAAGGTCCCTGTCCAAAAAAAATCAAACAAAAAAATAATGTCATTGTTATAAAATTCCTAATTTTCCAACGACCTAATTTAAAAGCTACAAGCCCTAATTGCCTATTCAAACGAATAACCACTCCGTGATAGCAGAGAGATCGCAAAACGATACTTCTATTTTGTGTCGTATTTTTCAATTGTCAGTCGTAGTACAACATCTCATTACGGGTCTTATCGACAACAATCGTATCTTCATTACTTACACAGACAGGCCACGGAATAGTCGATTCGAAATCAATATAAGGTTCGCTACACACAGCCCGACATCAGAGCAACATTGCTGCGGAGGGGCGTTCATCAATTCTCTTTATGGCCACTTTCTTTCTCAATTGTCACTATCAGCGGGTGTCGGGTGTCACGTTAAATTTTATGACACAGACTCATTTGTGCCGCGTTGTCAGTCATTTTCGGGAGTTCAATAATCGACCTCGTTTCGTCCCGAGTTCATTTTCTCGAAACATTGGTGTCTCGACGCATTTGTATGAAATATTGCGATGTTTTACTTCGGTGTGAAATATTGAGTTGCGGTACGTAAGAGTGAAAGCTTTTTAAGAACAGAAAATTATGCAATTTGTTAGCGGTGTAATTTTATGGTGTCTTGGTCATTTCAGGAAACCCCTTCCTTTTCAAGAAAATTAATGTTGTAACGATGTGATTCAAATAAGGAATGACCTCGCGCCCTACTTATTCTGACATTTATAATAAAACTAGTTTCTGCCCGCGGCTTCGCTCGCGTTAGAAAGAGACAAAAAGTAGCCTATGTTACTCTCCATCCCTTCAACTATCTCCACTTAAATAATCACGTCAATCTGTCGCTCCGTTTTGCCGTGAAAGAAAGACAAACAGACAGACAGACAGACACACTTTCCTATTTATAATATTAGTATGGATTATATTAAGTGTCTATCTAGCCAGCTATCTATTTTAAATAATGTTGATATGACAACAGATTAATTTGTTTTTACTAAGATCGACATAACTAAACATTTGTTCCTTAGCACGTACATTGGATTGAAGACTTTCCGTCTTGCTGTCATCGTAGCTTAACTATTGTACGATGCTGACTGGTTATTGCTTAGCTAAAGCACTTGCTAAGCAACGTTTAATTACATTGGCCTGAAACTCAGTTAGTCAAAAATGAACCAAAATCTTTGTTGATACAAATCTTATTTTTCTATTTATATTTAAGATATAAAGGTAACAGGCACATAACACAGGTCGTAACACAAAAACGTTTTCCTTCCTAATGAGATCGCTATTACACGTAATTCAACCATGAGCCAATCAGAATCAGATCATGAAACAAAAACATCAGCTTTCGAATGCTATTTCGCAAATGATTACAAAATATCTCATTAAAATAATCTCATCAGGCACGTATTTACATTTTCATTTGCTACGTTTTATGTACTATATCAGTGTTATTAAAAGTGGTATTCCTCAAGCATTTTATCTGTAATCTCGAACACAGACGCAATCAGATGAAAGTAGGTCGAGCCGCGGGAAGGATTAGGTAAAATTTAAGTACCGGAACGATTTAAGGGCTGAGGCGCCACACGGTGTTGATAGGGCTGGCCCTTAGCCCTTATTTAAGGGCATAGGTAAACTATCACTGTTTTCTTTTTCTTCATTTGTGCCTCAGGTACCCATATCCATTCCTATTGAAAAAAAAGTTGACACACGCTATAAGTATTACCGAAATCGTGTGTGCGATTTTTAAATATATATTCACAAATAATCAGACTTGCTGCAAATACCTGGAACCATACCTAGTATTGCTTGGTGCGGAAAACGAGCAGGCAAGGAACAACCAATGGAACAACATAGTACTATGTACTATGTATTAAACTCAAAAACTACCAAACAGATTTTCAAACGGTTTTCACCAACGAAAAAGTCATGTGGAAGGTATAATCTATATATAATATAAAAGAAAGTCGTGCTAGTTACACATTTAATAGCTCAAGAACAGCCGAACCGATTTGGCTGAAAAATTGGTGGGGAGGTAGCTTAGGATCAGGGGACGGACATAGAATACTTTTTATCTCTTTTTTTAGTAACCAAAAATCTGATATAACGCGGGTGAAACCGCGGGGGACAGCTAGTTAGGTATATATATTTGATATTCATTGTTTAGCTGTTGTAAAGTTTTGTGTAAATGTTCTACGATGATTGATGTCAGAAAAAATTACGCCAATGATTAAACCAGAATCACAGTGCCACTTTTCAATTCGGTCGAAGCAACATGTTAATTGAATCCTATTAGCAAAAAAAATAATCATTCAATGTTGGCTATTCATTTCTGAGCTTTACAATCAATGTTAATCAATTTAGTTGAACCGTGTAATACTTTCCAGTAGGTGACACACCAATAAAGTCTTTAAAACTTTATAAATGCCATTTTATATGTTCTAACGATGTATTTCCACGTAAAACTAGGCGAATTGATTGTGATTCGCCTTTTCATAGACGGATAGACCTGTTATTATGTTGACTCAACCAGATTATGTTAATAATTCGGATATGTTGAAAATTAGGTGGAATCGAAAGCTTGACTCATAAAAACGTTAGTTGATGATTAATACTAAGAACTTTCTTCTTTTTAATTATCTACATCAGGGATACCCAAAATTATTTGTCATACGTAGACCACTTGGCATGTATTTCGGTTTTGGGTAACTCTAATATCTTTCTTGAAATAATACCTAAACACATTGACTCCCCATGCTTCTATGCCATTGCTATAGAGGACACCAAAAACGCCACTAATGCAATAAACATTTAATCAGAATGAAGGAGATCATTCGTCGAAAATTGGAGTAAGTTAAAGTCATAAGATCACTTTTTCATTAAAAAGATCCACTATCGTTGACTTGTGGACCCCAATCTTATTTTTGTGCTGACATAAACACCTTGCAGATTGTCGTGGACCCCTGGGGGTGTATCCATGTCGCAGTCATCTGGTTGAATCAGCTATTTGATTGTATGACTACCGCGTTTATTGAATGACGACATTTAATTGAATGACTAGACCGAAAGCTGATTGAACAAGCGTCACTCAACGTCCAACTAGATAGCTGATTGTAGCATAGCCCTTTTAACAGAGCGGACGTAAAATCAGTCAGGTGATTGAAATTTAGTTCATTTTTTATTCCACTGCGGCGTTAGCAGTCACCAAAACAAACATGGCGTAAAACAGCTCGCGCAGATAGCTCTGTCTCTTGATATTATTTTAACTAAACCTACTTTAAAGTGACTTATTTGTAATAAAATAGTGTGACAGCATGGATTTACCTTCTAATACGCCGCCGCCGGCTACTTTTAGAGTTTTTTTTTTAATTAAAATCATAATAAAGTGTGTCATGTCATGTTATCATGTTTGTTATGTTAAGGAAGTTAAGTTTTTAAGTTGCGAACTTATGGTCACCCTAAACAAACATTACAAAGTCGGCTATATCCCACTTAACGACAATGCTAAATGACGTTCAGTCAAGTCGTTAAACGTTACATTAAACAACTTGACGAGTTGTCCTTCAGTCATTCAATTAAATGTTGTTATTCAATAAACGCGCTAGTCATACAATTAAATAGCTGATTCAACCAGATGACTGCGACATCCATATATCTTCTAGTTGTAGGTGTGCCTTATTTTACATGGTGTGTATAAGAAATGCAATCTAAGTGAAACAGTAGAATGTTATGAGCCATTTTTGGGGAATTTCTAAAGTGTTTTCGCTACCTTGGGAAACCTTATTGGTATTTTTTCTGCTCTCCGTTTTTAGTTTGATTGATTGCGTGCTGACTGTTACCGACTAAAACTTCACCGTTTCTCTTAATACCATGTGGTAGGAGTCCGGTATTCACTTGATGCATGATCTGTGCAGCCTGCCTTGGTGTAAGATCGAAGGTCACTAGTCAAATTTAATGCCAAAGGAATCTTTCAAACTTAATATGGCGCTTAGGATCACAAGCAATACCTAAATCAGTCCAATATTCTAGGTTTGTTTTTATAAATTGAAGAAGATTATCTACCTAGATAATCTGCTTGATTTTTTTATTTATTTAATTCTTTAGTGAGCTCTACATAAACAATTCTCTTATGCGCCATATTTTATTAACAACAAAAACTGACAGTCTAAGACCTATATATTGTAGAAACTACCAAACTTACTTAATTAAACATCTTTATTGTTTCAAATACCCAAGCTTGTAATTTCAAAATTCCACAAGTTTGCACAGCCCTACAGTCCACAAAGTTTTATCTGACCCACAGCGCGGCTAAGTATAATCCTAATTAATTGGCAGACAGAATGCGGCCCAGATATTACACGAACATACACTGGGACACGCATCCCAACAATAAACATGTGAAGTAAGCTTTAACTGTTTGTGAAGGCGACATTTATTATATTTGACCTGACCTTACATGCCAGTTTTTGGGGTTCTGTTGTTGGGAAGAAAAGAAAAGATGACCACTTCTTTGTTCGTCTTTCTGTGTCTGTCAAAACCGCGTTCTTCAATTCTTGATTTCTGGCGTGGAGGTATCAAGTTAAAATTTAAATCAAATACTTAAGTCTGGCATTACATTAGAGCTATGAATAAATCTAACATCTAAGTCAACAACGCAGTCAAATGATGCAGCTGTATATCTCATATTTTTCACTCGCAAAACAACGAATATACGAACGAATATACTAAACTGTATACTATTATTGCATAATAAAATCGCAAAAACTTGGTAAACTGACCTAAATCGATATAGGTATAATGGGACAACGTCAAAGTTAAATTTTCGTTAGAACAATTGGACCGAGTTGTGCCAAAATGATCCAACCCACATATTTATCAAAATTGAGTTATCTATACCAACCAATCTAAAATGAGCCATATTTTCATGTAGCAAAGACATATTTTATTATCTATTCTCTAGGAAAAGATATACTGAAAGTATACCACTCCACATATATGGGACTTATGAGAAATAAATTGCGGAAATGATTCATGTCATTTGGAACAACATTAATCAAAAAATTAATCCAAATCAGTTTTGCCACAAGGATCCAGGTACACTCGAATTGTAGTTGCTAAACTGTGTTTTTATTAATTTACCAGAAATATTTTGTTCAAATAGCTTGAAGCATTGTTGCAAATTAGAAATTGAAAAAAAAATGGATCCTTGGTAGAGCAAAAATTAAAATCAGACGAACAAGATAAGCATTTGAAAATGATTTTATAATGATATAATGATTTTATTATACGTTTTCCGATTTTGTTTTTTACTCCACAAATATATTAAGTATCGACCTCAGTAAAAAAAATAGTTTTATTATTAATAGTCACTTTTATAAGAAAAGCTTGCGTATATATTAAACTATGGAAGTGATTTGGATCATTATTGCAAAATTAATTTTGACACAGTGTCATACAAATTCATTTTTTGCTGAAATGATCCAGACGATATTTCTATCAATATCTTAAAAAGTAGCAGCGGCTGTATATTGTAAAACACCCTATTAGAAATCATATTCAATATTCCAAATATTGAAACCTTTATATGCAACACAATCGGAATGTTTTAATAGAAAATCATCGTCTGAATGTTTAAATTTAAATAACCCAAAATGTGTTCATTGTAGGGTGGATCATTTTGGCACAACTCGGTCCCATTCGAACAATTTTCGAAAGTACGAAACCCTCGGTAGGCGAACCCAACTCGCGTTTGACCGGTTTTTATAAAAGGTTTGTTTTCGTTGAAAAAATAAGACAGGACTTGTAAATAGGATTAAAAAAATATCGTTGAAAATACGAGTCGGAGCTCAAAAATTGGATTAAAAAAATATTTAAATAAAAACTTGTGCCAAATGGGAGATTTTTAATAGAGCAAGAAACTCGAAGGTAGAACCTCCATATTTAGTTACTGAAACTGTTATCAAATGTTCCAACATTACAGAACTAACCTATAAACTAACATTAGTATTCAAAACGTTAACATTTGAACTTAGTTTGTCTTTCTAACTTTTCTTTCTCACAGTAGAGTCAGCAAAAACATTACGAGTTTATTTATTACGGAATTTATTTAATTTAATGTATGTTTTCATTAATTAAATATGTAATGTTTCTCTTTAAAAAATCACCTGACTCTGTTATAATATGCTACTTTATTATTTGGAACAACTAGACGTGAAAAAGCTCTATGTGAAGTAGCTCGTTCGTTGAAGTACACCACATATGGTGAAAGCAGTGTTACTTACTGTTTTTCTGTTTAAATAGGACACTAATTACAGGCACATAAGGCATATAATAATTTTCTTTATGATGGCAATATATCTGCGAAACTTCTGGTATAGCAGATGTCGACAGTCGGGTCAGTGTATCATCAGCCTGTGTGCTATTCAATCCTCTTTTGCTTGCTATTCAATTCCGAGTTTGGTTTCTTTTCCGACTACTTTGAGAAGAAAATGGCCCCATTATTTGCTTACCAGAAGTGAAAAACAATAATGCCTCATTAAAGCGTTATATTTAACTAATTTACAGAATAATTATCATATTACAATTTTGATCCAATAAATGTGTATAAAATAAAAGATTATTGGTCAATTTCACTCTCCACTCTCTCTTATAAAACTTTCTTCATAATACACTTATATTTCATTTAACGTTTTAGCTCTTTAATTTTATATCCGTATGCAACTGTAAGATTTCCAAATATAATATTTCCATGATGATATCTCTTCTCCACCCTTGATAATATGTAGAGAACGCCTAAGGCATTAAACCCGTCGTACATTTGTGCAAGATGTAAAAAAAATTAAGTACCTAACTTACATGCTAACCATACCCGACAGAATATCATTTGCCACTCTCCGCCGCCATTCTAGCTGACTCTTAGACTACAATTCTGCATATAATCAGGTTCTGAGCAAACGGGACCTAACTGGAAAGTTTTTGCTATTTCAGAACCTGAACATTCTGAACTCTTTTTAGCAAAGACTTGCTTGTACAGTTACACAATGCCTAACCTTACATTATTATACTAGTTGTTTCGAGCCGCTTCGCCTGCCCAATACAAACTCGTGTCTCTACTTAAACAAGTGTAAATCAAAAATTTAAACACTCCCCTCCCTGAAGGCCACGGTCAAGGATCACGACTGCAGCTAACAAAAAACGGCTTCGATTTGGAAGAAACATGTCTCCAATACCATCGGTAGATAACCCACATTTAAATAAAAAACCGCGTCTAATTCGGTGCACTCGATTAACCACGGTGCTGTGGCACCGCACAGACAGACAGGCAGACAGATAAACAGACACACACACAGCGTTCAAGCTTAGCAAACGGGTAACACCTTTTTGCGATGGGGGTTAAAAATAGAGACTGCAGTGAAAATTTTGTATTTCTTGCTTTAGTAGTTTCAGCAATACGTTGAATAAACTTATTGGTGTTAATTTAAAGATCTGAGGCTAGCTGTCCTCCTCAGTTTCATATACATCTTTGGTTCTAGCGTGATATTACATAATGTATAAGTTACTTATATAACTTTCCTTAGATGGCTGTCTAATACTAAAACAATTTTTGAAATCGGTTCAATAGTTTTTAAGTTTATTTGTTACAAACATACAAAAATACTAATCTTACCTATTTATTGTTACCGTAGGTTATTCAATGCTAACCTTCGTGTTGACAATGCATTTATATTAAATCTAAATTGTATTGTGGTATCAAGGTTCTGACATTTGAATGCGGTTCAAATTGAATTATGTATCTCTTATTGGATTACATAGCTATTGTTGAGTGAATATAGTTTATTATTAAATAGCTTTCTGTTATATATTCATAGTAGGTAATTTATATATTTGTTAGTTTTTACTCTTACCTTAAGGTGCTAAGAAGTATTTCTTTATATTATGAAAGCAAAAGGTCATTGATTAAACTCACAACCTCGAAAACACCTCGTCTTGAAAGTGGAATTTAGGAGTTAGTTTGGAGTCTTGGGGTGGTAGGAAAACGTATTACCTTTCAACGACCAACCGACAGCCGGCTGTCGGGCTGCTATTGTCTTTGTATTGTGTCTCAAATCACGTGTGTTCGAAGGATTAAGAACCCGGCTGGCATCGGGAAAATGCCCACATATGATAATTTGAGAATTTTATCATTTTTTTAGGGTTCCGTAGTCAACTAGGAACCCTTATAGTTTCGCCATGTCTGTCCGTCCGTCCTCGCTTAATCTCTGTAACCGTTAGCACTAGAAAGCTGAAATTTGGTGCCAATATGTATATCAACCACGCCGACAAAGTGCAAAAATAAAAATTGGAAAAAAACGTTTTATTAGGGTAGCCCCCCTATATGTAAATAGGGAAGTGGTTTTTTTTTTAATTACAACCCTGACGTGTGATATATTGTTGGATAGGTATTTAAAAATGAATAGGGGTTTACTAAAATCATTTTTTGATAATGTCAATAATTTCGGAAATAATCGCTCCAAAAGGAAAAATCAAAGCGTCCCCCCCCCCCCCTCTAACTTTTGACCCGTAGGTTTAAAAAATATGAAAAAAATCTGGAAAGTAGAACTTTATAAGAACTTTCTAGGAAAATTATTTTGAACTTGATAGGAAGAACAGTTTTTGTACAAAAAAGACAAAAAGGTTGTACAAAATAATTTTTGCGTACTTAGTATGTCAACGTAACAAATAGCCTTTTTTTAAACTTATAAGTAGATACACTTATTGTGACGGACGGGAAACTACGGAACCCTACATTGAGCGTGGCCCGACACGCTCTTGGCCGGTTTTATTCAAACAGACGATTAAAAGTCATTTCATTCTTCAGTATTCGGACAGATAACAGACGCTTAATAATAAACTAATATACCCTGAAAACTCTAAATTATATCTTGTTTGTTTTAAAATTGTAAAATAAATCTCTCATACCTATTTGTACCTCCACAAGAATTGAAATAGAATAAATTGAAAGGTAACTCGAACTTGAAAAGGAACTTTTCTTCCCGGAAAATTAAATATTCCACCGACGGAAACAGACTGCGGCAGGCACATTCTTTAAGCTTTAAATAGTATGAGCATATATGATATTATTACTTTGAAGAAAATGATCGGTAGGAAAAAGACTTACTAGTTTGGTACATATTCAACCCCATTTCTGATTTTATGCTGTACCAGTAAAGTATACATACTTCAATAACAAAGAATGAATTTTAAATCTAAACCATTTTTTTTTTTTTGGGGAGTGGGAAATCATCCAATGACTGCTCCCGTCCTGGGTGCGGCGGGAGGGCGTGTCAGACTGTTACTGACTAAAACCCACTCATGTTCCTTCGATTGCCCTTTATGTTCCAGGGTCACGGTAACTATTATAAACATTCCGCAACCCCGGCAGGCGTTGGCCCTGTTGGGCCCCTTCCTGTGAATCTAAACCATTCTTGGATCCTCTAAAACCACAAATAATTTTATCAAAATCCGTCCTACCGTTTAGGAGACGCACACGCACATAAGAATTATATATTTAAATAAAAATATATCATTTCATCTATCATTTCACCCAAGAAGAGGGTCGAGTATCCAAAAATTCGCCTCTCAGAGCGCTTTTACCTCATAAAAAAAACTAAGTAATGTGCAAATGTTCATGTTCCTAGCTACAATAATAGTTGTCATGATTACCACTAAAATTTATGTCTTTATATTAAAAAGATTATATGCTAGCGACCCACACCAACTTCGAGCGAATCTTAAAATCTTTATTCTCTTCTTTTCTCTACTAGGCTAGGCAAGTATTTAAACCTTTGTCATAAATCTTACAGTCTTTTTGAGAATACGGCTAGCTTTCTATAACGATGACAAAAAAATTGTACTTAACGACCCAAATGGTATTCTACCCATTTCACCATATAAAAGTTAAAAAAAGACGGGTTGCACTCCGGGAGTGCCGGCAGAAGTGAAAACTTGATTATTAACAGCGTGCCACGCGCATCCATGGATGGTGACAGCTGTCTACTATCCATCCGTCCTACGCTTTTTCGATCAGGTCACGTGTCCTGACGCGAGTTTAAGATTTTATACCCATTACAGAAAAAGTGCTCAACGCCGCTAAAGAAGTTTTCACTTCAAAAATTCAAAACAAAAGCACATCCAGTTACATCATTCAAATATTTATCTTCTTTTTAAACATTCCCATCACATTTGCATATAAGCATCAACAAGCACCATCGATTAACAAAACGTGTGATCGTAGGCGTGAAAACCAATAACGTACGTCTTAACGACGTATGTAATTAAGCCATTTCTAAAAGCAGGGAAATGTTTTAAGACATTCTTTGGTTTGTATAATTTATTCACTAATATTAGTAA
The DNA here is from genome assembly GCA_033675125.1 of Athetis lepigone. NCBI lineage: Eukaryota > Metazoa > Arthropoda > Insecta > Lepidoptera > Noctuidae > Athetis > Athetis lepigone. Next base: position 7,946,156 of record CM066244.1, read on the forward strand.
AAAAGCAGAAGAGTTTGTTTGTTTGTTCACGCTTATCTCAGAAACTACTAATGCGATTTAAAAAAATATTTAACGATATTATAGCCTGTTTATCTAGAAACGTGCTGAGCTAAAAAACATCACACTATGACGTATAGGTAGGCGGAGCAGTAAACAAATAATAATAATAATAAAATCTTTATTGGAACTAAAACAGTACATTTCCAGGTTGATTGTGAACGATAATAGCCACATTAGTTAAAAACTGTGTCGTAGCCATAAACGCCCACCTCCGAGAGGGAGACGGCAGCGTTCCAGTTAAATCTAAACTAGCATTACTTACTTACTTACAAAATTAGAAAATAAAAAAGAAGAATACAAAATAAAGAAGCTGTGTTGAGTTTGTATGAGTAGCGTTGTGTGTGTGTGTTTGCTTGTAAATGTGTGTGTGCGCAAATCGTGAATATGTGATAATACGGAAGGAAAGTCATACACTGGAAATACTTAGGGTTTGACCAAAGTCTCCAACTCTTCGTAGGTGAGGGTGCAAAGCCAATCATTTGTTAGTTTCCTGCAGTCCCGGGAAGAGGAAGAATAAATATCAAGTTTTTCGTTTACTCTATTATATAATACTGATCCAAAGAAAACATACTGACGCCTAACACTTTCAAGTCTGGCCATAACTGTTTGGCAGACTCTGGCATTCTTCCGACGACGTTGTCCCCCAGAATCGCGCTTAAACTGTATTTCTGAATGCTTTCGTAGAACAGTGCTAATTACAAAAGAATGTCTAACAGTAGGTACTTTCCATATCTGATGTATCTCATGTGTGGGGAAGCGAAAGGGCTTGTATGCCATGACTTTGAGCACGGCTCTTTGCGCTCTTTCCAAGCGCAACAGCAAACATTTCCCAGCTCCACCCCAAGCTGATATACAGTATGTTAAAATGGAGTGAGCAAGAGCAAAGTAGACTGTTCTCAGGGTAGAAAAATCTGCGGAGGTTCTAAGATTTTTAAAAACAAAAATTAACTTTCTCACCCTAGAGACCAGCGAATTTATTTGCTCACTCCATGTCAGCGCACTGTCAATAAGAACTCCAAGGTATTTTATAGAGTCTGTGCGTAAAACTTTGGTACAACCACAACCTAAATTGTTCATTGCGCGGCAAGAGTGAGCTGTCAGACAGTAGGATGGACCTGGCTGTGAAGCTTTCCTTGGACTAAAAGTGATGAACCTAGTTTTATCCAGGTTGAGTGTGAGCAAGTTTTGAGTTAACCACTTCATAATGGAACCTAATGCAGACTCTGCAAAATTGCGGGCTTCGGTCCAGTCGTTGCCATTAACCAGGATTACGGTGTCATCGGCGTAGGTAATTACTTTAGAGTTGGCTAACGAAAGTTGACAGAGCTCGTTTATATATAAAAGGAACAAGGTAGGTCCTAGAACGCTGCCCTGAGGAACACCGTAGGAGAGAAAAGCTTCTTTGCTGGAATGGTTTCCTATTTTCACTACTTGTGAACGACCAGTGAGGTAGCTCTTAAAAATATCCAGCGCTAAGCCTCTTATGCCAACCCTTTCCATTTTAGTTATTAAGAGGGGAACAGAGACAGTGTCAAAAGCTTTAGAGAGATCAAGGAAGATTGCAATGGTCTTATCTTTACAATTTGTGTTTTTTGCAATAGTACCCAGTAATTCTAATATAGCATCTTCGGTCTTTTTGCCAGATCTAAAACCAAATTGATTATCAGCCAGTATATTTTGTGACTTGAGATAGTCAATTAGACGTATATTTAATATTTTTTCTAGCAGTTTAGAAAGGATAGATAAAATAGATATGGGCCTGTAGTTGTTGACACTGCCCCTGTCTCCACTCTTATGAATAGGGTGCACTACGGCTTTTTTAAAGGCTGAAGGAAAACATCCGGACGAAAGGGCCAGGTTAAATACGTGACAAATGACTGGGATAAGAATGTTCTTAGCGCGAAGTATAAGAGTAGCCGGAATACCATCCCATCCTACAGCGCTATTAAGTTTGAGGCCAAGAATAAGTCTCTCGATTTCCTCATTATCTGTGCTAAGGATGGCCATTGAATTGGTGCGTTGAGTTAGAGAGACACCAAGCAAATCAGCGTCAGTCAAACACCCGGTTGTGTCATAATTTGTGGAGTTTGTAATAGCAGTTGCCAGTTTCGCGCCCACATTTGCGAAATATACGTTAACCAATTCTACTGATTGAGATAAATCGGGAGTTAATGATAGCAGTTCACTAGGAGAATTCTTGTTTGTCTGGAGATTGGAGATAGTTTTGATCAGTTTCCATGTAGCTTTCGGATTGTTACGGTGTTTTTCAAACTCATTTTGTTCATATAGTCGTTTTAGTTTTTTTAAAAGGTTATTGCAATAATTTTTATATCTCTTATATGTAGTCTTTAGGATATGGTTATCAGCATCTTTCTTACTTTTAAGGTACAGTTTATCTCGGTTTCGAATGCACCTAAGGAGCCCAGGTGTGATCCACGGCTTAATGATGCGCTTCCTACTGGGGATGATAGAGTTACTGCAATTTTTATTTACTACTGTGGAGATCAAACTAACCATGGTAGATGCAGCAATTTCAGGATCATGAGAGCCCATAACTTCAGAAAAATCAGTTCTCTGCAGCTCCTCAACGCATGCAGAAGTATCCACTCGACGTTGACGGCAGTGCAAGTTAGGAATATCTAGTTTAAGATCACAGAGGACTACAATTGGAGAATGGTCAGTTATCAAAGAATCTAATACAATGGTTATAGCTGGTTTATTCGACTTAAGGACAACGTGGTCCAAACAGCTTTCGTTGCGGGTGTGAAAAAGATGACCGGGGAGCATAGCATGCGACGCAAGAGTATTTAGGTACAAGTCAGAATTTGCATCACCGCAGTTTCGGGCAATGTTAATATTTAAATCTCCAACCAGAATAATAGTCTTGAAAGTACTCAGGGAGTTAAGTATTAAGTCTAGACTAGTAACAAATTGATGAATGTTTTTTGTTGAAGGAGATCTATAGACTGCAATCAATGCTACTTCATTACGTAATTTAAAAACTAGGCAGTTTGCGTCGGTGAGTACTGGTCTTTCGGATGCGAGTTGTAACTCTTCTTTTGAGTACACGACAACTCCATCGTTTTGGTTAGAGCTATCGGAGAAGGTACAAACAAAGCCCGGGATGGAGGGAAGATGGGGACATTTGCGTAACCAGCACTCTGATAGAACTATGACGTCAAACTGAATTTTTATTCGATGCAGTAGTAGAAGGAGATTATTAAAATTAGCAGTGTTGCCGATGCTTCTAATATTTACGTGGAAAACTTTTAGACCATAATGTACGTTGTTTAAATAGGAGTCAACTTGTTCCGGGGAACACTGATAAGATGAAGAAGTTGAGATATTTTCTATATCATCTAATATTTCGATGTTTTCATTCATAATGGAAACTAAGAAATAACATATATTTTATAAATAAATTGCAATTTCGATTTTTGAGTAGAACAATCCGATCTGAATGATATACTGTGCAGGATAAGCTTCCGTCATTTGAAGGGTTAAATAGGCAGTGTAATAAAGTGTGTGTGTGAAAGTGGGGTGTGTGTTTTAGGAAAGAGTGTGTCAAAGTAGTCTTAGTAATGAGTGTAGTGTTAATACAAAATAAATTAACAAAACAAAAGCGCAGTAACAAAAAATGAACTTGTACAAAATTAAATAGAAATATAGAGTTAACATAAGATGAGAAAACAGCAAAAATGACGCGCAATCGGACAGATTTGTCAACACCTAGTCATTTACAAGTTTTGGGTTTAGGTAGGTCAGACTCATTTTTGATCATGAGGTGTTGAGCCCCATCTTTTTCACGAAGAAAAATTTTGCCATTTTTAACCCAGCAGTAGCGATATTCGTTTGAGCTGGCAAAATCTCGGGCCAGATAAAATAGCCGTTTTAGCTTGGGAGAGAGATTTTCAGACACAAAAACCGGTTTAGCAGGTCCGCTTATGTTCAAGTGCTCCGTGGATAATCTGCTGCCTTCTTTATTAAACTTTTTATACATCTGTATATATTTTTCTTTCAATAGATTGCTAGTAAAATCCACTATAATAGTCCTGTTATCCGAGTCCTTAGCGCCAATACGGTAGATGTCCCTTACCTCTGAGGGTTGGATGGACACGTTTAGAGTTGAGCCAATCTTAACGATGGTATTTAACAAAGCCTCTTTAGATTCCGATTTTTTTATCGGTATATTCCTAATTTCCACACAGGAAGATCGCGCGCTTTGTTCCAGGTTATCTAATTTTTCTTCTAGGGATTTTATATAATTTGAATTATTTTTCTGTTCCTGATCGAGTTGCGTTTCTAAATTGTTTAATTTAATTTTTAGGTCCTCATAGTCTTGTGAGAGAGAAGTAACAGATGATTGGATGTTAGTGTTTTGGGCTTTAATCTCTTCAATAGAACTGCAAATAAGCTCAATTTTCTTGTTCTGCTGTTCCTTAAATTCGAGAAACATGCTTTTTATTTCCAACATGAATAGAGAAAGTTGGTCATCCTGGTCTATTCCAAACTCGGTGCATTTGCGCTTATTGCGTTGGGTGATGTTTAGCGAGTCACCGTCCTTAATCGCTCGCTGGTCACTCTTAGCTATGTTTGGTTCAGAGGAGCTGTGATGCAGCGGATTTATCGACGGCGCAACGAGAGATACAGAGGGTACAGGAGTTTGTGGTGGTGAATGTCTTAGCGGCATGTTAGAGACTTCTTAAAAACCAGGGCGCTACGATTACTAGAATATGTCTTTATTACGTAGAGAAATTATTGACAATCCAAGGCGCTCCAAGTACTAGGCGCACATAGACAGGTGGTACTAAAGATTAAACGCCAAACGGGAATGATGTTTATGTTTGTTCTGTGCCTATATGCCTTATTAGGTAAAATTATCAAATACTCTATTCTCTTTGTTAGGTTTCTCCACGAAGAATCTGGCAGTTTTAAATATCACAGGTACCAGGCGCTCATAGAAAGTAGTAGTACCGTGGCGTTGACGTCACCGGCAGGGGTGGAGCTTAGTCGGCAAGTAAAGATGGTGGTACGCGTACCTTTTGTCTTCTGCTTGAGGGCGGTGCCGCGCGAGCGAGGCAGCACTAGTATCCTGGTTGATGGTCGTGCGCAGGAGGGCGGACTCAGCTGGTCTTAAAGATGGCGGTTTGGCGCTCGAAGTTTATGGATTACTTCTGTGATTTATGCACTCCTATTATTTTGTCAGAATTAATATTGAAATTTACTGATTTTTAAATTTAAAATAAAAATTGTGAGAGGCTAGGTAGGATACGTCTACTCGTCACCGAGGTCCGGAGGGAAGGGGGAAGGAAAACAAAAAAGTAACTTGACGTAAATAAAACCGCGAGGCACATCTAGTGTTCTATAAAATTAATCAAATTCTCGGCGTAATGGTCGTAGCTGTTTTAATGTATTCTTGACTTAATCATAACAGTTCTTTTTTGGGTAAATTGACCGTAAAAGATTCGCTTTTAACTGGACGGGAGCTAGGGATGACTAATTTAGATAGGTATTTTTAACATAATATTGTATTTATTTTTCGTTACTGGTAAAGCCAGAAAGACTGACCAGTCTACCCAGTTAGTTAGCTAGTTACCCAGTTACCGGGGTGTGGAGGAGGTATCCAGCTGAATCCGGTTAGGCTGGAAGCCGACTCCAACTCCAAAGTAAAAAACTTTTTAAAATATTTAACAGATAGTAGTTTAATGTGCAGGTGTTGGATTATTATAAAGGAGGAATAAATATTTTAAACATAAAAGCAAATATGTGGAAAGCATTTGTTGTAATTTAAACCAGTTTTGGTTATAAGTTTAAGTTGTCATTGAAACCAAACCTTTTGTATGAAACAAAAGGAATTTATCATTATTAATCTTTTTATTTACTACATTCTGAATATGTTTAAAAAAAAAAACTTTATGTAAAACTCAAAATCATTTAATCAATTTAACGGCAAGCTATTTGCTGGTTCCAGAATAGTAGGTTCCAATGGAGAAGAGCCAGCAAGAAACTCCATGAACACTCTTTTAAACTCGATAAAATATTACAATTATTCGGTTACATTATTCAAACCACACAATGTAGGTACATAATACACAGAATATAGCCATAACCTAAAATATAGTCATAATCTAAAATATAAACCACACAATGTACATAATACACAAAATATAGTCATAATAGCCATAATCTAATCTAAATTTATATTCAGAGGTAACATTATCACAATACACAAGAAGTTATACTTAACTTATAGAGCTCCGCACCGTTCAACGTCTCGATCAAAAGTGATCTAAAATCGTCGCGTAACACTCGCTTTTATAGACGACTATGAACTACGACAAACAAGTCAGATTCATACTTATTTGTTGTGAAAAATTAAAATACATCTTATTTTGTTTAAAATTATGTTGTTTACATATTTTACTATTTTTAAATTATAAATTAACTTACTAACCTCTAATACAACGTGAAATACGTAGTTATACAATACTAATTACATCTGTATAAATCTGACACGGCCATACTGACAAGTACTTCGCTCTCGAAGTACCATAACTATAATTTAATCACTATTCAATAACAATATTCTCATTATCATTAGGTTTGCTTAATATCAATAATAGTTTTACAATCATCATGCCATAGTCAATAATTAGACCTTACTGGGCAGATCAAACACCCGCAGACAGTGAATATCAATCACCCGCAGCCAGTGAATGTCATACCACAGCTAAGGTTTCAATCCATCCATATAATAATAATTGTAACTACCTCAATTGTAACCTATAAATAACAATGATATAATATCCAGCCAAATATTATAGCTAGGATAAGTTTTTATAAACGAGACACACATATATTTAAGGATAATTATTTGAAAATAATTTAAATAATCTATCACAGGCGTCTCTGCATGTAATGGATATGTTTACCTAACTGTCAATCTGTCAATATAAAAATAATACAGTGCGTTACAAAATTAAAGTTCTGTCCCCCTTCTGGCCAATGAAAAGTTTTTCCAAGTATTACTGGTAATGATTACATGAAAAAACTTTTCATCGTTGATATTTAAGATTTATTAAAGCTGTATTGTTTCAAGATAGAATACAGCGTTAACAAAACTTAAACATCAAATCCACCAACGTTGTCTAATCCCTTTTGTCTAACACAAAAGGACAGCTATACAAAAGTTTGTGCTTAAAATACTTTTCCTAAAATAAGTGACTGGCTCTAAGACTATTAGTCAATAGTCCGCGATAGCCGCGAGATTTATTAACAGTGCCTTATTAGTGGGGAACATTATTAGAACATTGTTGCCAGTTTATAGGGTTTTCGTTATATGAAATACCTCGTAAATATTAATCAGTGTTTATGAGATCCTAGCTTTTACAGACGACGTGGTCATTAGTTCTGCTTTTGTCCACGGTTTAGTGTAACAAAATTAATTTTTGGATATATACTGCTAACATAGAATCCAGCAAAATTTATACCAATATTGTAAAGGTGAAAATTTTGTTTCGTTGAACTACTGGTTCGAATTGCAAAATTATTTATTTTTGGGTTGGATAGCCCATTTATCTAGAGGGCTATATAACATCACGCTACATACGGGAGTGGTGGAGTAGTCACCAAAGATTGTGTTGAAATTCCAATATTCTGCCTATTCAGCATACAGCAATTAAACTAGCGACCCGCCCTAACATAACACCGGTGTTACATAACTTTGGTTTTTCTCCGCTACAATATGCTTATATCGTACACCTAAACCATAGTTATGAATCATTTTGTCTGTCGTAGAAAACGACATTAAAATCTGTTTGATAGATTATAAATATGTTACGAACAAACGGACGAACGGACGTGGTGAGGAATTTTATTGTCCAATATGTAAGGATAATGATCAAAAGAATTCCAAACTGTCTTCTGTTTTTTAAGTAGTAGTTTTGTCCGCAAGTTTTACGTTATCCCATAAAACAACAAAAACAAATAGGTACGTAGGAAAACGAATAAAGAGATGTCTTCACGTAAAATGTTTACAATAGTGACAATGTAACACCAAAAGGAACGCAAAGCCATTCTTTTAAAACGTGCACCATGGGAAACATTTCCGTAAAACGTCCCTCTTCAGAGTTTCCTCAGGTTGTTTTCCAAATACGGCTTTCTCTCAATACGCTGGCAACACAATATCAAAGATACCTTTCCGGGGTCGTCGAACCTTGTCCCACCCACGCACATTAAGCCGCTCTGTGTCAACATCCAATGCAGTTTGCCTTTCTCCGGTCAAAAATACTAACCTAGTACCATGACTCATTTTATAGAACCACTTAACGCAATGACTCATTACCTTAATAATGATAGCGATACAACCCTAGAGACGAGATAATAAACAACTAATTCTGAACTCTATAACCCCAGTGATAAAGGCGATGTTAACAGCATAGATTAACAGGAAACAATTCCCTAGGGATGCATGTTCTTTAGTGAAACGTCACGCGATCACCGGCGCCGGTCCCTGTTTTAACCTAATGATAATCAAATGAATTTCGCTGCTACATTTCGTTTGTTGTCCTCGTCTTTTATAGTTGTGTAGATAGAGAGGGGAATAGTGTTCGTGTTTACATTTTGGCGAGTCCCTTGTTTTATTGATTCCCATGTAAACAGCGGGCGAGAAACATTGGGTTCGTGATATAAAGACTGACGTGAAACGACTATGTACTCAGTATATAGGTGTTTCTAAAAGCGTAACTTTGTTGCGGTACGTTGTACGAAAATACCTTGAAGCTTTACATCAGCTACGAACGTTTTCTTTAATTAAAACTCAGGTGCGGTTTTCGTACGAATATTAGGAATTCCGTAAGCCGTCTAGAAAAACTTACTGAAATACACTGTAGTCTTTATTAACGTTGAACATGGAATGAAATGAAAAGAAAATGCAATTTGTTGCACAATAAGTACGAAAAATGCTAGGGTTGTTTGAATACGGAATAGTACAATAGTTCCCGTCACTGGGACTATTTCTTGCAAACAGCTCTATTATACAAGAGTTTTATTTTTCGCGAAAAATTGTTGCTGAAGTCATTCATTTTTGTATCATAGTTTCTGAAAACAACGTATAATAGTTTGACGTATTTGTTCCACTTTTTGGCTGTTCTTTATAAAATAACTCTTATGTTTATTAATTAATTACACTCAACTATTCTTAGCTTTTCTCGCCTAAAACACAAGATAACCTTTTAAGTGGGGAACGTAAGACTTAGGGACATTCTTGGTGCAGGTCAGACTGCGCCACCAACAAAATGTAAGGAGTTGTATCATGGAGGGTATTTCATCACCAAGTGAGCTGTCGCTGTGACAAGTTATGTTAAGATTGTTCACATTATAGTTACTTACCTAAACCGATAGTGTATGGTGAAATATGGTGCTTAGGATAAAATTTTCCGTCTATCGTATCGTTCTTCCTCTTCGTCATTGGATGGAATTCTTCGTCTACATATCTCTCTCTTCGTGTATCGTAGTTTAACGATAGTGTGACGGAGACAGTAATATTGCCTAGCTCAAGCTACATTAATTTATCTCGGTCTAAGATGAAAAAGTAAACGTACTAAAACTGAGCAGATTTGCCTCTCTGTATCCTTGATTTAGTTTTTTAGGGTCAGACGCATAATAAAAGTTGCCCATTTCCATAAATACTTCAACGCCGGGAAAGCGAATTAAAACTTATCCTATATAACAGCATTAAAACTAGGCTATAAAATACATAGTCGTTCCTGCCCGTCTAGCCAAAGAAAGTTCTCGAAACAACGTTTCCAGTCTGGTTCCGCCTTTTTCGACAACGGCGTCAATTCAACAGCCCCACTTGAAACCTCTCAAGTACTCTTGGTTACAGAATGATATCTTTACTTATAAGATGAAAGTACTGCTGAAGATTTTTCTGTTGTTATAACTAGGTAGGTTGATAGATGAGCAAACAAATATTTTGTAATTCTTTTGTTAGATTACAGTTGCGGCCACGGGTGCTGTCACTTTTTTGGCGTCTCAAAAGATTTATGTAACAACTCTGTTTAAAAATAATGGTAAACTGACTGATTGATTGTTGATATATATTAACGCACAGCCCAAACCGCTGGTTCTAGAGACATGAAACTTAGATGGCTTGTTCTTTGTGAAGAGTAAGTATCCACTAAGAATGGTTTTTTGGCACGGAGTAAGTATGGAAATTCCTACTTTAAAGAGGTAAAATAGGAGATGAAAGTTTTGACATACACGCGGACAAAGTCGTGGGCAAAAGCTAGTTGTCCTATAAAGTTTATAGTCAGGATTGGTTATGGACTCATCCCGCCTCTAAAGTTTACCTCGCTAGATAGAGAAGTCTGAAAAAGGAGGTGGAGAAATATAGCCTAAAAATAATTACAAATGCGTTTGCTATTGTAATTGGTTCTTGATTGGTGTTTGATTGACTTTTAAATAGTTTAGCCAACCAATCAGAGCTGCTTACACGCAACCTTTAATTTGAAGTATGTTTTATTTTTGTTGTTGTCCACTCACAAACAAATAGACAGAGAGACAGCAGTAATTTAGGCTTGAAGTCCCTTTTAACCTTTTTTATTTTTAGCCAATGTAATGAGCTTAGGCTCATTAGGCTGTTAGTACTGAGGGCTGATTTTACTAAACATACATTTATTCGAGTGTAGTATGTGTATTCGAGACTAAAATTGTTACATAGCAACATTTTTGTTTTGCCGAGCTATTCTTAAGCAGTATTATTTATTATGTGACATTGAATAAAGTGAAAGAACGATAATATTATGTGTTAAAGTAATATTTTCAAAACCTTACATAAAGTTTGTATGTGTGTCCGTGTGAGTGTGTGTGTATGTTTGTTACTCTTTCACGCCATAACTATTGAACGGATTTTGATGAAAGTTTACAGTAATATAGCTTAAACATCAGAATAAGATATAGGCTATATAACATCACGCTGTGATCTATGGGAGCTGAGCAGTAATCAAAAACATAACGTAACGTGGCTGGATCCGCGAGGGACAGCTGGTCTTACATGCATTAATGAAGATGAATCTTCTTAATTTGGTGGTATGGTATGGTATGGTTATGAATCTTCTCATGTTTGTACTCCCGACTGTCAGAATCACCGAGAGACGTGCCATATTATTCTCGGTTAGATAAGCAGTTAATATTATTCTACGATTAAGCGGTTTGAAACAAATAATATTTAAGTGTCAGACAGCCTATTTATCAAGGAAAAATTACGCTAAAATTACGCTACGACATACGGGAGAGCGGCAGAACTTAGGGCAAAACGGGTAGAAGCGCAAGGAAAGCTAATATAATCATTTTTGAAAGTGAGGAAGAAAATAGAATGAGGCCTGCACAATCGAGTTTCCACTGTACTTTTACGGGAACTCAACGTTTGAGCAAAACTTCATAAGAATCTTTAAAAGTTGCATAAAATAAAGATATACCCTTAAAGTATATAACTAAATCATTCATATAACCTCTGTATATGCTGAATGGACCACATGGCGGAGCTCTAAAGAATCTAAGCTGTAACAGACGGCAGCTGCACCGACTTTATTTATGCACTTAGCAGTTCCAGTGATTTTACGACCAATGCTACATATAAATCGGACATTGCATTAGGAAGTATCTTTCCATACTGAACGAGAGATCATGATAGTTTTATTGAATGGAATCTCAAAACAAGTCCATTATTAGTGGCAATATAATTTGTATAAGATTAGGAAAACACTTTGATCTTAAACTGGCTAGCGTTGTACGGAATTTTAATAGGTTATGTTATGAGACAAGCTTCCACTAATTTAATTGCCAGTAATGCCGATTGAACAAATATAGAAATAGCAATAGAATAGTAAAAATAATGTACAATTATAATCGATAACACCTATCTTCTTCTTATTAGAACCTATGACCCAAGTGGACTTATCCGATACGGAGAAAGACGGCACTTTGTGGTACAAGGGTCTTTAACCCGACTGCCATAACAAGTCACCTAACAATAACAAAAACCGTCATATCTTACATCAAACTTTTAACGACACAGTTCATAATAACCAGAAATTTATATTTTTTTATCGTTGTTGTCATCACCATGTTAACTGCTATCGTAACAAACGAACTATCATAATTTAATAATGACCGCGCCATTAGCACAGATAATAAATAACATTTCGTGACCGACCTTCTGGCTGGAAGCCAAAATACTGTCGCCTAAACATCGGTGGGAAAGAAACAAAAAAGTGCATTTATTTACGGCGCTATTTGGTTATTGCAGCTGACTAAAGGAAGGTTTCTTCCGTGCCAATCGACCGTTGAAACCAAAATTCACTGCAAATCGAGACGTAAACTGTTGCAATTTGCCGATACTACTGAATATAGGGTGTATTTGAAACTAAGCTAGAACAAAGGTTCATTCATCTGATTCGGAAAGTAAAACACGGAACGGAATGGTTCAATTGAACTTCTTGACTTTTATCGAGAATTACTTTGATTCATTGTTTAAGGAAAATTGGCGAGATCTATCTATATTCTAGTACAGTTAGTGGTCAGGTTTAGAATATATTTCTGGCATTGGGTTACCCATATTTTTTTTTTTTATTAAATTGCTTTAAACCTATTACCCAGAATTTCCTCCTACATCCTGTACACTCTACATAACCAGGTATCAAGTATGTAAAAAGCTATAAACACTAACTTCACTTTCTTGCCCTGCAGCTATCAGGCAAGCCGGCACGAGCCTATGATCAGAGTGTACACGGACATTTTAGTATTGCCATTTGCTAAAGGGCCCGTGAGAGTGACCTACCTTTGAGAGTACATGCGCTTGCCAATACTGAGAACTTTATTGAACACTGAGAAGAAGATTCAAAAGGAGGAAGTCTCAAGGGATTGCATGGATTTTGGGAGACCGACAATAGAAATGCATAGTATATCTATAACGATAAACATATAAATACACAACAAACTTGTACAAAGAGGGCAAAGAAGTATACTTTCTCATAAACACTTATGAATCCAGTTATCATACGTCCTTATTCAGGTATTCTTTCTGTTATAAGGTCTAAGGTAACGTTTGCAGCGTTATTTGCGACTTTGGTGCTTTGGGTTGAAAAAAAAACAAGCTGCTAGTATAAAATACAGTATAAATGGGCAGATTTTACAGCAAAATAACATATTTGGATTCTTAAAAAAACGTTTTCTCAAAGAGACAAGTTACTCAATCGTGCGAATCTTGCCCTTTTGCAACACGCAGCTTATAGCAAAGGACATCAGCGGCATCCCACATAAATAAACGTCAATTACTGCAGTATTAGAAACATCGAAGATAATGATCGCAATCCTTCACACTCCTACGCAGCACAAGTGTCAAATTAAATAGCACATGGACTCGTAATAATAACAGACGTTATTGAACTTATTAACGATGTAGGTGGCTTCTAACCGCAAGTGTCTCGCGTTTCAAAAACGACAATGTCCTTTAATTAACAAATGACGATCTTTATTGTACACACACATACTAACAAACGTAGTTGTGTTTACAAAACTGTGCACGATTTAGAATATTTGATACAAAAATATTCTCTAGACTAAATTTCTGTAGCAGCTGCCAATCTCAATGTAGACTAAAAACTTACCGGGAAGCATTTTAGTGCATAAGGGTGTGTGCAACCACAGGTGCTCAATCTATTGTCTTAATCGTACAGTTTTGGGAGAGCACTCGCGCACTAATGATTTTAGAAATTTGAAGTGTCACACCACCAATTCCGAAATTCCTTACTACTGTGAAATAAATAGCAAAATGTTATTTTGCTAGAAATCAAACTCAAGACGTCTGGCTCACTCAATGCGCTTGCGAAGTTGCGACCAGCGAGCATTAACATCTATAGGAGTTAGGCATTGATTTTGCAAGCTGTCTTTTGAAATTCAAAAGGAAGATAGAAACAAGGTCATGCTAGAATACAAAAAATACCTTTGTGTTACAAAAAATATATAATAGTAATACTAATAATATTACGAAACACAATGAAAGAAGAACAATCATGGACAAAGAAAAAAAACTGGCTCAACAATTGGCTACGAACCGTTCCCTGTTTAAAAATCCAACACGTCTCCCAGCTCGCAGCTGAAACGAGGCAAGAATACCGTTTGGAGCTCATATTACCTTTCTGCTCACCCAATAAAGAAAAAGAGCGTGACGTATACAAACGGTACGAGGCGAGACGAACCGCGATACGAGCGAACAATTTGTCAATGAGACACAGTGGGAGTTATAAACACGAGTGATATGTTTCAGTCACAAATTAACGCCAGTGCAACTTCGACACAAACTAATGGAATTTTTAATAATAGCCTCAAGTGGAACGAGGCCAAACATATCGACACGGGTAAACGCCTTCAATAACTAATATTTGTTCCGGAGCAAGACCTCCGCAAGTAAACCAGCCATAAAGACTGGTTGACTTTACGAACTGCGGTGCGCTCTGCGGAATTTACAACTGGTGCACGTTAGAAAAAGGCGATGTATTTTAGCACTTTCATAAATAGAACGAAGAAATACTAACATACATTTTCTAAAAGGAGTAATTTAGTAATCAAAGCAAAAATAACTCAGATTCGTTTTCGTTTACGTTTATTCCGGCATCGGTGTAAAATTTGTCCGCATTGACGCAAAACTAACAGAACGAAACGACTTTATCCAACCACATGACGTAGATATCAAAACGGACATCATTAATCAAATCCACATCAAAACAAAACACAGTGCCACTAGCTGGAAAACGTTTCGGGTAAACCAAACTCACACAGACGCGGCAACAAATTAACGCCCTTTATCTGTGGTGTTCCTTTTTATCCTCATTCATCCACTTACACGCATGTCTTGCGTTTTAAGTGAATGTTAATGTTCATCATCATAACGCTAATTTAGTCTGTCACCGTTCATTGTTGCTTTTTATATATTATACTTTCTTGTTTCACTTCCGTTTTCTTTATGACTTTCGAAACGACTACGTATATCAATGTTGTTTATGAGTCTATAATTTAGGTGCTGTGTTATTGTATATTTCTTATTCCACTTTTTTGGTGTTAACTGTTTTCTTCGGTTCGTTTTGTTATGGTTGGCTAGGTGCCTGCCGGGGTTGCGGAATGTTTATCATAGTTACCGTGACCCTGGAACATAATCTTGGACAAATGTTTTTATTCAGTAAATGATTTTCTCAATTATAAAGATTGACATTACATTACCATAATTTATCTTAATTTTTTTTTTTTGAATTTATCAATTTTGACATTTATATAATCCGTATAGTCTCTAAGTATTTGTACACCTAAAACGGTAGAATAATTTGGACATGTAATAAATTTAAGATCTATTGTAACATTATTCTGACAAATAAATACCATTATTATTATTATTATTAAAGGGCAATCGAAGGAACATGAGTGGGTTTTAGTCAGTAAGAGTCTGACACGCCCTCCCGCCGCACCCAGGACGGGAGCAGTCATTGGATGATTTCCCACTCACAAAAAAAAAATGGTTTGCTAGGTATACTTTGAACTAGCTTTTGCCCACATTTTCGTCTGCGTGTATGACGGTTATCACAGAAGTTCTTAGTTCCTCGGTCTCTATAAAAAATTTTCTCTATCAAAATTCAAAATTATTTCAGTGATTTCGGTGTGAAGAGGTAACAGACAAATAGTTTCTATCATAAATATTTATTATTCATATCATCATCATAATCATCTTTGTTGTACACTGCTGAACGTTTACCCCTCTCAAAGAGAGTCAGCAATAATATAATTTTACTGTTGATAATCAGAAACGTGTTCAAAAGTCTATTCACTTAAAAAGTGCCACATACCTTGATATAACCATGGCAGTGTAAATTCATTTATCTTCGTTAGTCGCTTCATTAGACTTCGTCGCTCTTGCTAATGCATCACTTCATACAGCTACAGTGATATTTATTTAGTTCTGTAGAAACATTTTTTTATAAATTTACACCAAAATTAAGTCTAAATAAATTATAGAGTCTTTTTTTCAATCATAATTCATATGCTAAGGAGATACTAATTTGGCTTAAATAATAAAGAACGAAATATTTGCAGATACTAAAGTAGGCAGAGCTAGAGTTTGTAGCAACGCTGACGAAATATATTTGGAATATTTTGAAGTTAGGAATAGTACATGAATAAAAAAAGACATATTCAACAATTCTCAGAAAGGCAAAATGGTAATCAATTGGATAAGTTTTGATAGTGACAATATAAAATCAGCATAAAGTCATACATATAGTAAGAGTCGAAAGAATAGCCCATTTAAAGAAAAGTAAAATGGTATTACTTTTCTTTAAAACAGGTATTCTCTTGAAAAAATATTTTGCTTTACATAAACCTTCTACTTTCGAAAAAGGCATAAGGTTTTGACTTATCTATGAATCAATTCAAGCTGAGAACCACGGGAAAGGGACAGTACTAAAAGACCTAAATAAATACCTAGATAAATCTACGTGAGACAGCAAGACAGTTCAAACAAAAGTGATACTGTAGTATTAGTGTTCCACTGTACGGTAAGAATAAAAGCCATGTTGTCACCAAAAAAAACACAAAACAACAAAAAATACCAAAACAGAACTATCGAAACAAACAACTACACGAGCCGATCCTCTTAATTTCTAACTCGATATTATCATCCTCGCCGCAAGCCACAAGTAACAAGAGTACATAATAAACGAAATGAGGATAACCTTCGCGCCTCGAGTGGCCTGACCTATCGGACTTATTAAAGGGACCTTCCCTTCAAGATCTTATCTCTTCGTCTCAGGATTATTGCAACCCAGACCCTCCTGATTAAGGACAAAGCCAACCGTAACTTCTATCTTATTCCACTTATTTTTAAGGGTGTCGTAAAGAGTTTTATGTGTGAAATTAAAATCTAATTAGGCGCGGCTGTTATTAAAATAACATCTATTTGGGACAGGTATTACAAAGCCTTTAGTAGAACTCGTCCTCAAAGCTGTGTTTTAATTTGTATGAAAATTTATATTTTCGTGTGTCCTTTTGCTGGATAAAATGTTGATGTCAGGTATGGAAGTTTTTCTCTTTTTTTATTTTTCATATACACTCTAAGGGTACTCCTGCGTTCTACTACACAAAGAATTAAATACCTGTGTAAACATCAAACAAAATCTGACCTTTGAACTTGACTTGGCTCCTATAAGTTGCGATTATTGCGCCAGCCGCGCAGTAAAAGTAGGCGAAATCTTTTCTTTGGAGTTAAAACGCACTTCATACAAAATTTTATTCTATCGATTCCGTGATTTAGCCGTGAACGCATAGCAAAGGGACATCCTAAGTTACTTTCAAATGTATAAAATTACTATGTATATGTCGCAGTCATCTGGTTGAATCAGCTATTTAATTGTATGGCTAGCGCGTTAACTGAATAGCGACATTTAATTGAATGACTAGGCCGAACGTTGATTGAACAAGAGTCGCTCAACGTCCAACTAGATAGCGGATTGAAACATAGCTCTTTGAACAGAGCGGACGTAAAATCAGTCAGGTGATTGAAATTTAGTTCATTTTTTTCCCACTGCGGCGTTAGTAGTCACCAAAACAAATATGGCGTAAAACAGCTTGTGTAGATAGCACTGTCTCGATATTTTTTTGACAAAATTTATATTAAAGTGACTTATTAGTAATAAAATAGCGTGACCTCCAAATAAGATTTATTTTGCTTTAGCTTCAAAACGTATTTACAGTCTATAGTCACTCTAAGATTTGGTTAACAAGTTAATTCCGCTACTTGATCACAGATGGCGCTATTTTCAGAGGTCGCAATTATCAACTTAATTGCATTATTCATACGGCTAACAATTGCGTGATCGGTCGAATTCAGCTCCTACTCGGTCAAGGCTGCACCACGTAGCATATTATAATTCTTTATCGATATCGATAGATACCCGATATTTTGATCAATTAGCATAAATAAGACTTCTTGCGAGTACTTACATTTATTTATTTGGTACACAAACCGCTGTTTAATTTAAAACAATAATTAATAGATAATTATAGATAGACAGGTAAATTTAAAATAAAATAAAAGTGCTGGTATACTTGTATATTTAAATTTTACACAATTACTGCAACGTTATGAATAATGTATTTATTGCCCTTGAAATAAAATATATTAATTGTTAGGTTTCTTATTAACTTTCGCATTATTTGTTTTATCGCCACTTATTTTCGAAAAACTTTTAAGTAAACACAAATTATTCTTTGTATCGATATCAATCGACAAATTCAATATTCGACTTGACCACATCACTACTTGAGTAGCGCAGTTGTACTATTGTAATAAATCAATCCAAAATAAACTTTCTCGTAATGGAATAAGGTTGATTTTGACTAACTGTTCTATTAAATATTAGTAAATTGAAACAAAATAAGATTTTTATTGGAAAACAGTGAAAATCATACATAACGATAATACGAAATACCTCCATTTTTAAGATTTATTCTCCTACTATCATTTTTGCTCTCTAAAACGTAACAATACGGCATAGCTAGGGAAATATGAATTTGTGGCGAGACAAGCAACTCGTCGCGATGTCAGAACGCGACTGGTATCGGTTAAGAGTTACAACGCTTAATTGTGCCACGCGTGCCACGCCTACTTAGCACTTCCACTGTTTTCAAAGTCGGCTATATCCCATTCAACGACAACGCTAAATGACGTTCAGTCAAGACGTTGAACGTTACATTAAACAACTTGACGAATTGTCCTTTAGTCATTCAATTAAATGTCGCTATTCAGTTAACACGCTAGCTATACAATCAAATGGCTGATTCAACCAGATGACTGCGACATATAAATGACGCTTACAGAAGTGACCAAGAGAAACTCCCGAAGCCAATGGCCCAACGAACGACAGATGCGAATAATTGGGATAAGTGATAGAAAATTACGAAGGACACTCTCCAACACTTTCTAGTAGGAGACATTTGTTCAAAAGTATTTTTAACGAACAAAGTCGGTCATTAAAAATCGGTTATCTTTGCTGTTACTTCACTGCGTGGCAGTTGAAAACGTAATAACATGTCATTATTTTGCTTTTAATTTCTTTTTTCTAAAATAAAGGGCAGCAGGCGTGCTAGATGTTCGTACTTTCGATGACTGTATAATTACCATTTTTAAATTTGAATTAAGATTCGAAGTGAACATTTTAAAAGCAGCCAGTGTTACGCAACAGGAATTTGTGGATTTATTACCTCTTTCTTTACAAGAAAAGGCCTGACTGCTATCCTACGTGGGTTGCTGTTTAACTTCTTGATTAAATGTGGGAAAATATTGATTCAATTGTTTTGCGCTCGCATTCTAATTCAATGCGAGTTTTGAAATAGGTGCTATCTGTCCCAAGCCATCTATTAGGACTATGACATTTAAACCGGAGTAGTGGTGAGATTGCCAACTGACATGAATTAATTACCTATTTCTACGAACACTATGCCGTCTCGCCTTAGGTACCTACTCAGAAAATACACGCATTTCAATTAACACCAGAAATAATTGATGATTTCATATTCCTCCTCCCGTTTGATTAAAACCAACGTCTATATAAAACTGGAAGGTTATTAAAGGTCAACGAAAGAGTTCACAAAATCCAAGTGTTAATTAAGCCTGCCATGATATCCGAATAAAAAAACGAAAATTCGAGCGCGTTTTGCAAAATAATCGCGAATTCGAGGCACAAAATAGCAATCGCACCGTTCCGCTCGAACGATTCGTATAATTATCCAAAATTCTTAATTACGACACTATTGATTCGGACGTAGTTTGGAAGTGAGACCCTTTTTGCTGCCATATCGGCTCGGAAGGGCTGTCAGCCTTAATTAATCCTTTAACAAGCCTTTAATTATTATCATTTCGATTTTACAAAAATACTGTCGAATATTTTCCATTACGTTTGTACCAAATATAGGAACCAAAATAGACTGTTCCAATAATTACATTGAAGCTATTAAAACACTTGATTGGATACACGATCCGTAATTCCATTTGGAACAAAAAATCGGTTTCGTATTAGTTGCACAGGTGATGAAGGTGGTCGCTATTACGACATCGACATACGCTACTCCCTCACGTCCAACGATATCGATTCTCTGAATAGTTCTCGTCCACTCGAAGGTGACTCGCAGCTTTTTAGCCACAACACTATTGTGATGCAATTCAACAGCATCAACCATCGACCTCCGACGAGACGTAATTTGATATAACATCAGATAACTAATTGGTAATGGCGACGCGTACAGAATGGAACAAAAAATATGGTAAACACGACCCTCTCGTAACCACTACATGTCATACCATGATGAAGGATAACGTACTTCTCATCACACATTTCTCATAATGTAAAACGAGATTCATTCTGGAACCGTGATTCATTCGAGCGAATAACTTTAACACTCCGAGGTATTGAGTAATATAATTTACTGTCGAAGTCTTGACATTCAATTTTCTGACTGATAAATTCACAAAGCCGTCGACCCGAATGTGTGTTTCGATAACTTGAAAACGAGTGCCAGCCATTACTTTAAACCGTGGTGAGCAATAAAGAAGTCTCCACAATGGGATCTTAAATCTTGTGCGGGGTCAGACGGGCAACGCTCCCATAGATTCCGCTTAGTCAGTCGGTCTAATTACACGTTGCAGAGATCGTACACAGATTATATCAGAGCCAGCCTTACCATTTGTCAAAACACCGTTCCACGTTCACAATGCTTAAATAGTAACAGTTATTTTGCATAATGTTTACAAAAGATCGAGTAGATGACTCGTTGATTCCCGACACTGTATAATCACTGTTGGCTAACTGGATAACCGCTGACAGCGGTAGATAAAATATGGATAAAGATTATAGCAATCATAGGCGTTTTGCGCATCGTTATTTATGAATTATGTATAACTGTTCTTACTAAATAATTTGGCGCTCATACCTCCCTGATCAACATTGTACGTTTCTCTCTCCCATGGATAATGAAACGACAATGTGTAGTGCAAAAACCTGCCTTTGATAATGGTCTAGAGTGGGTAGAAATAGCCGCCCATAACGAGGCTAACCTATACTCGATACACTATCGATGACACACGTATAAGAAAGCCGTCACATTATCCGAAGCAAATTACACGTTTGTGGTCGATTGCAACGTCTAATACATAGTTCTTAGAAAACTGCCTAGACTGCTTAAATAGGACTTTCCGATGCAGTTGCTAGTGTTTTGTTACCCGTAAAAGTCGCGTGTGGCAACAGATCGATAACCATTGCTGCTTATTTACGT
The DNA here is from genome assembly GCA_033675125.1 of Athetis lepigone. Classification (NCBI taxonomy): domain Eukaryota; kingdom Metazoa; phylum Arthropoda; class Insecta; order Lepidoptera; family Noctuidae; genus Athetis; species Athetis lepigone. The sequence goes on from CM066244.1 coordinate 7,967,591, forward strand.
CTAGGTAAGTGGCCTATGGAACAAACAACTCGATCTATTATCCAATTGAGTTGCGCCCACGCTAAATAATAAATCCGAATTTATCCCGTCTAATTGGTGTGCTCTCGGAGGCTTGCTCAAGGGCCGAGTGCGGGCTGCAGGCAAATTGCACTACTCTTACAGAGAGATGGCCCTCGACTGTAGTAGGAGCTTGCTCCGTGCCAAATTGGCTAGGACCTTTATTATTAAATTTAACAACATAATGCCTTGACTAGGAGCTCTCTAAACTATGTCTCACTAGCGAGCGTCCCTGAGGAAGTTATATTTTTTCATTTAAGCGGCACATATTCTTGAAGCCGGCTAAGAATGAAAAGGAAGACTGATCTTGTGTCTTTCACAATGTTGTTTAAGCATATGATACGTTTGACCTCGTTCGCCAGAAAACGGTTGAATACATTTTAGCCTAGACCCATTTGTATTTCTGGATATTTCGTGTTGTTTTTTCTAAAGCACCATTTGAATATTGTGTAATATGTTCGGAAAAATAAACGCTTACATAAAAAGCTGTGTATGCCGTGACACGGATAGGTATTCATCACTCTTTGTGAATTCGACAGCGTTTTTCCCTTTTTTTTGCCAAATGGAGGGTTTGTCTGTACTAACGTGACATTCGTCTGCCAATATCCATACCGGAATATTTTATCGACGCAATAGAATATTGTATATTAATATAGTACCACATCGAGGCCGAGTTACTTATATTCTTGTTTCACTTATTATAATGTAAGGCTGCTGAAAGATTCATGGCAGATGTTCATTACATTGTTTCGTATCTACATATTCTACTTCAAAGTTCTGCAAGATATTATGTTGAAAGCTTGTTGAAAGATACTTCTTAAATCCATGTTGGGAATTGTTGCGGACGTCTGCGGGAATTTGCGAGTTGTGATGGAAATAGTCTGTTGTTAGACAGTAAGACTGAGCGCCACCGTTTAATCAACCGGTTATACATTTGAATTGTTATAATTATGTTTGTAATGCATCTAATGTTTGAAATCCAGTAGCAGCAGAAGAAATATATGATAGTGTGTTATTTATTGTAGTGACAGAGATTAAATAAAATATAAATTACAACTGAGTTAGCTAGCCAAATATCATATTGACTTTGGCATGTGGCGGCTCCATACTACTATGGCAGACAGTATGAATGTGACAAACTTTTTCCAAAGAAACCTAATACAATCCCTATTATCATCAGTATCATCAGTATATAACCTTGGCTAACGATGACCCAAATGTTACAAAAGAGGTCATCGCCCCACCATTAAACCTCCTTACATGGAACTGTATACTTATTCACCCACATAATTATTTAAAAAGGTAAGGTACTGTTACTTAAGCCCTACCTAGGATATTGCAAATATCAATGTAACATAAATCCTATAAAAATGAAACACAGTCATCTGGCGTACAACGTTATGAAGGGTCCTCATAAATTACATCAGAACCGCACCTGACTAGGAAAACGTTGCTATTGAAGGAATATTACCCTTTTATCTGTTTACTTACGACTAAGGAGTTTCAGGACAAACATTGTAAATATGCTTGACTTTTCTGTTCTAAAATCGACTTTATTTTTAAAGTTACGTCTTTTAAGCATTGAAATGACGTCTTGAATGTATAATATTATACAGGAAAAATAAACAGTGGAGAAATGTATTTTAGCCATTTTTCTTGTGTTTGGGTCAGACGAGTAAATGAAATAAAGTAAAAGGATTAATTCCATTTCTCAAACGTTTCAAAAATGTGAAGCGAGAAAAAAACAGTACGACTCAAGTAACACAGAAAGCATTTTAACAAACGAAATTTAAACTTATGTAAAACTTAAGGCCCGTATAAACTTTTATATAAGTTCACCGAGCATCTAAACGCTTTATATAGGCATTTCAAAACCGTTTAGATGCTTCATACTGTATAACGGTTGGACAATGGTATATCAAAATGCTTTTGTAAAGCTTTTAGTTTCAGTGCAGCAAACCACAATGCTGATGTACAGCTTTCAGCTGTTTTTAGTGCATTTGGGTTTACAGTAGCATTTTTAAGTAGTAAATAAATGCTCAATGGTGTTTAATAGCATAAATATGAACCATTATAATGCCACGAAAATCCTCTTTACAACTTTTAGCTGTTTTTAGTGCCTTATGGTCTACAATAGCATTTTAAAGTAGTAAGATAATGCCTAATGCTGGTTAATAGCATAAACTTGTATCATTATAATGCACCGAAATTCGTTAAACGGCTTTGAGCTGTATTTAGTGCCCTTTGTAGTGTAATAGCACATCTAAGTGCTAAGTAAAAGCCTAGTGCTGCTGAACAGCATGAACGTCAACCAATGTAATTCTTGTATTTTTAAAGATCAACTGAGTGCTGTTGTACTGCTAACAGCTCTTTAAACAAATACAAGTGAGTTATTGAAATGTGTAAAGCTGCATATACATTCAATTTACTGCATTCGTAAAACCATTTGTCGACATCAGTGTTTATTGCGTAACCGTGTGTTTAGCATACGGTTATAATTAAGCTGGTCAAGTGCGAGTCGGACTCGCGCAATAAGGGTACGGTAAAATGGACACCTACATTCATCAACAATATTTGAAAAAAAAAGAACTACATACCGGATTTCGGAGTTTTTCATTTACTTGTGCTACATGACATTGCCGATCAAGTAATGAGGCCAAGTTATTGAGAGTTGTCACAAATCTACGGGGTAAATAATTATATCTGTATTCTGTTATGTTTGTGTGTTTTATTCCTAACTTTGGATATTGAAAAATATATTATCTTCAATATCCATCCATACGGATTTAAGATGTACAAAAATTCTGAAATGGGTTTTATAGTTTTGCTCAAAGATCCCCAAAATTCCGTTCAAGTAATGGCACCAATTCAGTCTACATCAAGTTTACTGGTATATCGGTGAACTTATATAGAACTACTTTATAGTCAATGGCACTACAGTGGTTCATCAAAAGTCTTCTCTCTGGCCTCTGGCCTTAATAATTGTACATGTGTGAGTATTTATACTGCTGGCGGCATTAAGTAGCCTTGTTAAACGCTCACCGGGGTGCTATAGGCTGCCACCATTTTGTAAATATTTTATAACCTAAAAATACTATCCTTCTAACCCATTTATAAAAGTAATAGACCTATATAATAATAATTAACTTAATCCAACACTTCCCAACCAATACTGTTATGTTAATTATGTAAAATTCGTTCTATACTAAGAATACAAAATTATTTTGGTTATTTCACACAATAACATTTTATATCAAAATCACAAAATATCAAAGGCGCGTAAAAATTTTCAAAGAAACTTATATAGATATTTACAGTAAACTACATTGCGCAGTAATATTTGAAGGTATGAAATAAAAAAAGAGTCAAAACCTAATCCAGTATTATAAATTTTGTTTTAACAATGGTGTCACGCACTGAGTTTTGACGTCTTCGTTCATATTATATTGCGAGCCAAAGTTAATAAATTGCAACGGCGGGACGTTCAGAGTATTATAACAATTAGTACCGTGGCATTAGATACGTTTTTGCAATGATGTAGGGTTTATTTAAGTTCTAACTGTGAACCCTTATGTAGCTCCAATCATTCTTTTACTACATTCTAATGCTGGTATAATGCTTTTGTAATGTAATTAGCATTTTCACTATCAATGTCATTGCCAGTGTAATGCTTCTGTAATGCGATTGGCAACTTCGCCGACCGTAATAATGTTTCTTTAATGCAACTGGTACTTTCTTTGACCACAATAATGCTTCTTTAATGCCAATGGTACTTTATTTGACCACAATAATGCCAATATAATGCGCCTGTAATGCGATTAAACAACTAATGTGAACATATTAAGGATCTAAAGCCGTATAATTTGTGCCCAAATAAGCATTACAGTAGCCGTATAAACGTTTGTAATGCTACTATGGAACTAAATCAAAATGCGAAAACGATACAAAAATGCTGTAAGTCAGCCGTTATAATGCTTTGATGTGTTACTTGGGTAGTACCTATACTGAAAATAAGAGGGCCAGACTGAATAACAATATTTATAGGTATTGATTTTCACTATACTTCTTCACAGTCTACAGCCCTAGTGACCCTAATTAGTTAAAACATTAATGCCTATATTACTTACCTACTTACAGACCTTTTAAAATAAAGTGCTTCAAAGCCTAGTCAAAGTCAAATTATTTATTGTTTTCGAACCATTAAAAAAGCACTTTGTAAAAAGAATTGTAATTTAGTTAGTCCAAATACTTTCTAAATAGATTTACTGTTCAATAATTAGCATACACTCAATATGATCAGTAAGTAAGTAACAATGTGGTAAGACAGCAGAAGGAGATCACTGGACGAGTCAGACATCTCGTAACAGATTGGACCATAGATATATATTAAAGAAGGATTGGACGCATACAAAAAAAAAGAAGCAAGAAAGAACTTTGCTTTGATATAAAAATTGTAATAACCACGTGTATAATCCAATTCATCTGCCGAGTACATTAAAGTAAGTGATTTTTATTTGCGGGAAACAATCTATCTTCAGAATCTCATGCAGTTAAATTTTCATCTCTCCAAATGGCATCACAGAATAGATTGCAGCCAAACGCAACTCACAATCGGAGCACATTTGTCTCCAGACAATTGGTACAAGCCAGTCTAAAATTAAACACTGTCTTATGAAATATCGTCCTCACTATAACTCAGTAGCTAGAGGACTGAGCCCGTCGTTTGTGACCATCATTAAGTACCCCATTCCTTACAGCTGGCTCTTTGAATTGACGCTGGTGACACTATAAAGAAGGGTGCAGAAGGCCGACTTCATGCGTTGAGTAAAATCGCTCGCACCCATTAGTTTCAAAAGTTTCACACCAATGGCGGAATACTTGAAGATATACTGAATACGGAGAGGTGATATTTGAGTATTTGCCATTAGCTTCATGAGTGGGCCGTTGTGCGTGTACGAGTTGTCTTGTGTTTGTGTTGACTCCAGCCATCAAATGCAATCCCAGAACATTACCAATCTAATATACAGATTTCTGGGAGTGATCTAGGGTGTTGGAGCATTTTAGCCCGTTGTTCGGCCACGCTTCTGGACTCCTTGAGGACATGTTGTGGCGTTTCTTCTAGCCTCTAAGCAGCTTCGCACACATAGATGAGCATAGAGTTCTCAGGTGTCTGTTTGTTATTTCAATAGAATTAAAAAAAACGAAAGTAGTAATAGTTATATTATACTTTAAACTTTCGCGTTGCATATTTATACTTCACCGCTTATCGGGATTTAACGCGCACGTACCTTTTATTTATTTTTGGCTTGACGTTTCGGCAGGGTTACACCTGCCATGGTCACAAGCAGACTGCAACAGTCTGCTTATTCATGCATGTTAAATCCCGATAAGCGGTGAAGTAGTAATAGTTACTGGAAACCCTATTGTTCCACAAAGACAAGTGGTATCATCCTGGATTGAAACTCTGACAGCATGCTGACAACCCTAGCATTGCTAGTTGTTTTATTTTTACATTTTTTGACAGCACCGTTTATATTCACTTGGGCCTGTTTTCACTTATAATGTAGACTTAACCTTCTGTAGCTACTGTAGTAGAACCACTGTTTTTGTTTCAAGGTCGTGGAGATGTTATATATTGGTAGGTATCAGAGGAACAAGGAACTCGGTCTGAGTTTAGCGATCTCTTATGTGTTACTCTTGGAACGCAAATTACAATTCTCAGTAATTTTGAAGAATGCTGGAATAATTGTTGCAAGATTATAATGTCGAATCAATTATATTTATGAGTTATTTGTAACTCAAACGAGACGTTTTTAAAACAATTGTTATTCGAGATCACACATGTAATCAAAAATTGAGTACCAACGTTTGGAGGTCAGTTATTTTTTGCCATCAAAGTTGGATGGATACAGGTAAAACGCCCCATACATATGGTTGCGAACTTTAATGGTACTAACGGGACCATATTACTAAGACGTCGGTCATCCAGGTGTATCTGATAAACGGGAATAGGTAGGGATTTGAAATTTTCACAATTATAACAACAAATATTAACAGTTACTTAAGTATATTTTATGTAATGCTTAAACTTGTTTTTCTCGGGTTTTTACTTTAGTTTGATATTGTATGTTTGTCGTAATAGGAAAAAAACTGAAAAAACTGTTATTAGCAAGTACGACCCACACTTTACCGCTTGTTCAAACAAACACTTCTCAAGTTTACCAACACCAAGTCACTAAAGATCGCTTCAATTCACGTTGAATTGCAATATTGAGTAAAACACAAATTCATAAAACTACATGGGCATATTCAAGTAGTCATAGTCATTTATTCATGAACAAATAGTTTGTACCTGAATTCACAATTTCACACACTCACACACAATAAATTACAAAAATATTTTTTTTAACATATGTATAGATATATTTTTAGTAGTATTTGACTTTGATATAATTGTATGAATTTATGTTTTACTCTGTAGTGTAATTCAACCGAGATTGTTCACGTAAGTATTCCCATAGTGGATTATGACAACCCCGTGACGTCACTTGTTCCCGGAATGTGGTACGCCAGTCATTGACGACTCGGTTATGAAACCAGCTACCGAGACCCCAGCGAGAAATGTGTCGGAACAAATTCGGAAGCCAGCGAGGATGTAAATGATATTTAGATATCCGTTTTACCTGTAACTGACACCTTACAGGAGATTAGGCAACTTTTGTATTTATTTCGTTTTAACAACAAAAAAAAACATACACGAACATAATTTTGGCATGATTATAGATAGAACTCGAAAGCACATTCACATCAGTAATCTAATTTATAAAAAAATATCTTTTTTTATGTCAAAAAGAGTAAAAGAAAAAACTTTTTCCCAATAAAACTGCCTTCTAAAACTTTAAACCTTCGAACACACGTGATTCCAGACACAATAGAAAGACAATAGCAGCCCGACAGCCGGCTGTCACTAGGTCTTTGAAAGGTTAAAGGGGAAATAAACCTTAATTTAGGAAATCGATGGATCTAGATTTTAGAAGAAGAAAAGAAGTTGTTAGTTTGATAATAAAATAGATTTAATTTAACAGACTCTCTTGAAAGAATTCTAATATACATTTTTTCTTCAAAATTACTTAACACTTCGTTTCTTCATCACCATCCAACAACATTTTACATTCATAAACTGAATTATAACAACAAGCATCAACCTGCCTCCTTATAAAACTTCAGAACTTCTTATTTCAATTAAGAAAACCAATTATATAGCGTGTACAAAACAGACCGTGCGGGCAATTTGTCCTCTACGCCATACATTTCACCGTAAAGAATGTCGGGAGTATGTCGGAAGCTTCGTAACAATTGTGTGCCCAGAATTGTTTTAGACTTTATGAACATCCAGGACCCACACATTGCTTCATTTTTAAATATTTGTGCTACGTCGCGTATGTCATGATTCCGTTTTCGCATTATACTTGAAGAATTCAGATTTTCTCAGGACATGTCAACTACAGCCTGTTTTAGACAATTTTATTATTCTGTTAAGTGAGTAGAGATATATTATGTTTAATTAAGAAGAGGAATGATGTACTCTTAGGCTAAGATAAATAAATGTTGCTTAGCATGCGCTTTGACTTAGTTATGTTGCGTCTCTATTTTGCACTTGGCGTTTGACATTTGTGCAACAGAGACAGAAATTGTTTTTAGCCAGATTACGTGCCAAGTTATGTTTATTTCAGATTTAGTATTTCACGTCAACAAACGTATTTATGAAAAAAAGAAAAGAAAAAAAAATAACTACTAACACTGAAGGTCATAATAGCATTAATCCCAGGGATTAATCAACACCCCTTACGGTAGTACTCGATCCCTCCCTACCGCCTCATTCGAGTGAGTGGCTCCTAATCATCCATTAATAATTTCCCCTAAACATTCCTGTCAAAATCAGAGAATCAGAAGCTCCTAGTAATAGTTATCAATAACATTAACATAAATAATTAACAATGTATTCCGTCTGCCGCAGACGTGGGCGGAGCAGGAAGCTACGTCCAGTGCGGGGCACCATACAAGTACAAATAAGTAGCTAGTTCACAGAAGGCAGGAAGTACAGAAAGACCATTAATTAAAGGCATTTTGGTCCTTTTGACTTTACAGCTATCAAGTCTATCGATCGATGTCCCTGTGAAGGTCAAGCAATATACGTACATATGCCTGATTGTAGTAATCACGCTGTTATACAAACATTTGAAGTTTAAATTAAGCTTTTGGTTCAATAGTAAGAGAATCTCTACTAGCAGTTAGTCACTATTGTCGTCTAAAAATATAAAGTCTAAGCAGACCTTTACTAAACTATTTTCTATAACAGGGTTATTGATAAAATCAGATTACAACTTGCTATCCGCCTTCAACTTCAGCTGTAGATTTGTTTCATCTGTAGCTTGATCATAATGAAGAGTGGAGGAGCGGTGATAATCAGCTTACAACAACCCACTGCTGGACATATGCCTCGCTGGAGTTCATTTATCATTTATAGCAATCCTATATGATTGATTCAGAGTTAAATCGGTTATAAAGGTTAGAGACCTGTCTACGTTTTAGAACAAGCGACTAGCGTCACCTTTCTGACCAACCGGTCGACTCTTTGACAATTTATAAGTGCCTATAAATGGTCTAAGTGAAATAAATGCCTTAAATATTTAATTTTCGTCGTACTTCATTGTCTCAGCAACTAGTACTATTTTGTGATGATTATCAACGTTGGTTAATCCATTTCTTCTGTATATCCTCAAGAATATCACGAACCAGTCTTCACACTTCATTCAGAATGAACCTCTTGCATTTACCTCCATCGTGCCAGTACAACTGTACCAGTTCGGTTGCAACTAACTTGTTAACATTACATATGATAAATATGCTTCTATTTCTGTTAGCGGTACTTATAATACTCTATAGAAGATGTATGGTCACGAAACGGCAACACCTACAGGAAGACGTGTTGGTTTTTGGAAGTGTGCTTAAGTAGCATTTGACCACCTACGTATGTCAGTAATCTGATTCAATCGTTTAACTATTCAGGGCGTGTTTATTCCGAAATGTAGAGTGCAAGGGACTTCAATGCTGATCTTGTTAGTGGATTTAGCATTTTAATTTATCCATTTGAAAGTCTATACGATACTAGTAACAAAATTTGTACTGAAAATAGAAAAACGAAAAATAGACATCGAGTCAAAAACATGTAGTTTTTGATTCCATAATAATACATTTCTGCGTATAGCTATAATAGGGAAATGGTAAAGTAAAGAATGAATACTAAAACATGCATCTAACATTTCGCACCTGTAAACAAATTCTAGCTTTAATTCCTACTATCAGTGTGTCAAACGGTGACACTTTTCTTACAACAATACTCCATTTTCTAACTCCCTTGAGACTTTTATTTATAACCCCTACAGCAAATAACAGTCTATCTTGATGGACATATCGATCAGCAAAGGAATATACAAACCGTAAGTTCCTACAGCATTGTGCCGTTTCACTTAAACGCTCTTCGAACTGTATCTTTTGGATTATCTAGATCTACACAAATACACTAGATATGTTCACTTCACTTAGCCCATGCAACTATAATACAGTGTTTACTGCATCATAATCTTAATCGATTATCTGCTATGCTCCGAGCGTTATTGTTCTCGATACAGGACTTACAGGAGTACTAAGATTATATCGATACTCGATTGTATGATGCAATGTCTACGTAATTGTTGGCATCAGACATTCGCACACACGGATCGAGAACTTGAATGCTTGCATGATATAGGATGTTTACGAGTGTTTGAATCGATATAAGCTCCACACAAACAATATCGAAGACCTTCGTCTAAATTGTTTGTTCAGCTAACAGTGAACTGTGTTTAGCAGATTTCATTGATAAATACAACTTCCAGGAAAATGTTAGTTTGATGAATTGTTTGTTCTTTTATCTTTAAGCTAAGGCCAAGGCAATAAGAAGATTAGATAGATCTGACGGTAGATATAGAGCTTCTTATTTCCTTGAATATAGTGCATTTAATACTTGTTTTTTTTTGTGCACCACAATCACTATTACAATTTTTAAATCTTTCTGTACAGCAAGTAAGTAAACCTTTAACTACTTAGTCGTATTGTCTCCCTTTTTTTTTTTTTTTTTTTTTTGGGGAGTGGGAAATCATCAAATGACTTCTCCCGCCATGGGGCGGGAGGGCGTGTCAGACTTTTACTGACTAAAACCCACTCATGTTCCTTCGGTTGCTCTTTATGTTCCGGAGTCACAGTAACCATTATAAACATTCTGCAACCCCGGCAGGCATTGGCCCTGTTGGGCCCCTTCCTTCGCTGACTCTCCCTGAGGGGCGCGAACACTAACGCGCCGCCGCAATGGGGCCATTACTGGCATTCCATTGCGGCCTCGGTAGTCGCGGCGGCAGCGGCGGACGCGGCAGCAGCGGGGACGTCGGGAGCCGTGGCGGCAGCGGGATCGGCGAAACGATCGGCGGCAGCAGCGGGAGCGGCGGGAGCGGCGGCAGAGGGCTTCCGGCCCTTTCCTCTGGTCCTGGCGGGTGGGGCGCAAGCCTTGCCCCCAGCCCGGTGATCGGCCGGCTTGCCGGCTGCCGCACATACGAAGCAGTGCGGCGCGGCGGTGCACGAGCCGGCCTTGTGACCGGGCTGACCGCAGCGGAAGCAGTCGCCGCTGCGGTCTACCTCCGAGGTGCAACGGACACCGACATGGTGTCCCACCTGGCACCTGAAACACCTCAGAGGCCTGGGCTCCAGCAGCTTGACCTGCGCCGAAGTCCAGTCTCCGACCAGTAGTCGGCTGCCTTTTCCCGCGATCGCTTTTGACGCCGGTACGGGGCTACTCACGATGACCGCTCCCAGCCCGGAGCGGTCAAAGCGGATGGCGCCCACCCGCACATCGCTAGCGGGACAGCCCCCCACTTTGGCGACGGCGGCCACCAGTTCCTCCTCTGTGACGGAGTCGTCCAGGCCGGTGACGCGCATATCAATGCGCATGGTGGGCCTGGACACTCGTACCTCTTCCGCCTGGAGGGACTCCCGCAGCCTTTCGGCCAAGGCATCGGCGACGGGGCCGCTGGTCGCCCCCGGGACCTCCAGCATGCGGGCTCCGGTCGCCGTGACTCGGAGCCGCAGACCTTCGGTCACGCCGACCTCAGCGAGGTTGACCGCTGCCTTAGCCTTCGAAAGGACTGCCGCGTATGTGACGCCCTTTTTCACCGCGTCCGGCTGCAGGGTTAATACTACCGCTGCAGACTTAGGGGCGCGGAGCCTGGCCGCGAGGCTCTTGGCCTTGCGGCGCTCTTGCCGCCGCTGCCGATGTTTGGCGGCCCTGGCCACCTTAGCCGCCTTTTTCCCCTCCCCGACGACTTGCCAACCGGGCTCAGCCGGAGCTTCGGCAATCGGGGGAGGAGGAGGAGGCGACGTGGGACACTGTGCAGCCGCACTCGCTGCGGGTGCCCCCACCACTTTGGGCTTTGCCGCCTTGCCCTTCTTGGTTGGCGTGGCCTTCTCCTTCGCCGGCTCCGGCGCAGCGGCACGCATTGTCGTCCCCGCCACTGGAGCCGCGGCCACCGCGGCAAAGGTTGCCGTTGGCCCTGCCGCCGGCGCCACCGGGGCCGCTCGACTAGCCGCGAGCGGGGGCCGGAGGGCAATGCCTTCCAGCACCGAGAACCGGCGCTGGAGATCCGCCAAGGCTTGGAGCACGTCCTTGAGCCCCGTCTCCTTGGGCTCAGCCGAGAGACGCGCGTCCCCCTGAAGCTTGGCCAGGTCCGCGCGTAACTGGACGTTCTCCTCTCGGAGCGCCTTCATGTCCGCCCGCATTGCGGCCAGCTCCCTTTCGACCTGTGTGGGCTCCTGGGGACTGTTGGCCTCCGCCCGCATTGCGGCCAGCTCCTTTTTGGCCTGTGTGGGCTCCTGGGGCCTGCTGGCCTCCTTCGCCGCTGCCATGATCACATCATAGGCCTCGGCCATGGCCTTGTCCTTGGAGCTTTTGCTCTTTTTCAAGGCCACCGTCGTCAGTGCCTCACCCACCAACTTCGCCAGGTCGACCGCTTGCTCCCCCTTCGAGCTCCTTGCGGCGGCTGGCTCATCCCGTGGAGCTGGCGCAGAAGCCGCTCCGGGGTGACGCCCCTCCAGGGCGAGCCTTTCGGCTCGCTGCGCAGCCTCCTGCGCTGGGAGCTTACGCCCCCCTCCTCCAATCCGGCCCGCACCCCGCCTGCTGGTGGGGATTTTGGGAGCCGGGGCCATCGCCTCACTGTCGGAGGACGACGACGCGCCCTCCGACATTGTCCGCTTCCTACTGCGGTCTCTCCGCCCACGCCTCGGGCTCTCTGAGCTCGAGCTTTCTGAGCTCGGGCACAGCTTCGCCGACCGCACTTCCTTCCTTCTCTCCTTCCTCTCTTTTTTTGTTTTCCTTATTTTAGTGTCCATACTTGATCCCACGAGTATGGGGGATTTAAAATGTACACCCAGGGCAACCCCCTGTCCCTGGGCAAGTGTACATTTATAACCCAACCAGAGGGTCCACCGGTTCCCTGGCTGGGGGTGCGCTAAAGACTGATGCGCCATCCATAATAGATGACACTACTCCTCAGCCATTCGTACCTTCGCCACGCACCAGAACTTGGTATTAGAGGTAATTTTTTATAGAGGTTGTCTTCCTCGCGGCCCGGGCGGTTAAGCCAAGGCCCTCGACCCCCGTCGAAAGTCAGAGACATGACCGTAACAGTCTTCGGGGCTACGAGATCAACGGGGGCAGCTAGGGATGACGACCCCCAGCTGCCTGCTTTGCGGCAGGGTGAGTGCACGCAGAGCCCGTTTCCCGACTCCAACACACACTGCCCTCTGCTACTCAGAGGGACAGGTGGTGGAGTTCTCCGCGACAGAATATTGGCAAGTGGGCAACGAGACCCCACAGGCACAACGTACCCAATGACGAGTCGTTGCCCACCTCCCAGGGTGCACCGTCCCTCGGACTGGTCTTCGCCCCGGAAGAATCCATAAGCGAACTCCAGCCCTCGGGCACACGAGGAGGTTTTCTGTCCAAGCACCCCGTATTGTCTCCCTTGGCATCTGGTTTTTAGCTTTTAACTTGAATAATTCTGATTTTTGATAGTGCGCCCAGAGTGTTGTTCCTTTCTGAGCGTAGGTACGACTCTTTAAGAAACAACTCAATTTTTACTTGAAGGGCCAAAGGTTATTTTCAAGCTAGAAGACAAAACTTTCTAAGTCTTTGAGCTCGTTGATACCTAGTTAATGCAGTGTCAAGGGTTACTATCCTTATCCATATTTCCCTTCATTTTACATTGTACAAAATTTTACAAAGTATTCCTCTTTCAAATGCATCAAAATAAAGTCACAACCCAAGCAATTTCAATAAGAAAAGTATAATGGCGTTCACAACTGGTATGGTAATAAAACTTTGAACGAACAGTGACTGTTGCCCTACTTATGACTTAGTCAATATAATGCAGGTGTTGGCCCGACCTGTAGCCTGGTCACGGCCATTTTAGAACTATCTAATTGTGATCATGGTTAGTTTATTTATCATGTTAATGAGAAGGAGTTATAGTTTATGCTAAAACCTGCGATTGTGTTGAACTCTTTGAAATGTTGGGATTTCGATAACGAAGAATTAATTTAGGTGATACAAAAATGAAGAATGGACCATCGCCCAGTGATCAACGCGACCTACGCATGAAGTTGCGGGCTTAAAACCAGACAAGTACCAATAAGACCTTTTTAATTCATATGTGAAAAACAGAAAAAGGAAAGCGTAGTGCAGAAACTTGGCCCTATAATAATTATACTATGAATTCGCCAATCCGCTTTGAGCAAACGGATGGGTGATTAGTGCTCGTGTCTTCACTGTATGAGAATAAACCTGTTCCCCTGCGGTAGAACGATAATAGGTTGGAATAAGAGCTTAATCTTAGAGAATACTGACGCGTTCTCGAAGGAACCCTTTTATTCGTCATACCAAAAGGAACATAGTAGTTAGTTCTTATTATGCAATCATTACAGGAATTCGATCTTAAACTTATAAAAATAAAAACCCTTTACGGCAACACAATTACTATTTAAACATGTCCCGTACAACACAACATACGGTTCATAACACCTAACAAAACCCACAGTCCGCCTATTTCCATTTATGACCGAATACCAGCCGAATCTCATACCCGACTCGACTACTAACTACATCGGACGAATTCATATCACATTGCAAATCGATTATTATGATCCAAGTACTGGTACAATCGTCGTCAGCGATCGTTGGCACACCGGTGGCCTAACAAAAACTCTTCGCGCGAATAATCATTCACTATGGTATGAGCACGTGCCAAAATACTTTACAATGCGACTGTACTTTCCAATCACTGTTTTGTAACCTTTAGTACTTCAGTAATAAGGTCTAAGTTTCAATAGCATTTAGTGTAGTTTCTACAGTATGTATTACAACTCGGTATTAGTATATGTTTTTATTATATTGGATTAACTGGCACGTTGTTTATTTTAGCCGTTAACTATAATTGTGTATAAAACTAGGATTGTTTGTTTGTATTAAAAGTAAAACGTTTAATTAAAATCTACTACTGTATGTATCTAAAAGGATTTGGCAACAAACAAACAGTATATAAAGTAACACAATCTGGCTTACATTACTGTAATAGGTAGTGTTTTTCCATGAACATTTTAGCTCAATTTTCCATCTTGATACTGTTATTTGACACACATGATTATATTCGATTTGGAGATGTTTCCCGCGTCTTTTAATGTGTCGGTGCCATCATGAACCATAGTGAGTTGTATATTATACAGGATGCAGTAGCGTTTAAGGGTTAAAATTAGGACAAGTCTGACAGATTCATATATAACACATTTTTAAAAGAATAAGAATCAACAAGTCTCGAATGCCTTCAAAATGTATTAACGTTTTAATATTACCTTATTGTACTTTTCATATAGTTTAAAAACTGATAGGCTCAGGTCCCTAATAAGTACAAGCGAGGCTTTTCGTCTGTAAAAGACACGCCACTGACAGGACGTCACCTACATAAGAATACTGTCAAAGCAGCCTATTATTATAATAACTGAATAAACAAAACAGTAAAGTTGCCTATGCTATTATACTTTCAAAGTAAAGATATGCCGCTTAGTGCTAGACAAACATTTTATAAAAAGAAAATAAAGTAGGTCAAACGGAGACACAATTTATGTGTGTACTAATGTGCTGAAACACGACACTTAACTGCTACAGCCAACAATTTATTTTGTGCAAAGTTTAATGCGTGTTTAAGCATAATTGCAAATTATAAGTTGTTTCAACATGATATATTTTATATTTATAACGTTATTTTTCTATGTTCTTATAAATTATGAGTGGTCATCCTAAAATAAAACTAGGTCATACTTTTGTGGGGGTTGGTCCCCCCACAAAGCCTCTGAAGTTTGACTTTATGTGCACATATAAAAATTTAAATTATTACGATAAGCGTTACTAATAAATGAACAATTTTTATTTCATTTAAATGTTTTATTTAAGGAGGATTTTATTTCAATAGTTACAATTTCGAAAAACTGTTCCGATTCAAAGTGTAAAATTGCATAATTTGTGACGTCACACTATGGAAAGGAATCGCATTTCTATGACAATTTATGTTTGGTTAGCCTAGAAAAGGGTAAAAAAACTTTAATAGCTATTTCGTTTACTTGTAGTCAGACCAACATTTTTTCTTTTTCCATTCAATTTTTTTTTAATCTTTATAATGTTGTTTTATTAAAAAGTGACATTCATTACCACAATAATTTTATTCAGGCCACGTTAACCTAACTTTTTGAAGTACATAAATGTAAATAGAAAAAAACTCGAAAATTACAAAACGACAATGGCGTAATTCTTGCCTTTTACACCCTGAATGCTCCGCTTAAATAAAATGAAACTTTATTTTAGTACAATCTGTACATGAATCAAATCGCCGAAATTGTTCTAAACAACATTTTTTACACTTTGGTGTGAATATGTAACACGTTACGAAATGTATATGTCACCGGAAAATAACAAGATCCGTAAGTTTATCAATCTACTAGGAAGTTTATAAACTTCCGTAAGATTCTAAACGGGAGATAAATTGTAATATTTTACGTCCACATTTTCGTAAATTTATCAATTTTCGACGTCATACGGTAAATTTATAAACTAACGGATATCTATTCGTAAGATTTTACATGGTTCGACCAATCACAGGAACTCTTTTAAATATACGCATCTTTGAAATACGTAAAATAACACACTGCTCTCTGATTGGTCAACGTTCATAGTTTATGTTCCGTGGCGAACAATGGCGGCCGCGAGGAAGGAGAAGTGACACGTGACCGTCAACCAATCAGATCGCGCGTAGCGTTAGGTTACTGCATACTTATTATTTTACGAGTGAGTTCAGTAAGTTTATCAATTTACGAAAATGTGGACGTAAAATATTACAATTTATCTCCCGTTTAGAATCCTACGGAAGTTTATAAACTTCCTAGTAGATTGATAAACTTACGGATCTTGTTATTTTCCGGTGACATATATAATCTAAGCGTTACGTATTAAAAGCACGAATGTTCTCTCGCTTTGATTACTGTGACGAAATAGACAATGGAGAACAATCATTTTCAACTAAATATGTATAAAAAACTAGCTGTCCCCTCGCGGTTTCATCCGCATCATGTTAGGTTTTTTATTAATGTTCTGCTCCCGTCAGTCATTCATAGCATGATGCTATGCAGCATATTTCCTATTCTGATGTATAAAGCTATATTTCTGTAAAGTCTCATCTAATTCCGTTCAGCAGTTTTTTGCGTGAAAGAGTAGCAAACACACATACAAACTTCCGCATTTTCAATATTAGTTGGATGGTAGACTGACTCACTGACTGGTTGACTGGATTGAACCGATGGTTCTAGAGACATGACACTTGCAGGATATGTTCTTTGTAAAAAGTAAGTAACCATGAAGGAAGGATTTTTGAAAATTCCAACCGTAAAGGAGTAAACTAGGGGATAGAAGTATTGACAACCACGCGGGCGAACCCGCGGGTGAAAGCTAGTGTTTTAATAAAAAAGTCTGTTATTCAGCAATTTGACTCCATGACGACTCTTTACCTCTGCGTCAACAATAAAAATATCTCAATTAAAAAGTCGAAGAATTTTTTGGTAGAGTTGAAGAAAGGATTTCTGCGTAGGGCACCTACGCAGAAAGGAAAGGAAGTCCACAAAATTGAAGTTTTTCAGAAGCCTGCGGTGTAAATAGCTAACTCTGATGTCTAAAATTACGAGAATAGTGTTAAAATTTTTGACTTGAGGTATTTTATGAAGGAATCTAAAAATAAATCACACAATCCTGCCTCGCGGGGCGAATTTAAAAGAGTCGGCCAAATGCGAGTTAAACTTGCATTCAGGATTCCGTACCACCACATACTAGCTGGTATGTTTTGTTAAGTCTTTGGGTTCGCTTCTCTCCCGTGAGACATAGCAAGATGTTATACAGCCTGCATGTTACTCGCTGATAACGCAGCTCTATATTCGTAAGAAAGGATTAATAAAATCTGTTCAGAAGTTTATCTATTACAAACATACAAACAAAACCATAAAATTTTTCCTCTTCATTTAAAATTGGTATAAATAATAAGTATAGGTAAAACTGTAATAACCATTCGAGCAAAATATGCCGACAAAAATGCACTGCTTGAACAGTTACCTGTAAAGATTTTTAACGTTTAAATTTTGTTTCACTATTTGCGTATGTGTAACGACAGTTTAACAGTACTTTTATATATTTATACCTATTTAAACTTTAAGCTGCAAATATTGTTAACATAATTTTAATTTTTTCATATATTCTGTAGTTAAAAAGATGTGATGAGACCGACAAATAGTAAGCGGGATTTCAGAAGCACAGTCAAGCACCCTTTTATACATGTAGAACCCCAAAAAGAACAGGTTCCGTACCTCAGATTTGCAGTCAGTATGAATTTTATTCAAATGAGCATGCAAGCCACATTTCCAAGAACAGCCAGCTATAGTTTATATTCGATAAGGATAAACAGAAAGAAGTATTGTTGGCTCGTGGCAGTCGTGGCGGCCACGCGCCCACTCAATATGCGCACTGTATTCAAAACAATAGCCAAATATGTTATTTACCAAAATGCGAACCAATTTGAATAAATCGTGCTAAATTTTAATACATAGAATGACGATAAGAATCTCTGATTAGATATGTGTGTTAAATCTTAATTCTAACCTATTGTGAATCATTAGATTTGGCAGCCTCAGGCGAGTTTAATTCATCGATGAATAAGCAATGACGCTGGTCATAGTAATAGGCTTCTATTACCACTAATAGATAGGTCTTATACATTCTGTACCTCATACAGAATACGTATAAGAAAATGAGTCATCTATTATTCCTTGTTACTAGACACTCTGATGATAATTCTCATTTGATTATTTATCATGCCATTTCTATTATTTTGTTTTCAAGGCAAAGGATACTTATCTATATTCATCTTGTAATCCTACACACGCACGCATTGTTGTAATCCCGTGCAATAAAGCCTAATATCGCATCTCTAGATCATTTTTCGTTCATAAACTGACACTTAATTACAACTTTCCAATCAAATACTCTAAGCCAGTAATCGCGCAGCAACGTCGCAATGAGCTTTCAGTATTGTGGACTATAGAGTGGAAATTGAAGTTTCGTTGCCTTATGAAACTGTTACGATTGCTATGTCAAATATCTGCTTTTTGATTTCTTTCTTTAAATTGCAGATATACGAGTATGTATGTATAGTGGTAAACCTGTCTTGAATTTGTAAACAGCGTCATTGTGTCAGCGTTTTATCAAATGGAATACAATCATCAAACAATTGTAACATTATCTATGTAGTATTCAATTTCATGAAGTAAAGTTGACCTTAGCAGTCTTCCTTGATAAATGGGCAAACCAACACAAAAATATTTTTTCAATTTAATCCAGTACTTTAACCTTTCAACCTTTGATTATAATTAAAGCTGTCAACAACCAAGCGACAGCTGGCT
Source organism: Athetis lepigone (assembly GCA_033675125.1). Taxonomy (NCBI): domain Eukaryota; kingdom Metazoa; phylum Arthropoda; class Insecta; order Lepidoptera; family Noctuidae; genus Athetis; species Athetis lepigone. The sequence continues at coordinate 7,986,782 of CM066244.1, forward strand.
GTCGCGCTGCTATTGGCTTTCTATTGTGTCTCGAATTACGTGTGTTCGAAGATTTAAGAGATTAGTGCGTTTAAACAAAAAAACAAACTCTACAGCTTTATAATATTAATATAGATAAATTCAAATATTATTATGCAAAACAGCTACAACGCATTGACAAACCGTCTCGATCGCCACTTTAAGGTGAGTATAGACTACAACATTTTCTGGAGCATTTTTGTGTAATGTAACGTTTTTACGAATGGTACAATACAGGCAAAAGCTCAGTTTCCAAAGCATTTCCATGTAATGTAACGTTCCTGCGAATGCTCGGCGTTATGTTACAGGTAAATGCTCACAGCGCGAGTGTGCATTTACCAACATTGCGATTTACCTTTCGTTCTTGCAACTGCACATCGCCCGCACTCGTGGCTCGACGAAATGTTACACCAATACGCTCGACGAAACGTTACACCAATATGCTCGTTGGTTTGTGACAAAGAGGCGAGCGTGCTCGACGTTTAGTTCGTAAAAGGATGATACACTAGAACATATCATAGAGCGGCTCGTTGTTCTTTTACAAGTAAATGTTGTAGTCTATACTCACCTTTAGATCGCACGTTTTGCGCCAGGCCTCTTGAGCTATAATGAACAATAAGTTACTCACAGCGGACACACCGTTCACAAATACAACTCCATATTGTTATTATTATCTCCGGTAATAGGTAATAATCTCACAAAGCGTATCAGTTCGAAGCCAGTCAGTAATTACAAGAGCAAGACCACAATTAACAGTAATTCAATAGTATTGTTACTTGAAATGCAGTTCTGTTTAATACAGACGCCATGATATTATTACTTGTAATACATTGGATTAATTTCGAGGCAATTGCATTTGCAACCTCGGGTGACTATAGGTCAATTATTGCAATATATTGCTAAACTCATTTGTAACATTTTTTGTTATTTTTAGGCCCTGACGCTAAAAGAGAACTGTTTTAACATTGGCCGCTTGTGTGTCTATCTGTTAAACGGGTGAACCGATTTAGATGCAGTGTACCTACTTAATTTGAAAGTAGGTTATCTAGCAATGGTTCTTAAACATGTTTTATCAAAATCGGTTCAGCCGTTTCGAAGTTATCAACTCTTTTGTTAGCTGACAATCTCGATAATTTCTAGGACGAGGTTTTTTTTATTTATCCTTGTTAAAAGAGAGAATGCAAGCAGGGGCACAAGTCTGCTATTGCAATCGTGTCTCCATGACTAATCATTGACCGGGCATTTGACCACTTTGACAGAAATAAAAAATCAAGTATTGAACCTCTATTACAATAGTAGAGTTGAGAGAAATAGGAGAGTAGCGGTCTATCAATTAGTGAAATCGACTAACAGATTTTATGTAACTGAAGAAAAAAATATATAAAGTTAATGTAGACACCAATCCAACATGGGCCATTGTGTGAAGAGGCCCAGAGGTAATATGTGAGGGCGGCCATGTGTAACCGGAAGAAGCGTGCAAATGAAAAGAAATGAGCGATGACATTTCCGAGTTCCTTTGTCCGTTGTTCAGCGGCTGTAAACGAGATTCCTTTATTACATTATTTGTTCCTCGTAAACAAAGTCAATTATCTACTGAAATTCAGGTAGAACAAGATTCTAATACAATGGAGATGTATTTTTTAAAGCTTATTCTATTATAAAATGCTTTTGTTTACATTGTCTTCAGCGAAAACTAAAACATTTATTTCCTAAACGTCTACACAGCCATAAAAATATTCATCTATGGCTCCATACCTTCTTTCATCCCCTTTAGTGATCGTAAAAACAGAAAAACACCCCACTGGTTTATTACGCATTACATATGGCTAATAAAAAGCATACATAGCTAGTTGTTTTTATGTATATTTATCGTTTCTGCTCTTATTACTGTGACAATAAAGGTACTTTTTCACTGATGTGTAACTGGCTCAGTAGTAGCGAACACCCGCGGCGCTTAACGTAAACTAGTTAAGTTAACACAATAAAGCGTTACTCTAAATTAGCTGCTCGTTTTACAAGCAATAAATTTAATAGACCCCTGCGAGGGTAAGTCACGCTTAAAATTTTAACTCTGCGACAATTCGTTTATAGACTCGCGAAGCTGACGTAAGATTAAAAGTTACGTCAAGTTGCGTTTTGTAATCGATTGTGAGTTGTACTGTTGATGAGCATGAAAAACAAGTGAGATTGTTTACTAAATGATGACTAATTTAGTAGTAATTTTGTTAATTTTTTATCGTAGTGTTACCAAAACAAGCTTATCCACAATCTCACCATGAAGTAATATTATTAATTATGTCAAACTAATACCTAATGCGTTTACAATACTATCTATTACTAATAGTTCAGTGTGTACTGGAATTTAACCAGATTATAATTTTGAACTTACAGTGTAACTGCAACGATTTATTATTTTCATGAAGGTATAAAATAGCACACAAGTTCGTTCGAATAACAAACAAGTATAAAACAGACCATGGCATTGGGCCAACTTTTAGTAAGTGAAAAAAAGAATAATAGTTACATCAAGAATTACAAACAAACCTCTTCATAGAATTAATTATTTAAATCACATTTTCCACCGCAACGCCAGGACATAACCACAAACAGATCCAGTAGGTATAACAGGCACCTGCGATACACTTAAGTGGCCACCATCATTTAAATAAATGCAGAATGGCATATGCAGTAGTGACGTCATCGCACGCGCCGTTCATTACAAATGCCCGAAGCGTACCCTACGTTTGTCACTCAGACGTCTAACGGATTGAATGCCACAGCACTTTGTATGCACTCGACCAGAGAATGTTATGTCATTCGGCTAGTCTTTTGATTGTGCAGTTGAAAGACCTTCAACAATCGCATTGCGTACGATATGCCATACTTTTTTACGCTTTTGTTTCATATCTAAAAGAGAATAATCGCTGGCTTTGATGAAAATCTACTATGCGACCAATGCCGATTTGCGATCCTTTCAATGCGTCTGTTACAACATGATCAAAGTCTATGGAATAATTTTTTAAGCTTTCAGCATTTGTTTATAGTCATTCCTTTTTTATATTCAAAAGTACTCTTTCCTTTTTTCAGCCCTTAAAAGGTTGCCCATGAGGACTTGATAAAAATGCCGTCTGATTTTTTATTATTTGACAAATACTTTTCGGTTATTTTGAGACATAGACAACATGAATACCAGAGGCTTTGCCATTACAGAGACAAAAATGATCTAATACTCTAATTTTAGCAGTAATAAAAATCATTCTAAATCGTTCTATAAAAATAATGTTCTAATATCCATAACTTATGGGAACCGCTCCAAGTCTCTATGCGGCCCCAAACGCTTAAAATACAAAATATTTCATCATAAAAATATTATATTTGCTGATGTAATTTCTTAGTGCATAGGGGCTAGTCAAAAATCATGTCGAATAATCAACTTTTACTGCATATATTGGCTTGAGCCCGGGGGATGAGGGATAAACGTCGCAGGGGGCCACTTGACTATGAGTGGCTCAATTTGTATTGATGAATGAAGATTAAAGTGTAGACTTCCCTCCAGTAAACAGAACTGTGTCAACACGAGGATGTCATATTCATCGACGGACGATTGTACACGTGTTTGATAGCTGATGTGTTTATATAGGACGGTGTTTGTATACAATACATGTTGCGCTTGTGTTTAAAGTCCTTGATGAATGGAAGAATTTTTGTTACTGACTGCTTGATTACCTTTCTAAAGACTTTTCTCTTTACAGATCTTCATTAACTGGAACAGACGTACTTATATCGTCTACATAAATCTAGTCATACAGACAAACATACTCGAACAGCCTGTTGGTCGTGCAAATATTTTTCTGTTCAGCAATAAAATCCGCGGCACGTACTGACAATACTACCAGGTCACTTAGTAGTATTCCTAGTTGTATTACTACTCGGTCACCTAGTATTGTTTCCAGTACTCTTTGATTATAAACATACTATTACTTGTATTAATAGGTACTAGGGATGACCAAGTATTAACTACTTATACTAATAATTGAATTATTAATATTAACTAGTAGAATTGCCAGTACTTATACTAGGCCTAGGTGTACTAGGTGCCGTAGTCGATTCAACAGTTAAGTGAGTAAGAGTTAAGTAGTACAGCTCTTTTTGAAAGAGTTCATCCTGGGAAATGCTACCACCACGTTTCTGCCAAGCAAGGCATCAGTGCTATTATGTATTTTGTTTTCAAAATACGTAGATTTCGTAGACATCTACACACATAGAAAATTAGATACAAACTAGATGTTGCCAGCGGGTTTGTGTGGGTATGCTTTATAAAGAACGCCACCACATATATATTTTACTTCTTACTTATAGAAATACGAAATTGATAACTGCGTAAAAGACCTGTGTGATGTGTTGATTTCAGTCAGCCAATTTTATTATGATCGTAGTCAAAAATTATAATTTTAACGTGTAACATACAGTAAATTCTACAGTCGTCTGTTTGTGTCTAAGGCAATGTCATAAAAAGCTTTAATAGCCTGTTTTATTGGCATGAAAGTATTAGAATAGATCAATACGGAAAACATTCTGAGAAAGGATATTATTATTATTGGATACGTGTTTTTACTACATAATAATACCAATCAAGTGCCGACGGCATTTTAACATAAGTACGTTTTTACGACTATTCTCAGGGATTTATTCTCACTAGTTCGATTCATTAGTTCGATCGTCGAACTAGTGAGAATTTTTTTTCTCACTAGTTCGATCGTCGAACTAGTGAGAATTTTTTTTCTCATTTGTTCTACCGTCGAACTTTGTTCGATTCATTAGTTTGGTCGTCGAACTAGTGAGATTTTTGAAGTGAAAACTTCTTTAGCGGCGTTGAGCACTTTTTGTAATGGGTATAAAATCTTAAACTCGCGTCAGGACACGTGACCCTGATCGAAAAAGCGTAGGACGGATAACAATTGAATGCGCGATAAAAATCTCACACACACTGATACAAGGTACAATTTTCGGGAAAATTGTACCTTGTATCAGTGTGTGTGAGATTTTTATCGTGTCTACGTAGTCGTAGTCGTAGTCGTGGTCGTGGTCGTAGTCGTGGTCGTAGTCGTAGTCGTAGTCGTAGTCGTAGTCGTAGTCGTGGTCGTGGTCGTGGTCGTAGTCGTAGTCGTAGTCGTAGTCGTAGTCGTAGTCGTAGTCGTAGTCGTAGTCGTAGTCGTAGTCATAGTCATAGTCATAGTAGTTTTTTGAAGTGAAAACTTCTTTAGCGGCGTTGAGCACTTTTTCTGTAATGGGTATAAAATCTTAAACTCGCGTCAGGACACGTGACCTGATCGAAAAAGCGTAGGACGGATGGATAGTATTAATAATCAAGTTTTCACTTCTGCCGGCACTCCCGGAGTGCAACCCGTCTTCTTTTTTTTTCTCATTAGTTCGATCGTCGATTTGACGTATAAACCTGTCATAACTTAATGCAGCGTTTATTAGTAAGGCGCTTAGTGTTTATTATATGGCGTCCACATAACTACCGAGGGTGGTAAGTCGTTTTCAAAAATTAGGTCAATTTGAGAATCCAAGATGGCGGCCGTGACCTTTCTCACAATATGCATCATGGGTGTCGTTTCCATGGTTTTTTGGGGTGCTAAAGTAAAAAATGAGGTCAATTTAAGAATCCAAGATGGCGGCCGTGACCTTTCTCACAATATGCATTATGGGTGTCGTTTTCTTGGTTTATTGGGGTGGTAAAGTCAAAAATGAGGCCAAATTGAGAATCCAAGATGGCGGCCGTGACCTTTCTCACAGTATGCATTATGGGTGTCGTTTCCATGGTTTTTTGGGGTGCTAAGGTCAAAAATGAGGCCAATTTGAGAATTCAAGATGGCGGTCGTAATCTTTCTCACAATATGCATCATGGGTGTCGTTCCCATGGTTTTTTGGGGTGCTAAGGTCAAAAATGAGGTCAATTTGAGAATCCAAGATGGCGGCCGTGACCTTTCTCACAATATGCATCATGGGTGTCGTTTCCATGGTTTTTTGGGGTGCTTAGGTCAAAACTGAGGTCAATTTGAGAATTCAAGATGGCCGTCGTAATCTTTCTCACAATATGCATTATGGGTGTCGTTTTCATGGTTTTTTGGGGTGGTAAAGTAAAAAATGAGGTCAATTTGAGAATCCAAGATGGCGGCCGTGAACTTTCTCACAATATGCATCATGGGTGTCGTTTTCATGGTTTTTTGGGGTGCTAAAGTAAAAAATGAGGTCAATTTGAGAATCCAAGATGGCGGTCGTAATCTTTCTCACAATATGCATCATGGGTGTCGTTTCCATGGTTTTTTGGGGTGCTTAGGTCAAAAATGAGGTCAATTTCAGAATCCAAGATGGCGGCCGTGACCTTTCTCACAATATGCATCATGGGTGTCGTTTCCATGGTTTTTTGGGGTGCTAAGGTCAAAAATGAGGTCAATTTGAGAATCCAAGATGGCGGCCGTGACCTTTCTCACAATATGCATCATGGGTGTCGTTTCCATGGTTTTTTGGGGTGCTTAGGTCAAAACTGAGGTCAATTTGAGAATTCAAGATGGCCGTCGTAATCTTTCTCACAATATGCATTATGGGTGTCGTTTTCATGGTTTTTTGGGGTGGTAAAGTAAAAAATGAGGTCAATTTGAGAATCCAAGATGGCGGCCGTGAACTTTCTCACAATATGCATCATGGGTGTCGTTTTCATGGTTTTTTGGGGTGCTAAAGTAAAAAATGAGGTCAATTTGAGAATCCAAGATGGCCGTCGTAATCTTTCTCACAATATGCATCATGGGTGTCGTTTCCATGGTTTTTTGGGGTGCTAAGGTCAAAAATGAGGTCAATTTGAGAATCCAAGATGGCGGCCGTGACCTTTCTTACAATATGCATCATGGGTGTCGTTTCCACGGTTTTTTGGGGTGCTTAGGTCAAAACTGAGGTCAATTTGAGAATCCAAGATGGCCGTCGTAATCTTTCTCACAATATGCATTATGGGTGTCGTTTTCTTGGTTTGTTGGGGTGGTAAAGTCAAAAATGAGGCCAAATTGAGAATCCAAGATGGCGGCCGTGACCTTTCTCATAAAATAATAATAATAATAATAATTTTTATTCATAATTCTTTACAGGATAAATTACATACTGTCTTAAATATACATCTTAATTCTAAGTCTTATGTGCCTGAACTAGGAAATCCTGTGTTTCAGGCAAGAAGATCTTAAAATAATTTAAAATTAACAAATAATCATAAACCAAAGGGGTGTAAGTGGTTCCAACCAACATCTCTCGGGGCCCCAGCCAACCTCACCTGCCCGTGGTGCACTCTGCTAACAAACAAACGAGGCTATGGCGACCCATCAACACGCATTGGACCAGCGCGATGGGTTACGGTCCAGTTCCCCCTAATGGATAGACGAAAAAGAGGAAGGCCCCAAGTGCCCGGCGACTCCAGTGGCTGCGCTGGCGTGGACGGGCGCCGGCTCGGCTCTGGTGTCAGGGGTGCTAAGAATCTCCGGGTGAGATCGACCAACCGTCAAACGACAACAGCAAATTACATAACGGATACCGATATGCTTAACATTCTAACCTACAATGTCCGAACGCTCATGCAAGACGAGCGACTAGTAGAGCTTGAAAAGGCTCTGAATGATCTTAACTGGGACATAATAGGTCTTTCGGAAGTTAGAAGGGAAGGTGAACATACAGAAGAAAGAGACGATGCTGTATTCTTCCACTTTGGAGAAACCAGTGGACAACACGGAGTGGGGTTTATGGTCGCAAAGAAGTGGAAGGATAACATCGAATTCGTGGGTTACTCTGAACGTGTCGCTGTGCTCAAATTCCGACTTACACTAAATAAAACACTAACTCTTGTTCAAGTATATGCACCAACATCTGCACATAACGATGAAGATGTCGAGAATTTCTATGACCTAGTCAACAGAGCGTGTGACGAAAATAGGGGCACCTGGAACATGGTCATTGGGGACTTTAACGCAAAGATAGGTAGAAGGCAAGAACTGGATAGTGATGGCATCCTCGGCCACTTTGGTTTGGGAGACCGCAACGAACGAGGTGAGCGCCTGGCGCAATTTGCCTTTGGACAAAATATGCACGTAGCCAATACCTTATTTTTAAAGAAACCACAACGGCGATGGACATGGGTTGCACCTAATGGCTCCACAAGGAATGAAATCGACTACATTTTATCATCGGACAAATACATAATAAAGAATGTTAGTGTCATTAACAGAATTAAATACAGCTCTGATCATAGGCCGATCCGAGCAAAAATTCGATTTGATTTCAGGATTCACAGAGCCAAATTGTTTACTAAGCGGATACAAAGAATATCAAGAGAAACACTCATTAATAACTCCACCTTTAATCTGGAATTATATTCACAGAGCCAAATAAAACCCACTCATGTTCCTTCGATTGCCCTTTATGTTCCAGGGTCACGGTGACTATTAAAAACATTCCGCAACCCCGGCAGGCGTTGGCCCTGTTGGGCCCCTTCCTGTGCTGACTCCTTCTCTTTGAGGCGCGCGTGGAACACTAACGTGGTCCTGGTCCTAGCCGGGCGGCGAGCTACCCATCGCTCGCCATCCGCAGAACCGCGCCTACGGTGGCCGGTAGTCGTCTTGCGACTTTCGACGTCTTCGCCTGGGTCTTTGTCCGGGGCGAGAGGCTCGTCGTTGCCTCTCGCGCGCCGCCGCTTCCTTCACTAGCATAACTGCTTCGCAGAAGGAGGTGACAGCATCCCATTCCGTCTCGCCCCGCAGCATGGCCTGAACCAGCGCTGGGTGCGAGAGGTCACCGCCGCCGATCGCCTCTACGAGGACACGTCTATGGTCCGCCCATGCGCGGCACACTTCCACCGTGTGCTCGACCGTGTACTCCAGGTGACCGTTTCTGCAGTGGTGACACCCAGGCGTCGCTTCCGCCTGATTCCGACACAGGAACCTCCCGAACTGACCATGTCCGGTGATGACCTGACCCGGCAAGGAGGCATGCCGTCTCACAGGAGACCGTGCGGTATCCCCGCACCATGCGAATGGCCATGACCCTCTGGGACGCCCTCAGAAGCTGGGCCGGGGCCGCGGCTAGATTGGGCGCCCACACCGGAGCCCCGTAGAGGGCCATGGACCGCACGATCCCCGTGTAGAGCCTCCGGCAGGAGGTCTTTGAAATGCTTGATAATTTTACTAGATATGTTATCCCAGCCAAATGCACAGTCGACTTTTAGACCCATAATAATCCTTTCCACCTCCGCTTCGTCAGTATCAAGTAATACAAAACTGAGGTCGATTTGAGAATCCAAAACGGCGTCCAAGATTTTTGACTTTAGCATCCCCAAAAAACCATGAAAACGACACCCATAATGCATATTGTGAGAAAGGTCACGGCCGCCATCTTGGATTCTCAAATTGACCTCATTTTTGACCTTAGCACCCCAAAAAACCATGGGAACGACACCCATGATGCATATTGTGAGAAAGATTACGACCGCCATCTTGAATTCTCAAATTGGCCTCATTTTTGACCTTAGCACCCCAAAAAACCATGGAAACGACACCCATAATGCATACTGTGAGAAAGGTCACGGCCGCCATCTTGGATTCTCAATTTGGCCTCATTTTTGACTTTACCACCCCAATAAACCAAGAAAACGACACCCATAATGCATATTGTGAGAAAGGTCACGGCCGCCATCTTGGATTCTCAAATTGACCTCATTTTTTACTTTAGCACCCCAAAAAACCATGGAAACGACACCCATGATGCATATTGTGAGAAAGGTCACGGCCGCCATCTTGGATTCTCAAATTGACCTAATTTTTGAAAACGACTTACCACCCTCGGTAGTTATGTGGACGCCATATAATAAACACTAAGCGCCTTACTAATAAACGCTGCATTAAGCTATGACAGGTTTATACGTCAAATCGACGATCGAACTAATGAGAAAAAAAATTCTCACTAGTTCTACGACCAAACTAATGAATCGAACAAAGTTCGCCGGTAGAACAAATGAGAAAAAAAATTCTCACTAGTTCGACGATCGAACTAGTGAGAAAAAAAATTCTCACTAGTTCGACGATCGAACTAATGAATCGAACTAGTGAGAATAAGCCTTCTCAGGTACCGAAAGCGTTATTCTGCTTTTAAAAAGCCATTCCAGAACGATGGCCAGGCATAAATATAAAGTCGGGTTAGCTATAAGTACTTTTAGAATAAAATAAAGTTAAAAAACTAAAACCCGACTACAACAAAAAGTGATCTAAAAAGTACGAAACAAGAAAGTATTTCTTACAGAAATCAAGACATAGGTACAAAATGGTCAAGGTAAGCCGTGGTTGCATGCCTGTATGTGCCATGGGTGCGGTGAATATGAATTACAATGGCATGCAACCACGGCTTACCTTGACCATTTTGTACCTATGTCTTGATTTCTGTAAGAAATACTTTCTTGTTTCGTACTTTTTAGATCACTTTTTGTTGTAGTCGGGTTTTAGTTTTTTAACTTTATTTTATTTGAACAGTTTTGGTGTTTAAATATACTGTGCCACCGGTCAGAAATTAAGATTTCTTATTCTTAATCTGTCTAATTCTGCAAACAACCGAATTTCATGTGGATCTTGAAGTATTTTTTATCCCTCTATACATTTAACTCCACTGAGAGTGACATAGGCCTGTTCTTTAGCAAACATGACTTTCCGAAATCATTAACTGTTTTATCGAGAGAACAGCTTTGTAGTTTATGGACGGTACAGCTCGAAAAAAAGTACCAGCGAAAGCATTTTACGCTGATCTTTTCCAGATCCCTTAATCTATCGAATTCAGTGAGACAAGGCTTGATTCTGAAAATATCGTCATTATCAGCATTATATATATATGCGTTGTCAAATAGTATGAAAACAGAGCTTGGCTGTTCTGCGTGTTTCAGCTCAAGCTCAATCGCGACAAAATCCAACTTCCGAGATCAGTTTCTTTACGATGACATTGTTTAACAGAATCTACAAAAGTGTTATCTTTTGCTTGGCGCATATTTTGGCTTAGTTTACAGAAATCGAACATTCTCCACAAGTGTTACTTAGCTGCAAGATGTTCCAGCTATGACTTCGGACTTATGTTATTTGAGTGTTAAATTTCCTTTTCCATCTTCGTGACACGGTAGCCTACCCGGTTACGCAAGGGAGTAGTCACTTAGATCTTATTGTCCATATATCAGAATAAAACTTTATCCGTGCTTAGAGAGAAGTCAAATCTTTCCCAATGTTCCAAAAGAGCTAAATGAAAGAGGATCACAAGATCCCAAGAATCTACCAAAAAGCGTCAGGAGAAACTAGATGCTGTTCAAGAACATCAGGCTGCAACTCGCTCTGCATATACCTCTTCTGATCGCGAAGTACGCCTGCGTTCTCAGCGTATTTACGCATCTACGTACAGGTCTTTAGAGACCATCATATTCTTCACGAATATGATGCGCGACTGACAGCTGATCGTGAACGACAGCATTGTCTTGAATAGACAATTGTGCTTGAGTTCTCAGTGTATCTACGCATCTGCTTCTATGTCTCTAGATGTAAGTACGAAACGTGATGCGCAACTGACCGCTGATCGTGAGCGACATGTATTGGTCTCGAGAATCGGAGACGATACAGAATCACGCTTGAGTTGACTTTCAAAAATGAAACATTTTGAACGTCTCGTTTCGTCTCGCACATCCCGTTGTTTCCCCGCCCTCGAGCCTTAGAATTCGACATTAGACGTTTCAGATTTTCAATTTTGACGACACCGTTTTCGCTGGCATAAACAACAGGATTCGCGTACGAAGTAGCGGGCAGAAGCTAGCTACACTGTGGATTAACCTATCGAGTAGGACCAGCGTGCTTCCAATTATTCTTATCTTGGTCATAATCTTCCAAATTAATGGAAGATGCTTGTTGACATTATTTATTCTTATAAATGTGTTTTATTTAAATTTCCTTTCGTTGGTTTCAATAAATAACAAGGAATTTTGTTGTAACATTTTACACAGTACCCCATGAAAGATGCATTTACTTTAGACAGTCTAAAATATGATTGAGCTAGTTTATCTTTATTTTTGGTATTAAAATTATTTGTCTTTTACCTACTAAACTAAAGGTGTGTTAGTTTTCCCTTGCATACATGATGAGTGCATAAATAAATTGGCAAGGTATCGTCATAATATTTATCGTTGTAAACAGTTCTCTAAGAGATTTTCAACGAGTTTTATTTAATTTTTTGACCATTTCTGGCAAGTGACATACAAGTGTTATATATATTTAAAAAGCACTAGTAAAGCCCTTTCAAATGATACCAAACACGGTAGGTTTATCGTATTTTTTTTTATTTTTCATGTTATCCGTCAGAGGGCGCTACATTGAATACAGTGATACGTCACATAGCCTATAACCAGCGGACAATCAAGACGCTTCTAACGATACCTCATTTGCTTAGTTCTGACAAGTAGTTTAGAAGCTACGGTGGAACAGATGAACATACATACATACATACATACAAACATACATACATACATAGCCTGTCAAAAACATAACCCTCCTTTGGCTTTGCCGTAGTCGGGTAAAAATATATGACATTTTAGTCTTTGTTTTACTAGGGTAAGACTGATTTACATTCTACAAATTGTTTGATGGATGTACCGAGCATATTGTAATCATGTAGAAACGCCCCTGCCTTTACAACACCTTCCTATATTTCAGAGCTCGTCTATAAAACTAATTTATACTTCCTATTACCCATTCCTGGTCCCTCTACATAATATTCAATAAGTAAGCGTACCTCTGCCAGATTCCACTCAAACGTCCCCTCTCAAACAACCTTTATCCCTTAGGTTCCAGGTTCTTACCTTCATCGCGACAATAACTATCGGAAAGGCATTGTTGTTCAAAGGATTTCTAATAACGTTACCCAAAAGTTTACCGCGTCGCAAACGGTACAATATAAAGCTGAGCGAACCGAACAAAGGAAATAAAATTAGAAGAAAAGTACTGTTTTTCCGTTGTGTGCTGAAGGGTTGTTTTTTTGTTGAAGTGGTCACGTGGTGGCCTAGGAATCCTTAGTCTACACTAATATTATAAAAAGGAAAACTTTGTATGTTTGTTTGTTTGTTTGTTTGATTGTAATGAATAGGCTCCAAAACTACTGGACCGATTTTAAAAATTCTTTTAGCATTTGGAAGCTACGTTGTCCACGAGTAACATAGGCTATATAATATCACGCTATGTCCCACGGAAGCGAAGTAGTTACCAAAAACCTAATGTAACATGGGTGAAAATGCGAGGAACAGCTGGTATTTAATAATAATAGCTAACCTCATAGATAATAACTAGCTGTTCCCATGTTGTGATTACTGCTCCGCACCTATAGCGCATAGCGTGATGTTAAAGTAGCCTTGATTATTCTACACAATAAAACTAAATTGTTTCAATTCGAACCAGTTATTCCTGAGATTACATACCAAACAAACAAACTCTTTAGTTTTATAATATTATTTTTATTTTATATATTAGGATACAGATTACTTGTCTTGACTGACTGATTCATCCACAGACACTACAACTTGATTCAGAAAATTTGATTGACCCATGCTACAAATAGGGATGAACAGCTGTTCATCCCTATTTGTTACGAAGGAAAAAATCTAAAATCACGCATCGGATTTTTAGGCGGTTTTGTTTAATAAATAGAGTCATTCAAGAAGATCTAATATTAGAAATAGTTAATGTTTCAGAAGGTTTATACTCATGCAAAGAACAAAAATGATTTGTCACAACTAAAACAGATATATTTGCATACGTGTAATGGTAGAATGTAAATGGGCCAATTTAGATTTAAGACCATACTATGTACACCTACATTCTGGCACATAAATGACTTTGACTTTGACTTTAACCGTGCAAAGCTGGGACGAGTCGCTAGTCATGAATAAAATAAAGTGGGCTGGCCAAACACTAACGACATTTCAAAGAAACTTGATAACTAGTCGTCTATTTGTAAAGTTTCAAACGTTCTAACACTGAATGAAAGCTGTGGAACATACCATCTGTTCTTCATTGTTTTAAGTTGTAAACGTCAACGTAGCAACAAGTTAAGGTTATTCTCGTGTTCATCTTCATTCACAAAAAGTTAACGTTTATTTGCTATTTTTAACTACTACTTTAGTTTTTACCTTTCGTTCTTTGTCCGCTTCGAGGCTAGCATATAAATTAAAAATGGCACTTGGCAATAATCAAGCTTTTCATTCAAGCTTCTTGTAATGAAGACTTCTAAAGATTACTTAGTACAAATAAATATGCAAACAAACCCGTCAAAACTGGTCTACTTGTTTCAGAAATCAGAGATATACAGAAAATTATAAAGATCATTCAGTAAATAACATACACTACATCATACGAACCGGACTTCTTTCGGATTTTTCCACAATCAGTCTCATGAGGAATTCGAATATTACTGAAACATTACTGTATGAATTCCCAAGGTTCAAACAATAAGGCCCGTATTAATAGACGTCACTCAATTCTGAGACGCTCTCAAGTTTTTTTCTGTCCTTATTATTTCCCTTTATAATGACAAGGACAGCAGGAGACTTGAGAGCGTCTCGGAGTTGAGTGACGACTATTAATACGGGCCTAAGTCGGCATGCTCTACTTTTATGAATTTACAGAACTTCAGTAATGTTTTTAAACATCATAAAAATGAAATAAAAAATGAAAAAAGTTTTATTGAATTCGACAAGACTTTTTACATCAGTGGTAATTGAAGCCTCCTTTTAAGGAGAGTATTAAGAGACTCCGCTCTTTTATACATCATTAGTATAAATTTAGACATGAATGACTTCTAAAGAACCGAAGAAAATGAAGACCACAATTTCCCAAACAAAACTAAATTCAAATAAATTATCCGTCAACACTACGTTAACAAGACACCTGATAAACCTTGACACATTAATAACAAAACATTGATTATAACAATACAATGTTTTCACTCAGAAATTTGACAATGAGTCGTCAGGTCCAGCCATAATGGAGATGTAATTTAGGGAAACGGTCCCAACATCCGGGCGGTTTAATTCAATGTACATGTAAATAAAAAAGAGTATTTATAGTAAATGAAGTATAATGGATAGCCAGCGAGCCGTGAATAGAAACGTAATGTGGTTAGAAATCATTGAGTTGGTGAGGACATGGGAAATACTGTGTCAACTGTGTGAATATTGCTGACGTGGGACTGATGTTGCTAAGTTAATCTGGGAGCAATGACTTAGCAGAGAGCATTGTGAGGAAATCTTCTGGAGTTATATGTTCGTTAGTGAGTGAAACAATAAACACCTCGCAAAACAGTTTTTGCGTTAGGACTCTTGATAATTCAACAAAATTATTAACTATACTTTAAGGTAAAGTAAGACTTACAGAATGAGAATTGACACAATCCATTTAGGCATGATGTTGATTGGAACTAGGTACATTGCAAAACATTGTTTCATAAGACACAGGGTGCCCTAGTTAAAGAAGCGGTTTAATATATTGTGTACATGTATTATAATTAAACTGATATTATAGCTAATACGGACTAATTACGAACAAAACAAAATTTGTTGAGCTTTTATCTAGATTCTTGTCTGGAAAGCTCGCCAAAACTAGCCAAATAAGCCCAAACTGAAGGGGTTGAAAAGCTCCACTTTTCACATCGTGACTCCAGCAACAGAAGGTCAAATTATTTATTAAAAATGAAACAGTATTAGTTACCTTATACATATAATTGTGATATGCATTTATGTATAGGATGGATGAAGACAAGATATAACTAAGCAACACATATGACATAAATACCGACGATCATTACAGTTACAAAAAGCTGCAGGTCCCGAGAACCCTAACCCACCAGGAATGACCACTATTTCGGAGAATGCAAAGCTTGTATCAGGAAAACCGTATAAGGTCAAAAAGGTGTGAACTTTGTAGCGTACGTATGGAAGTTTTAAGGTATAAAAAGTTATATAGGCGTTAGCTTTCACATTTCTTTGACCTCCGACCCGGCTATACCCGGACCCACCAAGATGTGAGATTCCGATAATACTGTCACCATTTCAATTCCGTTATTCCACGCTAAAGTGAATTGCACACCTCATCACAATATCACGATTCACGACCCTAAAGGGTTGGAATGATATAGATACGTTTTTAGGTGCTTATATTTACTGTATAAGCACCTAAAACTATATCTATTCATAATACTACTACCCTATTCCTTGCTGTCAACAAAGTCACAGATAAAAAGTAACCTATGTATTATACTTCCTTATGCTCCTACTAAACTTTATTAAATTTATTCTTGGTTCAATGGTTCAATCGTGATTTGTAGTCTTACATTTATTCATAAAAAAGATAAGAATATGTAAGAATGTCCCAAGTTCTTATTAAGAATTTCGTATAGTGGAAAATTCTAAAAACAAAATATTGTCCGTATATCTTGGTGCCCATAGTTTCACGGTCATCAAACTGGCTATTTATATTCCATTCTTAGAAATAACGTCAATATAAATGTACGACACATAACTCGAATGCCTAAGGATAATTAAGTTTTGGACACTAACGACCTAGCCTAACAAGTCTACCAGGTCATGTTTAATTACTTACCGTTATTCTGACCATTCGGACATCCTTTTACAGCTAGAGCCATTATTGTTATAGATCTTCTAACTTCAATAAAAATAGAATTGCCTACCATCTTAAATTGGCTAGGCAGACGGCACATCCTGTCATGAAATAAAATGGAAGTGTGGTAATGCAAGATGTTAAAAATTTCTAGGTGTAGTGTACTATTTAATTAAACTTTGGGAAGGTTTCAATTCTCAGACACATTAATCTTGATGGAGAGACAGATTCAGTTGGCAGACACTTCGCAGAATTACTCGTCTAGACAAAACTGTTAACACTGTTAGCCATCCTCAATTAAAGAGTGCCTAGGCTAGGCTACTTTGATGAATGACATCATGAGCTTAAACTAGTAGTATATATTAAATGTGAGCTACATTTAATATAGGTTACCAGTGTTACAACTAAACGGTGGCATTGACCTATTGATAACATAACGGTCAAGAACATATAAAGCAATAACAATTGCCCCGACCGAATTTGGTCACGGCGACATATATCACATGATACCAATATAAGTACATGAACTGCGCGGAAGATATTTTCGTCACTCCGATGTCTGGTAAACAGGCATTCCGACACGACTGGAGAAAGATCAGGCGCAGGACCAAGGCTTTACGTACAACTCGTATGGGGGCGCGTGACATTACTAACTGCTAAACACCGAGCTACAAAATGTAAAACTATACACTAAGTTAGGTAAGTCACGGGACATATTTAAGGACGCGATAATATATGGTCAAATGTGACTAATTTAAATATAATCCGTGCTATTATTATGCGAAAGTAACTCTATCTGTCTGTCTCTTCTTCACGCCTAACCCACTGAACCGATTTGAATGAAATTTGGTACAGATATAGTCTGCATGGGACCCGAGAAAGGACATAGCATAGTTTTCATCCCGGAAATCCCCCGGGAACGGTAACTATTATTCCACGCGGATGAAGCCGCGGGCAAAAGCTAGTTAATAATACATCA
Source organism: Athetis lepigone (assembly GCA_033675125.1). Lineage (NCBI taxonomy): Eukaryota > Metazoa > Arthropoda > Insecta > Lepidoptera > Noctuidae > Athetis > Athetis lepigone. The sequence goes on from CM066244.1 coordinate 8,004,497, forward strand.
ACATAAAATCGTAAAGAAAACCGTACCCGCTCTTCTTTTGATTATGTATCTAGTGCTCGTGTCAACAATTTATTAGTTTTATGAGGCATGCGGTAAAACAAGTAAGGGAAATGTTTTTTTACACATCTGAAATAAGAATTGACTACTAAATAGCCTTCTTCAGTATGTCCCTCGTCTTACCTAACACGGTGTATATTATGTAGCCGAAGCCAAACTATATGGACACTGGTGTTGATTCTCTTGTTCACAAACTTAACTAAAATTTCCATTTCTTAAACAAAAGGACAGAAGATACATTTTAGTTTAATCCTGTCAAATTAGACAGCGCCTGAAGAAAATTGACGTATATTTAGACGCCATGTCTTTAAATCGCGTCTAAATTATCTGTGGAGTGTCTAAATTTGAGAGAACTTAACTAATATTTTATCTTCTGTCCTTTTCTTAATGAAATGGAAAGAGAAAGATGCACCTAACTTAAATTTACGTTAATTTGTGAATAAGAAAATCGGCACCAATGTCCAAATAGGAAGCAACAACAAATTCACAGAATACATTGGCTATTTATAGTCTCACGAAGCATCAAAAGCCCAGGTTTAACCTAACTAACGCCTGCTAATGTTAGTAGGTAATATATTATCAACACACACGCTATAATGATTAGTGACCTAACAGACTCGACATGTGTCGAATTACATCGAGCTCAATTAAATTGTAAACTTGGACAGTCAATGTTAGATTGATATATTTATGGACGAGAAACTAGGTCATGTTCAGATAAAATCGCTCTGAATTTTGTTATGAGTGTACTACTAAATCTACACTATCTACTATTATATGTACACTTTTAAATATTCTGATCTAGAGGTCATACACTTTTACTTAGGAATAAACTAAGTCATCATCTCCCTAGCCTTTTCCCAATCGTGTTGGGGTCGGCTGCCAACCTAACCGGATTCAGCTGGATACCGGTGTTTTACGTGGAGCGACTGCCTACCTGACCTCCACAACCCAGTAACTGGGCAACACGATACCTCTTGGTTAGACTGGTAATCGTTTCTGGCTAACCAGTAACGACTGTCAAAGTTCTACGAATGACAACCGGGACCAACGGCTTTACGTGCTTTCCGAGGCACGGGATGTCAGTGATGTCTAAGTTAAAACTTTAGAAAGTACATATGAATTGAAAAAGTCACATTGGTACTTGCCCGGATTCGAACCCACAACCTCTTACACGAGAGGCGGGCGCCTTATCCACTGGGCCATCACGACACCCCTCTTATCCTATCCTCTATTCCATTAGGAATAAACTAAGTAAACCTAAATAAACTAAATTACGGTATTTAATATTTAGCCATTTGAAGGTTTTAATAGTGTTGGAGTACCTACCTTCAGTCACCTTACCTTTTTGTGACATAAAGCAACTGGAATCTTCCAATCTTCTTATATAACGTTACAGGAACAAAGCTTTTCAACGACGACTTTGAAGCCGGCAAACGATAAACGCCAAACTCCTTGAAGTTGCGGATGTCCAACCGGTATCCAGTTTCCACTTGATAAATAATTGATGGCCTCTTAACCTAGTTGCTATTAATTTCTTTTACAATTATAACATCCTTCATTTTTTAGATCAGTAACTGGTAGTGTAAGTCATGTAAGTCAGTAATGGCGACTAGATTACAAAAGCTGCAAATTCTGGTAAGAGTCGCTTGAATACACTGGACGCGAAGGGACAGGACTGATTGGTTTAGAATACCTTGAGTAAGACTTATGCTCACCGGTACTTATGCCATAAGTAGAGCTATATTAAGTTAATAAGTCTAAGCATAAACCCACCAGCCGACTCCCGGTTCACGGGATGATGATGGTGATCATACACAACACATCGCTGTGTACAAACAACTCAAAGTCGTAGCAACAGAATAAAAACAATTCCTGATTCTCTTAATTGTAAACAGCAATATTGACACTAGCAATTTGTCTATAGAAGCGCCCAACCTAAACCTTGATTCACAAAAACCCGTAGTAAAGTAAACAAACGCTTTTAGTACAATCACTTCCCAACCTTTGGGTGAAACAATAGATCGCGACCGAACAAGGCATCACGGCTCAGTAGGCAAAGCAAATAATCTACTTCTGTCTATTTTCGTTCGGTGGGCAAAACAGATAGGTGTATGCTACAATTATATTTCACAAATCACAAATGAAACCAATTACTCGGAATATTTCTAAATGTGTAATCATAACCTTTAATATGTTCTTGGAAAAGTTTTTTGGACAGGCCTCTTCATCATTCCAGTTTCCAGAAATATACTCATGTAAAAAAGTTCCTATTAACAGATAATAATATGTTTTTCTTATTTCATTAGATGGCAAACAAACTGACGCGGTTGTCACCGCCGCCTGTAAACATATAAATACCAAAGGGGCCTCGAAGAATCTTTGTTATCCCACAGATACCAGGCAATTACAAAATTCAAAGCTGATGATACTGTGACCAATCTCTCCCTTCTTATTTAGTTGCTAATTTCTCTAGCAACAAGTTCTCTTTGAAACCTTCTCCAAAAAATACACGTGTTACCTTGATCTGTTTACAAACGGTTTACATACACCCACAGAGATTAACACCCACCCACAAACAAATCTTTTCTGACCTACTCGCAAGAGATTACTGAGAAAACACTAACATCTTGACTTAGTAAAGCAAAATAAGCCCACGCTTGAGACACCTCAAGTGTCTCCCTGAATTCTCTATTATTTGCTGAATAAAATATTTTCTGTTCTCGCTTTATCAATAAGATTATTCCTTTATAATCTTATGGATAAGGTGAGAAGAGTAATATATTTTAATGCTTGTTTAGATACTGTTATCTCCGGTTTTGTGGGGTCCAGTGAAGAACATTGACAGTTATATTATCTGTAGGTGTTGAACTTGTAACCTTTAAAAGTTACATAACTTGGTATTCTTTATGATCGATCTTTATTAAACTTTACATGAAGCAAATAGTAAAAAAAATTAGATTTAAAATTATTGTTAGGTACGTTTCCTGTTGATTTTAATAAGTTTTTCAATTAGATTTTATTTCCATCACTAAATGTAGAAACTTTCAAAATAAAGTTAGAATCAAAGCATAAAACTTGAAAAATCGTTACAAGCACTATTTTTAGAAAGCATTTCTCACCCCCCACCCTAGTCTATTGCAACCTCCCTTGCCACACTGTACATAGCAATAAATACTCCTTACGTAGAATCCTCTTCTAAACTTTACGGACGACAAACATTCTGCTGTTGACATACTTTTAAAAAGCGCGAAAGCTCTTTGACCTCATATTTCAGTCATTAAGTTAACGCCCTTCCTGATTAACGTTAATTAATGGTTTTAATAAGTCGTTTCTGGCCCTCCCTGTGCCACATTTTGTACCATATATTTTCGCCCCTCTACAACAAATTATCAGTTACAATATCCAGTTCGGCGTTAGTATCTCTAAATAAAACAAAAATAAATCCATTACATGTGCACAGACAGGTCTTATTGTCTCATTGTAACTGCCGAAGTGAGCCAAATTCAATCATGTAACCTGTGTCATCCTACACTTTGGTACTCTGCTCACGACGGTTCGTATATAAAATTATTACGCAACTGTACACAAACGCTACGAACCGTTGGTGACTGCAAAAAATATAAAATCGATATAGTTTTTGTAGTCGCTGTCTCATCGAGATGTGCTGTTATTTATTGACCACCAGATTACGCACATTATATAACGCGGTTTCCTGTTCAACATATTTCCAAAGTTTATTTATGATCTGGCGTTTTTGTGGTAAATTCGGCAATATAAATTCTCGAATATTGTACGTTTTTTATATAAACTGTTATATTTTATAGCGTGCAATCTGGGACAATAAACATTTTAGGAATCGATACTGACGACGACCTCTAAAGACTTAAAATGACAAGTATTCAAATTGAGACAAATTGTTAGCACGTCGCCTACAGATTTTCCATTGTTCATATTTATGACAGGCGTGAAACGAAAAGCTGCTTCAACACAATGGTATTCAGGTTAATTTAAAGAATAAAGTGATAATGGAGGCTATAATAATAGTTTCAAAAGTCATCACGGCTTTAATGCTCAAAGTCGTGATTACGAAAAACTACTTTCTTTTTAACAGTGTTATTTTATGCTTAATCGTTACAGTCGCCGGTTACATTTCCGTGTTCACCTCGCACAGAGAAAATTGAGAAAAACTTTTAATGGGAATGAGCATTTCAAAGCGAATGCAAGCAAGTGGAGCTTATTATATAGCTGCCTATTGAAGGCATAGTCGGCCATGTTTGCCTCTCATTTTTATTCTGTTTACATGGACCAGCTGCTCCATTTCTGTTCGGCTCGTAAAAACTGAATTGGAAACAGAATAAAACATGTATTTTTAATGTCAGTAGCTAGGTGCTTACGCGCGCAATTTTACTGCTACATCTTCATTATAATGGCCACGTTAATAAAGTCAAGGAGAGCATTGAAAGCATCAAGTTCGTTTATAAACTTCTTTAATTACATATCTATACAAACATCAGCCAATGGAATTACAACTACACAATAATTTACAGTCTTTCCGAATAATACTTAAAACATTTTTTTCATTTAAAAAAGTAATAAATACGAAGAAGCAAACCTTTTCAAATGCGAAAATTTGGTATCGTTATTGTACAAAAGTTACACATATGCTATTTAAGATACTCGTAGGTTATAAAGTTCTATAAATATTTACAACTTGGGACGATTTTCGTCTATAACAAAACAAGTTCTTTAGCGTTCGCCTAAGGCTAAGACTAAGGCTACAGATCAATTATTTAAGAGATCGTTTTGGGTTAATGTTTACTGAGGTCCTTCATACCAGGTACGTTTGAACAGTGTGCTGGAATACCACGGACTGCGGCTGGTTGTGCCGACCTTGGAAGTCGGTGGAGGAGTAGTCGGAGTCTATCGTCGAGTAGATGTGCTCCGACAGCGGCCGGTCGCACGGCGACCGTTCCGCTGAGTTGGCAGACTTACCGCACAACGTCTGACAAGTACTGTTCAACACGGACGCGTCCATAGTATAAGTATTAGAATTTCTTCCATAATTTAGTCTTTTTAATTTCTGTCCATGGCGCTTAGATGACGGCATAGCATAACGTAACCTCTCCCAAAACCGTTTCTCTTTCCACGTTATCTCCAAACCCGTTTTGAAATATGACTTCAACTCCGGATCTCGTGGGATGAGCCCTACGCTCACTATTATTAATTTATGTGGATTCTTTTGTAGCGCTTTCTGTAAAGCTTGTCGGAACTCTATCTGTGACCACTCGGTTAAGATAAAATTCTTTGTTAAAACTACTATGATACGCCTCGACGCCTCGGTGGCCTCGACCACCAAGTCGGGGAACTGAGCGTACGTCGCTTCGAACTGCGGAACGTCGCGGTAGTGTAGGCAGAGATGGTACGACGGATAACCGGTCTCTAATTCACGAGCAAGTGATTCTACGACAAACTCCTCGTCTTTAGGGCTATAACAAATATATGCGTCGTAAAGCTTATCAGTATCCTTAAAAGCGCCCGCTAGAGGGGAAAGCTTAATTCCGCAATTCGAATACAACCACATCCTACAAGCGTATCTAAATGTGAATACTAAAGCTAATATTAATAAAATAAGCATGAACCCAGTCAAAGCCGAGGCCAATAATGGCAAATTGTGGGAGACGAAGAACGCGCTTATCATCGAGTTATCGCTTATTTCACTGCAGACTGTCACATTTAAATTCAATGGCTTCTTTGCCGGGTTCGTGTTCTCATTCACACACCACAGGTTGGGAATATCTACAATTTTCTCGACATTCTGCGACACATAAGTTAAAAATCCTTGCAAATATTTACAATCACAGGACCAGCTGTTACTGCCAATGTATAACGTTTGTAACTTCTTATTATTGTCTAAATGCCACAGACCGTAATTCACGAGTCTGTTTCCATCCAGGCGCAAAACTTCTAGAGCTCCCAAAAGGGAAAAAGTTTCATTAGAAATGTACTCAATTAAATTACTTTGAAGATACAGTTCTTTTAAGTTGCTTAGCTTTGAAAACTCAAGACCGAGTAATTGTTTCAGTTTGTTGTTGTCCAAGTGTAGAATTCTTAAATCTCTTAGTTGACTGAATGTATTGTTATGTATATTTATAATATTGCTCGAATTGAGATATACAACGACGGCTTTACGCATTAAATTGAAAACAGATTCGTTAAGTTCACTGTAAATATTACCATCTAAATATATGTGAGTTGCATCTACAGGAAAATTCTGAGGTATTGCTTTCAATTGTTTAACAGAACAATCAACAACGCTGGTACTTTTAGCGGAATCGTGATAACACGAACAATTAATTGGGCACAGTGTCTTGCAGTTACAGTTATTGAAATCGCAACAATGACAACCATCAGGGCAATAAGTGTCGTATTTACACAAAAAGTCTTTAATGTGGAGAGAACTGACCGGGAGATATTTCACGCCGCGTACGTAGGATTCCTTGCAAATTACATTCTCCAAGTCCATCACGCGCGGGTATTCGCGAGACGTAATGGAATTGATGAGTAAAAGCCATTTCATTGTGCAATCGCAACGAAAGGGATTGCCGCTAATGTAAAACTCAGGCAACACCCGTTCATCTGACACTCTCGAAACACGTAAACTATTTATGTCCAAACTTTCAATCGCATTGGCATACATATCAACTCTAGTTAAATTTCTCTTCTCAAGGAATGTATCCGTCTCTATACTTGTAATAAAATTGTTGTTGATAAACAAAAGCTCAACACTGTTGGGTATGGACATCGGTGACAGGGTCACTAAACGGTTATGACTAGCGTCTAACGTTTTGACATGAAGCTCGTTCTGAATTTTATAGTAATTACCAAGAATCTCAATGAAATTCGCGTGTATATCCAACCATTTCAAGCTTCCCGGAATGAAAGCGTAATCAAACCACACCAAATGATTCTCGGATAAATTAAGCCATAACAGTTTAGTCAACGCCACAAACACCCCGTTAATGTCAGAAATGAAGTTACCATCCAAACGCACGGCTTCCAATTGGGTATTCTTTTGAAAGGTTTCGGTCTCAATTGATTGTACTTTATTTTTAGCCAAATTGAGTACTTGTAAGCTTGGCAAGCCCCAGAACATGCCCGCAGTAAGGTTTCCAATTTGATTGTCGATTAATCGTAACCCGGTCAGTTGCGATAGATTTTGGAATGAACTATTTGATATTTCTATCAATAAATTTTCACCTAAGTCTAGCGATTTCAAAAACGGTAATTGCATAATTGCATCTGGGACTTTCGCAATCTTATTTGAACTTAAATCTAATTCTTTCAAATCTGAACAATTTCCAAATGCATTCTCACTGATATAAGATAGCATGTTATTATTTAAATTTAATTTATTAAGTATAAATAACCCATTAAATATATGATCTTCAATAGCCTGTAACTTATTCTGACCTAAGTTTAAAGTGTGTAGATTAAAAAGCGGTGAAAATGCATTGTCCTCTATAAACGCTATGGAGTTGTTGTATAGATTCAAAATTTGTAAAAAGAACAAGTCTTTGAACATGCTGCGTGTGATCCGGGCGACCGTGTTATGGGACAGGTCGAGCACGATTAATCTTATTAGACCACCAAACGTTTCATCTTCTATGTGGTCGCTCCTCAATTTATTCGCCGAAAGATCTAAAACGAGCAATTGTTCCAACCGATTGAATATTCTCTTAGGCAAAGTTTCCAGTTCATTATTTTGTATATAAATTTCTCGAATTTCTCTAGTATTATGAAATAAACCGTCTGGTAAATAACTAATAGCGTTATCCGAAAGGTTTACAACTTTTAACGACAGTAAGTCACTGAAAACTTCGCCTGGAAGCTCGTTAATTTTATTATTTTGAAGAAATAACTGTGTTAACCGGCGCAAATGTAAAATTTCAGAGTCAGCTGGCAGCGACATGATGTCGTTATAACTTAAATCTATAGTCTGCAATGTGGACCCGCATTTATGACCGAAACCCAGTTCATCGACAAACTTGATTTTGTTGTGCGTTAAATTAAGTGAAATTATGTTTTCCAGCGCACAGAACAGGTCTGAAGGTATCTTTCTGATGTTATTATGACCTAAGTCTAACGTGTGCAGCTCCCTCAGTCCGTTGAAGGCTCCTAGGGATAGTTCCAATTCTTTATTATTATTCCAGTCGCTGTTCATAGTGCGAATTTTCAAAGTCTTCAGTCCTCGTAGCCCCTCGAACACATTGCCAGGCAGTCGTAGTATTTTGCAGTTATCTATGGTTATCTCCGCCAAACCTTGCATTCTTCCGAAGTGGTGGTCTCGCAGCGAGCTCTCCAGTAGCAGCGGGCTGCACCGGATCGCGAGCCGCTCCGCGCCATCCGAGTGCATCGAACCGGCGACGTCCCTGTCCGACGACAGTGTCCGTACGTTGCACTCCACCACACCATTCTCACCGGACACACGGAAACAAACATCTGCATCGTCAGGCGCTTCCGTAAGCGCCGCGCCCATCACTAAACAAAAGAATATCGCGTTAATTATCATTTTAAACGGCACTGTGTCCATATCATCTTCGTCACTTGTCAGAATAGAGTTTTGATGAATGAAAGTTGAGTTCGTAAGTCGCGCACGGTCATGTTCAGCTGTTGTCTACGCGTGTACTACACGGAAACAATGCGATAACGACGATTATGAGCGGTGTAGTAAATAGAGCAGTGTGCGTGTGGCACAGCATGGCAGCGCAAGCACGCGATCCCCCCGCGGTGGCGAGGCCGCGACTGCCGCGTACAATGAAATGCCATGAATGCGCGCCGGCTTGGAGGGAACGGACCGCACCAACATTTCTATTGCCGCATAATAAGTAACCCTTGTAGTTTTGACTTTTGTATGAAACGGAAACCGTTACGTTTGTTTCCATAATTTTAATTCAGGGATAACCCGTTAATATTTCAAATTTTAATGACCAAATACCGCTGATTTAACTATAGTAGGAGTAGAGCTGTCCTATTAATGGTAACTTATACATATGATTCACTTAAAATATTTACTCTAATTTAACTTTAAATAAACATATATTTAAAACACGGACGCAGTCGTCAGAGTTGTAAAAAAGTTTTAAGGAAGTACCTACTCGTACTTATAGCTCAGTGCGCGGCGGGTGTGTGCTTATGTTCGTTAGTCCTAAGTTCGATATTCTATTAAAGGTTATTCAAAATAACTACATCACTCCCTATAAGTTTAAACACGTCTTACAAATAACAAAATGTACGAGTAAGTATTACTTAAATAAATAACCACAAAAGTTTTTCTTAAAGCTACACATAAATTAATAATGAAAAGTCGTCACAAAATGTGTATTAATAACAAAATATAGCTACCTAATTCATTTTATTACAGCAAATTGCGGTTACTCGGTGTCCTCATTTTATCAAAACATCCAGTTTACGTGAGTAGGTAGGTACTATACAGGTAGCGGGCAGGCACGGGGCACATTGTGTTGCCTTGCAGCTGGTGAGCCGGTTGTTGACAAAACCGGAGTACACGATATTATAAACTAGCGAGAAATCTGCAAGAATTTCATGGGTAAATTGATGCACTATACTGTAGTAGCAAACTGCCTACCTATAAACTTCTTCTCAAAGAGGGAAGGCACGAAGATTGCCGACTAAAGTGTGCGCCGCGCCGTCTGCGTTAGCGCGCGTTGAAGCAAACGTTCAATTTTTTTCACACACTATTTGTGCGGATTGGAGATTTCGGACTTGTATTCACTACAAGTCTAGGTTTCCTCACGATGTTTTTTTTTTTTTCCGAAATCTCCAATCCGCCTTGAGCAAGCGTGGTGATCAATGCTCGAGCCTTCTCTGTATGAGAAGAGGCCTTTGCCCTGGAGTGGGACAGTAATAGGCTGGTATTATTATTATTATTTGTGCGGAGCGGCGCGCCGCGGCGCGGTGCGGTCTGCCCGAATTACACGGATTTTTTGTGCGCCGGACTTTGCGCGTCGTGTGCGTTACTGCATATAAATGCATAGGTTCTATTTTCACAGACTAAAAAGTGCGTCACGGATAGTCTGTCGTCTGCGCAGGGCCTAAGATCAGGTTTTATTTATTTATTTCAAAGAAGGCTTACAAGCTAACAGTCAATTATATAAAGAATATAATATCAACAAATAGCTAATTACAAGCCTCCACACATAGCTTAACTTCGCCACACTGGTGCAGAACAAGTCAATAGGTCACTAGGTAGTTTATCAAAGCTTAGTGCACTTCTTATTGAAAAGACGTTGCGTCTGTAATTAGTTTTCTTAATGTTTTTTCTATACAAATGTTTTTTTTTTATATGTTATCTAATATAAACTTTAGAAAGTACATAATAAGCACGTATATTGGTAGAAGTATCGCGCCAAATCTCATCTAATCTCACAAGTCACATGGTGGCGATGGCGAAGTCTTGGCAAATATTACAAATTTTCGCAAGAAATATAAATTAAAATTCCGAGAAAACTGGGTTAAATTGATTAAAACTCGTGGCGCGGTTATGCGAGTACCACATGGCTGCTAAATAAGTAAATCCGAAGTATGAACCAAGGTAATATTAGGGGAAGTGGGGTGGAGATCCCGGAAATCTATTGATGCCAAATAAATTATTTTTTAAATAAATAATAATCTAGTCGTGATGGCCTAGTGGTTAAGGCGCCCGTCTCTCATGCAAGAGGCTGTGGGTTTGAATCTTGGCAAGTACCAATGTAACTTTTTCCATTTTATCTTAGACATCACAGATATCGGTGAAGGAAAACATCGTTAAGAAACCTGAACTTGTAGTAAATACAAGTCCGGAATCGCCAGTCCGCCTTGAGCAAGCGCGGTGATTAATGCTCGTGCCTTCTCAACTACCTTAATAAGTACTACTACCTGAGTTAGGTCTACCTTTGGCACGACCGGCAGACTTAGCTACTGACAAATGCCAGTTAATAATGTCTAATTCATATTGACGCACTATAAATAAGACAACAGATTATTTCTACTTAAACACTGTGGCAGGTAAGCATGACGCCGTAAGTTCGATTCCAAACAGTGAAAGTTTACTTAGATTGAGGACCTAACTTCATAGGAATCGTATCCACGCCATCTACTAACACTTAGAGTAACTTGTTAGGGTCTTCGCAAACCGTCTGTGCTTATCGATTTAAAGACGATGATTCGGACACTATTTCAAGTCTGCTTCTGTTTGGTTCCATCTTTTTATAACTTTGGGAAATTCTAGGGGGATACCTTGTAGAATAAAATAGATAATAATATAATCAATAAATGATATTTATGAACCTACTAGCTGACCCGACAGACGTCCTGTCAACTATGAATATTGAATTCGAATTGACATACTAACTACCTACCCACTATCTGCCCACTACCTACCCAACCCACTACCTACCCACTACCTACCCACTACCTACCCACTACCTACCCACTACCTACCCACTACCTACCCTCTACCTACCTACTACCTACCTACCTACTACCACAACAAAGAGACGTTCCTTTACATTTCAAGTGACATTTTACCTCAGATAATTCGTGTACGACGACGATACGATACTAACGTCACTCAATTGTTTTGGCTTCCCGAAACCTCTCGACTAACACTTGAACTTTATGGTATGGTGTTAAAGCTCAAATTGACTCTACGTTTTAGTTAGAAAACGTTTGTATGGGAAAAAGAAAAGGGCTGTTTTTAGGGCTTTCCCGACAATTATTCGTTTTTTTTTTGCCGTATAAACCATCCTTGAACTACAACAAACATTTTAAAAAAAAAAGCAGCCAAATCGGTCAAGCCGTTTTCATGCCAAGTCGTGACAACGGAAAACGGGTTTCATTTTTATATATAAGAAGATAAGGAAGAGTATTATTAGAGGTAGAGGGTTATTAGAGAAATAGGGAGGTTTGTAATCAATCACACGAGAATGAGCCCTTGTGTCAAAAAGAAAATATTAGTAAACAGTAAGTAATTAGTACAAAAATTAGTTCACAATATAGAAAGCAAAATTATTAGGAAAGTAGAAAATTCAGATAAAAATTTAGTAAAGCAGATTAGTAAACAATTCCATACAAATTACATAAATTATAGTTAATAGTGAGGGTACCTGATTCTACACTTTGGCCCAAACTCGTAGGATTTAAAATAAATAGGAGAGGATGTAAAAAACCAGGATTCGGAGGTGCCCCACGTTGGGTGCCAGAATGTAGCGTTACCCTGGGTTGTAGAGGCCCAGGGAAACAACCACACAGGTAGGTTCGTCTAGGAAACCAGAACCTTAGGGAACTGGAGTCCCAGACGAACAAAAGGTTAGGAAAAGAAAATAAACAGTTATGAAAAGAACAGATAATATATATTTATAATTATAACATTGAGAGTACCTGATTCTACACTTTGGCCCAAACTAGTAGGATTTAAAATAAATAGGAGAGGATGTAAAAAACCAGGATTCGGAGGTGCTTCACGTTGTATGCCGGAGGCAGGGTAAGCGCCTCGGCAACGGAGGCCGGAGGCCGGAGGCAGAGTAGGCGCCTCGCCTACTCTGCCTCCGGCCTGCGTAGTCGGGGCGCCTACTCTGCCTCCAGCCTCCGCTGTCGAGGGGCCTACTCTGCCTCCGGCCTGTGTAGACGGGGTGCCTGCTCTGCCTCCAGCCAGCGTAGTCGTAACAACTTTTAGTTGTTTTTCTTTATTGGCTTTACTTTCGAAATAAATATGGGTATAAAAACATATTTTTCTAAGGAATTTTGTCACACATTGGCAACTAGGATAAACGTAACTGAGACGTACGTTGGTGGTTGGTTTTTACGATATTTTTACGGTGTGGTTAATCGCAAGAGGCACTACTGCAATAACTAGAAGTTCAACTTCTTATATTGAACCTGAAGTCTCCTCGCGAGTTAACATTAGACCTAGAAAAAAAATTGATTCCTCGAGACATAATATGATTTCCAAAACTTCAGGTCAAAAGTTTTTGTAAATAAAAAACCATGGTCATTCTATCGAAACAGTCAAGACTAGGGCTTTCAATACCGGTATTACGGGATCCCGTAATACCGTAATCACGGATATATTTTGGTCTTTTTTCAATACCGGTATTGAAGAGCCAATACCGTGATTACGGTATTACAATCTTTTTATAATTTTAATTATTGTGGTTTGTGGTTTGCTGTAATAAGTAGCAGGAAGCTGTATTAAATAATATAAATAACGATGTAATATTATTCTGACACTTCACACTTGTGTATTAAGCGCCAACTCTTGTCTACACACTACATTGGCATCCCGTTTACAAATTTGTAAACGGGATGCCAATTTACAAAAAGCGGATATTGCGCTAAAATTTATGTTGACAAAGTTAGACGGTCAAGCTAATGACTAAAGCCAAAATCTTGCAAACACACTTCAAAGACGCATAAAGGAGCGACGACTTTTAATATCTGGAGTATTACAATATTTGCATGACCCTGAAACTTTTTTCAGTAATGATGATAGCGATAACGACACTTTTATAAAACCCACATCGATTGAAAAATTAGATATTATAGTTAATCAACTTACACGTTTAAAAAATAATAATAACATAACAAGACAGTCTCAAAGAGACAGTGAGAATATGGCCGATATGACGATAGAAGAACCTTCTTCTTCTTCTTCAAGTTGTGAATATGAAGACACGTCCATACAAAAGCAATGAGAAAGGGAGATTTCTAAATTGCCTAAAAGTAAGGATGCAGCCTCGGCTGTAACCACAAGCACTGATTTTAGGTCAATACTAAGAGTAGAGATGTGTCTTTGAAACTGCTGGGGGTGGACCGGGTGGACGTGAGATATTTCTATCGGCGGCATACAAATATTTTAAAAATAAAAAAAAATAAAATGTCTTTTGATTAAAAATGTTTAAGTTTAGATTTCTATTATTGTTTGTCAGCAAATTTGCAAAATACTATTTGATTTATTTTGTTACTTGTTTAATTTTGGATTTTATGATTGTTTTTTTTTTTTGAACATAATACCGTTAGTTAAATTAAAACCTAATGATTGCTGTAATTTGGGCACGCCGTGATAGCGGCGGTAAGACCCCTCTTTGAGGAGTGGCTGGAGAGGCGCCACGGCGCTCTCACGTTTCGCCTGACACAGGTCCTCACCGGACATGGTCAGTTCGGGAGGTTCCTGTGTCGGATTCAGGCGGCAGCGACGCCTGGGTGTCACCACTGCAGCAACGGTCGCCTGGAGGACACGGTCGAGCACACGGTGGAGGTGTGCCGCGCATGGGCGGACCATAGACGTGTCCTCGTAGAGGCGATCGGCGGCGGTGACCTCTCGCGCCCAGCGCTGGTTCAGGCCATGCTGCGGGGCGAGACGGAATGGGATGCCGTCGCCTCCTTCTGCGAAGCAGTTATGCTAGTGAAGGAAGCGGCGGCGCGCGAGAGGCAACGACGAGCCTCTCGCCCCGGACAAAGACCCAGGCGAAGACGTCGAGAGTCGCAAGGCGACTACCGGCCACCGTAGGCGCGGTTCTGCGGATGGCGAGCGATGGGTAGCTCGCCGCCCGGCTGGGACCAGGACCGCGTAGACGGCGCGTTTTGTTCCACGCGCGCCTCAAAGAGAAGGAGTCAGCACAGGAAGGGGCCCAACAGGGCCAACGCCTGCCGGGGTTGCGGAATGTTATGTTTATAACTGTTACCGTGACCCTGGAACATAAAAGGCAATTGAAGGAACATGAGTGGGTTTTAGTCAGTAAGAGTCTGACACGCCCTCCCGCCGCACCCAGGACGGGAGCAGTCATTGGATGATTTCCCACTCACCAAAAAAAAATGATTGCTGTAATAATAAACATAATAAATAAATGTAATAATAAATGTTTATATTTTATATTAATATTTAAAAATGTAATTTATATGTGATAACCTTTAATAAATGGAATAATATAATAGTATTGCCCCCTTGTCGCTACGTCACTATGTGCTAGCGGCCGTTTTCGGGGGCCCATTTACTGAGTGTGCAAGTCACCCCCTGCCATTCTTACCGTGTTGGCAACCATTGGTTAGGCAGGAGCCATAGTTATTCCATAGTATTTGGTATCTTATTCACTAAAGAACGCAAATCCATAGTCCAATTTTTTTTTAGTTGCCATGTTTTGCTATTGTCCAACACCAACCGGGGGTTGTCCTTAGGTGCACTTACATAGTGCATATAGGGATAATCGTCGGTTCGTGTCCCATTTCTTTAGCCAAAACTTTTGCTCAAGGGGCCTGTGCAAGTTGGCTTCAGCCCCTCGTACGCCTTCCAAAAGTCCGGGACCTCGGGGTCCAGAGATATGGAAAAATATAATAGTTCTCATTATCATTGTAATTTGCATATTCTAAGTTAATTGCCTACGTGCGATATTATATTTAGCTTAAGTTTCGATTACGTCTATAAATCCTAGTTCTATAATCAATCAACACTATTTTTTTAACAAGCTTGAAAAACTTGAGTTCAATACCGTGATCACGTGATCACGGTATTGAAGTTTCTAATACCGGTACTGATACCGGTATTGAAAAAATCCGGTATTTGAAAGCCCTAGTCAAGACGTATTGAATGCTAGAAATAACGGAAATCCTAGGATTTTTTGTGCATTTTTACAATACCTATTTAATTAGCAAATTCAAATCTACGTTTAACAAAGAACAAGACCTCTGCAATGCTTTTACAGTGAGATAAAAAAAAATTCAGAAGTCTGTCTGTGGCAACACAAATTAATTGGCAGAAGAGAAGCCACCGACTTCCGAAATTTTAGTTATTTTTGTGTTTTTAGTTTTTGAAGGCGGTTATTATTTTTTTGGAAAAAGTTTTTTATTTTTTACTTTTTAGTGTCGAGTCCCAATGTTGACTGAATTCAAAACTACTTACAATCTTATAAAACGAAAATAGAAACTTGAAGTAACACACATATCGTCAATGTATATTTCGTCGCTTTTTTTTGTTCTTGATGAATTTTTCGAGAAGCATTAAACAAGTTATTGAATAGGCCACACGACGAAAGAGCATTGCTAGAGATGACGCGATTACGCAACTTACTTATATTCAGTCCTGCCTGTCTCTTCATTTTCATTGATTGACGCATCAGCATGACGGTAGTTTTTGTCCTATGTTACACTTCAATGCTGTAAATCGTTAAGGAATTCCCTCGACTGTAATATGGTTTCCATCATCAGATCTACTGCAGACCTTCATTACAACCTATATGGGTGCGAAGTTCTCATTAATTTAAATGAATTAAGTCCAAACACAAGGTAGCTACTGTAAACCGTTGAAGAGTTCCCTGAACTATCCTTCGTCTTCATCATCAGACCCCTAATACAGTCACAACCCATCTAGGTGTAAAGTTCTTATCAATACAAATTAATCAAGCCCAAACACAAGGTGGCTGCTGTGAATTGTTGAGGAGTTCCCTCGACTGTCTCTGTTTATTAAATTGTAGTGCTTTAAAAAATACTTAATGAAAAACTTACAAACGCACTAGTCGCGCCTACGATCTTTGAAAGTTACCCTCGATTTCTCTAGTCTGCTATTATCAAGCCTCGGGTCATAAACGACGAAGATATTCGCGAACAAACATAAAAAAGCATATATACGGTCGAATTGAGAAACCTCCTCCTTTAAACCGCGTCGACGGCGCGTTAGTGTTCCACGCGCGCCTCAGAGAGAAGAAGTCAGCACAAGAAGGAGCCCAACAGGGCCAACGCCTGCCGGGGTTGCGGAATGTTTATAATAGTTACCGTGACCCTGGAACATAAAGGGCAATCGAAGGAAAATGAGTGGGTTTTAGCAGGCGTCCGTCACTCGCTCAAGGCCACGCGTTTTATGCCTACCGCTTCGCGTACCGTCGACGGTACAACGAACACCGGGCTGTCGCGCGCCCGGCTGAGTGCTCGCGCGTCACGGGTACAGCGCTGACTATCAAAAAGCCGAAACCACGTAATTATTGCGTGATTATTGTGCAATTCCCCTGTTTCCCAATTCTCCTGCTTCCCTTTTGATTATTTATTATAATTATTCACGTGGTTTTGGATATTTTCGACACTAAAATATAATAATCGGGAATTCAAGGAACGAAAAATATGCATCGGTCATTTTATTAAACTAAATAATATTTGATCAACAAATAAAAAAATAATTGTTTTTCTAAAACATTCGTTTTATTACCATTATCATCATACGTATAAGACCGTAACCACCTTAGCCAACCCTAGCACATTTGCTGAACGACACGCACACACGTTAGTCGCGCGGCGGGCGAAAGAATCTCAACTCTCTTTGTGCGTACTTATGGTACATTTCTCCTCGCTGCAAACAGCTGGTATTATTATTATAATTTTGTAGGCTATTATAGCGTAGGTATTTGCGTTTTTGTATTGGAGTGAAGTATCTGTTACGTAGTAACTATTTATTAATCTGTGGTTTTAGTCAGTAAAAGTCTGACACGCCCTCCCGCCGCACCCTTCCTGGACAGGGCCAAAGAGCGTACCTACTACTCTACTAAACTAGTCAAGAAGATACTAGGCGCGTGGGGGGGGGGGCGTAAGTAATAAGAAGATACGGTGTGACTCGGCCCTATGGACTGAAACTGCCGAAAGCGGACGCCTGCGCGGTTCCATACAAAAACGCTTTGTTGCGAGGACCCGCTGGTTGTGATCAATGGGTGCACACTAAATAGATGCAAAGCTGAACGAACGCGTACGCGTCCTCATACAAAATCATTTTCTAAGGATATATTCCGCTTGTCTAAATTCTTTATTTTCAACGCTTGAAATTAGACTATAATTAAATAATTTCACACATTTTTAATTTAAAATTTGGGACAAATCGTTGACACCTAAAGCTACGCCACCTGGTCTAATGAATTAAATTCTACAAAAATGTATGAAATGAGAGTATTTTTTAACCGACTTCAAAAAAAAAGTAGGTTCTCTGTTTGACCTGTATGTATGTGTGTATGTATGTATGTATGTTTGTCCGCGAATATCTTGCGTTTGGCTGAACCGATTTTGATGCGGTTTTCAGAAAAGTGTTCGTTACATTCTGGGGAAGGTTTTAGTATATAACACTAATGGGTATCCCGTGACGTTGCCTGCACAGATCCTGTTTTGCTTTCTTGGGTTGTAGATTTTTAAAGACGATTGTATGTTGGACTCTTAACTAAAAAGTAAACAAAATAAAAAGCTTTTTTAAAAAAAAGATAACCGACTCAAAAACTAAAAGCTCAAAAATAACTATTTCCGAAGTCGGTGGCTTCTCTTCTGCCGGTCGATTTGTGTTGCCACCGACTTCGGAAATAGTTATTTTTGAGCTTTTAGTTTTTGAAGTCGGTTATCTTTTTTTAAAAAAGCTTTTTTCTAAGGATATATTCCGCTTGTCTAAATTCTTTATTTTCAACGCTTGAAATTAGACTATAATTAAATAATTTCACACATTTTTAATTTAAAATTTGGGACAAATCGTTGACACCTAAAGCTACGCCACCTGGTCTAATGAATTAAATTCTACAAAAATGTATGAAATGAGAGTAAACATAACACTTTTTTTTTGAGTTAAATCATCAAATGACTGCTCCCGTCCTGGGTGCGGCGGCGGGAGGGCGTGTCAGACTTTTACTGACTAAAACCACAGATTAATAAATAGTTACTACGTAACAGATACTTCACTCCAATACAAAAACGCAAATACCTACGCTATAATAGCCTACAAAATTATAATAATAATACCAGCTGTTTGCAGCGAGGAGAAATGTACCATAAGTACGCACAAAGAGAGTTGAGATTCTTTCGCCCGCCGCGCGACTAACGTGTGTGCGTGTCGTTCAGCAAATGTGCTAGGGTTGGCTAAGGTGGTTACGGTCTCGTGTCTCCCCTGACGGCTCCCCTCGGGGAGACATCGGGATTTTTTAAATCCTATTGTCTCCCCTAAGCGGGGGAGACATCAGAACTTGCTAATAAATTATATTTTGAGTACTCGTATATCCCCCTGTCAAGCATTACATACGAGCTACCCAAGTGAGATCGCTTTTTTTTAGCTTTGCTTTGAGGAGACAAAATTGACTAGGGAGATAGTAATAGGTACGGCATGCTTGACGGGTTTTTTCTTTTCTGGTTATTATGTAATGCTTGACAGGGGGATATACGAGTACTCAAAATATGGTTTAAAAAAATGGTTGCCTGTAAAGTCGGTTTTACGGGCGAAGATTTTACGTGACAACGTCTTTTACCGATCATAGTTGAGTGGGAGAGAGACGCAAGGCATTCGGCGGGCCTCTCTCTCGTTCGGTGACTCATCGTAACGTTACCGAGCGTTACACTTTTTCATAAGTGACTCCCAGCCGCAACCTAATTTAAGACGTTGTCACGTCAAAAAAAGTGTTATGTTTTTGAGCGTATGTATGTCTCATTCTTTGGCATGCTCTACAGCCTAAACCATTTAACGGATTTCGACATAATTATGAGGTGTCATTGAATTCGTCTCAGTTGTGGGAGTGACATCGAGTACATATATTGAAAAAAAAAATGAGAAATAATATAAAAAAAAAACCTCCTTTTTTTGAAGTCGGTTAAAAAATACTCTCATTTCATACATTTTTGTAGAATTTAATTCATTAGACCAGGTGGCGTAGCTTTAGGTGTCAACGATTTGTCCCAAATTTTAAATTAAAAATGTGTGAAATTATTTAATTATAGTCTAACTAGCTTTTGCCCGCGGCTTCGCTCGCGTTAGAAAAAGACAAAAAGTAGCCTATGTTACTCTCCATCCCTTCAACTATCTCCACTTAAAAATCACGTCAATTCGTCGCTCCGTTTTGCCGTGAAAGAAAGACAAACATACAGACAGACAGACAGACAGACACACTTTCCCATTTATAATATTAGTATGGATTGATTTTATTATATAATGATTTTATTATATGTATTGATGTATTGATTAAATAATGGTGCTTTTAATATTTTTTTTGTTTTTGTATGGCCATCCTGGACTTTTTTTTAAAACTAAAAGCCCATTTCATAACATTCAACGATCTTTTCTTCAAAAGTTAGGTGACAGCGACAATGACAGTATTGCCAGATTACTAAACAACTATTAGGCCACTCATATACACGTGAATCTAGATTGTGATAATGTGGGGGGGGGGGATCGATACAAATCTTTTATGAATAAAGGTGATATGGTTTAAATAAATTTTGTTTACATTAATAGGTAAGTGATACGAAGTTCACGGGGTCATCTAGTATGTATATAATAGTCAACTCACTGCCTGATATCAACGTGTTTGTTAATATATAACAATAAATAACTAAATACATTAAACTTGGAGGGTTTATTCTTTGTAAAGAATATAAAAAATAGCCCTAAAGGGTTAAAATAGTAGGTAGAAGTTCGACATCCACGCAGGCGAAGCCGCGGGCGAAGGCTAGTAAATATTTTAAATCTAGATATTTTTTTTATCTTAATATTATTTTTGTACGTTGGAAATAAGAAAAGCTGTTACAGTATTATTTTTTACAGCATATTACACGCCTTTTTGTTATTTCAAACCGTATTCAATGGCTTTTATTTGCATGATTTGGATTTATGAAAATGATTCCATTCGTATTTTGAAAACAATTAAACATTACTTTTTTGTGTCTGGTTTGACGGGTTGTAACCTCTATGGTTGTAACTGTTTTGACACTTGATTTGCCGGTTACTATGACAACGACATCCAACAGAACATGGACGACTTTTATATAGGAAAATGGAATTGTTGTTTTACTCTATCTTTCTCGCAATTTTAGAGACAAAAAGTAGCCTATGTTACTCTCCATCCCTTCAACTATCTCCATTTAAAAAATCACGTCAATCCGTCGCTCCGTTTTGCCGTGAAAGAAAGACAAACAGACAGACAGACAGACAGACAGACAGACAGACAGACAGACACACTTTCCCATTTATAATATTAGTATGGATTTCAAGCGTTGAAAATAAAGAATTTAGACAAGCGGAATATATCCTTAGAAAAAGCTTTTTTAAAAAAAGATAACCGACTTCAAAAACTAAAAGCTCAAAAATAACTATTTCCGAAGTCGGTGGCAACACAAATCGACCGGCAGAAGAGAAGCCACCGACTTCGGAAATAGTTATTTTTGAGCTTTTAGTTTTTGAGTCGGTTATCTTTTTTTTAAAAAAGCTTTTTATTTTGTTTACTTTTTAGTTAAGAGTCCAACATACAATCGTCTTTAAAAATCTACAACCCAAGAAAGCAAAACAGGATCTGTGCAGGCAACGTCACGGGATACCCATTAGTGTTATATACTAAAACCTTCCCCAGAATGTAACGAACACTTTTCTGAAAACCGCATCAAAATCGGTTCAGCCAAACGCAAGATATTCGCGGACAAACATACATACATACATACACACATACATACAGGTCAAACAGAGAACCTACTTTTTTTTTGAAGTCGGTTAAAAATGATTTTGTATGAGGACGCGTACGCGTTCGTTCAGCTTTGCATCTATTTAGTGTGCACCCATTGATCACAACCAGCGGGTCCTCGCAACAAAGCGTTTTTGTATGGAACCGCGCAGGCGTCCGCTTTCGGCAGTTTCAGTCCATAGGGCCGAGTCACACCGTATCTTCTTATTACTTACCCCCCCCCCCCCCCCCCCCCACGCGCCTAGTATCTTCTTGACTAGTTTAGTAGAGTAGTAGGTACGCTCTTTGGCCCTTCCTAGACAGGGCCAAAGAGAGTACCTACGCGCGAATTCCGTATCAAAATGTTGGTGCTCTATTTCCCTCTCTTTCTCTTTTATACGTGCACTCGCTCTGAAATTCGCGCGAACTCTGGACGCAACAAGGCGGCCCTAGTTTCTCGACTCGCGCGCATTACGCGCGAATCACGCGCGAGTCGAGAGTCCGGCGAATTGCACGCGTATTACGCGCGAGTTTATTATTCGCGCGATGCTTGTGGAGGCGATGTATTGGTGCCTAGTATATCGCCAACGCGCGAGTGAATTCGCGCGAATCGAATCGCGGCAAATTCAACATACGCGCGTGATACGCGCGAGATTCGCGGCGAATTCGCCCTCTCTGGACAGGGCCTTAATATGTCTTCATTTCACCGCTCCGCTCCGGTAGATGGTGGTGGAGGTTCTCCCCAACATAAATGAGTTTGTCCATAGGATACGAGCTCAGTGTAGCCTCCATCTTATCGAAAAACTTAATAAAGCGATTCGAGGTAAATTGTTTTGCATGCCAATAAAATAGTGATATTGTCCCCAGAATAACTGAGAACAAAAAAAGAAAAATAAAACCACATATATTTTTCTTTTTATTTCATCATAGTCTAGGCTTAACTACTATTTACAACAAATCAGCAGACAATGACAAAACAATTGGATAAGTCACATTTATAGCCATTACATTACACTACAGTATGCTCAATATAATAGTCAGGAGATAATGAGAGAAGACAACATTACAGCCCCTTATGTAGCAATAAACTTCATGAGCAATAAATAAATAAATAGCTGAGTGAATACCAATCTCGCTATAATGCTCTCCCTCTTACTTTTCCAATTACTTTAGACATTACGATTAAGTAGTACAATTTTAAAGGCTAAAACACCTTGAGTAGATTCAGAAAACTACTTCATTGGAATAGTTATAATACATAGAAACTTGAATAAATGTATTAAAAACAACCATTCAACACAAAATACATTTTATAAACTCATCATAAGCATATTTCAAAATCAGAATACAAAAAAATAACATGTTCCAAAATAACGAAAGAAAAAATATTTACAAAAAAGAAACTTTTACTGAAACTAAATTAGTTGCGTTCACTGCTAATGTGAGTCTAAAGTATTGCAATCGCTGGGTAAAAGTTGTCTAAAACTATATTCGTCAAGCATGGCCATTTTATTATAGTATGTTGGTATCACAAATGATTACTTAGAATTATACGAGTTTCTTAACACTAAAAACGAGTCGCCAGCGGCTTGCAGCGACGTTAACTATAATCGAACTAATTTATTAACTGTCTGCACTGTTAGTGTCCCGGAATTTCAGTCTTACGTAGGCTCCGGTCTCAAACACGCTGCTACAAGTTTGGTATAACACAGAGACAATGTTCCATTCTCCACAGTACAGTTCAAATAACAATTATTATTACTCATAACTTTGGCAAATGCAATACAAACACAAAGGTTATAAGGCCTCATTAAAAACGACTATGTTACGTTAGCTCCCCTATCTAGTTTAGAAAGAATGCAGCACATTAAAGTTTATTTATTGATATGAATAGATTTAAGTTTGGACAACTTTATCTACTTTTGTAAAACAATTGATTTAACGGTTTTTTATTTTGTTTTTACTAAAGTATATTTGGATTCTAATTTACATTAGCTAGATGTTTATAACATTGAACTTTAATAAATGCTTTGTAACAATTTCTGCAAAAACAATTATAAGCAACATAATAATATTAAAACTTACACCCATTTACCTGTAACACATTACACAACTCGTAATATTTTACAGTTACCAAGGGCACTTTATTACTAGATTTAACATAGTATTGCTCCATATTTCAACTTTCACACAGTTCAGCTTGAACTCATCAGTATTGCATTCGTAAGATTATAGCTAGGAACCTTTGCGCACAACTACAGATAAGGAAGATATCAAGATACATGAAAACTAGCGAGCATATATTTCACGTTTAAATATCCGAGAGCCTGTTTGTATATTTACTTACCATAAGTTAAACGTTGGCCTGTCACGTCAGCAGAATATCACTGATACATCACGCCCCTAGGATACTCATATCAAATCCATAAAGGACGCTTTAGATACAGAGTAAGATTACAACCAACCAAATTATATGACAATACAGAATTTAATTGGCCACCTAACGGGCGCTGAAGGACAGATCAATGTTTATAAAGTACATTTCATTAGAGTATGTCTACATTGATCAGGTCGACACCGGCTGACAGAACTAAACAGAGCTTCCAGCTCATACAATTATTATCACACGCAGTTCGCACGCGGCATTATCGTCGTCACTCACTAATAGGACGAAACTTTGAAGCCGTTCGATCAACTTTCACTTACTCGTTCACTATTCACTTAGCACCATCGGCGTTTCTTAGATGTCCCGTCAATGTCTTTGCCGGTGCAATCCTCAGTCTATTTATCCGCCTTTATGTGTTCGGCACGGTCTCCGCGCGCGTACCTCTGCCACATCTTCTTGTATAACATTTCTAAGCCGGTGGCGTACGCTTTGCAGTCGAACAGCGGACTCTCCGTGCGTGCTGCCCAAACCTTGGCGCGGATGCCTTTTAAGCTGTAAAGAAAGAAGGAAAAGTATTTTTAACTATTCATTGATCAGAAGCAACTTTACGTCTCCTATTGGATTGGCATCGTCGGCAAGACATCACACATTAATGGAACTGAATGTCCGCGGTCATTAATGGTGAACCAACGTTAAGTATGAAGTGATACTTTAGCTTCCCATGTAATGCCATCACAATAATGAAACGTCATCTTTCAATCCTTTAAGAGACTGGCGCTCAACACCAAACTGTATTTGTTTTTAATAATGCTACTTTGTTTCTATGTTGTATGTTTAATGTACTACTTACTATTCCTTATCAGTTCCTAGTCTTACAGCTATGTCTTGATATTCTATCCTCGTTCTCGCGATCAGCTCGGGACAGCCGAGCGTATTCAACTGAGATGCTGCCACTCTGTAACAATAACATACAAAATTTTAATTAAACATTTTTATTTTGATTTTACAGTACCAGTTACCATCATCATCAGTTTGTTTTTGCCATTTGTGACCCAAAGAAGGCGAATTACATGCATCAATCGACTACGTGTCGAGAATATGGATTAAAACACATGGCCATTAATCGGCTTTCAAACATTGAGCCAAAAAGACGTCAGTTCATATTCCAGCAATATAATGTTAATGCTTTTAACCTTTCAACGACCAAGCGACAGTCGACTGTCGGGCTGCTACTGTCCTTCTATTGTGTCTCGAATCACGTGTGTCCGAAGGTTTAATAGTAATAATAGTCCTGTCATAATTTATCTACAAAACTTTAGTGTCTAATTTTACCTGGAAGCCAGGGTCTCTCCGGGCAGCGTGACGACCGGCGTCCCGGTCCACAAAATGTCCATGCTGGTCGTGTGTCCGTTACACAGTGGCGTGTCGAGACAGACGTCGGCTAGCTGTCCACGTCGTACATGCTCCTCTTTAGCCGCCACGTTTGAGAAGATTATGCGGCCGGGTGGCAGACCTGGATTAGAAAAAATGTTGTTTATAAGACCATTGTGTGTAATTTGTAGCTTGCACAGATGTGGACTACGAAGGCAGGACGAGACTAATGTATTAAATTTTGGATTTAAGTAAGTTAGGCACCGCTCAGTTGCCTATATGAAATACACAATACTGTGTTTAGTCTTTACAAATATAAAAATGAGGTTTAAGTGAGCTGTCATTCTATGTCATGCGAGGCATTGAGAACTAACCTTGAACTCAATTTACATTTTTTTACACAATTTACACAGGGAGATGTTTTTACAAATCAGCACTGTTGATTTTTGTTATAGTAATTATTTGGTAATCAGCTAATCAATTCTTTCTTATCCATTGTTTGTAAAACAATGATTTTGATTTTAGTTCTCTTTGTAGCTATTTTGACTCGACTTCTCATTTTAAACCAAACAGAATTGGTAGAGATAAGTTTTTAAGTTGAAGTGATTCAGCAATTTCATAAATACACTCGATACCTATGTCGAGAGTGACTGACGGAAGAATGATCTTTTCTTACCTAGTTGTTGTGCCGTATTCTGTAGATTAGGCTCCCCAACAGCTGGGAACCTCAGCAGCCATAAAACACTGTTTGGCACATTCTTCAATATGTAAACCCACATATGCAACGTCAACGGGTCAATTTTGTACAGCTGGTTAAAATTGCAGTACACTACCGCGTCATCGGGCAGCCCGTATTGTTGCCGAGTGGTTATTACGATGGACTGTGGCACTTCCTCGCCTGTCGCCGCTTTATTGTTCGTCTGTGTCGTCGCTAGTCCGTTTTGAAGAATCACTCCGTTTACTGAGGTCTGGAAATTAATAACAATTGTTTAGAACACCAATAAAATTCATTCAGAATTTAAGACAGTTTGTATGTGTTGCGTTTTTACCTGTACTTGTCCTGAAGCAATCATGGTCTCTATAGGCGTTGTGGTCGGTAGTTCAGCTACTTTCAAGGAAATTTCTACAGGCCGAGCGGCTCTTACAATTTCTTTAATCTCTTTAATGTCTGTGGTCTCTACGAGTGGCGACAAGTCAGTGGCATTGATAACCGCCACATTATCCGCTACACTAGCTAAACTATTATGAGTTTTTAGTTTGTCACTGAGGATGAGTCGCTCCTGCAAATGCGGGAACATCTGTTTGTGATCGCCCACGAAGTATGTATGAGGCATATACGCCATTTTCTCACTATACTGACTCGCCAACTCCACGGGCGATGTAACTGCATCCGTGACTAAATAGTCCATATAGCTGGCCCCACTAGTTCCCGGATATCCTAGCCACATTACTTGCACAGGGGCCGGTCGCAACGCAAATATCTCGTTCCTAGCTCCTTTTGTATAACCATTCATATTGACGAGAATGTGAATACCATCTCCGTAGATTTTATCAGCCGCTTTGCCGTTACATTGTATCTGTGATAAGTCAATAAAGTGTTCCGCCTCTCGCGCAATCTTAGATCGAAATGTGGTGCCGTCATCGGGGCTCAGAGCGTAGCAGAAGATCTCTACTTTACTTCTGTCGTGCAGGCCAGGTACTGACTGCATCAAGTGAGAAGTTGGGTGGTTACCAAAGTCACTGCTCACGTAACCGACGCGGAGCCGTCCTTGCAACTCTCGCGGGAATTTAAATGGTGGCTTGTGTAGAACTTGCACCTTTTCAAGACATAAGTTAGCATGTCGTGCAGCAATTGCTTTTCTGTATTCGTGTGTCAGAGGGTATAACAT
This sequence comes from Athetis lepigone, assembly GCA_033675125.1. Taxonomy (NCBI): domain Eukaryota; kingdom Metazoa; phylum Arthropoda; class Insecta; order Lepidoptera; family Noctuidae; genus Athetis; species Athetis lepigone. The sequence goes on from CM066244.1 coordinate 8,031,688, forward strand.
GGAATGATGAGGATGAACTGACGGCAGTCTGTTCTTTTCTAGTTGCTCGGCCACAATGCTAACGAGCTTCTTCATTCGCGACTCATAATCAGTCCAATCGCATACGATTTGCAAGCAATGAGCTAAGTTGCAGTAAGCATCGGGGAAATCTGGCTTCAATTTCAAAGCCGTTCTATACGACTGGATAGCTTCAGGAATGTTTCCAGAATCTTTGTGAATGCTGGCAAGATTGCTGTGGGCATCAGCGAATGCAGGGTTGATCTGAATAGCTCTAGTGTAGCATTGCAACGCTCCGGCCACGTCTTGCATCTCTTTGAGCGTATTGCCCATATTACTGTAGGCATCAGCGAATGTGGGCTGAATCCGTATCGCTTCTTTGTAATGCATGAGGGCCTCTGTTAGCTTGCCTTGTTGTTGTAGTACTGAAGCTAAATTACTGTGAGCGGCAGCAAATTCAGGGAATACCTCTAATGCTTTCAAGTACAAACGAGTTGCCTCCTCAATGTATCCTTGTTCACGTTTGATGTTCGCTAAATTGTTAAGTGAGTCAGCGTGTGACGGGCATAGTCTTAGAGCTGTGTTGTAACATTCTTCAGCGTCAGTGACTTGGCCTTTCTCTTTTAGTGCATTCGCTAAATTACAGTACGCATCAGGGAAGTTCGGCTGCAGCTCAATGGCTCGCCTATACGTGTCAATTGCCAAGTCAATTAATCCTTGTTCGTAGTAAACACATGCCAAATTGCCGTGCACCACAGCATTATTCGGCGACAAATTCAGCGCGCGAAGATACGCAGCCACAGCCCTATTGGACATGGAAAATTATTGTTAATTATCGTGCTGTCACGTACAAATGTGTGTTTACGATATTGATATGGTAATGACAAAACATTCATATGTAATTTCATAAATTAATGTTATTGTGTAAAATGCGCTATGAATATTAAGAGTCGCGATCCTTTATTGTACTCTTGTACAGTCAAATTAAATAATTATGTAAACTAACCTGTCAAAAATTCTTGCTTCTTTGAGAACATTTCCCAAATTAATGTAGGCGTCCAAGAAATTGGGATCTAGCGCAACGGCCTTTTCAAAGTGATGAATGGCCAACCAGATTTCACTTTGTGCGTTAAACACGCATCCCAAGTTACTCCATGCCACTGCAAAGTCTGGCCTGGTTTCTATTGCCTTCAAGTAACAAGCCTACACACACGGAAAAAATACATGTTAATAACTATTTAACACTATATTTTGAAATAATGATGTTCTGGAATGTATGTTACGCCAAATTCTGTAATTACACGATCGCTACGAGTGATGCTGGGTGATCGACGTGGACACCAAAAGCTACGATCACCAAACATCAATCGCACACAGATAACATTACGCAAACAGCACCCTAGAGAAACGAGACTACGCCGACTGCCACACACATCAGTAGGAAATGCAAACGGAAAACCAGTGCAAACCAAGTGCAACCGCCCATCCACACGTCTTGTATTAACATAACATAAGTAAATCATACGTCACGAAACAAACGAGCCAACCACAAGTGAAACGCTTCCACTTCCTAGCCGATGAGAGAGGATGGTCACGACAATGGATAAGTCAAGAGCACGAGTTGTATCCGATTCCTGTTCTTAGTTTAGTTCTTGCAAACCTTTTCCACTTTACCTGCGGCAGACACGGCGGCATCGCGGCGGGATAGCGACTGGCGTACGAACCATAACCCAGCTAGATACAGCAGCGGTCACACCTACACTTGCCTTACCAGACAACACCTTGTGAAAATATAATAGAAAATTAGTTGATTTTGAGTCAATTTGTTTCACCCGATCGTCTTCATAAACAAATTATATTGCAAATCAAATATTTATGATTTGAGAGGATCATTGTCCAGCTCACGCTGTCATCGAGCAGAGTATTGCGACAGGCATGATGTGGATGACCAAATCATATAATACAAATAAACTCACTACGTCATACCACTAATGAAATAAACACTACAGACTCCTCTGATCCTCCATTGTAATAAGAAATCACTACAAGCACAAGGATTATAACTAGATTTTGAAGAGAACAGGATTGTATGTTGTCTCAAACGTTTAGTATAGCAACGTGAATTAGTTTACTCTCCTTAACTGTTCAATACGCCACACAACACAGTTAAGAACAACAAGTGATCTGAGTTTTAGAACATTACATAAATAATTGTTAATAAATATTCCTTGGACAAATGTTGTGTAGAGAATTGATATTTGAACGCATAAACGCTGTCACAAAATATTACGCTTCCCTTCCCCCGTAAAAGTTTTGTATATTTGTATTATTAAAAACATGTACTTTATTGTGTACATTATTTCATTAATTCAATTGAACATAAGACCCATGTATGTGTACAGCAAGCTTCAATAAAAAAATGTACGTGTAAAAAATATGCTACGCAGAAATGTCCTTGTATTCAGTCAATGTCAACCAATGATAGGTAAACAGTGGATAAAACTTTATCAAACGTAATTTTATTATCAGATAACGATACACATAAGATGTTGAATATTTTGTGACTGTATATTGTGTGGTGCAACAAGATTGGAAACGGAAGTTGTGTGGCCAAACAAAGCATTCGATTTCCCATCGTGTTACACAAAGTCAATAATGGCTTCAACAAACTAGTACTCTTTAATAAAGAATTTTAATATGAAAACTGGGATAACAATGAGAACTAATTATTGGAACCATTATAAGGAAAAGCTGACGCAAGTTGCAAATTATTCTGATGTATATACGCAAGAGCAATGTACGCTTACAGAGCAGAGAGTACGCTAATTTGATATTGTACAAAAGAAACTTTTAGAGAATCCTGTTAACTTCGGAGCAAACCAGAAAGTCGAGGAGGAAATTATATTTACCTTTGCCTCGTCCAAACGACCAAGAGCTTTGAGCAAATTGCCCAAGTCACTCCTAACGCAGTAAAGGTCCTGTGAACAAAATAATCGAGTTAAAATGGATTTATGAGGATATAAAAATTGCGGGGCTTAGTCATGGTCGATAGATTAAGGCTCTGTCAGAGAGGAAACGAAATTGATCAGATTGGTTGAGGCGAGGCGTTCCGGGAATTTGTTGAATTAAGAGTATTCCGTCAATAAGTGTATTGATGTGGAAGGAAGCTGTCAATGATAATATTATTCCCACCAAAACCAAACGCCTGCTAATAAAAACGTTTTTTATTTCTTAGATCGGATTTTAACGTGTGTCTATACACAGGCGATATAATCCTCTGTGATTACGTTGCAGGCGATATCAGCTCTAAACGTCATAATGTTAAAAAAAGTTTTCCCTTGCATGTGGGCTAATGACACAACACACAATCACATCAATAATATTATGTTTTTATAAGAACATACAATGCAATTACACTTCCATGATGTAATTGTTGTCACCTTCCATAGCATTAATGTGAAGGCCTACTGCCTTTGTGGTTACCGGAAGGCAGTAGGAGGTATAAAACAGTATTATTTCTTTTCTATGCTAAACTATCGACAAAGCCGTTTCATGGCTGCCCAGTCGACTTTGTTATTATGATTATTTAATTAGCTGATAATTGTTCAATGCAGAGTCAATCAATCTAGCTCAATGAATAAGTATGTGGATTTACAATCACCAGTAGCTATTAGAAAGACTAATTTCTAAATCTTAATTAGCTTATTATCTGAATGCTATTCAATAGATTTAGAAAATTTACAGTAATATCAGGCATCATCCATTGACAGTAATGTTGATAACGTTGGGTTATATTTAATTAAATTTACTGGCAAAAGCCGCGGTCGCGCAAGCTATCCGAAATATAAATGTTGTGCACGAGCAAATAGATATTTTTACAAGTCAGCCGAGTGAATTCTCAAAGATTTTGTTATATAATTTGTGTTATCGAGATAGATAAATGATTAAAGTAATAATTTTATTTAATTTTTTAATTAGCATTGCTGTTTCAGTATCTTGATTTTATTTATTATTATTTTATTTTTTGTTTTGTTTGAATAAGTTAATTAATATTAAGTATATTTTATGTTAGTATAGTTTCTGTTATCGCATTGGGTATTCCTACCTGTAATGTTAACAGATAAAGGATAAATAAATAAATAAATAAATAATTTTTTCTTCCGGAATAACTTTTCAATTGTGTAAGGTCTAGCAGTTATCGTCGACACGAACAAGTGCGTTATGCATACAGAAAATATTTTATTTAAAAAAGTACGTGTCAAACAAGTTTAGTTCTTGCAAATACTACTCCTACTTTTTCATGTATAAGTTATTATAACACGATATACCTAAGAATTGTATCAAGCAAATGCTGTATAATATGCTTATTTACGACTACATTATTTTGAACGTTACTTATGAATTTATGATTTAATCGTGTAGGCTTAAATGCATAAAACACTTTCTATCCACAGGTACATACGATTTATAAGGAAAACGGCGAGCATGAATATTGAATTAAACTGTAGTTATAATTAATTACTTTTGTACAGAAATTCTTACTAATATTATAGTGCGAAAGTAACTCTGAATGAAATCTCACTAAAATACTGTGACTTTTGACATTCAGTTTAGCAATGATAACTTGAAACTTACGAAAAGACTTTTAATTTAATCCACGACTCTTATCTCTGCATCTGCGATAATAAACATTCAAATGCAGAGAAAAAAAACTAGTTAAAAATAATACAATCGGGAATCGCACTTTAATCTTTAGTAGTGTTAATAAGTATCTTGGCGACAGTAAAATTTATTTACGGCTTCAAACAAGTAAGTTATAATCTAGAGAATAGCTCCGTTCGTCTGTTTATCTCACTGCGGCAAAACCACTGAACCGACCTTAATGAAATTTAACAAGGAGGTCGCTTATAATCTAGAGCCCATAACAAAGCCACGCTTTAGTTGGCAACTTCGTCTGTTGATATTAAGGTGGACTAAGTCGCGAGCAAAACGATACCAGTAAATATTACAAGATCAACTGACATAAACAATATTGATTTTGTAATCAGTGAGGTCACCAAAATAATACAGTGGACAAATCAATAACAATGCATCAGAGAAGGAAAAACTCGTGGAATATTACACTGTGTATGTTTCCATCGCAACGTAACAATAGGTACCTAATTGCTGAGAACAACAATATTAGTTTGACATATCATTATTAACATTGAAGGCCATATAATACATAATTAAAGTTTATAGGTAGATCTTGCCTGGCTAATTTTCTTGAGTGATTATAATATTGTAATGATTAAAAGGTTTAAACTAAAATAAAGTGTTAAATGGTTTAAGATGCTTACAACTTCAAAGATACTTCAGTACAGATTATACAGGAGTTACAGGACAGTCGCTTATAAAATTAAATGTGATACGATACTATACGATACGATGCGAAAAATTAAATATAACTATACACGTAACACGTTCCTAGAAATGCTGAATACGGTAGAAACTATTACTATTAGAAACTATAACAATTGCTATTATTGAATATGATTAAAAGCATTCAACGTATGTTCACTAAAACAGCCCACGTTCTAGGCACATTATGACATTAATTTATGTAGATAAATCATTGACTAACTTATTGGCACGTAATTTATTTCCTAGTCCAAAAATGTTAGTCAACTTCATTATTATTGGCCTTACAAATTAGATCATTATGACTTTGACATTAATGTATGTTTTAAACACATCCCCACACTAGGATTTGTTCCTGTATATCTTCGTGGGTTTTTTTTCTATACAAATTGACATATCTATCAACCAACTGAACGATACTTGGGTATTAATTTATTGTGAATCATAATAGATTATAATCAGCGAAATGACTTTCGTGTACCTAACTGCTAGTACATTTAAATATGTCTTTAAAACGGCTACTTCCCATTTGGTAAACTTCCCATTTCGTAAACCTCAAACTGTACCTACTAAAAAGTTGCGTTTGGTAAACATTTCGTTACTTCATACATTTAATCCCATTTGGTAAACTTTGTTAGTATTGTTATTTTTGTACGGTACAGTCAGTGTCAAATTAGTATTAAATTAGAGATGTATATATTTTTAAATGCTTCAGTCTTGAGATAGTATCTCGACCATCAAAAAGAATGGCTGATCAAGAAGAAGTAAAAAAAACGTATTAAAGTCTGTAAAAATACCACGATGCTACTAAAAATACCACGTGCTTTTCCCGCAAAAGAAGCACCGAGCGGGTTCTCAGGTAGGGATTTATTGTCCTTACCATCGTTTTAAACAAAAGGTGTGAATGAGATAGACATAAGTAAGTATACGTAAATTATATCTATTACCGGGTTTAACTTATCAGTTCACTCGTTTTATGCATAGTGCAAGGTCGTTGCAATGTCGGGTGAGGGATCTTCTAGTGGTGCAGTGAATTTAAAAATTATTAATAGTACACGAGGCGGTGAAATTTTATTACGCGCTGGGCATCAATATTATAAACAGAAAAATAATAAGGACTCAAGTTGGTGGCGCTGTGTTAATAGAAAAGATGGATGTTCAGCAAGTGTAACTTTGAATTCAAATCGAAGCCATGTATTAAGAGAAAATGCTCACTGCAGTTCTTGTATTCCGAATTTTGAAAAAAATGAAGTGAAAGTAGCCATCGAAAAATGTAAACAAACTATATGTGAAGATCTGAAGCCGATTCCAGCTACATACAGGAAATGTACTAAAAAGCTGAAAGATAATGGTTATGAAATTATTAAAGAATTACCAAATTTTGACAAAGTTAAAAGCAGTTTGTATAGACACAGAAATAGACAACTAGGAATCACAAAATCTCAGCACTCTAACTCTACAGAAATCGTGATTCCTGACCGTTTTAAAGACAATTTATTGTTTGATGAGATTGACGGTGAAAATAGAATGATTGTTTGGTTCAAAGAGTGCAATTGCACATTTAAATGACGTCCGTCACTACTTTGCGGACGGAACGTTCAAATGTTGTGCAAAGCCGTTTCTTCAACTATACGTTGTACACGGAGACATAGGAAGTACAGAAACTGGGACAAATATTGTACCATTTTTTTATGCAGTGTTGACAAACAAAGAAGAAACTACATATGAAAGACTGTTTTACAAACTAAAATTTCATTTACCAGAGTGGACAGCCGATATTATTACCTTGGATTTCGAAAAAGCTCCAATAAATGCAATTAAAAAGACATTTCCAAACATAATTGTTAAGGGGTGTTTTGTTCACTTTGGCAGAGCGCTATTAAGAAAGGCAAAATCTCTTGGCTTATTACAACATGAAGAATCTCACTATCACGTCAAACTATGTATGGCTCTGGCACATTTACCAAAAGAAGACATAAACGATGGATGGCTATACGTTATGAGTCAAAGGTAAATTAATTTTGCAGTATTGAAATGAACGCGTTTAGTTCTGGATATTTCTTCTACCGCCATTTTCTACAGCCATTTTTATGCGTTAGAAACTAGGTAATATATGGTTTTTCGTATCATAATCTTCAACGAATTAATTCTGTTACAGTTTTGAAGAAAAAGCTATAACTGAATTCAATGATTACTTTGTGGATCAGTGGTTGGAAAATGAAGATATGATGAATATTTGGTGCTGCTACGCACAAAGACACCGCACTACAAACCTCATGGAATCTTGGAATTGGAGTTTCAATAGTGAAATTGGAAAAAGGCCATCAATTCTTTTATTTTTGAAACGATATCAGGCAATATTAAACATTATGAAAATCTTCTGAAAAGGTACATATTTTTGTTTCAATGACCTGTATTTTTAGGCGACACATATGATAAAAATTATACATTATTACTTTAATTAATCATAACAATTTTTTACAGCTTTTATAATAATGGAGAAAGTATATCAAAACGAAGAAAAAAATCTATCCAAAATGATATACGAATTAACAATATTCTCGGCGATTACAAAAGTGGAAAAATATCATTGGAAAATTGTTTGAACGAATTATCAAGAATTGCTTGTATCACTTTATAATTTATTTATTGATTTTTAACTTTGTAGTGTAGGTAGTAAATTTTTTATGTTAATATTCCAAATCTGTGATTATATTTTATAGTTGATTTTGTGTGTAGTTTTTAATGTTAATGTACCAAATCTGTGATTATTATTTGTTTTTATATTTAAAAGTTGATTTTGCATGTATTTTTTATGTTATTGTACCAAATCTGTGATTATTATTGTTTTTATATTTTATAGTTGATTTAGTATGTATTTTTTTACGTTAACGTACCAAATCAGTGACTGTTTATTTTTATATTTCATAAGTAGTTGATTTCGTATGTATTTTTTTATGTTAATGTACATTAACATAAAAAGATAGTACCAAATCTGTGATTATTGTTTTTTTATATAAGTTGATTTCGCATCTAGATTGACTTATGTTATTAAAAAAATAAAACTTGTCATCGAAATAGTCAAATCGAACTGTGATTTTTCTTAAATTTTTTGAAAGTTATTTGTACACCCCACTTTTTATTTCTGTTTTTAACCCGGCGTCATGGGGGTGGAAAAGTGTTACACGGACGTTGGGGTGGGTCTCACCGACCCGATTTTTAATGTCAAAATTATTCCAATACTGTATAAATAATAAAGTTAATATTTTTCATGTTTAGTTATTTAGGTATCTAAGTAAATAAATGAAACACAAATATCATGTTATATTTATGTTTTAATCACACAAATGGAACTTTAAAAACATAACGACAAATGTCAACAAAATTTTCCTTTTCTATTAAAATCAAATTTTATTATTAATTAACTATCAGTCTCAATGTTTTAATGACCCTTTTTTGTAGAAAACGAAATTGCCTTAAGAAAAAAACAAAAATCACTTTATATATTTGGTACAGTCAGCACAAAAAGGTACTTTATGTTCTCCACAAATAAATAAATTGCAACTCTCGCAGATGTAGTTTGTCTTACGGTCTTTTTTGGCTGAACACACTTGGTGCCTTTTGCGATCTTCTTCGTCACACAAATCCTGGTCTGTCAACTCAGAATCAGACTCAGATTCTTGTAAAATTGCAAGAATACGCTGTCGTTATCCTTCTTTCTTTATGATCCATTTTTTACTAAGTAAGTACCTACAAAAATACAAATAAAATACTTTAAACCATATAAAAGCAAATACAATTATAAACAACAACAAAAAATGAATTACAAAAGGATAAAAACACAGATAATAAGTAAAACAATATGGCGCGAAATTGTTACACCGACTGCGGGGATGGGTCTCACATACCTTTTTCCATTTTGTGCACTTGTAACTCCCGCTGCGGATGTGCCACGACCAACATGTTGCTTGAGTTGCATAGAACAACTCAACAGCTCCAGCTACTGAGAAGAAAGGCAATGTCGCACTTCTAGTAACCGAACTAGAAGCGCAATAAAATGTGACGGGTCCCACAGACCCAACCCCCATGACGCCGGGTTAAATATCAATATGTGTAAATGGCATACGTACACATAATCCGACTATTGTACCTGTGATTAAAAATATTTAACAAAATAAATGACAATGTTATCATTAGTTTCGTTTTTCTTTTTTTACTTGACTGTACCCATTTCATCTGAAAGTTTACCAAATGGGATATAACACAAAAAAATATTGAAATGTTTTCGAAATGGGACTAAATGTATGAAATGTATAATGTTTACCAAACGCAACTTTTTAGTAGGTACAGTTTGAGGTTTACGAAATGGGAAGTTTACCAAATGGGAAGTAGCCTTTAAAACAACTAAAGAAACTAATTAAAACTATTTATAGATATCGTGACAACGCAATTTTTTTATACTTGTCAATGATTGTTATCATTGACAAGTATAAAAATATTGCGTATTTACTTCAACTAGGTTTTTAGACTCATCAACTTTTTACTTGAGATGTCTGCATCGATGCAAACGCGTGACAGCATCGCTACCTATTGTTTTCAAGTTTTTATTATCCCGTTAGCCTCTGTCCTCTGTTCACATTGAACAAATAAAAAATCAAGTTTCTCTTTACCGAACTATAAGCGTGACAAAAGTAACAATCACAGGTTGTGTTGTGAAGACTTTTTCAGACTTTCAGTCTAGTTGCCAAGTGTTAAACATATTCGCGTTGTACTGTATGTTGTATTAGTCTTGTTCACAGATGATGTTTCCAACGAGCAAATTTTGCTTTTTCATCATTATTAAAATTAAAATAAGCCCTTCTCCCAGACCCTATCTACATTTAAGCGTAAAAAAATACAATAATACATCTCTTACATTAATTATACTATTGATATAAATAAGGCTCAAAATCAAATTCTTAAACAAAGCTCAAGTTCTTAGATATAGATATAAACTTTTATCTACCTACTGATAAATACTCATACTTAGTATGAGATTACAATTTTGGTAAAACTCGTACTAAGAACCAACAGTGACCAAGGTTTGTCTAGAGAAAGCGATTCTATTATAGGTGCAGAATCTGCTTCATCTCGATAAGTCTGGGAGTCTAGACAGTCGACACGCTATTGAAACCCTACTGCGCGAGTATAGGTGTGTATCGACGCACTATTCTATATACGTGTGCAAAGGTAAAGGTTAACTGCATCGGGGCCACTTCACCCGCAATGCGGCATTATCACTTACTGCAAAAGAACTAGTTTTTTCATAGGCTTCAATTAGTACCGTCTTTTATCAAGTATTATAGTAGCCATTTATATGACGCCTAAGAGTCCTATGCTGGGCTTGAGTTTTAATTACAGTTAAATTAATTAATTGCCCCAATGAACACAATTTAGCAGTCACCTGCCTCAGTTTATAATAATCTGAGATGAAGATCTCTAGACAAATCATCTGTCTCTCTCTCTCATAGTCAAATCTTTCCACAATTTTGTTCTGCCATGAACACACTCAAAAAGCCATTATACCTATACGATTTGTAATGTAATATGACAAATGGTGCCCAATGCGTTCACTCCAATTTTCTAGGCCAGTGAAGTACGGGCTTCGATGCTGGTGCGATCGTTCTATGCGCTTACTAAATACGATGGCTAACGAGGCGACTACCAATACCTGTTTTACTGGCATACATCCAACAATGTACTGCGATAGGCCGTGTTGTGTTACCGCATAATATAATACGAGACTTGTTAATGCTACAGAAGCTTTTGTGCCCCGACTTGGTCCGCCTGAATATCGGATATACCGGATACAGATTAATATAAAATAGCCTGTGTCAAGGACCAATATCTCAATAAGCCAAAATTGATTCAACAGTTTAGACGTGAAAACACAATAAACAAATAGATTTTCACATATTTAATATTACTAGATATTGAGACAAAAAAAAATATCCTGTAATTTTAGCATTTTTGTGATTGTATCTGCACAATTTTATAATCGCCTGAATTGCTTTATCTTTGCACATGCGGCAATATCACATACCTAACATGTCACCGATAGCAACAAGTAGATGGATGACTCAGTATTAACACGTTTATGAAGCTATTAATTAACATAAAGGTGCGATAAGCGTGTAAATAGATATAATCATACCATAATTTTAAATACATATGATAACTACAACTTTTATTGAAGATTACAGTTGGAATCAAATTCATCATAGTGCTGACATTAACTCGACCGATAAACCGAACTTACGAACGGTGGTTTGAAAGAGCAGTTCGTCCAATTGCAAGCTCTTCGCTTTCATTTCACCCTTCACACGGTAAAAATAGGGTGAGAGGATAGAATGTAAAAAGCTCTACGTTCGGTCCCTTGGATTGGTCGTAAAGCGGATGTAGCGGTGTTTTTTTATTCTAAAATATTCAGTTGTTAACACCGGGAATAGCTACCTGTACGCTACTCAATTATTTGTTCCACGATGCGGAGCTTTGAAGGTGATTTACAATAAGTCGCCATAAGTATCAGGACTCACACGTAGTATACGTTCAGACTGGATTAAAGTAACGTCTAGAGGTTATTAAAAATCACACTGCTGTGGGGAATGAGTAACGTTTGTAAGTTGTATTATTCACAACTTGTTACCGTTACACTTGCGTGCACAGCTATCACATAACTTTACCCCTGTTTAACCTTTCGAGGACCAAGCGACAGCTGGCTGTCGGGCTGCTATTGTGTCTCAAACCACGTGTGTTCCAAGGTTTAAAAAAAAACTAAAATACTTACAGGGTTATACTGTAAGGCGGTAACATAAGCCTGTACCGCCTGCTCCATATCTCCAGCGGCCACGAGGGCTGCCGCGAGGTTGATGTAGCCATCGATGAAGTCCGGCTTTAGTCTGACGGCATGCCTGTAGTTTTCCAGCGCTTCTTGGAGCTGACCGCGCTCTTTGTACACGTTGCCTAGGTTGCTGTTGGGAGAAACGGAAGTTAATGTGACGGTCTTTACAAGATCAGGCCAGGAACGGACTTAATCACGCCACGCCAACGTAAATAACGCCTGCTCATTGGCCACAATTCATCTAGCACTGCTTAAGACGTTTAGCCAATATAAATGTGTGGGACGGCATCAGGTGTTAAGTGTGCTACCTTATTTGATTACATATGTGTGTCTATGTTACTACAGAAAAACACATACAACAATACATGTAATTATCTTGCTTAAGTATGGGAATCGACGCAGTTATTTTGTTTGCGATGTTATTCATATGGTTTGTTTCTTACCTACTTAAATTTAACGGTCATACTAAATTTAACGTGTTCAGCAAAATACAGGCCAGTATTACGCTTTACTTAAAAAGGCACGAGCGATACAAATTATGGGGTAAAAAAACACCCCAGTGAAATTTAATTTTTACATTCGCACGATCCAATGCGCTCCCCTATCTCGACACCGCTGTCGACGAATGCTGGGTCATTGACTCAGCTATAATACCTCTCTACCTGAACTACTTCGGGTACCTACAAGACCCCTGCCTATCCAACGGTCGCGGATTATAACCGTGACGGCTTTACTGACTGCCAGTAACGTCTTCTACCGTAAACAACCTTCATAGACAACAAACGGTTTCGTTTTTTTTTGCCAGTAAAGCATTGGTACTGCCATATTTCGACAACACAATGATATCTTGACGATCTCTGGCCGAAGGTTCGTTCTGCAATTCTTGTGATTGTAAGAATTAAACTAGGTACCTATATAGAGATTTAAAGTAGGCCAGGCAATTATTGTACACACAATTACACAATTTAATTGTGTGGTTGGAATTGAAATGGGAGCAGGCGATAGGAATTAGGATCAGTTCAATCAAATTGGGTTATGTGTTTATCTTCGATCTTTTAGAGCGGTATAAAAACAAAACGAATGCATACTAATATTTATATTATAAATGCGATAGTAACTGTCTGTCTGTTATGCTATTCGCCTCTAAAAAACTGTATGCATTTTGGTGAAATTTGGTATGAAGTAAGCCTAAACTAAAAGATAGGAAGTGGGTCACTTTTTATCTGGGACTTTGTCAACTAACTTTCGTTCAGTTTTGGATGCCCAAACTGAAAGAAAGTTAGCAGACTCATACAAATCCTCATTGTGCTAGCGAATAGGTCTCAAGTATTTCATACAATATTTAAGGCTTCCTGCTGAGGAAAAAAGTTATAGAATCAGACCGGCGATTACTGCAATTAAACAAACTCTTCGACTTTACTACTATGGATAATAGTCGAAAGCGTGACTACGATACGTGACCTTTCCGAAACAAATTATGCTAATTTGTATAACAATATGAGAATGGGTTTTACATTCAGTTAGAAATTCGCGGCACGCTATCAAAGAATCATAATAAGTATTACATCAAAATGTAAAATGTTTGGAGTTAAGAATTTACACTGCGTGTCATAGTAATGCCCACATAATGTATATTGTGTATGTAGGTGTCATAAAACTGACATAGACGAATGGCCAAGCCGGCGAGGTATTTGCCAACTGATAACGTTAATGCAAAAAGAAATATTTTAACTAGATTGATGTCACCAAGACAATAACAATTTATGAACTAAATTCATCAGGATAATTTTATAAAGTGAATTTGATTTTATGAAAAATGACCAAACTAAATATAAATCAGTTTCAAATGAATGCAATTCACTTCAACAACTTGTAAATGGCCTAATTTTTAATGTGCTGTTGGTGCCAAAATGTTTAGTCAGTGACACATCAAAATTATTTTAGCTGGGACATCTTAAAGGCCCTGCTACACAGAAGCATTTACACAGGGTATTATCGAACTTTGTTTTGATCTACAATAATGTATTTAAACCTTCGCACACACGTTATTCAAGACGCAATATAAAGACAATAGCAGCGCGACAGCCGGCTGTCGCTTGGTCGTTGAAAGGTTAAATGCGTCTTGGTGATGTAGCTTAATCTATACTATTATTAAAAAGCTGAAGAATTTGTTTCTGAAGAAGTTGTACTCGCTAATCTTAGCAAGTACTGCTCCAAATTGAAAAAGTATATTCGTGTTGGATAGCCCAATCACCAAAGAAGGCTAATATAGGTTGCATATCATCATTCTACGACCTACAAGAGCAGAGTAGTAACCGTAATTGGAGGTGAAACCATTGGGGACGGCTAGTAATTAAATTTATCTTTTATCTTGTCATCATTGTCTTATTTTTTTTAAGTGTTGTAAAATTTGTGTGCATTATTTAGTTTTTGCTACACCTACAATGTTATCATCAAAGGTTTATCATTTTATTTGTTGTTTGTACATATGTTTGTTTAATTAGCAAGTTATGTTATGTTATATGAACATCCCAAATCAAACAAATAAGGTAAACCGAACACCATCTCAGATATTGTAAACTACAATTATAAGCCTTGTTCATTCTAACCTGGACTCTGGCCTAATGACTGTAAATATGGTGGTAGAGACCACCTATAACAAAGTTGAAGTTGAAGCAAGTTATTCTTCTCTTTGATTATTATTTATAGTATAAGATTTCTAACACTTAATTAGCAATGAACTTTAATTTTCATTCTAGTTCTTTATTAGTTTATTTCCAATTTATATATTTATTTATAATAAAACTTCAATTACCATTATTAAGTACATTATTATTGTACCAGTAGTACATTATTTCAACATAACAAAATAACATGTTTACAATCTACTTGTGTTTGCAAACCAAGGCCTGGAATTTGAACTATTCCTTTTGTTCAGAACAAGATTGTCATTGCATTGTTGTACTAACAAACTTGAGTTGATTGTGTACATAGCTCTTACCAAGGTGAAGAACATGACTCAATCAAAAGGGTGGACACATATAATGGAAGATGCAAAGTGATCATCCTCCCAATACTAGAAGATTGAAATGTAAAGAATATACTGTAGATTATCAATGAAGCAATCTGCATCTTGGCATTATAATTATGGCAATGAATCCATGCTGAACATAATGGTAAAACCAATTAAAACTTTATGTTTAACCCCTGCTTGTATAACCATAGACTTCATCATAGTCTTTTTACCATAATCCAAATTTACTTCTACACTGCCACAGGTGTTAAACATACATATTAAAGATATTACATCAAGTATAAAGCAGTGGCCGTCTAAGGGCACAATAATAACGATGACATCATGAAAAACATAAATAAAACAATTACCTGTACGCCTCAGCCAACAATGGATTCTGTTTAATAGCCAAAGTGGAGAAGTGGGCAGACTTGTCCAATCTTCTACACTGGAAGTGTATGGACGACAATAAGAGCAGTACACCGGTGTTTGTGCCATCTTGTCTCCACAGCTGCATGCAGTGTAGTTCAGCACTCTCATAGTCACCCGCTTGGTACTCTCGATGAGCAAGCTCTAGTAGCCCTGACGACAACAAGGAACTATATTAGGCCATTGAATGTGTGTTGAATGGTACTGGGATAAAGATTGCCAATTTATTTTTATTTATTTTATTTTTTTTATTTATTTATTTCCATCATACATTTATCTTTACAGGTTTATCACCTAATGCGATAATGTAGACAACTTACAATGAAATAAATTATGATTACAACTTACATAAATTACAACTTACTTATTACTTTACTTATTTAGGCCCTAAACAAAGGAACGAAACAAATAAATATATGTAAAAGGCAATATTATTATGAATTGTCAGTCTTTGTGATTAGCCCACAGTCTTCTAATAATTGGTAATAAAGATACTCTTTTATAACTACTGTTAACTCAACCATGCACAAAATCTTTGTCATCAATCATGTGAGTGTACATATATTATTCTAAAATAAGAAAATACCACTGAGGGGCAAGAACATAAATCTCAGTCAAATTCTTGAAATAAAGTATCAATATTGATATATAAGTGTATGCAGTATTATAAATCTTAGGATACATTGACCATAATGCTGTTCAATACATTGCAGCTGCTGTATAAAAAAAAACTAAGACAGCTGCATAACCTAACAATAACACAAATACACAAATTAACACATCCCCAAGGGTTGACTGTATAAAATTATGAATGAAAACATGCTCTCCTCTATATCAAACATTGGTTACACAAAAAGATAATGGTTAAACTGAATTAATACTAATGCCTGCTTGGTGACACAAAGCTTCCTGAAGGCCTATTATTATTCTTAGGAAAATTCCCAAGTTCACGGAAAGTTTCAGGTCGCTTGCACGACATTCAGATTCATAATAAAAACACCACGTATTACGTACCAACTGTAGAGATTTGCTGAATATCTGACATCTTCAATATCACCGCATTTGCTGGAACTCCTACAATTTGCTGGGACTGTGGTTGCGTCGTGACAGATTGTGGCACGGCGACGTTCGCTTGTGATTGCATTTTGGTTATCATCGTTGACATCAATCAAATACAAATTGTAGCACTACACAAAAACACAAAAATCTATAAAAACAGTAGTCTTTATTTTGTATTTGCCATTAGGAATAATAAATTAATTAATCACTGCAACGTTTTAACAATCTGCAAATTTTTGCACAATCGCACACGACGACGCGATGTCTAACGGAAACAACTCATTTTTTTTCAAGTCAACAATGTATCCTAATAATTTTAATAGACATTACATTGACTATCAATTCTGATGTGCTATTATGGTCCGTAACGTAACGCGACACTGAACATAATAGCCTGATTGATAGTGACGGATGTATACAACATAGCTTGGTGATTTTAGTCTATGGTTTAGGAAATGAAAACATTAAAATATTTTCTAAATTATTTATTGAATAATAGTCTGCATTACGTTTACTTCGTTTACGAATAATAATTGCATTTCTTAATTAATTGAATTACAGTTTCAGACCGCATCAACGTTTATAAAATTTTAAAGGCTCATATCCGGTTGCATTTAGCGGTAAGTTCAAATGAGCTATAGACCTCTTTGTTAAAGGCGGCCAACTTTCAACGTTTCACTTTGTGGTTTCTCTAGCCCAGTCACTAAACAGATATCTATATATTCTGATATTGGTGTGATACCTCGATAGGTTGCGATTAAACTCCGATTTACATCAGAGTTGTATAGGGGCATGAATACACAAAACATGAATAAAACAGGTGTTTGTGGAAAAAATATATATTGCATCAATATTTTCTTAAAGCTAAATGGACGGAATAAGTTTCAGGGTAAATACATTTAACGCTTTCCCTATAGATATGTTCTTATTCTAAATAAGAGAGCAGATAAGCTACTTCAGTGAGATCTTGAGGCACGGATTCGTGATAGCACAAATATAATTCTCTTGGCTCTGGTTCACTGAAAACTCGGCTGAAACAAAAAAATATAATTATCATTTATAGTTTACTAGTATTAAAAGGAAACTAGTTGCTTACACGTACGTACATCTTATCGTCGTACGTCAACGAAATACTAATTCCTGATCAAGTATTATCAAGAGTCTAAAAATCAGGTTCCCTTTTGGTAAAGTGCAGCAAGCATAATCTGGCTTTGTGACCGTGGCACAGTCGACAGTCAAAAATCTAAAATGAAGCTTATACTACTACTTATACCTTTCATTAGTTTATTAGTTTAAAACAAGGTAGGAATAGTAGTTAACGATATGACTTAAAGCGGGTGAAAGGTTTCGTTACACCACTTACAACTGGCTAAAAATGACGATTCATGTATATTCAATTTTATTTGGTTTTAATGAAAGCAAGCCCTATACTCTTACTGCACCATAAAAAATATTACAAATGAATATATTTACCCGACAACCCAAAACAAGTAAGGTTCAGAATTTTTCTTAGAGACGCCGCATTGGCTCAAAATATCAAGAGGCGCTTGAAACAACATTCCATGTTCTTTGACAGCCACCAGGATTTTGTTCAGAGGATTTGATGGAGCGTGATTTTTCTTGAATCTGTAAATAAACACAATGATTTCGTCAGTTCCAGGCGGATAAGGCATTATCTTTTGCTAATGGCATGATAGCGAATATTTGAGGTATCTGGTAATGCACATAGGCTAGAATTACATGAGGTGGATCGTCACTTGTTTGCCAAAAAAATAATAAATCCGGTTAATGAAACAAGAAAAATATGTGACTAAAGGCGGAACCACATTACCGTGTCGTGGCGCGCCATGATGCTAACTGGCGTGGCGGTGAGTGTGCACACTTACGTGTCGTGTCGTGGCGCATTCTGGCGTTTTTTCTGAACAGTACTTAACGAACCTTTGCAGCGTTCAAACGTACATAATGATTATTTTTGATGAAAACCTTCAATTTCTCTAAGCATTGAAATTTCATAATAGCAAAAAAATAAACGAAAATACTGGGTTCACCCTATAAACAGAGGATTGTTAATTTTGTATAATTATTCGCTTATCCCTTTTTAAATAAACAATAAAGTAATATACTATTTTATTGACTTTCAACGTTTCAGCAATTTCTTTCCAAACACCATTTACAAGTTCAATAAGATCGTCAGTAATTTTGCTGCAAATATTAATAAATTCAAAAGTGCCCGCCAGATGTTCGTGTGGCGCCACGAGCCACGCGCCGGTACAGAAACACATTTTGCCCGTGTGTCGTGTCGCGTCATAAACCCCCACCACCGCTCTGGCGCAATCGGTGGCGAGCAGTCGGCGACACGGCCGAACGTGTCGCGCCACGACACGCCATGCAAGTGTGTCTCTAACCATACTAAATGTATGAAACCGATATGCTTCTGGCGCGCCACGACACGCCACGACACGGTAATGTGGTTCCGCCTTAATTGTCAAACGCGAGTAAACTGCTGTGATTGGTTGTTTATATCGGGTAGTTAACAAATAAACAAGAATGAAACAATACATTCAAGACGTTATCTATGATCTCTCAAGTAATCTGAAAGTAATAATTCCTGCAGTCAACCTTTTTTTATTATACTACTTAAAACTTGAATAGGTATTCAATTGAGATAGGATTGCGTACATATAAGAAGTATATATCAATTGATTGGTCTGTCAAATGCCCGTCGTCAACCCAACATAGCAGCTTGTATATATTATGATGAGCCAGGTCAATCCCAAAATTAATGGATTTTTCTGTATGTTTACCGTATACTATGCTGCAACAGCTCATGAATTCTTTTACAAGCCGATCTGAATGTCTTGATGATGTATGAATAGAGTATATTGTTGGCTTGCATTTCGATATTCTTCACTGGGGCAATCAGAATGCCCTTTTCAGATTCTAGTTGTACAAAGTGGAATAGAACGTTTTCTTCTCCTGCTGTTATTCTGAAAAAATTATATGGGAGGAAATGAAAAACACTAACATAGGGAAAATTAGGCAACTACCAATGAAAATACTATTTTCAATCACTGTCTATTGATTAAAAGACAGTAAGATGGCAAAAAAATCTGTTCAGTTTTTGAGCTTATGGCAAATAGTCTTGTTGATCTCACCTTTGTGCAGTAACGTGATTAATTTCACTCAATAAAGACTTCCTTATATCAGACATGTCTATACTGCCGCTTGTTCTGCTTCCGTCCTGAAATCAGCACAGTAAAGCTTATATACGTAATAAAAAATGACCATTCGGAGCTGAACGGAATTGTGTCGTGTTTTCATAAAATATCCCCTGGATACGTGGTGACTGGTATGTAATGACCAATATTTAAGAACATACTTAATTATGTTAAACAGCATTTCGAAAAAATATTTTTTCTTTGGCTTATTGCTTAGCTATTTGAACAGAGCCACTTAACGAGGGCGGCCTTTTGGCAAATAGAGTCATGTCAGAAAAAAATTGATTGTGCTTGCCACGCGTTCTGTAATTTATAAATTCCCGGTACTTTTTACACCGAATAGTATTTCTCTTAATGCCTGGCGGGGTTGCGGAACAGTTACCGTGGCCCCGGGACATAAAAGGCAACCGAAGGAACAGGTGGAAGAAGTCATTTAATGATTTCCCATCCACAAAAAAAAAATAGTATTTCTCTTACCAGCCTGTCCCAATCGGAGTCTGAACCAGAAGAGTCCCGACGATTCTTTTGTTCTCTATCTGCTCTGCGACCTTGTACGCGCTCTTCGCTCACTTCACTGAAAAAAATATGACGTAACCGATGATCAATTTTATTATTTTAATTTTGTAAATAAACTGTCATATAAAATAGTTTTAGTTCGATTTCTAATTTTTTTAGCACAATATGGCTCAATTTGTTGTACTATCGACAAAATTAAATCATGACCCATTTCGACGACATAATATAACGATATTATCGTTTGTACCTGTCTGAAATAATAAGACTAGACGTGTGACATTTTTAATGCATGTTTACGCGATTGTATTGATTGTAAATAGGCTTATGGTGGGTCATGATTCCATTTTGTCGATTGTACATAATATGACAGATTTACATCGTGAGTCTATCCCTAGCCACTAAATAATAAATACATATCTTTTTTTTTTTTTTGGGAGTGGGAAATCATCCAATGACTGCTCCCGTCCTGGGTGCGGCGGGAGGGCGTGTCAGCCTCTTACTGACTAAAACCCACTCATGTTCTTTCGATTGCCCTTTATGTTCCAGGGTCACGGTAACTATTATAAACATTCCGCAACCCCGGCAGGCATAAATACATATCTTGGTTATTATTAAAAAAATCCTAATAAAACTTTGCCTGATCCGGAAATTGAATCCAGGATTCCACACTCAGTCAGTGGAAGTTTGACATTCGTTTAGTAACCAACAATCCATGTGAATTGTGAAAATGTCACTCTGTAGATCTACTATATCTACTTAGACAGTGTACTAGCGGTATAGCGGCGATTTTATTACTGCAAATTTTCAACAAAATAGATTTAGTAGTTCTCTAATCCCCACAAACTATCCACATTTACAATAAAACAGTATAATACCTTACCTATTACTCTTCAAGCTATTAGAATCCTCAGAATAACCGCTAACATCTAAGCTCGAGTGCCTATATTTCGGCGCAGTGTTATAAGACTGGGCATACAAGCTATGATGACTGCCGTAGTTAGTGAGAGAGTTCATTGAGTTCATGTCACTGGTACTAGAGCCCACGTTGATTTGTTCTGAAGAGTTGTGTCGACGCTTGTCCGGTTGTAACTTAGAGAGCTTTAGGGTTGAGGTTTTGAGTGTCGAGTCTGGCCTTAGTGCTGAAAAAATAAATGGTGACGTTCATCAGTCTGTTGCGGAATGTTTATAATAGTTACCGTGACCCCGGAACATAAAGAGCAACCCTGGAACATGAGTGGGTTTTAGTCAGTAAAAGTCTGACACGCCCTCCCGCCGCACCCAGGACGGGAGCAGTCATTTGATGATTTCCCACACCTTCTTAGTGCAATTTTTGTTAAGTTGGGGCGGGTCTGATTTTTTTCCCATATTGGTTAAATTTTAAAGAACCCATGCAAAACGCCCTCGAGTTTTCTATAGAAACAGATGGAGGAGGTTCTCAATTCAAGGCGTTTATTTTAAATGCGAAATGAGGCAAGCTAGCTAGAGGGTCATCGAGATGAACACTGCCGCCCACAACAGTCACCACTAGGGAAGTTGCAGTTGCGTTGCCGGTTATTAAGGTAAACCACCTTTCGTTATAAGTGGTAATGTGTAAGCAGAATCTGTTTATTTTTGCATCTTCCCCCTAACTGGGGCCCGAAACATTCTTCCATTTCTGGTTCTGTATTAGTTGACTGATATCCATTTATGCGTGATTAAATAACAAACCACTAAACATACTTTCTTCTTCTTGCGTATTTTTTCAAGCCAGGTAAAATTTACATAAGATTATGAAAAATACAACTTACTATTAACATCCCTTATTTTCTTTCCATATTTCGTAAGATATTCTGGTGAAGTTTCCACCTGCGGTTGCGAGTTGGAACAGAACCATGACGCGAGGTATTTATTTAGTCCCACATCATACAGTAACTCCAAACAACTCTCGCACTCTTCTACGTAGAACGGAGATGGGGGTGTCACTCCAACTGCCTGAAAATTGTGCAGAAAATAAGCAGAAGTCAGAAAGTCTGACCAGTCTAACCAGATGGTATCGTGTCGCCCATTTACTATTTACTGGGTTGTGGAAGTCTGATAGGCAGTCGCTTCACGTAAAACACTGGTATCCAGCTGAATCCGATTAGGCTGGAAGCTGACCTCAACATCGTTGGGAAAAGGCTATCATCGTTCGGAGATGATGAATGTTAACAGTAAGTCCCCACACATTTATGGTATGTTTTTATTTTAGGTGCCAGCGGTTCCTTGCGGTCTTAATAGCATTTTTGGTTACTGCAGACCTATTGGTCCTTGCGTGATTTAACTGTCATTATACCAAAACATTATACAAAACCAGAACCTTGATCAATAGTTGCGTTTACGATTTGTCGTAAAAATATAAATAAAATACTTACATCCTCTGTGCAGCCACCTGCTTCCATTAATGTTGACAGTATGAAGTGGCCTTTACCGACGGTTAGCAGGAACCAACGTCCATCTGAAAGTCTACAAAATTATAATTTTGTTAACACATATCTCTTTGTTTCACATTTGTTTATTTAATAATTGTATTGTTCAGGAAAAGATGGCGGGATGAGCTCGACGAATACCACGAGAGCTGATCCGAGGAAGCGAAGGAAAAGGGAATCTGAAAGGAGTTGGCAGAGGTCTTTTCCAGCTGGAAAAAAAAATATTTCACTTAAAAAAGGATACAAGGGAAGGCAAGATTGGTCTGTAGAAGATGTTTTATTCACAATATCTTATATTGCACAAAATAAACTTTTCATTCATTCTCTACATACATAGTCAGCTGTACATTAGCTATTAATTTTATTACAATATTGGTATTATTGATATTCACCTGTACTCATTCCCATCATTCTTATTCTGTTTCCTGTGTTCATATATAAACACTTCTCTCCATATAACCAGTTTCTCCAATTCCTTTTCTGTGCTCAGTTTTAGAATACCATTCAAATGCAAGTAAGCATTGATTTCTTTCAAATCCTCATCTTGGAAGTGTGAACTTAATAGATGTCCTGAATAATACAAGCAGGATCCTATTACTGTGTACAGTCTTTGAAAGTTTTCTACATCATCAGTCTGAAAAAAGATCATAACAATATATTACTTTTAAGATATATCCTAAGATTTAGACTGGCTTTGTGTAAAAGGAAATTAAATTACCCATTCACGATAATCGGCCGCTTCTAGTTCCGTTATAGCATCGTCAACTTGTACTTTTACCTCCAAAGGCAGTGTTACAGAATGAGCAGCCAACATATCCTCAAAATACAAACCTGTATTTCGAAAACCATCATCTTTATTCCCCTTATTGTTGATGACCAAAGTGACAAACACACGGGCAAACAAACTATCCAACTTATCAACATTATTAGGCTTAGTAAAGCTGGTCTTAAGAGTACCATACAAAAATTCTAACAGTCTTACTATATCAGCTATCACCTTTTTAGCTGCAAACAAATCTACTTCTTGACTTGGAAATGCTACCAATAGTAGGTCATTATAATGTGATGTATAGGTCACATTGATGAGGGTATTATTATGCAGAACAGAAGAGCTTGTAGGTTCACTTGTCCCCAAAGATTTTGGAGCTAAATGATTTAGAGTGACATAAGCCCCTCTGGTGTTGTATAAAAAGTTTTGGTTGAAAGGTCTTGGGTAACAGTAGAGGACACCTTTGTCATCATTACTGTTATATTCTATATCATTACAGCAAATGTATAGAACTGAGCACATTGCCTCTTTCAGTAAATGAATCAAAGAATTGTCTGGGGCATTTTTGGACTTCAGTAATCTTTCTATGTCTACATTGTGTCCTTCAGTTGGCACTTGGAATGTCAATCTTGGACTGTTATGGTCTTCCACAACTCTTTGCAGAATACTGTGTATGTTATAAGAGTTCACATCAACACCATTGATTTTGGATAAATAATATCCTTTTTTAATTTTCGGAGTGTATATAGCTCTGGCTTCTGTAAGAAAATCTGTTACAGTCAATGTCTTGCCATCTGCATGTGTCTCTAAACTTAGGCCAAAGAGCTTTTCTATTTGACAGTCTTTTTCACTGCTGAATATCATGCTCTTGCTAACCTGAAAATTAAGAATTTTCTGAATAAAAATATACAAATTTAAACTAAGTATACTACTTTAAACTATAATAAAGTTATACTAATTTATTTTGGATTTAGACTACAATTCAAGCTGCCAAAAATATTGTCTTAGAAAAATGTCTTATAATTTATCATAATTTTAACTATAGCTTTCGCCTGGTGCTTAACCCAACTGGCTGTCAATCTTCCATCTACTATTGAAACCCTTTAAGGGTTTGAATTTCCAAAAATCCTTTCTTAGAACATTTCACAAAGAACACACCTCTTAGTTTCACATCCATTGATATATCACCTAGTCAGACAACCTTTTCAGATGACTTGCCGAGTAGATGTGTGATATGTAAATAAAAATACGCAGACTTTAAATGTTTTAACTTAGAATTAATATTTTTCTGGTGTACATACCTGAATAATAATATTTTTTTCATCTGTGGACACATTCTTACTGGAATTTGAAGCCAACACTCCATCAAAATCTTCTCTTAAACTATTATCTGCATTTTTTGATTTGTGTACTTTCAAAGCTTTAAAGATTCTACCTAAAAAAATACAGCTACTTTAAGCAAGTATTTAAAATAAATTTTTACTTATTATTAATTACTGTTTCGGAAAATATATAATAACAAAAACTTTTTTATTGTATGAAACAATAAGCAAAAGCTTTTTAATTTTTATTTTTGGTACCTTTTGTAAATCGTCTAGTCGAAGATCTCTTGAAGTTGTTTCGAAGAATATATGTTTCACAGTTTTCTAATAGCGGTGTTTTAGCGGTCTCTGTAGCCTCTGTATTTGTTTTTGTTTTAATAAACACCAACTCTCCATCTTCACCAACATCGGAATCCCACTCAGGCACAGAGCTAAAATTATTAGAGAAGTTTTAAAAAGTACTTCAAAAACTTTTACAAGCTATTATTTGTATTGTACGTTACCTACCTCTCTGAATCTGAATACTTCGAGTCATCTGAAGAGTTTGTCCAATCATTATCTGAATCACAAGGACTATCATAGCTTAATTTACTTTTAAAGTTACTCATAACTTGTTAAATACTAAAAAAATTGGAGTATTCTGCTTTATTTAGCGTTGTTTATTTTTTACTGATTTGATTGATTGAAGATGACAGATGACAGACAAATGACAATTTGATATCAGACAGATGACATTGACGTTGTCAATTGTCATTTGATGCAGTTTTTTTTTATTTTAATGACGTGGTAACTTGTACCTTTAGTCAAGGCATTTGATAAAGTAAAATATTCAACTTCACCTTTACGTTCTCGTTGAACCATACATATTTTACATAGTTGAAGAACGTGTCAGACAGACATCTTGCTCTTTATACGTGATTAAATATACCTATAGCATGCATTTCTCGATAAATGGACTATTCAACAGTATTTTTTTTCTAAAAACTAGTAATTTCTGAGATACGCGTGCATTCAACTATATAAACAAACTCTTCAGCTTTGTAATATTAGAACAGATGATCAAAAATTGCTTAAAAGACTTGTTATCCAGGTTATTAAAATACAGTAAAACAAAAAACAAAAAGAAATGGTCCCAAAATTTGCGCTAAATTCAAAAATGGCCGAAACTTGATTTCGTACCGATTTTTTAAAACATAACATTGTATGTTATGGAGGCTAAAGACATAACATTTCTAATCATAACATAGAAATACAACACCATAACATCCATAATCAACAAATAGTTTCATTTTAAGTACTCAATGTTTTAGTGTTTTACACCTAAAATTATCTATAACTAATGGATGACGATTGCAAGCGTTCCAATAAACAATTTGGATTGATTATTTCGTCAAGTTACATCATACGTAGTTGTAAGGACTGTAGCAAAGTACAGGCGGAAGCGGATCTTTTTCAGGATCATCCATTAGGTGAAGATAGTCAAGCAGAAGAGGCTGAACCCACTAAACCAATAAGTACTGACGAACATACGATGTCGGCACTGCTAAGGAAAAACGTTGTGTCTTTAGACCACCAAGCCACAGACCTTAGGAGTGCACACCCAATTAGTCTGTTAAAAACCTATGAGCCTTACATCCCTATTAAATTGGTAAGTTTGATGGTGATATTCTTTCTTATCAATAGTGGGATGGTCCTTAGGATGTGAATGGTTCCACTGCCTTGGCTTTGAGCTGACAATATTGTAAGGTATCTCTATGTCTCACTCAAGGTGTGAGAACTGCATTGTTGACCTTCCAGATCTTCTAGAAGTTTCATCAGCATCACTGTTTTGGAATATGACCTAATATGGGCCAATGATTCCTATTACTAATCTTCAACTGTTTGTCGGCACGAGGTATTATGAGGTTCCCTACTTGAAATCGAATAACGTGAGATCGAATGTTGCTCGAAAACGTTTTCACTTTGTCAGCAGACTGTTTAACTCGTAGATGTCATACAAGAATATTTTTTTTTACCACTAATAAAATATTGTGGAAGTCTCACGCTTGAACAATATTTTTATTTCAGGATGCAATAATCAAACTTAAAGACAGCACAAGGAAATTGCTACGTTTGCTAGACGACATAAAATCGAAAACATATACAAAAGACCTTCATAGTCCTTACACTAACAAAGTTGAAATTGTACCACCATCAGCAATATGTGTATGACTTTATTTTTTATTTGTATTTTAGTAACTAAAGTATATCAACATAGTATAATGTACTCTGTGATATCAACTCAAATGGGTAAGATTGACTTGTATTATGTTATCCTTCGAACACACGTGATTTGAGGCAAAATAGAAAGACAGTAGCAGCCCGACAGCCGGCTGTCGGTTGGTCGTTGAAAGGCTACCATATTGTTACGTAGGTAGGTATTGGCGACGCAAGTGCCGATTGTTCCGGGCACATTTACTAGAAAATTCGGGAAAGTTCCACAACGTTCTAGAACGTTCGATGGAGTTCCGAGGGGTCATTCGAGAAACTTCCAGATCATCGTCGATCATTCGCGATGTTACTGGAATGTTCTCGAATGCACCTGGGTACCTTGGGTTGTCGAACTTTCTAGAAAATGTGACCGGACGATATAAATAGCTGACGGTCCCCGCGCCGTCTCAGTTATTGTCCGGTTAAGCAGTAAACAGCCTTAGCGAGCTGAACTGCAAGATGCCCTAGTCAAAAAAAAAAAAAAAAAGCGCCGTCTCAGTTCAGTTTTGGGAACGAAACAGTGAACATCGCCGCGAAGCGGAACTACGACTGCGATACGAAGCGTGTGTTTTGTGTAGTGTTGTGACTTGTGTTAGTGAAGTGTTTTTGTGTTTGTGAATTTTTAAATAAAGTTATCGTGTTTTTTCGAGTAAAACTGTTATTTTAATTTATCCCGAACCCCAGCTCGTAACAATTGGTGTCAGAAGTGAGGGATAAATCATGCCGGTTTTACCGAAGGACGACGCGGAAGGAATCCGTACGAGGAGCCAACGCCAGCAGGAGGTGGACCAGAGGCGATTTGACTCCACCTCGGGGCAGACATCGGGTGGTGATCTACCGACGACGGAGCCAGCGTCAGCTCAGGTATCTGGTGTTTCTGCAGCACCGGTGACAATGGACTTTACTGCCCTGATGGCAATGATGCAAGAACAGGCCCGCCGTCAAGAAGAACAGGCCCGCCGTCAAGAAGAACAGGCCCGCCGCTTGGAGGAACAGCTGCAGCGCGATAAGGAAGAGCAGGCCCGCCGACAGGAGGAACAGATCCTCCTGATCAAAGACCTACATGCGACGTTCGGCAAAGATATTGGAGCCGTGAAGGAAAAGGTTGAGCTTCACGAGAACCGCATCTTCGAGGCTGAAACCAAGATCGCTGACATCCAGAAAACGTTGGGATGTCTGAAGTCTGGTGGAGGTGAGATTGCGGCCCCTGTTGTTGATTTAAAGCGCCTCCTTTCGACGGAACATCTTCCTGGTCCGCGTACAAGCTCCAATTTGAAGCTGTCAAGAAAGCGAATGGGTGGACAGATGCGCAGGCAATGACTGCACTCACTTTGGGTCTTCGTGATCAGGCTTTGACGGTGTTAGAGACTCTTGGCAACAATGCGACTTACGAGCAGTTGATTGAAGCCCTAGAGTCTCGATACGGAGACGCTCACCTGGAGCACGTCTTTCGTGCCCAGTTGAAGGATCGCGTGCAGCGCAGCGGTGAAAACCTGCAGCAATGGGCTCTTGAAGTGGAAAAACTGGTACGAAAAGCGTATCAGTCAGCGCCTACGCTCATCGACGGTAATTTGGTTCAAGCGTTCGTCGATGGCATACGGGACTTTGAAGTCAGAGCTGCTGTGAGGCTTGGGCACCAAGAGACTTTGAAGGCAGCATTGGCCAATGCACTGGAGGTGGAGGCAGTGAGGCAAGACCACCGTACCCATCGCATTAGGGAGATTGCGGCATCTTCGCGTGACCGTTCAAAGTACAGTCCCACATGCTACAATTGTAGGGAGAAAGGTCACATTCGAACGAGTTGCCCTAAGCGAAGAGATTCCAGCGAAGGTCAGACCCCGGAAAGAAGTGCGGCTGCTGCCACCGCTCAGCAGCAGGGAAACGAGTAATAGCCAGAACTGCGGGGCGGGTGCTGGCTGGTGGTCAAGGAGCCCCAAGGATTTCGATCTCACAAGCCCATGATGGGAACAGCCTTATCATCAAAGGTGAAGTGAATGGAAGACCATGTAAGTTGACATTGGACACTGGAGCTTCTCGCACGGTCGTCAGTTCCCGAGTAAATCGTCTTCTTGGGGACTTCTTCAGCAAGTATGACCACATAAATTTTGTAACAGCTACCGGTTAGCACATACCCGTCCGAGGCGAGAAAGAGGTGAAGTTGAAGCTGGGTAGCACAATTTATCGGCATAAGGTCATCGTGGCTGATATAGAAGACGAGAGCATCCTAGGATTAGACTTCATGCGACAGCACTGTTGTAAGATCGACGTGGATCAGGGAGTCCTGAAGTGTGGTTCGGAAGAAGTCTTCATGGAAGGTGCACCATTAGGGAAAGTGCACTGCTTGAAGAAGACTGTTCTTCCTCCCAGGTCGGAATCGATAGTTCCAGTTAGCCTTCCACGCAATACTGGACCGAAAAATAGATGCATTCTCGTTGAAAGATTGGACGAGAACCTCCCATGGAAGATGGCGCGGTGCTTAGTACGAGCAGTTGATGTTGCAACTGTACGCATCCTGAATCCAAGTGAACAAGCACAAGTTATCCAGAAAGGTACGTTCATGGGTACCTGTGAGGAAGTAGCATGGATGCGTAATTGCCAACATCCGCCTTCTCGAAACGTTGCTCAAGATGCAAGTTCTCACATCTTGAATCTTCTGGAAGATTGTCGCACAGATTTATCTGCGAGAGAAATGGATAAGGCTAAGAAGATGTTACTTCAATACGCCGATATTTTCTCTGCACATGACGCTGACATAGGGAAGACTGGATTAGTTCAGCACAGAATCAACACGGGAAATGAATTACCTATTCGTCAGCGACCTAGAAGGTTACCAGTGGCAAGAGAAAAGGAAGTAGACGCCATGATTGAAGGGATGGTAAAGGATGGTGTTATAGAGCCTTCATCTAGTCCCTGGTGTTCTCCTGTGGTCCTGGTGAAAAAGAAGGACGGCAGCATGCGGTTTTGTGTGGATTATCGTCGGCTGAATGACATTACAAAGAAAGACAGCTATCCATTACCCAGGATCGACGACACTCTTGACACGCTGTCAGGAATGAAGTGGTTTAGCACGTTGGATCTAAAAAGTGGCTACTGGCAAGTGGAAATTGACCCTAAAGATAAGGAGAAAACCGCATTCTCTACGGGAAAAGGACTTTGGCAATTTAATGTTATGCCATTCGGATTGTGCAACGCTCCTGCAACTTTTGAAAGGTTAATGGAGCAGGTACTCACTGGTTTGATTGGAGACGCCTGTTTAGTCTATTTAGATGACATCATCATTGTGGGCCGCACATTTGAAGACCACCTTAAAAATCTGGAACGAGTGCTGTCTAAAATCCGAGGAGCTAATCTTAAGTTAAGTCCAAAGAAGTGCACCTTCTTTAGACAACAGGTTAGTTTTCTGGGGCACGTTGTGTCTAAAGAAGGAGTGCAAACGGATCCAGAGAAAATCGTCGCTGTCAAGGAATGGCCAATTCCAAAGGATAAGACGCAGGTCAGAGCATTTTTGGGTTTGTGCTCGTACTATCGAAGGTTTGTCAAGAATTTTGCAGACATCGCCAAACCATTACATAAGCTTACCGAGGAGAAGAGACCTTTCTGTTGGGATGATAGCTGTGACATGGCTTTTGAGGAGTTAAAGAAACGGTTGTGTAATACTCCGATTTTGGGCTATCCTGATACAGAAAATGAATTCATAATTGACACGGATGCAAGTAATACTGGAATTGGCGGTGTGTTGTCTCAACGAAAAGGAGATCTTGAAGTTGTGATAGCTTACTTCAGCAAGTCTTTATCGAAACCGGAAAGAAACTATTGTGTCACGAGACGTGAACTCCTCGCCGTTGTGAAGACTTTGCAGCATTTCAGCAAGTATTTATTGGGACGCAAATTCCACCTTCGAACTGACCATGCTGCATTGAAGTGGTTGCTACAGTTTAAGAATCCGGAAGGGCAAGTAGCAAGATGGATTGAACTGCTGCAAGAGTTTCACTTCTCAATTGAACATCGCAGTGGGAAGTCTCACGGTAATGCAGACGCTTTATCACGAAGGCCTTGTCCGGAGGATTGCAATCATTGTGTCAGGCAAGAAGCTAAGGAAGCAGTTCCTGTCAGAATGCTAAGAACAGACCTTAGTGATGAGTGGAAGGAAACTCTACAACTTGCTCAGCAGAATGACTCGGATATCAAGCCAATTCTCGAATGGATTAAAGCTAATGCTTCTAAACCAAAGTGGTGCGATGTTGCAGCAATGAGTACAACCACAAAGAGCTATTGGGCACAGTGGGAAAGCTTGGTACTCCAAGATGGTGTCTTGTGCCGTAAATGGGAAAATGCTCGCGGAGACAAGTGCCATCTGCAAATGGTCGTGCCGAAATCGAAGGTACCAGAAATTCTTCGGCTCTACCACGATGGATGTTCCGGAGGACACATGGGGGTAAAAAGGACTCTGTTGAAGATCCGAGAACGGTTTTATTGGATCCATTGTCGAGAGGATGTTGAAGATTGGTGTCGCAAATGTACCAGTTGTGCGGCAGTAAAAGGACCTCAAACACGCAGCAGAGGAGCACTGAAAGTGTACAATGTAGGAGCCCCCTGGGAACGAATAGCACTAGACGTCGCTGGCCCATTCCCTGAAAGTGAAAGCGGAAACAAGTACTTCTTGGTTGTCATGGACTATTTCACGAAATGGCCGGAAGTTTTCGCCATTCCTAATCAAGAAGCTTTGACAGTTGCTGACAAATTAGTCCACGAAGTCTTTTGTCGGTTCGGGGTACCCTTAGAAATCCACAGCGACCAAGGAAGAAATTTCGAATCTCAAGTTTTCCAGGAAACATGTCGCGTAATGGGTACTCATAAAACTAGAACCACGTCATATCACCCACAATCTGATGGAATGGTGGAAAGATTTAATCAGACACTGGAACGATATCTGGCCAAAGTTGTAGAGAGCAGACAACGGGATTGGGACAAGCACATACAGCCGTTTCTTCTGTCCTACAGAAGTGCTGTTCACGAAAGCACAACTGTGACACCAGCCTTTGCAAACTTTGGAAGAGAGTTGCGGTTACCGGCAGATTTAATAACTGGCATCCCCCCTGTTTCACCAAGCAGCATAACAGATTATGCCAATGACCTGCGTAACAAGATGAATGACATATATGAGCATGTCAGACAGTCAGGCCAGCAGATGTCTGAGAGGATGAAAACTCGCTATGACCGGAAGATGAACAATAGCGGATTTGATGAAGGTTCACTGGTGTGGTTGCATAACCCAGTGCGTAGTAAAGGGAAGTCGCCTAAACTACAGGCAAAATGGGACGGACCATACCAAATTGTGACCAAAATCAACGACGTCACCTACCGGATACGAAAGAGTACGAGAACTGCTCCTAAAATTGTTCATGTAGATCGTCTGGCACGATACTACAGGAATAATGATGCTCGGGACGAGCATGTCTTAGGAGGGGGCAGTGTTACGTAGGTAGGTATTGGTGACGCAAGTGCCGATTGTTCCGGGCACATTTACTAGAAAATTCGGGAAAGTTCCACAACGTTCTAGAATTTTCGATGGAGTTCCGAGGGGTCATTCGAGAAACTTCCAGATCATCGTCGATCATTCGCGATGTTACTGGAATGTTCTCGAATGCACCTGGGTACCTCGAGTTGTCGAACTTTCTAGAAAATGTGACCGGACGATATAAATAGCTGACGGTCCCCGCGCCGTCTCAGTTCAGTTTTGGGAACGAAACAGTGAACATCGCCGCGAAGCGGAACTACGACTGCGATACGAAGCGTGTGTTTTGTGTAGTGTTGTGTTAGTGAAGTGAAGTGAAAAGTGAATTTTTAAATAAAGTTATCGTGTTTTTTCGAGTAAAACTGTTATTTTAATTTATCCCGAACCCCAGCTCGTAACAATATAAAATAGAACAACCGTTTATTATAGTTAGTAATAAATTACATGATATGTTTCCAGGACAAAAAATCTTCATTTATTTCTGAAACCGCTGATCCGGCATTGAGAAATTTGGAAGCCCAAACTCAAGAATTAGATAGCATATGCATAAAGGTAATTCTAATTATCATTATTATAATATACCTACATGCTGCCGAGGTTTTACTTCCTTTTTGGTTACTGTTCCGCTCCCGTAGATTGAAGCGCGTTATAAAGCCTTCGGATGAATGAGCCATCCAACATTAAAATATTTTTGGATTCAAACTAGTAGTTCATTAGATTTCCGCGTATAACCAAAGCTTCTTCAGCTTGATAATATTATTATTTCCGGGCTACAGAAAGATCAGTACTTATAAACCCGACTTGAAATTGCATGTTTGGGTTCAATAAATCTTATACTGTTACTATAAAGAATTATACCATCTATAATGTAGGTGTTTGGTTTATTTACTACTAGCTTCTGACCGCGGCATCGCTCGCGTTAGAAAGAGACAAAAAGTAGCCTATGTTACTCTCCATCCCTTAAACTATCTCCACTTAAAAAATCACGTCAATCCGTCGCTCCGTTTTGCCGTGAAAGAAAGACAAACAAACAGACAGACAGACAGACACACTTTCCCATTATTATAATATTAGTATGGATGACGTATACTACATACCTCGCAACTACCTAATTCTATTTCAGGAGGACTATGATGATTGCTCAATATTCAAAAAGCTAACGAGAAAGTGCATTTGTTTAAACCAGCAAGAATACAATGATTTTGTAATTCATTTCAATGAGAACACCAGATACTTCACAAGTACTGCTGGAGAAATTATAAAAAATTTACGCATTCTGAAGAAATTTTTGTACATGGGTAGCTCTTATACGAAAAATGCACTAGTATTTTTAAATGAGGTAACCACCTTTTCATATTGTGGCATCTCTTTTTATATTTTTTACCATTGTTTGGCTCTTAATACTTGCAAAAAAAACTGTAAATCAATCCCCGTCCGCAAGCAATTTAATGCGTAACCAACATTATCTTTATTTCATTTTTTTACTATTTTTTACGCCTGCCAGTCTTCATCACAAGCAGTTAATAGAACTAACAAAAAAAAGTTAACTGTGTAGCCGTCAGCTTGAAAAGTCGAAACACATCCTTACATTATTTAATCACCCTTTATCTGCTAAACCAAGCGTTGTTTTACATTGGAGTTCCCCAAGGCTCCGTGTTGGGACTTATTCGGCTGGCGACATAGCCGGGTATATATTACAGGTTCCTAAGAATGTAGAGCTATGCAACTAAATTAATTATTTTAACTTAAAGAAATGCCTAAACCCATTTTATCTGATTTTCAGGGTTTGGAAAAGTCAACCTATGCAGAGAGAGTAGAAATTACGCATGGATGTTCTCACGCCGATGTGTGCAATGTTTTCGAAGACCACTCCTTAGTTATTTTATGCATATCTTGGCCTTGCAAGTTTTCATTCTATGGAGATAGCATGACTCAAGTAGGTATACTTATATTTTATGGAAATGAGATTTTTGCATTCGTTTACTGTAAAGAAACAATTGTCCTTATTAATAGGTGCCTAGGTACCTACCATTAAAAACTTTATTCAATATATACGAGATTATTAATAAACACTTTAACATTTCAGTTTTTGGCAGCATCTTTTTTGAACAAACTGGCCCAGTTGGAAGAGGGACGGCGTTACTTGAAATACACAACCAAAATAACGAATGATATTAAATCAACTATAAGGAAAAATGGCCCAAAATTAGACACAGACACTACAGAAGCTTTAGAAGCCGCTTTGAATTTGATTCAGCCACCAATGACACAAACTGCCACTTTAAGATACAGCCCCAAAAATGATGAAGGTAAACTAAAAAATTCTAATGAGATCAGCTGTACCAACAGTAGATGGTTGGAAATTCCAAATCCAGTAAAAATGACTTTTCTTCTAATGTAAAATTAATTATTGACTACATAACAGAGAAGAAAGATAGATCCAATCTAAAAATACAAATTATAGTATTGGTAGATATTAGACAATTTGGGATAAGTGGGTTTTTTAAATCATGAGAATATTTTAGTGTTTCTGAGTGTAGAATTTCTACTACAAGATTGCGATTTTCAGGTTTCCTGACCGAAACTCTACATGCTTTACAAAGGTTTCGAAAGGAAATGACATTAGATGAAGTTATTAAACATTTAGAATCGCTAGCAACCTACAGCTCGAAAGGAAAAGGCAAAACGGATTTAACATTGCAATTGCCCAGCATACTGCTCATGTTCAAAGAAATGCTGACAGAGTATGACAATAGTGAAATGAATATATTAATAACGAATATTCTTAACAATATTGTCTTGAAGAATACATTGAAACAAAAAGGATTAGATGAGCCCACATCATTGACAATGGCGGACACAGCCACGGAGGTACTGTGTCCAAATAAACATTTTCAGCCGCGTACGCACGTACGAACACGAACATAGCGAACACAATCATCAAATCGGAACATTTGGTTCGTACGTATGGACGGCATATTCGAACACGAATGCGAACATAGTTTGAATTGAGTTCGCGTACAACAGTCTCGAACTCTATCTTAATAGCCATGGCGACGCAGTTGGAAGTGGTTGAACAGTTTAGTTACGTAACATTTATGAAAGATATTCGAACACTGTCCATACGGAACGTACAAAAGGATCGCTGCAAACATGTTTGTCGAACAGAGTGTTCGATGTTCGTTAGTAGTGGTACGCACTTGCGAACCAAGTTGTTGCGTATCACGCAACGCAACAAATTTGTTCGTACGTGCGTACTGCGTACGCGGCTTCATAAAATAGATTTGACGACTGTTATGTTGTGTGTGAAGTCGATTCGAACTATTTTCGCGTTCGCGTTCGAATGTGTTGTCCAAGCGTACAAATGAAACGTATGCTTGTATTCGCTATGTTCATGTTCGTAAGTGCGACCAAGGCTTTAGGTTTTCTTGATGCTCAGTTTTGCCCTTTACAATATTGAATCAAAAATTTTAGCCTGTTCGGATGAAGAATGAACTAGTACAAATGCCTCCAAAGCACTTTGATGCAAAGAGGGCGGCAAACAAAACAAAACTGTTAATAGGATCGAAATTCCGTCAATCACCTAAATACAAAGGTACATTTATAATTAATGTGTAAAGTTTACAGTAATTAAGTACAATATGATAATTAATTGCATGAAATAATTACTACATAACTTTAAGATTAAATAATAGTTGTAAAGTTACAGAAACTGTAAACCTTCCTAACCTGAATACTACAAGAAAGATTAGTAAAACTTGTGAGTAGTATTTTTTATTTATTTCCATAAATAAGTAGTCACTGACAACACTGAAGACATTTCGTATAGTTCGCGTCACGTAAACTTGCCCCTCTGAAGTTCGACGCAATTGGCTGCGCAGTAGTCGATTTTACAACCAAACGCAGACCGCGCATGCGCGGTCACGTGAAAGATGGCGCCTGTAATGGCGTCTCTGTCACTCGCATACGTTCGATGTTTACTTCTGTCCTGTGTCCTGCTTGCTCAATGCAAAAGTACTGTTGTTGCCGAAACTGTTAAACTTTGTTATTGTTTTTAATTATTTTACTTTCACCGCCACAACATAAATCAAACTAATAACTGCTAATATAATTAAATATTAACGCTGTTGTTTGTAATGATCTAGAAGTGGGTGTTATTTAACGTAATGCAGAGAGTTCGAAAACATTATAGTGTGGCCGGGCAATACCGGAAATATTGCCGGCAATGTATTGCGGCAACACAATTGCCGTAAAATATTGCCCGTTTATTAAATACTGTATAAAACAAAAAAAACCACGAACGTAACACTTTTTTACGTGATTGTAGCTGCGCGGTCGTCACAAAAGCCTAACTTCAGAGGGGCAAGTTTACGTGACGCGAACTATACCCTCCTTTAAACAAACTGGGTGAATGGAGGAAGGTGGTGAAAGGGGAATGCCTACTCACAATAGTGTCTTAGGCCCAAGATGGACATCAAATATTAGTATAGGAATTGAGTGTTTTAAAATCTTAATGGTATTAGATATCTAAAAAAAGCTTTTTTAAAAAAAAGATAACCGACTTCAAAAACTAAAAGCTCAAAAATAACTATTTCGGAAGTCGGTGGCAACACAAATCGACCGGCAGAAGAGAAGCCACCGACTTCCGAAATAGTTATTTTTGAGCTTTTAGTTTTTGAAGTCGGTTATCTTTTTTTTAAAAAAGATTTTAATTTTTTCCTTTTTAGTTAGAGCCTCAGTGTCTGACTACGTTTTAGGGTAGCTCTCAAAATAAACTTATAATCTTATAAAAATCTACAATCCAAGAAAGCAAAACGCGATCTATGCGGGCAACGTCACGGAATATCTATTAGTGTTATATACTAAAACCTTCCCCAAAATGTAACAAACACTTTGCTGAAAACCGCATCAAAATCGGTTCAGCCAAACGCGAGATAATCGCGGACAAACATACATACATACATACATACAGGTCGAACAGAGAACCTACTTTTTTTTGAAGTCGGTTAAAAATATATTGAAATTGACGCCACTATTTTAAAAATATATAAAAAAAAAGTTTCGAGTTAACCTCAAAACTTTCTTTACATCTATAAATACGAAATGAGATTAATTAAGATAATTAAAGATTTTTTTATTGCTTGAATATTACAATAGATGTTACACATATTTTTATCCAATTGAAGTTTTTAAGGTATAAAAAAAAACACATCAAGTCCTTATAGCAAAACCAGGTCACAGTGAAAGAAATCGAAGAAAAATCAAAACACATTCACATTGAGCGTAAGCAACAAGCGAACTGTCAGATTCAGTACAGTGTTGTCACTATCACGAAAAAATAATAACATTAAATCGATATATCGATTCCTACTATTTCGAATAAACGATATTTGATTTTATATTCTTATCGTCTTTTTACGAGTACACATTCGTTTTCATGTTTTTTTTTTGTTTAGTTTTTGATTAAAATATCAGTAAAGTCCCGTGGGTATGCAGTTGAGGTTATTATAGTATTTGTTTATAAAACGATTTTTATCGATTTAACATGCTTGATGAACATACTTAAAATATAATTTTAAAGCTGGCAATATTTTGCAAGCGTAACTTGCAAAAATAACTTGTATTTTCAATAGAATTACTTTTTTTTAACGAATTATTTTAGATTGTAGTGGCGCTCATTTAGAGAAAAGTATATACATATTTTTTTATGGCAAAATTAATGCAAATAGTTTTTTTTCTCTAGTCTAATGTCCATAATGGGCCTCAGATGGGCATTCCCCTTTGGTGCTGTTAAAGTTTACAATTATGGAGAAACATAATATAAGATATTAATAATTGTCCAGTTTTCGTAATTTCGGCCCATAATTTAGATTAAATAAGTAATTATGTTTTACAGTTCAAGAATTTGCAAATGCTACTAATGCAAATGGACCAAAAAAGTTTGCAAAAGCTTGTAAGTAGAATTTCAGTAGAATATTATCAAATAATTAAAGGTCACTAAAACTATATTAAAATATCAATTATATATTTTACAGATGGGGCAGATGTCATAGTGGTACCATTTGATACGAAATAAAGACAGTGTATTGGTAAAAAATACGATATTTATTACCAGTTACAATATTAAATGTCAATATACCAACCCACACACAAAACTTCAATAACAATGAAGATAAATTAAAACAAAACTGTATAAATATTTGCGTACATAAGTATATGATGTAACAATATTAATTTATTATAGCTTTATTTACTATTAAATCTGTTTTAAATATTTTTAACTGAAATACTTATTTATTTCTGTAAATGCATTTGGAATGATCATGAGTAGGTAAACACATTTTTGGTATAGTGGCATTATTGCAATAATATACTCTTTTTAGCCAGTAAGAGTTAGTAAAACATTAAATAAATAGTCCTACAAATGAGATCTAAATAAAAACAATATACCTTATATAACTTTGTCACAAACCCCATTATAAATCTTTGTAGATTAGACCATAGTATTAAATTACTATTTTATAAATAAAGCAAAGCTGTCATTAAATAAAACTTTTTAGATCTCAAATTAATCAGTCAAACTGACGATCATCATATTGTTCATTATAACTTCTACCAGATCTATCATAAATACCCACTGTTCTCTTATTAGATGGAACTGGAGCACTTTGCCTAAACAGCATTGCCAATAATATATAAAATCCTCCAACAATTTTACTAAAGAAATCTAATACCCCAAGGAACATTGGTGTAGAGTTTTTTATTAAAAGAGACAATTCTCTTAGCAATGCTAATATGAAGTTTCCAAGAAAATTCACAAATGAAGTACTTCCCGTAAAAACTGCAATAACAAAAGCCAGCAGAAATGTTACAAATTCCTTTACATTGCTTATAGATAGAACACCTTTCAGAGTCTCAATAAAGTCAGTATATGTTTCATTGAGAGCTGCAACACTACTTTCTAGTTTCTTGTCAGTGTTTTCAGTTGGTTTACTTTTCTTTGCCATGCCGGTTAGGATTGGTTCTACTTCTAAAAATGCATCAGAAATATGTCTCAAACATTTCAATGTAACCATAACTTCATCATCCCTAAATTTTAAACTCTTGATTTGAAACCAGAAAGGGCCGAAGGGTTGGTTATCTATCTCTGTCCACAAGCAGACACCGGGTGTATACCCCAAAGATTCAGTATCCGTGATACCTATCCAGTGTGTATTAGGACAAATTGTGAGCAATTTATGCTGTACCTCGAGTAGATCCTTCTTTAATGCGACTTCGGCAGCACTAAGTAGAACTACGTCACGGTATCCGATACGCTTGTCCGCAAGCCTCCTTTCTACATAACGTCCCAAGAAGATACGTGACTTCAATCTGTCTTTCAGATAATTCTTAATTTTTGCCGGTTCTGCGTCATCCTGGCTGTCGTACTGAGACGTCGCTACTGATGAGTTGAGAGATAAACTCGGCCGCACAACACTCATTTTAGATTTTGTATAGTTTCTACTAAATTGTATAAAAAGAAAACAAAGACCTGTCTTCTCTTCTCAGAGAATCAGAGTTTGACATGGTTTGACAATTCATTCATAGAAATGACATCATGAAATGTCGAATGCCAAATTTTGACAGATTAGACGTTTACGTTCCAATCTACAACAATGTTCTGTGAACTTAAGGGTGCGTTCCTAAAAGGGTAAGAATTACACGGAGTAGTGCGAAAGTTACTCTAGAGCGTTCCGAAATGAGCCGAGTGAAACCGAGGGTAACCGAACAATTACTCGACAGCTACCCGAGCAGTATTTCGGAACGCTTTCGGTAAAGTAATTTTCGCACTGACAAGTGCGATTTCTCACCCTTAGCTGAGCGCTGAGCGTCGTTAAAAATTACCTGACATATGTCAAAATCATATATGCGCCAATGTTGAAGTTTGATGTTGAAGAATGGATTTACTAAAGTAGAAACGAACAAGTAGTACTTATTTATTTGCAAAATATGATTAAAAACCAATATTTTCCTTCTTTGCAATAGAGAGAAAAGGTTATGTTGACAGTGTAATCATACGACCCTCAGTGCCAGGCCACACGGTGCGGCAACGCGCCGCACCGCATTACTCCGCACCGCACTGGCGGCCACACGAGCAGTGCGGCGCTGCACGGCGCCGCTGCGTCACCGCAATGTTCTTACGGCGCCGCTGCGGCACCGCAACAAGCTCAAAGTACTGTACTGCCATCCCCATGAACTGAGCGGCGCTGTGCCGCAGCGGCGCCGCTGCGGCACCGCACTGCTTGCACCCCTCCCCGCCTCGTCTGCCTCGCGCCGTTGTCCGGTGCACCTGCGGTGCGGCGCCGGAGCGGTGCCGGACGTACCGTGTGGCA
This sequence comes from Athetis lepigone, assembly GCA_033675125.1. NCBI lineage: Eukaryota > Metazoa > Arthropoda > Insecta > Lepidoptera > Noctuidae > Athetis > Athetis lepigone. The sequence goes on from CM066244.1 coordinate 8,072,872, forward strand.
TACCACACAATTTTATATGTAGGAAAACGTTGCGGCACCGCTCAGGCGCCGCGCCGGAGCCGCACCGCACCGTGTGGCCTGGCACTAACCATCATGACCCTAACCCGTTCCAAAACAGTAAATCACTCTGTAGCGTTCAAAAACAGTGTAGCCGTTCTCTTTCTTTCGTTGTTTCTATCTCTCTTTAACTTCCGAGTGAATTCCTCGCACGTTTTGGAACGCACCCTAACATTACCGAGTGAGCGTTGGAGCCTGGAGCGCATGACAGGCTTGTAAGCACAGAACATCTATATACCCTAAGGCCCGAGTCACACCGGAATGGCAGCGGCGCGGCGCGGCGAGCCGGCGAGTACCTTCAGTGTGAAATAATTAACTACATACTTAAAAGACTAGTATCGCTTGAAAAGGGCGCCGCGGGCGGCCGCTGCCATTCCGGTGTGACTCGGGCCTAACGGGTTTAGTTACGCAAAATAGGTTCCTAAAATCAAGTTGTAACAAAACACTCAACAGTGAATTTCTTTTAGCCAAGCGATTCATATCGAATAAATGAGATTGACTAGAACATCACCTTACGGCTATACCAAACTTATTTTTAGATTATTTCACGCCTACTTGGCCACTACTCTTACCTGTAGCTTGTACCGGTCACTTTATTTACGGAGACTCGCACATAGGAAAAGGATACTACAAAATAAAACATGTTATAATTTTATAAAATTTGTACAATTTAATTAAATTGATACCGACAAAAAATTCAAAAGAAGACATGTACCCTACTAGGTATTAAAATAATGTTTTGAGTATTTACAATGTCTCCTAGCTACAAAAAAATCAGAGAAACTATTATTTTTACTCAAAAGCTTTAATTCTCAAAACATTTTATTGGAACACCTGATAAAATGATTCATAATTTCTTCTTTAGAAGTAAAGTTAAAAACTTTTAATTTAAAATGCAACAAGCTTTCCAAATAATTTTGATGTAAAATTTTATACAAAACAAATGAACAAACATAATAGTCTGTTCCAATAGACTCTAGGACACTTAATATTATTATTAAGGATCTGTAAGTAAGTATTTATCTATATTAAGAAAATATGTATTTCATATATTTTCTATACATATATGAATTGATAGGATACGTCAGAATTTTAATTATTCTGTACAATAAAATAACTTTCATTAGACAAGTCAATATGTCCATTCGAGGAAAAATAAAAATAACGTAATTAAATGACTATAATATAAGATACTAGCATCATATAAGCACAATATTTTAATATTATTTACTGAAATGTAGAAGCTTACTCTATTACAAAAATAAATATGTAGTTTCTAGGTGGATTTTAATTATTTTACCCTACCTACATCAACAGATATACAGAAAAATATCATGTTCTATCGTCCTTGCGTCGGAAAACTAAGAAAATACTACTTCTAATTATGTTATACGTCAAGATCGTCGGCTAAAAGAAACGCTGCCATTAAATCGGCTAGGAAAATGTTTAAATATAATAATAATACTAGCTTATGCTTGGGACTAGGGGTCGCAAACCGGGATACCGAATTTCGAAAATACCGGAATACCGGGCCAAATTTAGGTCTAACTAATACCGGTATTCATTTCACAAAAACCGGGATATTCGGTATTTTCGGTTTGACTCTTTTGGTCGACTTTGACACTTAAATCCAAATAGAAATGACTCTGTAAACAGTGGGTCTAGAGGAAAATATTTGAGTATGGCCTTCAACAATTTAATAAGTATTCCACCGACTAGTGTAGAGTCAGAGAGAGCTTTCTCTTCATCGTGTTACCTGTGTAATCATTTGAAATCAAGATTGAGTGATAAAGTTTAGATACTTTACTGTTTTTACAATGTCAGTACAAGGCTCCACCAAAAATTCAATGGAGTTTTAATAATATTTTGATTCAATTCAATTCGAGGCCTTTATTTCACTTAAACCATTTCCCAGTCAAAGAGTCGGTCGGTTAGTCAGAAAAGAAACGTGACGCTAATTGTCTATTCCAAAACGTAGGTAGATCTCTATGGAGAAGAACAGGCAAGAAACTCCACGGACACTCTTTAAGAAAGAACATGTTTTACAAAATCTTGGTAACATTACTTTTGGTTTTTTATGTGAAAACAATGTAAGTAACAAAATAAACACTTAAAAAAAATATAATAGAAGGTCATGGCAGTTAAGAGATGACCGATCTCAACTGACAGCGCCCGTTCACGAGCATGACGCGTGGCATCAGCACCATTTAGCTCAACCATTTTGAAGGGAACCGAATGATCCAATTCCGAATGATTACCTTTTTATAACTCAATTTGACTTGGACAGAATTTAATTTAGGTATTTATATTATTTGATCATTTGTAAACCATGCTAAGAGTTAATTAATTTTATGTTTTATGAGAATTAGAAGTGTATTTTTTGGTTCGTTTTGTTTATGTTGAGACTGTTGTGAGATATTTAAGTTTCATAAACATTTTATTTTTAAAACTGATTCCTAGTAGGAATCCTGCTTTCTAGTCCAACACGACATTTAATTAAAGTATTTGAACTAGTTAACTCCGAAAATTAAATCCGAAAGTAACTCTGTATGTCTGTCTGTCTGTCTCTTCTTCACGACTAAACCACCGAACCGATTTGAATGAAATTTAGTACAGATATAGTCTGGAGCCCGAGAAAGTACATAGGATAGTTTTCTTCCCAGAAATCCACCGGGAACGGGAACAATTATTCGTTTAATTATTTAGTCGCGGGCAAAAGCTAGTAAAGGAATAAACGGGCATTTAGTATTTATTATATTGCTAATTATTGCTAAGAGCTAACTGGTTGATTACCAACATACTACAGTTTAAACATTGCAACACTGAAAATTTTGTTTTATTTAGAAGATAAAACAAAATTACAACACTTAGGTACCTACTTTATTACACTAAATTTGCAAAGTTTAGCTTAATCCCGGTAATATCGAATATACCGGATTATCGGTATTGGTCTGGAGTCAATACCGAAAATACCGGTTTTGCTTAAATGATTCGGTATTGCGACCCCTACTTGGGACTTCGTCAGCGTATAAATGTTGCTTATCTCGGACGCGACGAAGTAGCCCTATCCAGATTCAAAACGTACCTCTTTGCTTTATTGCATTTCGATGTTATTAAGGCTTGTTTTTATGTATATTATAATTTATTCAGTAATCAGATAACATTCTAATAATAGTGCAACAGATGTTCCAAAACAAGCCCCATAATGCACTTCTTGTCAACACAAATCCGCTTTCTACGGCAAAGAGGCAGTACAATACAAAACAGAAAAACAACATAGTAATATTACCTTGCTTTATGTCTACCTAATGTTACTTCAACTAATATATAAGTTAAACAGTTTTTAATTTAAAGGACTATAAAAGATAAAAATAATGTACTTTTATTCTTATCAAAAGTCATAACTCAAATTGTAATTTTCACAATAATTATATTTAAAATTGTAAGCATTCAAGTTTATACGACAAAGTTCAATATTATCTACACTTTATAAGAATAAGTTGACAAGATGACAATATTTTGACTAATTAATTTTATAAGACGGAGTTAAACCTGCAGTACTTTATACGTAAAAGTGCTAAGGACCTTCCCCTATCTTACAGTAATGTAAACTCATTGCGGTTTACGAGTGCTTAGCTCGATAGAAATCACAATTTCTCTAGCAATAAGTACCAAAAGTGTACTCTTCATTTTACTTCTAAGAAATATATAATACCACAGTAAATCTTCTGCATATTTATACATTCACAACCACATTTATAAAATCCGCCCTAACTTCGTTGTGAACATAACTAAGATTGCAGAATGCTAAGCGTCGAAATAATAAAATTAAATTATTTCATTTTCAAAATAAGATCATAAGGACATGCAGTCAATTAAAGTCACAGCACCCTGTGCAATTTTAGGCCATAATATATTTTTTAAAACAATACAGTCACTATTGCATTTTTCCTAATGGCACCTAAGAAAATATCATAACAAACTATTCTAGACACAATAGTGTTTAATTATATTTGACACAGCCCAGGGAAGGACTTTAAAACGATAAACTTAACTATTAAATATATCAAACATACTAGTCGCACCACTCGCGCTTGCAAAACAAAACCGAAGACCACATATGCACCAATTTGGTTCGCTTTCAGTACGTAACGATAAATAGAATCGTCAAAACCGCATTTCTGCGTCAAATCCTAGACAGGAATTGAGAAAGGCGTTAGCCGCCAGCAAAGCTATGATTTTTTTAATATTTTTTCCAAATATCAAAACTGTGTCAAAGTTATTTCACGATGAGGAAACCGTGTACACTCGCTAGGAACTTGTCAAAGTTATCTTGGAAGCGGAGTTTGTGGGTCCTAATGCCGTCGAAGAGAACACCGTTAGTGAGTACACCGAATGCTTCCTCTAGCCGCGGTACGTTCGCAGGATCGTTGACGGCGAACGCTTCGATTAGCTGCCTCGCTAAGCCTTCGAGTAAGGCTGGTTTAACACAAGTGAGGGAATATATGGCCGCTCCAGCGGCGGAAATGGAATCTGGTGGGATTTCCACCTTGATAATGAGCATGAGTAGTAGCTCAGCGAGAGTAAGTAAAGAGAGTGCGTACGGGTTGTCGTCGCCGAGCGTTCGCACTTTGTTGGAGAGCCCGACGATAGTGTCGCAACATAAAGTGGACACATCGCACGATACAGCTGTAAGGCCCACACGTAACGCTGTCACCACCATGTTGAAGTCGTCCAGGGGAAGATTGGTAAGCTGGAAAGAAAAGATCATGCATGAGCCTGTCAGTAATAAAATAAGCCAGAGGTCGGAATTAGGTAGAGTTATTTTAGTACTTGCATCGAAATATTGATAGTAATATGGATCTTCCTGGGATTTCTAATAGACAATCTCGTGTGCAAAACAGTATAACAAATAAATAAAAATAATCAGAGATAGATTAGACAGATAAATTGTGTAAAAATAAATAACTTTTTTATTTAATAAATCACGGGATTTTTTTCCTCTTTAAAAGTAATTCCGGGATTTGGGGCATCTCCACTTTATTCTTTCGCTGTGTAATTAAATTAATTCTACTTAATTCCGACCTATGGTAATAACATTTATAATGTGAAAAACATAAATAGCTGTTAAAGATGTCTGTTGGTTTTTTACTAATCTTTTCTTGACCCTTAAATTTTTCCATGTGGCGTGCAGACATGGAAACATTGTTTGTTATTTTGTTACATTAACATTAGGCGTTTAACTCTCTTTATCAGCAGTTCCCATATATGTATAGTAAAAAGTACTTACTTGGTCAGCATTATCCAAGTCGCGCAGCATCCTATAGGCGTGTTGCGCGAGCGTCGGTAACGCGAGTAGAGGCGGCGTGATCAACGGTAGTAGTAACCTTAAGCCGCGAGCACACGTGTCGCCTACGCCCCGGTCTGCGCCGGAACGGGCGATGCTGCATATCACTTCCATTAGGGCGCAGATGTCCTGAGAATTGGATAATATAACGATAAAAAATGGATAAGAAGCTATAATTATGGTTAAAATGGATTATGGCCTTCAAAAGTCCAGTCAAAATCGGTCACATCACAGGTACATTGGTACAGCGTTTAGAAGATTACCCGGAAAGAGACAGACAAAACGACGACTTCTTTTGCGTAGGGTTCATGTGTAGTCCGTAGTCCGAAGACGGAGTTTTTGTTTTAAATTATTTTTGGGCTTACTCTTGGTGCCGGACTAGCCCAAGGGCAAAGATATATTTTTACATCTTATATATTTTCAAACTTGGTAAATTAAAATGCCCAAATATCTGCCCTCGCTTATCTTTCTCTGTACCTTATTTTAACGTAGTTCGCATGAATATGATATAATTAAAAACTGAACGGTATTACCTCGTATACTTCCTCTTCAGCATCTTGCGGGATACTTGATATTTTACTGGAATTCCATCTCATGTATACTTCGAACGTCGTATTACATATTTCCAAGAATCTGTAAATAATTGTTTAAGTTAAAGTCCGTCAAGTTTAAAATCGCATGACTGTTTATATGGGCAACTAAAATTGTGACATTGCCAAATTATCGAATGTTGTCAAAACTTAGGCTGTTTGAAGGCGCAATTGGAGGGTTTAGCTGAAGAGCGTTTATACATTAATAGCCCCAAATTCCCAGGGCGTAACAAATCTTTGAAATTCTTAGCCTTTCTCTATTATTATATGCATGTAATAATGTTTGGGTTTATGAACAAACAGACAGACGCGGCAGGAGACGTCGTTGTTGATATTATTCCATTTCATATGATCAAAAAAACTAAATAATTGTTAAGATATCATACATACTTGTTCACATTCTGTGGCTGTACAGAGTGCAGCATCCTCTTAGCACTCTTAGCAAGTAAATTCAAGGCTGGCAACACTACTCCAGGGTAATTGTGATATCTAAATATGATCCCAGGTATCTTATCTAAGGCACCAATTAGCATCATGAATTGTTCATCCATTGTTCCGACCTGTGTAGTGAGAAAATTGGTATTTGTTTACTGCTTATATCAAGTGTGTAAATACAATTTAATTACTAGTAATCTTTTATATATCTAGACACGTAATTACTGCCGCTTTAACGTCGACATGTTTGTAGAGCAACGCATCTAGCAAGAAAGATATGCATTTTTAGCATAAATGAGTCCAAATTGTATCTGTATTTTCTTCAAGCCGAAAACTAAGCCCAATAACCGGATTGCGAAGACTTGATGTAAAACTGGCAGTCCCAATATGTAATACACTGGTATTCCGCTGTATCTGACTATCCGTTAGACTAGAAACCAACCGTAATATAATTGTTGCGGAATAGTTGTAATAGTTACCGCGGCCCCGGAACATAAAGGGCAACCGAAGGAACAAGGGTGGGTTTTAGTCAGTAAAAGTCTAACACTCCCTCCCGTCCCGAACGGGGCAGATGTCATTTGATGATAAAAAAACCGTAACAGTTGATGGATGACGGTTTCTCTAAGGCTTAAAGCTCCAAAATATTGTAGACTAGGTTTTGGCAAACGTATTGCCCGCGTAAAGGTTGGAAATTATCCAACAATAACGTGCTACTATCCGGATAATAATAACCTAGGTCATGGGCGACCCGCGTGCCAAAAGTCATCAAAACAGTTCAGCCGTTTGGGCGTATTTACAAACATACTTGATTTTATACCTTCATTATTTATAGAAGTCAAGTTATTTATACCACTTATAACTCTAAAATAACTTAAAAAAAGGGTGAGCCAAATCTACTAAAGATTTGGCTTCTCACAAAATAGCAAAAAGAATAACTACAAAAACATAAAAATAAACAAAAAAATATATAGTGAACATAACTTTTCAATGCAACGCCATCTCTGAATTAAGACAGAAACAAAGCACACACAAATATAAAAAAGGCTTCCGTTTGAGAATACGAAAGAAGCTTTTCGGGGTCCAAGTCTATAATATTAATAAGATAATATTACCTCAAGCACGCCTTCAGTGACCCCAATGAAACAGTCGAGTGTATCAGCAAGCATATTACGAACTGGTTCCGTGTCAGACTCCATGTTTATTAAATTCATTAGCTTCTCTTGTAACGACACCGTACTTGAAAGTAGGCGGTGTCGGACGTCACCTGTTAAAAAAATAAGTTTAAGGACTAAAATAAAGGAAAGGAAAAAAATAAAAAAGAAAGGAATAAAAACAAACAAAAGCTACGTGCGCGTTAAATCCCGATGAACAGTAACATTTTAAATATGCAACGCGAAAGTTTGAAGTACTTATAATATAAACTTATAGGCATAACGTTAAGACAAACAACACTAAAGTACTATAAGATTAAATTAACGCGATTCCTCCATATAAGGTAATACACACACGCTATAATTTATTTATTGAAAATTATTCGGCTTGTAAGGGCTGTGTAGCCCAATAGCGTAACTGAATTTAAAAAATTGTTTTGATAATACTGGTGGATACCTATCTAATTTTTATACGTAAAAACCTAGACCCAAAATGCAGTAACATAATGCTGTATTAATTATTCATTATATAAACCCAAACACCTTAAATGGGCCAAGCGATGCTTACGCCCTCTGTACGTACCTTCGGCATAAGTGGCAGCAATAGCGAAAGCTCTGTGCAACTCCTTCCTGAGCTCTCCCGGCAAGTTACAGCCGGCCGCCTCCCATTGTAGGAGCGCGAGGAACTCTTCACAACTTGCCAGGGGATTTTGCCTTTAGAACAATAAGAATATGGTTAAGGGTCATTTCTATAGTCTTACATCAGAAGAACGCTGTTATAAACTGGTTTTAGGGGCTCACATTTGCCAGTGACGGTTGTCATTAAAAGTAGGATCAAACGGTTTAGTTGTAGTGGAGTGATTGGTAAAGGATTTCATCCAGAAAACATTTCTATTTTAAAGCAGCATTCATGTTAATAGGTGAATCGAATTGAGAACTCTTCCTTTTTGAAACAGGTTAATTATATTTTAGTAATCGGGCTAATAAAGGGCACTAATGTTAGAGCCCCATTTCGTCAATAAAGAATAACAATACAAACATAAAATCCCTTTCAAGTTTCGTCCCGATTCACCCCTGCATCCCTATTCATCCCCCATTTACCTGTATAAAGTTTACTATCTCATGCGTCATAAAATGTCGTGATGGCCTAGTGCTTAAGGCACCCGCATCTTGTACAAGAGGTTCTGGGTTCAAATCCGGGCAAGTACCAATGTGACTTTTTCAATTAATATGTACCTACTTTCTAAAATATATCTTGGACATCACAGACATCGGTGAAGGAAAACATCGTGAGGAAACCTGGACTTGTAGTTAATATGAGTCCGGAATCTCCAATCTGCCTTGAGCAAGCGTCACTGCAGGGCAACGCCACGAGCATTGATCACCAATGCTCGTGGCTTTGCCCTGCAGTGAGGCATAACTAGGTTGGTATTATCGGTCAGAATACCGTCTCTTAAGCTTAATGTCCCTAATTATCGACAAAATTCATACTTCATAAGAGCTGTAAAGTGCTACAATACACTTACGGACTATTCAGAACTTGACCTATTTGCCACTAAGCCACAGGTATTCACACGAACTCTTTCTAAACACTGGTTTGATGTGGTTCAATAATTGTCATTAACTTTCAATAACTTTTTGGTTTTGTATTCTATATTGCTGGCTGTAGTGTAACGATTTTATTGTTTAGTTTAAGCAGACAAGCTACCTGTGTATTCATATGCGAAAACATGTAATTGGTTTCTAGTTTAATAAATTGTTGTTTAAGTTATTTTGTAGAACTGTTTGTTTTCCTAATAAAATAACATAAAATTATTATTATTATATCTCATACGTACTTGTGCTGCGAGTGCGCGAGCGTGGTGAGCAGATGCGTGGCGTGCGTGGCGGCGGCGGGTTGCGCGGCCTGGTGGCGCAGGCACGCCGCCGCGCGCGCCGCCAGCCGCGACACCACCCACGATACGCCGCGAGACCCGCGACCGAACGCCGTCGCTAGGATCGGCGACATCTGACAGGGGAATATACAGATGAGATATGGTATTGTTATTTCAAAAATATCGGGACGAACAAACTGTTCAAAAAAGCATATATACGGTCGAATTGAGAAACCTCCTCCTTTTTTTGAAGTCGGTTAAAAATATCGAAACAAATAAGAAAATTAGGGCGTGCGTTGCGTTAAGCGGGCGTCCGTCGCGGGTGTCCGCGTGGCGTGCTGTTTCATGTAATCTCATAGAACAGAGCTGCGTGTGCGTAGTGCGTGTTAAACTTTAACTCAATGACATAAGAAATCGGTCAGAATGAAGACTGTACACGACAGCTGCCATTCTGACAAGAACTTTGTTATGTTGACATAAAGTTGTTTTTTCAGTTGTTTTGATATTTTGAACAATCTGTCCGTTCCTATATTTATGAAGCTGACTGTACATAAATATCTTATTTTTATGCGTTTAAAAACTTTTGGCTGTCAACGGTCCACAATTGACAATTGAGATCAAATCCTGATTTATTGTTATGTAATTAAAAGCCTTGTGAATAGAAGAATTTAATCAAACTGTTCCGGAAGACCCATTGTTTTCCAGACTTAGGTTTATCCACATTCAAGAGTCCATTCGTGGAAAAAATATTGCGTATATTTCGTACTTTCTCAGAAAATTAAGCATAGCTCTAGCCCACCCAGTTTATATCTATATTCGAATTCAAGACGCAGTACAATTTTATTGATGGCTAGCAGCACGAATCTTTACATTACAAAAGATTATAAACCCTACCCGCAATGTACAAGAAAAACCTGAAATAGGGATATAACTGAAGGTCACATACAACAACAGTAAAACCAGGTTGATACTATACAACTTCCATGTAATATGCAGTATATTACGTGAGGATACGGAATCCAAGCGCGAACAATAGAATGTATAACATTACACTATCATTTTACTTGGAGCAAAACTGAAAGCTGAAATGTTATTAAAGTTTTGTAATGCACAAAAAACCACCGTGCAATTTATTGTTACAAGAATAAAATTAATTAATAAATTATTTGTAATTAATACACAGTTCGTTCATAGTACAGGTCTAATTTACGCATCAGAAATTCCTAGATGTTTGAGCGATTTTCGTCAATTAAAAATGCTTACTTATTTTAGACACATAAAACCTTTGGGAATTTCTTTACGTCTTTAAGATATGATTAGTAAGTTGTTTATGTAGTTTAAGTTACATACTTTAAGCACTTCGAGTTTTAGTTCGAAGTTTAAATTACAGTTTTATTGCTGTTTTCTTGTACAATCAAATTTTTGTATGCATCCAGAGTTGACCTTTAAGTGATTATTAATCTAATTTGTTATTTTTTAACTGCACATGTTTGCCTTAAACATAATACTGGTGTAAATAATTGTTGGTGAACCAATATTAATAAATAAATAAATATCAGTGCATTTTAAAATAAAGAAGGTACCACCAGTCTTTTTCATTTAAAAAATCCTACCTCAGAATAAACAGACGGTTGTGGCATCAGGTACGAGTTGGCCCATATCTTGAGCAGCCAGGAGATTGTGGCAGAAAGTTCTGGACTAAATACATTGCCGAGTCCGGCCTCCAAAGCAGCGCATTCAAATGCATTGATGCGAAGAATTTCTCCAACCAACCTGTAGGGATTGAAACAATAACAATTATGAGTGTCATCTCTATATAAGACCAAATTTTTTATTTATTTATATAACTAATCATTCTCAAATCAATCTTATTTCAAATTGAGTTAATAAGGTTCATTTCAGAATAGAATGGAAAATAAACGTAATAAATATGGCGTCAGGCGTCAATAGTAAAAAAAATAAAATCACAATACGTTTTAAGGTCGAAATAGGTCGTTATTTACATTAATAAAAACTGATTAACATACCAAATAGGAAAGAGAAACTATTAAAGAATATTATTTCAATCAGATAACGTATTATTCCATCTTAACAATACATCTTCCTTACATTGTTACACTAGTATTTTACATGAGAAAAGAAAACAAAAGTAATAATGAATCATTACTACATGTTTCTTTTCACATGTAAAATGTGGTGTTTTGTAAGTCTCGTTATGAAATGAGACTTATAAACATTACAAAAGGCAGGAAATGTGATAACTGAACTTGAACTTCCTGATAATACAAAATGACATTTGTTTAGCATGCAATCATGCATGGGGAAAATATGTCACATGTTTGTTATTTAGTAGACTAGAGTTAGTTCACTGTTGTACAATAACTCATATACATGAGACGAATACAATGAAGAGTATGTGGCTATTAAAATGATTTTTCATGTAATTTAAAATTATTAAGCCCACTTGCTCACAAAGTGACCCTTATTATAGACTTTTGGGTACTTGTATTAAAGGGGCAAGCAGGCTTCAGAGTTGGAAATTTGAACTAAGAAATCTGAAGGCTACTTTTACAAATCTTTCAGTTATTACTTAGAAGTTTATAAAATTTCATTATTTCTTCTCAACATTTTATTAGAGAAGGCTGACTTACATTACTTAAATCTCTAGTCTTTAGAAACAGCGTGATTTTAATTGAACAATACCACAAAATAACAGCCTTTTTTTAATTGGGTGTATTCTACAAAAAATACTCAATTTCCTTTAGAAAATCGCTCATGCATTTGGTATTTTTTGTTTTATGCCCTGAAAATCTAAAAATAAAACAGCCCGTATCATACGTGATTTCATATCAAGAAATATCCTTACTTACTTGAGAATCGGATCAACGTTTTCAGTATCAGTACTCTCGCCGACCAGATATCTGAGGGAAGCATCGATATTGGCATTCTCCATCAAACTGAAGTAGATGATCTCCGAAGGGATCATTACGGTTTCGCCTTCGGTGCAATCCACGGCTAGGAAATGACCTGGATAAATAAATAAAGTTGTAAATTAGACACCTATTACTTCACTACCATATTATTATTACCAAACCTCAACACACACAACACTTTGAAATAACTAATTAATTGGTTGACTTATTGGAGCAATCGCTGGCAATTATCATTCTTTGGAATGAGTTTACCAAATCATAATTCCCGTCATACTGCTACAATTAATTGGCGAGAAAGAAAGTAATGGGTGTCGCTTCTCTACGTGATATTAGTTTTTATTTATTCCCCGGTTAAGCAGCTTTAGATTGGACAAAACCTCTCTCTGAAGTGATAATGTAAAAACGAAGATGGCGGTTATACCGGGTTAAGTGCAAGAAATATTTATGTCGTTTCTTTAACGTATAATATAAGTATGGAATCTTAAACCTTACGCTAAACACAATAAGGATTATTTTCAGTATTTTACAAATTAAAACTTAAACATTAGTGAACTTACCAGTGATCATAAGGATCCAGTGCAGGTCTTCAAACAAGGTGACTAGGGGGCCTCCACTGATGATGGGCAGTTTGCCCATATGCATCATCTGCAGTTGAGTCTCAAGCCTACAAGAAGTAAAAAAATGATAACCATAACAGAACTGGCAAATATTTTTTCCAAATGATATGTTTATATGAGTAAGGACCAGGGGTGAAGATGGCCAAAATATGTAATGGTTAAAATAATAATAGCAACACCCTTATTTGCGCGGTTTGAGGGTTAGTCCCATAGTCAAAGTTGTTAATTATTCTTTAGGAATAACAGGCCCTTGTAACAATAATAGGTCCATTATACAATGTATTTTTTTTGTTCGTGAGTTAATAGATTACCCTGGCTGGCAAGTTAGCAAGGCATGTTAAAGTATGTCTACGACTTTTTTTGACCATACTCAATTTCTTTAAGTTCTTTAACAAAGATGATGATACAGCGAGCAAAATAAAGACATAAGTAACAAAAAAAACAACTTACCGTTTACTCCTATCTTGTAGTAAAGTGAAGAGTATGTGCGAGCAATGTGCGGGCGCTTTCCGTGCGATGGCACCGATCGTAAGCAACACATTGCTGTGTAATTTACGTTCGTCCTCTTCCAGTTCATCCTTTATATCCTCTTCTGAAGTGTCAGAGACCCTGTTAATGTTTAAAAAAGTACCCTATAGTTAGGCGCATAAGTGAGTTGAGGTACGTATCTTCAACGATTAAGCCCACTGTCTACTACTATTTTGGGAAAGGATGAAACAATATGGTATGCTTTAGAACTGTAAAAATCAAGAACAAACAAAGTGTCCATCAGTCCAGGCAATAAACTGGTTATGAAATGATTTGGACTCAAAAAGTCAGGGTTTGGTAACAGTGGAACACTGTACAAATTGTCATATTATTGTATCTTGATTGCTTCGACTTAGAATTTTGATTTTGTTTTTACATTCCAAGGGATTGTAGACTTAAATGTTTCTTTTTCAATTTCTTTCTCGCGATAAGGGTTCTGTACCTCTATAAGTATTAATTTCAAACCAATTTTTTGCTTTATTACATTAGTATAAAAGTTAGTACCTCGTTCCATCAGGTGGCGCCAGTCTGCACTGTAGGTAGGTGTTGAATATCTGTATACACGGGTTCATGAGTGTTTCATTGGTGTACCCATCAGTTTCATGCACTAAAGAACTCCAACTGTGAAGGAACTTGTTTAGTGACTCTCTCCATACTGTGTCGTCGTTTATCTGTAGTGGAAAAGGAATTCATAATAAAAACATATATTAATAATAATAACAGTTTATTACTGTCCTACTGTTGGCAAAGGTGACTTATAAACTCAAATATGAGCCATGTTTTTCTTCACCAATGTTAGTGTTGTACAAGATTTTTTTTTGCTTTTTCGCAACATTAGTACAGTTAGCACTTGAGCCTTGGTAGGCAGAACTGGGATGTAGTAGATGCTCTTTTTGCTTAGGCCAAGACTTGTTGGTATTAGAGAATGTTATAAAAAAAATCGTAATAGCCATACTCACTCCTTCCTCAATAACTGATCCCCTGATGCAATGACATGTCAGCGTAGTCAAGTTTTGCAGAAAAGCTGGCGGCGTCGCAGCAATCATAGCCGGCGAGAAGAACTGGATCAGTCTGCGGTAAATATCCGAGATACCAAGCATCTCCCTCTCCACTGGCTGGATGTACGCCATCATATTCAAGAAACTATTCACGTAATTCTCCAAATACTGTTGTTTAAGGTTACTCGCAGACACAACCACACCGCTAAGGCTTGCTAGTTGCACCAAACAAGTGAGAGATGGACTAGCCAAGTCAGGAATGGACCTAACATACATGTGTATCTCGAAGAACAAGGACAGAAGCTCCGGTTGCATTATCGTGTCCCGCCAGCTCAGACTTAACCGCAACGCCGGTGCAGTATCACTCTCGTAAATAGCTTCAAACGCGCCAATCAATCTCTTGGACAACAATGGAGACACATGGCTCCAACATAATACTGTCTCTACTATAGTTAATAATTGCTTTGTCAGTAAAGCTTGTTCCCCTTCTGGACGATGGCCAGAACGCACTATCTGTTCTAGCACTCCTACAGTAAACCTAAATATTCTCTTCAAATCTAGAGCTTCAAAAGATTTCTTCAGTCGAAAGTGGACCTCCCATATCAAGCCGACGTCAGCCGACTTGACTGTTATAGCAAATTCTTGCATAATAGCCAGTATAAGTGAACAAGCTAACTTTTGCTGACTTATTGGTGAGCTAAGAATTATCTTTTCTAATTCAGCAATCAAATTCTTTCTTTCTCTTCCTCCATCGTCGATGCTGCCTCTTTTGATGATAATGGCAATAGTCTAAAACATAAATATTACATTTTAATTTGACAACCCTTCATAATTTTTTTAAAACTACCCTAACTATCTAGGTAGAATAGTAACATCAAAGACCAGACCCAAAGTCATGGTAAGTGCAGGCAAAACACCAACAAATACATATTTGTTTATACATCAGCTGTTTTCATTCTTTACTTGATAATAAAGTCGAATACAATAGGGATGACGACAACATAAAACAAATGGCATTCTGTTTAGTCCGTCTTGTAAATCGGGCAAAAATACGGGACACGTATTTTTTGCTTTATCAAAATAATAAAAAAATACAAAGATAAAGAGCAACAAAGTTCTGGAGTGGGGGCATAGTGCGGGCTTTTGACGCTACCGTAATGCAAAAATTGTTTCTGATCGTGACGTCACGCACAACTTTAACGCACTGTATTGTCGTCATTTTTCGTTTACGAGAAAAAAGAAAAAATACTTGTCCAAAATTTTTTAATAATCTCAATGACGGACTAATTATTTTTGAAGTGAAAACTTCTTTAGCGGCGTTGAGCACTTTTTCTGTAATGGGTATAAAATCTTAAACTCGCGTCAGGACACGTGACCTGATCGAAAAAGCGTAGGACGGATGGATTTTAATGTAAAATAATTGTAATAGTTTTAAAGTGTTAAATTTTTAATGTAATATAAATTGTCATGTTTGTGTACGATAGCGCAATAAATGAATATTGTATTCTACCACATAAATGATAGTACTTTTATACTGATAAAGCAATTGGTGCAAAATTATTCCCTAACCATTCCAAAATATCAAACATGCTCAACGTTAATAATCAAGTTTTCACTTCTGCCGGCACTCCCGGAGTGCAACCCGTCTTTTTTTTTCGTCGTCTCGCCTATTGTAAAATGCGCGCCAGACATGGAATGTCTCATGTAGTCCTCTTTATTTAAAACCTTCAAAAAGAGTTCCATCCATCTCATTTGACTGCTGCACTCAGAGATGTTTGAAATTAATCAATTATTTAAAAAATTTACAACAGAAAAAATCTATTGGTCATTCTTTTAATAGCAACAGTTCAAAATTATATTAATTATAGTCAATTGTTTGATTAATTTGAAAAGTGATACCTCTAAGTGTAGAAATAAATGCTAAAATATTTTACACAAATAGTTGGATCATGGTATATGCATTACTTAAAAAATATATGATATTTTATGAACTAGTAGTTACCTGCAAAAGCTTTTCCCTCAAAAACGGTGGAGCTTCTTTCCTCAACAGATAATTGAGTAAATATTCTCTCAGGGAGGAAATATCGTTTTCGGATAATAAGCTCCATTCTCTTATGAGAGCTGCTTTCAACAACCCAGCTGCTTCAAACAGTACATAGTCTGAAGATGATTTTTCTAAAATTTCTCTACACAACTGATAAGGGTTCTTGGTGCTTCGAAATTCTAGAAATACACTTTCAGCTTGGTGACGCTGCTCTGATGTCACCATCTGCGGTGGTGCCTAAAGAAATGTGTTAATGTAAATATTGGGATTTTTTATTAGTAGATTCTTTACTTTGATTCATTTTTACTGCATTTTTTTTAATGCAATCATGTATATAAATTAATTGTAACATATTTATTTGAAAAGAGTACATATGGAGTTTCTTGCCCATTCTTCTCCATTTAAGCAACTTTTTGGAATGGGCAACTAGAATCAACTATTTTAATGTAATTGACGTTCCAAAGTGCCTTCATGGTCTAATGGAAATAAACGATTTGACTTTATTCATTATTTCGATAGCAGATAGTCAAAGCTAGAAAGTCATCAAATGACAGGGACAGAGCAGAAAGTAGTATCAAAGTTTTACTAAGTGTTCTTTTATTATCCTTTACATTTCAGACCAGTCTGACTCTTTCGTGAAAGTAATACTAACTTTTGAATTAATGAATCATTCAATTTTGGTGTGGAGTAGACAAATATGAATTTAGGGTTTTATTAAAGATAATATCTACTTCAAAATTGAGTTCAAAGATTCCACAGTAACAAACATCCAATGTAAGCTAAATAAAAGCTTTAAAAATTGACCTAGAGCCTAGATTGATTTTAGTAAAGGTGGAGCCGGTTAGTGTAATTGTGTTATTGCTTGACTGCATCTAAACTACCATTAACAAAAACATTATATTATTATAACCAAACTTACAAAAAAATAAAATAGAACTTATTAGTGTGTAGTTCAATACACAATAGTGCAGTGCCTGCCTCAATTAATCCTTTAAACACATGTGATTTGAGAAACAATACAAAAACAATAGCAGCCCAAAAGCCGGCTGTCAGTTGGTTGTCGATATAATTATAATATCTTGTTTGATGCAAAATTTTATACATTTGTTTAGTGAATGCTATTCTATAAAGTAACAGATAAGGTTATGGCTTTATGGACTGGCCTGGTGTTCTGAGTAGACAGTACCAACCTCCAGGGAATGTCAAGATACTAATATAAAGTGTGTATGTAATAATTATGTAATGTCATTAAAAAATATTATTCTGTGTATCTTAGTTACATATACAAGTCAAGATATTTAAATACATATAATTGGAATAAAATATTTTTTTATATAAAATTTTATAAATGAGTAGTCCGACTTTACCTTCCCATATCAACCGTTACTGGTACACCTTGCATCTCATTAATTATTATCATTTTTGTTATTTAGTTCACCCAAGGTGGGTGGTTATGATTCCTTTGTGGAACCTCTTTGTTTAACAAAACAAAAACAACTAGGAATTCAATACAGAATCAGACTGACCAAAAAATAACACGTGTCCGAGTGTTTGTGGCAGTGTTATTAAATATTTTTATTTACCTAATTTACAGAGTAAAATATAATAAAATATTGAAATAATAAGTATGTCGATTTACTTTAATAGTACCATGGAAGGACTTACTACGTAGTCAAAATCATAATAACTATTATAAGTTGTTGTAAAACGCCAGTTTACAATTTTGTTTACATTATTTCATTAAAATAGGTAGAATTTCCTCACCATCAGCATCTGACCAGCCGCCTCCAATGTTTGTATAGCTGAATTATCCATTGTAACACTTAATTTTTAAGATCTAATTATAAGAAAAGATGAATGAGAGACAATACATAAAACACTTGTGAGACGTGCTATTAAGTAAATTAGCTGAAAAGTCACATAATTATTGGGAAAACAGTCAAAATATTACGAATTTATTTCGTAAATTTTATTACATGTCAATTGTCAACCATTACAATGACAACCACAGATTATGCACATTGGCTTCGTAGCGATTTATCAACATTTGGGACAAAGAAGAAAGTTTTCGTGAAATGAAAGTCTTACACACCTTACAATAGAGTTGAAATTCACATGTAAAAAGTTACAAATCGGACCGCTATAGTGACGTACAATGATTTGGGTTGCAAGAAGGAATTTTTTCATAAAGTTATCATAAAAAAAAATAGACATAAGTAAAAGACACATCATCATCATCATCACAATGCTCGCTCTGTAAATCTTTGATTCTCGTTTTCGCTGTGATTTCCACTGGGGTCGCTTATAATACATTCAAGGAGCGAGTACAGTTAACAAAAAAAGTTAAACTGCTACTTTTTTGATAGTCTAGTAGAAAGGTTCACCCAAAAAGCAAAGCTTTACCCTCGTTTGATAAAACATGACCTTCGCATCTAGGTGAGTGTTATAATAAAAATAATGATACCAGCCTCTATCTGTACCACTGCCAGTGACTGCCACTGCAGGGCAAAAGCCTCTTCTTATACAGAGAAGGTACGACCATTAATAACCGCGCTTGCTCAAGGCGAATTGGCAATTTCGGATTTATATTCGCTACAAGTCCCTGGTCCCCTTACGATGTTTTCCTTCATCGATGCCTGTCATGTCCAAGCTTTAGAAAGTACTATTGACAAATTGGATTCATGACCCATCATAAACTTATTTTCCCACAGAGATTCAAATACATTCACGTAAACATTTATTAAAAATGACACTCGTCACGTCTTATTATTTTGAAAGTCTGAAACGGTTATCTTAAAAATGGGTCACAATTTCAATTTGTCGATAGTACTTATGAACAGTAAGTATGAACTGAAAAACTCACACAAGGTTCGAATCCGGGCATGAGAGTGCATGAGAGGGTCAACGGCAAGTACCCTGTGTGTGATTCTCTTGAGGGTGTCAAAATATACAATTTTTGCGACATGAACGACTGTAACCTCTTTAGGGTATATACAGGGTGTCCCACGGCAATGCCACATGGAGGGAAAGTACCTTAAATATTGTAGATAGAGCATTTTACTGAAAGAAGACGTTATCTGAATTTTGAAAACATTTTAAACTGCATTCATAGATATTTAAATAATTACATAGTTGAACCGGGAATCGAACCTGTTACTCGAGAAAATTAATCAGTCTGTAGTTTTATCCTACCGATCGAAAGGCTTCATCACAGGGATTATTTTTTGCTATATGCTTTGCGCTGTAGCAAGGTGCGGGTGACACATTCAGTAACATTTCATTTCACTTAAGAAAGTTGCAGTGTTTTATAAATTATGACTTTAGTAGTTCTGCTGTACCACTGTTCTAATACACTAAATCATTAATAACTGTAGTAAATTAATTTCAACCCAACCAGAATGCACTAAACCACAAATAAAATTAATTTGGGTTAAAAATTAAGCAATGTGTTATTCGTATAACGTAACGCCTTCGACGTAATTAGTGATGGGATGTCCTGCTACGATGGAATGTCGATATTATATATAATAATACTAGCTGATCCGTGCCCACTTCGTTGGGCAGTAAACATTTTTTTAACTTGTGATGAAATTATGACTGTGGTTCGGTTAGTACTGAGTGCTATGATTTATTTCCCGACTGCCAAAAGAAGGGTTTTGTTTTTATTGCATATCAGAAAGATGCTGCTCACGTTCAGCGCTAGATTCCTGAACAGGCGATGTAATCACAGTTTGGCTTGCGAGCCGCTGCGAGCGGAAAAATAAATTTTATTCATCTGAACTCATATCAAAGTCATGAACATCGGAATAGTCACTTGATTCATCATCTGAATCTCAGATTTCAGTTTTTAGCCCTGAAAAGAACTGTTGGTTAGCCCAACAAAATTTATTTCGATAAGGATCAATAGCCTGAGTAAAATAAACGCGTTTAAATGATGTCCAAAAAAAAAACAAAATAAAAAAATGGTTGTTGTGCCTCACTCAACATACATAGATAGTGTGTTGCGAACTTTTTCGAAGGTATTTATTAGATAAGTACTTGTGTGCTTTAGCCATCTAAAATATCTTTCACAATAACTTCCATGAAAAAGTATATTTTTATAATAAAGATCGTATTAGGAGGTTATAAATAAAACAAATAGTGACGTCTAGTTGACACTGTTGACAGTCGACAGCTGTAACTGTCTGTGGTCTGTATTTCGGTGTGTTCAAGAACACACCGAAATACAGACCACTGAAAGACAAACTGAAAACTTTGAATTGAATTTAAAAAAATATTTTCTAGTTTTATGAACTAAAACTAACACTGTTCGGCTGCTTTTTGCTTAAGCTACCTCAATAATATATTTTTAGATTTTTTCTCTTATACAGTGTAATACCCTATTGATTAGAACATTTTACGGTTCTAACTTTTATAGTTTAGGCAGTGTACGTAAAGTAAGTAACTTTTCTGGTTGATTTTTTTACATCTCCTGTCCGAAAAACCCAAATATCTAACGGAACCCTATTTTTATCCAAAATAAAATATAGCGTATGTTACTTGTGAACAATGTAGCTTTCGAATTGTAAAAGAATTATTAAAATCGGTCCAGTAGTTATAGCCTATTCACTACAATCAAACAAACAAACATTCAAAGTTTTCCTCTTTAGCACAAAACTGAATATCACACTAATTTTCGTAGTGTCGATAGCGATAAAGTGAATTGCATATCGTCCCTAGTCATGTGGTACTGACTGATGTCAACGTCATTTAGACAGCTGCCACCCGCACCTTGCTACAGCGCAAAGCATATAAATAACATAGAGTCAAAAATAAAAGAAAGACCATGATTTTAACATTTGTAATACAAAATTAGTCATTTTTTCAAATGCTCAAAACTAGTCCCTTCTTCTTGAATACAAAGTGATAACTTTTGATTATTTCGTTCCCTGACGATTTTTTAGTGTTGTTGTGGTGAATATTTATTTATTAAAATGATGCGTACTACTCAAGTGGGCAGATTAATTAGTAATAAGTAGTTATGATTGTCAATTGTATGTCCTTACGGTAATGTAAGCTTTTACCTTTTCAGAACAAAATTTTACACCAAATGTTAAAATTCACGGTCTTCCTTTTATTTGTGACACTATGTTATTTAGCAAAAAATAATCCTTATGAAGAAACCTTTCGATCGGTATGATAAAACCACACGGTGATTATTTTTTCTCGAGGAACAAGTTCGATTCCCGGCCCAACCATTTAATTATTTAAAAATCTATGAATGCAATTTAAATTGTTTTTAAAATTCAAGTAATGTCTTCTTTCAGTAAAATGTTCTATCTACAAGATTTAAGGTACTTTCCCTCCATGTGGCATAGCCGTGGGACACCCTGTATATGTTCTGCGACTGTAACTTTTTTCACCAACGTACATGTTTGATTTTTTCACAAGGTATCACAGACGGACCGAGGTCGACCTGTATGTAACTATGTAATCAAATCTTTGAAAACTTATTTAACCATCTTCTAAAGATCGTAACGTTATGAAAATTGGCAGTTGTATGTGATTCTGAAGAAGATACAGTAATATGGTACTGTCGAGCTGATTTGATGATGGAACCGGAAGATATGAACTAGAACTTCATGATGGATGATCGTATCATAGCCGAGTTTGGACTTGTTAGAAAGGTCTTGTAATGAACGTTGACCATGATTAGGTTTCGAGGTCTGATGATGAAGCCGGAAGATAGGCACTAGCATTCCATGATGAAATATCGTATCATAGCCGTGTTTGGACTTGTTAGAAAGGTCTTGTGATGAACTTTGACCACGATTAGGTTCCAAGGTCTGAATACAATGATATGGTACTGTCGAGCTGATTTGATGATGGAGCCGGAAGATATGAACTGGAACTTCATGATGTATGATCGTATCATAGCCGTGTTTGGACTTGTTAGAAAGGTCTTGTAATGAACGTTGGCCATGATTAGGTTTCAAGGTCTGATGATAAAGCCGGAAGATAGGCACTAGCATTCCATGATGAAATATCGTATCATAGCCGTGTTTGGACTTGTTAGAAAGGACTTGTGATGAACTTTGACCACGATTAGGTTTCAAGGTCTGAATACAATGATATGGTACTGTCGAGCTGATTTGATGATGGAGCCGGAAGATATGAACTGGAACTTCATGATATATGATCGTATCATAGCCGTGTTAGAAAGGTCTTGTAATGAACGTTGACCATGATTAGGTTTAAAGCGACGGGCCTGTTGGTCTAGTGGTTAGTTACCCTGACTGCTAAGCCGGAGGTCGTGGGTTCGATTCCCACCCAGGACAAACTTTGTGTGATGAGCACGAATGTTTGTTCTGTGTCTGGGTGTGATTTATCTATAATATGTATATGTATTTAAAAAATATATAAGTATGTTTATCAGCTGTCTGATTACCATAGCACAAGCTCTGCTTAGTTTGGGATCAGATGGCCGTGTGTGAGTTGTCCCAGGATATTTATTATTATTTATTTATAAAGGTCTGATGATAAAGCCGGAAGATAGGCACTAGCATTTCATGATGAAATATCGTATCATATCCGTGTTTGGACTTGTTAGAAAGGTCTTGTAATGAACTTTGATTACGATTAGGTTTCAAGGTCTGAATACAATAATATGGTACTATCGAGCTGATCTGATGATGGAGCCGGAAGATAAGAACTGGAACTTCATGATGGAAGATCGTATTATAGCCGTGTTTGGGCTTGTTAGAAAGGTCTTGCAATGAACTTTGACCACGAAATTAACTTTGACCACGATTAGGTTTCAAGGTCTGAATACAAAAATATGGTACTATCGAGCTGATCTGACAAGATGCAAGGCTGTACGGTAGACCACGCCGTGGTGTATTTAGGGTCCCGTACTTTTGCGGGTGGCCAGGCATATGTGGCACTAAGTCGAGTAAAATCATTTAGTGGTCTCCAGATTGAAGTAGATTGTTCTAAGCTGACAGGTAAGCCACCATGCATTACAGACGCACTGGCGGAGATGGAGAGTATGCGGGCTCATTCGTCTATTTAAAATAAATGTTTAAAATATGCCATTAGCAAAGACTAAAAAGTATAAAATAAATTAATTGTGTTAAAAACACGCTTTTATAGGAGCACGTAAAAGTCAAAAATAAATTACGGATCGTTCAAGTTGTCTCTATTTCTGGGCTGAAGTGTAAACTATGTGCTTTTAATTATAATATTTGATTGTAAAAGCGTGGGGCGCTGGAGCAGGAAAGACTTTCTTGTAAACAAATACACGAACAAAAAATCTACATTTTGCCACTGTTGACTGGTACTTTGAACAGACTGTTCAATGTAGAGCCTCCTACTAGCCGTGCTGCAACTCTAGTTAGAGCGCCGGCGCCGATCTCTGTAACCTGCTTCCCGAAACATCGCTTAACTTGATTTCTCAGCAAGGTTTACAAAAAATCTTTCCTGTTCCAGCGCCCCACGCTCTTACAATCCAATATTATAATTAAAAGCACATAGACACTTTTACACTTCAGCCCAGAAATAGAGACCACTTTAACGATCCGTAATTTATTTTTGACTTTTACGTGCACCTATAAAAGCGTGTTTTTTAGTGTTTTTAAACTATTAATTTATTTTTCCTTTTGAGCTACGGAACCCTAAAAATAATGGCGTCTTATGGAGTCTATACATACATTAAGGGTTGTGACTGATGAACGATGATAAAGATTAAGGATAGGTAAATAAACTTTGATTTTTATTGGATATACTAGGTGTATTTTTGGTCTTGCTCAACCCGCTAGGAGACGATTCTACCCATGAAAACAAACAACTTTTATTATGGAACCAACTCTGAAATCGCGAAAAAAATATCAGCTGTTTCTAAGAAAAGTTCAATGCCCTCCCGACCATAATGTACGAAGCAGCTGATATTTTTTTCGCGATTTCAGAGTTGTTTCTATAATAAAAGTTGTTTGTTTTTATGAGTAGAATCATCTCCTAGCGGGTTGAGCAAGACCAAAAATACACCTAGTATAAAAGTAATACATAAATACACTTTATTTAATTATTTTTTTTATGCTGTCTGGGCCTGAGTTTTAAATTACAATAACCAAGTATCTACCTAGCTAAGTGTCAGATGTAATCATAAGGCAGGCAGCAGGAATACCCATATAGTGCGTCGCGAGTCACGTCAGAGACGTGACTCGCGCGCGACCTCCTGGTGCGTCCAGTAGAAACCAACAAACGCATCAGTGTGTCTGTGTTCTTCTAGTATCCTTGTGTGATGTGAGGGGAGATCGCCAATAAAATACTAATACATACTATAAGTACTTTTTTTTTTTTTTGTTAGTGGGAAATCATCCATACTACCTATAAGTACTTACAGGATGGCAAGTTTCAATGGGCCCTGGAAGAAAACTACCTTAAATCATCAAGATAGATTATTTTACTTAAAGGAAACATTCTTTTCTTTTTTTAAAGAAACAAAACTGCATTCACAGGTTTTCGAAAATTCGCTTGTCACACTCGGGAATCGAACCGGCTAAAATCCAAAAAAATAACTCTTGGTATTTTTATGATATCAAACGTTAGGGCCATATATAAAGACTTGTCTAATGACCTATCGAATGTGTATAGGTAAGCTATACACATTTACCAAGTCATTGGCGCTGATTCTCTTGTAACTACACTAAATTTAAGTTAAATGCATCTTTCTCATTCTATTTCACTAAGAAACCTACTAACAGAAGATAAAATATCTATATTCCTAGTTTCGGCGACGTTGGGCCAGCAAAAATCCATCTTGGGAAAAACCGCAATCGGAAGTATTTACGGTTTCGGTATTTCCCAAAATCTTGATTTTAAAAGCACTCAAGGTCATAAGACTGGTTGTAACCACTCAACAGATTTTTAAGAAATTAGGTAGCTATTACAAATAGATTGACCTCCGCGAAAGGACAAGGTGTAAAAAACTACTTTTGAGTCCGTGATTTTCAACTTTAAAGTGGATGAAGTCACGGGCAAAACCTAGTTTTCAATATCAAGGAATTTATGTTTACAATCCGTACTATACGTACTATAAATTATAAATGCGAAAGTAACTCTGTCTGTCTGTCTCTTTTTCACGCCTAAACCACTGAACCGATTTGAATGAAATTAGGTACAGATAGTCTGGGACCCAAGAATGGACATAGGATAGTTTTCATTCCGGAAAACCCCTGGGGAACGGGAACTATATTCCACGCGGACGAAGTCGCGGGCAAAAGCTAGTGCATTATAAATAATTGTCTTGGCCTTCACATTGCGTTTATATTATTTTACAGTCGATTACCCCATTAGAAACATTATAATCGTATTCATTTGCATAGCATAATAATATTTACGAAGTACCTAGCAGAAGCAGCTATTCTAATCAAGTAAAAAACTTGATTTTCCAGATTTCCGACCTTCAGTTTTATACCTCTTTAATCATTTGTCTTTTATGCACAAAAACTTTTCTTCGTAGAAAATAAGTTCTTATACTAGGTGAATTTTTAGTCCTGCACCACCCGCTAGGAGATAATTCTACCCATGAAAACAAACAACTTTTATTATGGAACCAACTCTGAAATCGCGAAAAAAATATCAGCTGTTCCTAACAAAAGTTCAATACCCTCCGACCGTAATATATGAAACAGCTGATATTTTTTTCGAGATTTCAGAGTTGGTTCCATAATAAAAGTTGTTTGTTTTCATGGGTAGAATCATCTCCTACCGGGTGGTGCAGGACCAAAAATTCACCTTGTATATCTGATAAAGTTATCCATACTAATATTATAAATGAGAAAGTGTGTCTGTCTGTCTGTCTGTCTGTATGTTTGTCTTTCTTTCACGGCAAAACGGAGCGACGAATTGACGTGATTTTTTAAGTGGAGATAGTTGAAGGGATGGAGAGTAACATAGGCTACTTTTTGTCTCTTTCTAACGCGAGCGAAGCCGCGGGCAAAAGCTAGTTATTTCATAAATTGTTAGGTACAGGCTTTGATTATAAACATGTTTAATCAAAGGGTACAGGCACAGATTAATAAATAGTTACTACGTGACAGATACTTCACTCTAATACAAAAACGTAAATACCTACGCTATAATAGCCTACAAAATCATAATAATAATACCAGCTGTTTGCAGCGAGGAGAAATGTACCATATGTACGCACAAAGAGAGTTTTTTTTTGCCCGCCGCGCAACTAGCGTGTGTGCGTGCCATCCAGCAAATAGGCTAGGGTCTCAGATTAGTAAACAGAAGGCAGATAGATAGCGCGGAACACCGCGAGTGAGGTCAACAAAGCAAATACAAAACCAAAAGCGAATACAATCTCGAGTCAGTACGGCACGAAGCGTCGCGCCGTAAACATGTCGCAGAAAATATTCATATTTTCGAGAATGATGCCGTCTTTTGTTTTTAAACATTGCAAAAATTGTTCCCTAAATCAAAAGAGAGAAGATGGAGTACCTTTTTATAGATTAATATGGTTATTTTTGCCTTTTTGGATGTTATTTTATTTGGAACACAAAACCTCAACAGAAATCTGTCGGTGTTGCTATTTTATTGTGGAAAAAATTACCCCTAAGTTGGGAAATATGTATTGGACACAGGATTATCGATCTACAAGAATATTTATTTTGAGTGTTTTTTTCTTTTTGGTATCATGTGTGTGTACTTCTTGTATGTGTCAAAAGTCTTCGTTAATAAAATTAGTGAATGATTTGTCTCTAACTAAAATTATGTACACCAGTCGATTCGCCAACATAAAGTAAATATAGTAAAAAACCGTGAACAGAAAAAGATGACAACAAATATTTTATAATATTCTGTCCTTTTCTTTAAGAAATGGAAAGAGACAGATGCATTTAACTTAAATTTAGTAGTTTGTGAATAAGAGAATAAATTAGCGCGTTCAAGTTTCAAACAAACAAACTTTTTAGCTTTATAAAATTGTTTACACCTAAGCACTTTATTATTTATATCCCTAAGTTGTTCCATAATTTTAAACACAATAAATCAATTATTATTTTGTACTATCTGCCCGCTTCCAGGTTAGCCAGGGTGCATTTTTTTTAAATCAATGTTGTCATACCAACATTGTCCTGACAATTACAAACACAACAAAGTAGATTCACCTAGTTAGGCGTAGCAGTTCTTATGCTACGCGCGTACCTACATACTTTTAGTAAATTCATAAATTGATTTTAATTAATATAAACAGATAAGAATGAAATATTACGGGTAAATTTTGATCATCCTGGCAACCGGAACGCACACAGAGACGACGTGTTCTTACAGCGCAGTCACGTGGCCGTCACGCACACATGTCTCGACGTTCGCCGCACTCGTTATGTTCCGCGCTGTCTATCTGCCTACTGTTTTATAATCTGAGGCTAGGGTTATACGTATGATGATAATGGTAATAAAACGAATGTTTTTTTTAAAACCATTATTTTTTAATTTGTTGATCAATATTTTTTAGTTTAATAAAATGACTGATGCATATTTTTTGTTCCTTGAATTCCCGATCATTATATTTTAGTGTCGAAAATATCCAAAACCGCGTGAATAATTTTAATAAATAATCAAAAGGGAAACAGGAGAATTGGGAAACAGGGGAATTGAACAATAATCTCGCAATAATTACGTAGTTTCGGTTCGGCATTTTGATAGTCAGCGCTGTACCCGTGACGCGCGAGCACTCAGCCGGGCGCGCGACAGCCCGGTGTTCGTTGTACCGTCGACGGTACGCGAAGCAGTAGGCATAAAATGCGTGGCCTTGAGCGAGTGACGGACGCCTGGTACAGGTAAGATCTGGGAAACTCGGTTAAGCCTAGGTGCGCCCCCTCCCCCCGCAAACCTTCCGCCGCGCTCCAAACGTTCATCAACCGGTTTGTTTACTCTGCGCACATCAGCTTTACCTCGCGACTGAACTGAATGTCTATGTTGATCACTGATATTTTTTGTAATCGAATTTGACTGGATTTTGACTAGTGACTCCACTGATTTAAAAAGTTTGGAATACTAATATTTCAATCCCCCCCAGCTAAGACTAGACCCATTAGACCCGTCCTTGTAATTGAGGCGTGCGTGACAGCGTAACAATCTGACATATAATATATACATTTGCAATAATAGTTAGGATTAGGGTTCAGTAATTAATATCAGTGTGGTTGACCACACTGATATTAATTTCCATTCTAGGTACATTTATCATTATGGTTATAATAGGTACAGTCAGCTCCAAAAGTCGCTGAACACGTTTCATTTTTCAAAATCATTGTACACTTTATAATCTATAAATAACTCAACAAGATAGGCGCCAGTATTGAATGAACATCATTAAAGTTTAGAATTAGCTGAACACCATTTTGTCATTTATAGATTATATTATTATAGTGTACAGTGATTTTGAAAATCGAAACGTGTTCAGCGACTTTTGGAGCTGACTGTAAATGAATGGACATAACACCAACATAATACCAGCCAGTAGTCGGCACAAACTGCAGTCAAATGCACGGTTGAACTAGAGAAAACGCGCTTAATGTAATTTTCCATCCTCAATGATTTGCAGTCTTTTGTCAAGCAAATGTTTGTTCAACCTGTGCATGCACAAAAATTGGCCATTAAGAAACAATACTGGAATATCATGTCTATACAATCTCAACCATCTTACATTCTCTTTCTCAGTGATATCTACTTTTTGTATGACTATTCTATTTTTATAGGGCTCTAATTCTTCCATGACTATATCACATAGTCCACAAGGGTCTTTAGTGTAAAAGGTCAAAACTGGTGGTCCATCTGTAGTGTGTGCTCTGGAATAGCAAACCAAAGCAGTAATTAATAACAAAAAAATCATTCATAAAATATATTTTATTGATTTTCAATCATATTTAAGCAATAGAATACAACCATTAACACTTTTCCATATTGTTATATACAAGAGATATGGATATAAAAATTACATATTTTCTCAACAATATAATAAAAAATCTTTTTACTCTTAAAGCTATCTAGCAAACACACAAACCATTCATTAACAGCAAATAATTCCTAAAAGGCACAGTAGACAATGAAACAAAGTGGTCAGAATATGATGAAACTTACAATTTCTCAATCATGATAGATGATGCACCACCACCACCATTACAGATAGCAGCTACACCCTTTTCTCCTTTCTTAAGAGCATGGCACAAGTGTACTACAATCCTAGCTCCAGACATGCCAATAGGATGACCAATACTGACAGCTCCTCCATGAACATTGAGTTTAGCCTGGTCAATACCCAGCAGTTTCAGGTTAGCAACAGCAACAACACTGAAGGCTTCATTAATCTCCCACATAGCAACATCTTCTTTCTTAACTCCAGTCTTTTCTAGCAGTTTGGGAATGGCAACTGCTGGTGCAATTGGGAAGTCCACTGGGTCACACTCACCATCAGCATAACCAACAACACGTGCAAGGGGTTTTACATTCAATCTTTGAGCAGCTTCAGCAGTCATCAGGACCATTGCAGCGGCCCCATCATTCAATGTTGAGGCATTTCCAGCTGTTACAGTACCATTCTCCTTTTGGAATACAGTAGACAGTTTGTTAAACTTTTCAAAGTTAACTTTTTTGTATTCCTCATCTTCTGAGAACATAACAGGTGGGGCTCCTCTTTTCTGGGGCACAGGTACAGGTACAAGTTCATCAGCAAAGGCTTTAGCATCATATGCTGCAGCACTTCTCTTGTAACTAGAAATAGCATACTCATCCTGCTGTTCCCTAGAGATGTTTAATTTTTTTGCTGTATTTTCAGCACAATTGCCCATGTGGAATTTGTTGTAAACGTCAGTGAGACCATCAAACACAATACCGTCAACTAACTGTGTACCTCCATATGGGGTGTCACCTCTTTTCAGGTAGAAAGGTACATTTGACATAGATTCCATTCCTCCGGCTAATATTACATCTTGCGTACCAGTTTGTAAACCTTGTGTAGCTAGCATAATAGACTTCATGCCAGATGAACATACTTTGTTTATAGTTGTGCAAATGGTGCTTTTAGGGAGACCACCGAAAATTGTAGCTTGTCTTGCCGGTGCTTGGCCCATACTGGCAGAGCAAACATTTCCCATGTATACCTAGAATACAAATATGAGATTATTTTTTATTGTATTATTCTGATGGCCCAGTGGACCTCTCACAAGTTCCAGATTTAAAACTAGGCAAATACCATGTGACATTTTTAATACATTTCAATGGTTCTAGTTTTCTTGCACATCACTGACATGGATGAAAAAAAAACATTGAGAAGAATCCTGGAGTATCAAATATAGAGATCTAAAATCAACAATCCACCTGCATCAAGAGTGGTGATATATACTTGGGCATTCTCTGTATTAGGATTCAAGCAAAGGGCTCTTCCCTTTGCCCAGCAATAGAAACTAATAGTCTGGTATTATTATTACAATTAAAATATTCCCAAGTTGCGCTAATTAAAACTTTTACATCACACTACTGTTTTCTGAGAAACAAGTATTAAACAAGTTTTATTATAAAAGAAATTTTAAAAAATATTACTTTAGAAAATTAATAAGTATACAATATAGTTAGTTCTGTTAACGTTAAGAAAGAAAAATAATTTTTAATATACATTAATATGTTGATTATTTTTAAAATTTAATATTTTAAAGATCCAAAAAATTAAGAGACACATATTTAAGTATAAAAATAAATCAATGTCTTAATTTAATTGTCACTATAAAAGTTAATCAAACAAATCAGTTCTTTTTGTTATCATAATTGATTTTGTTGCTTGATGAAACTAATCAGTTAACTCTAATCTTGTCAAATATGACAAATGACTACACTTGGATCTATTTACTTATTATGAAATTCTTTAGTATGGCACATTCATGGTCAAATAACTGTAAATCTATGGTGGAAAATTTAAGAGAAAGTAGGATGAATTAATTAACCTCTTTAATTTCTTCTTTAGGAATGCCGGCTCTTTCGACTGCCGCTTTGACGGCAACTGCACCAAGTTCTGAAGCTGAAAGGCTCGCCAGGCTACCCCTGAAGGAGCCTATGGGAGTCCTCACCGCAGATGCTATAACCACATCGTTGAGGGAAACTTTTGAAGAATACGCTGCCATCGCTTTAAAAAGCTGTCGATGTAAATATAGTCAAATTATTAAAACTTATTAATGTCACTCGTAACTATGATGGAAATTAGAAAAATATTATTATCATCGGAGACTAGTGACTAGGCAGGCAATCCATCTACGACTGAGTCGGAAAATAAACTTTGGTAGGAGGAAGACGAACCTTATTTGTTGGGCTCATTTTGATGGTAATTATTCTACTTCCCTTTAGAAACCACATGATTTATTCTTTTAAAAACTATTGTAAGTATTCACCACGAAAAGCTACTTAGGCACTGATAGCAATTGATAATACTTATCGCTCGCAAATATTATAAAAACATTTACATAAACTTATCTCCGAGATACCCCACGTACTTTTTAAGATTATTTTAAAGCTTATTTTTTAGGAAATAAGGTTCATTATCGTAATAAAACTGTTAAATAAAATTTCATGAGAAAGATACTTTGACCCGTAGGGTTGTTCACTTCATAAATGCATAAATCATAAATTCAAAAGAACATTCCAATTTTATACGTTGAGCTGTTTTGTATAATGATGTAAAAAATGTTCAACAATAGTGAAATAAAAAGAAGATGCAATTAATATTTGAATATGTTATTGTTTTCAAAAAACAAAAGTGTATTCTAAAATTAAACATTAATACGAACATGCGCGAATGTGTAGGCACTCTGTGGTCGGCATGGGTCGGCAGCTTAGATTATTAACTTCTAGATTGAGCCACCGCGTGGCCGCACATGAGACAGCACTATAAAATTTCAATGTTGTCATTACGTAAAATTTTCCCTAAATATGACCAAAACCGTGAGATGTTCCGTTGCAACAACTACTTATTACATTCATGTACTAAGTTGCGTATCATAATCCTTATTAAGAGTGCAAAATTATTTATATCGTAAGTATTATTTAAGTTACGAGTCCAGGTTTTCTCACGATGTTTTCCTTCACTGATGTCTGTGATGTCCAACTATAAAAATTATATAAAATTCCTTTTAAAAGGGAGAGGATACCTCACAGGGCATCAAAGAACTAATTAATCATCTGATTAATTTTATTTATTTAACTAGTTGCAATTTTATTATCAAGTTATGGGAAAAATAGAACTGAGGTATGGTAACACTTTGAAAAACAAGTAATAGGTTATGTAGATAAAAATATAAACGATATCGCTAGAAAATGTCCTTAATTTTGATCGAAAGCCATGTAATTACATACACACAAATGTATTTATTCAATCAATGCACAATAACTTGTAATATTTGCATCCTTACGAGTAGTTACGAGTGAAAAGTAACATTCTTATCTTGCTTTCTTTCTGTGCGGCTTTTGCAGCCTAAAATAGTGCATCCTCCCATTTTATAGCACAGAAAACGCACTAAACACTTAACTACTGGAGTCAATTTCTCAAATATACATTAAAACTCTTGGTTTAATTACCGAAATTGTTATAAAATTGTAAAAACTAATACGAGCCGACCATTCAATGACAGTGACATCCCTTTGTTTGGCTAACTTTTCAATGTTCGCCAAGCGAAAACCGGCCACGCCGAACGAGACAGAGCATGTTATGCTTTGTCTCAATTTTCTTACGAAATTCGTATATATGCTTCTCACTTTCACACTTCTTTACAACCTCATGGTTACGTCTAGAAGTTAATAGTCTAAGGTCGGCAGGCTAGTGCCCGATTTTTGATTGACAGATGACAGAGAGGTGACACAGTCAGATGGGTCAGATGGTTTGGCCAACGAAAGCTAAAAAAAAAAAGCAGAAATAGCGGCCAATGAAAAAAAAGTATATTTTATTGACTAAAATACACACATTTTATTAAATAACGAAGGTGATTCTAAAAACAAGTGATTTAATATCGTTACCAAAAAAACTAAATATCAATACAACTTGTTAGAACTCAATCCAGAGGTTTTTGCTACATTTTGTACCTACCCGACCTACGACGACACATTGATTTGACTTTTGCCAAAGATTGCATCAATCATAGAAGTTTGCCTAAAAATAGAATAGAATCATACAGAAGTTAGCGAATTTCTAGCTTTTTTTTTTTTTTTTTTTTTTTATTGGCAATCTGCCGAAGACTACGGCAATTTATGCCAGTGATAAGTGATAACTCATGGGTATAAATAACAAAAAGGGGGGGAAAATATGAGAAAAAAAAAAAACTAAAGCTTTTTGTGGCGATCCTTTCTGGCCTGAAACAAACACAAATACATTTGTTTTAGTAGATGTTAGTACTATCTAAAATATTTATGTATAAATAATTATATTTAATTAAGTAGAATATATAGATACAATGTTAGAGTTTAATATTGTTGTTAGAAATAAATTTAATAAAAGCACAAATCATTTGGGGGTTTGGGAAAAATGAGAGGAGATGACGTACGTTAACAGGCTTTTGAATTTTTAATTTAGAAATTACTTGGTCAAAGTTAAATGAGTTATTTAAGCTACAATTTAAAAAAATATGATCCAAGCTACCCTCGTCCAGACCACATTCACACAGCGAGCTGTCTCGGACTCTAATTTTATTTAAGAATACTGGAGTGCAGCAGTGGCCAATGCGTATTCTGCATATTACTGAAACAACAGTCTTAGAGGCCAGTTTAAATTTATAAAACCAAGGCTTTGGTGGGATGGTCGGTTGGATCGAGGCAAACAGACCACCTCTTGTTTTACTTGTCTCTGACCAGTCTGTTTGCCAGGACTGGAAGAGGTCAGATTTAGCCTTGTGGAGTAGATCATAAATTTGCACTGAGTAATGTTTTTTATCTGCCACATCACTATTGATCGCACTCTTGGCTGCTATATCCGCAAGTTCGTTGCCACTTATACCAACATGGCTAGGAATCCATACCAATTTAACCTCAACGCTCCTTTTAGAGCATGAAAGTAATATTGTCTTGATATCAATAATAATTGGACTGCGAAGATTATCTTGAAAAGGATTTTTAACTATGGCCTCCAGGGCACTTCTGGAGTCTGAGAAGATAACTGCTTTAGTTATTGCAGTGTGGGAAGAAATGAAAACACATGCCTCGAGGATCCCAATGCACTCTCCGGTGAACACCGATGACTCAGGAGGGCATTGAAATTGGAGAAATATTTGAGAATTCGAATTATAAACTGCGACACCAGTTTTACCATCAGTGGTTAATTTGGAAGCATCTGTATAGAATTTATAGTGATTAGGCCACTTGTCATTAACAATGGAAAGAAAATAGTCATTAGCATTTATGGTGTTCTTTTTTAGGCCAATACTAGAGACATTAGGGATAAAGTTTAAAATTTCGAATGAACATGCATAAAGGGGGAACTTATTTTGTTGAATAATATTAGTATTTACTTCTATAGAGCGAATTTTTCTAAAAGAATTAATCAGGAGAGGAGGGTCCTTGTGTCTCCAGTAATCACCCTGCCGGCATAAACTATCCAACGTTGATAGTCTAGCCAGGAGCATGTGATCACAGAGGAAAAAGGACTTGTATAGAAATTTGTCTGCTAGATATTGTCTACGAAGAAGAAGAGGGGGGTCTCCACTCTCAACTTGTAGGGCGTTCTTAGGGGTGGACCTCATGCACCCTAGTATAATACGGAGGGATCTTGTCTGGAGTGACTCTAATTTTGCAAGTGCTACTTTGCTACATGGTTCGAGCAAGAAAGAACCATAATCCAGTAAACTCCTTATTGTAGCATTGTATATAAGTTTTAGGGTGAATGGGTGGGCACCCCACCAAACACCCGCCAGTGCGCGTAACATATTAAGTTTTTTCTCACACTTGTTTACGATGTAGTTGAGGTGGAAGGCTCCACTTAATTTAGAGTCTAGGATGACGCCAAGAAATTTCACCTTATCTTCAGCAGTCACAGGAGATCCTTCAATTTCGAGAACGACATTAGGGGTAGCACGTTTACGCGAGAAGACAACAGTGGAGCTTTTAGGAGCAGACAAGTTAAGGCCATGAGAAATTAACCACTGGTTAAGGGAATCGAGTGATATTTGCATGGACTCCTTAGCCTGTTCGATTGATGAAGTCGGAAGGTATAAACACAAATCATCCGCATATTGCAAGATCTGGCAATCAGGGTTAAGGGAGTTATGGAGATCAGACGTATAAATGCTATAGAGCATAGGACTAAGCACTGAGCCCTGAGGGAGCCCGCGCCAAACCGTTCTGGTGTCAGTAACTTCACCAGGAATATGGATTTTGACCCTACGACCTGACAGCAGGTTACAGATACAGTTCATTATCCTTACTGGGATACTCAGCTGTCGTAATTTACTCCTGAGCACCGAAAGAAGAACGTTATCGTAAGCCGCTGAAATATCAAGAAATACTGCCAGAACTGATTCATTTTTGCTGAAGGCGATCCGGATGTCAGTTGATAAAATGCCAATGCTGTCCATAGTGCTGGCTCCCCTTCGAAAGCCAAACTGCGATTTGGCCAAAAGATTACGGCTTTCAACAAACCATTCCAGCCTGTTTTTGAGTAGTCGCTCAAAAATTTTCCCAATAACCGGGGAGAGAGCAATCGGGCGGAAATGGTCTGCACAATCTGGAGATTTCCCGGGTTTCAATATGGGGATGATTATTTGTGTTTTCCAACTCTCAGGGATGTGTGATAGCGAAAAGCATGCATTAACAGCAGCCAAGAGGTATTGTCGCCCGCTAGAGCCTAGTTTTTTGAAAAATGAATATGGGTGGCCATCTATACCTGGAGCAGAGTCATGCACATACTTAAGTACCGCATCCAATTCGCTTGCCGAGAAGGGTGCGTCTAAGGGGTCATTGAGGATTATCCCATTATCAAGGGTACACAGATATTCATCAGCACTAGGAACAAAGGGGGGTGCTAATTTGTCAAGAAAGGTTTCTGCTAAGTCCTTCGGAAAAGAGGAACAGTTTTGGACAGAGCAGCCACGTTTAAAACGTTTGAAATTTTGCCAAATTAGGGAAGAGGGAGTTGAAGGGGAAAGTGAGGAGCAGAATTTCTTCCAACCTTCATATTTTTTTTTCCTAAACAGACGCCTGGATTTCGCAACAATCCGGTTATATTCTATCAGGTTTTCGATGGACATATCAAGGACATAGCTGTGTTCAGTTTCATTACGGGCCTTAATCATATTAGTGCATTCACCATCCCACCAGGGAGGGGATGACAATTTCCCAGAAGCTGCATTTTTGACAGGGATATGTTCATCGGCTGCTGTAGAAATGGCTCCGGAAAATTGCGCTATACAGGCATCCAGGTTGGTTGAAGAAATTTGCGGGAGCATGGGAATTGTACTCTCCAGGGCTTGGGTGTAAAGGTCCCAATTAGCACCAGAGAGCCTATATTTAAGGAGTGGTTGGTTTTCCTTGCGAGGTAGGGATCTTGTGGTCAGAGTTGTACAGATTGGGTAGTGGTCGCTACCATATGTGAGGCTCAGTCGCTTCCACTCCAACTGAGCGGTCAAGCTAGCTGAGCACAAGGTGAGGTCTAAGCAGCTTCTACTCTGACCAGGTCTAGGAAGGCGAGTAAAGGAACCATCATTGATGACACATAGACCCAAATCTTCCATCAAATCAACCAATTCGGAACCCGCACTATCGCAATGGTCAGATCCCCACAGAGAATGGTGGCAATTAAAATCACCCAAAATTATAGTTGGATTATGGGAAGCACACACATTACGTATATATTGGAAACATGAGGGAGTGGGGGATGGAATATACACAGATATAAAATTAATGCCAAGAGTGTTTAAACCAATGACATTAATCTCATCACCATGGGGAGGTAAGGAAAGAGGTGTGAAGGGAAGAACATTATTTACTAGTAAAGCAGCTCCGCCATAACCGTCTAGTCGGTCATCTCGGAGCGTGCTATACCC
Organism: Athetis lepigone; assembly: GCA_033675125.1. Classification (NCBI taxonomy): domain Eukaryota; kingdom Metazoa; phylum Arthropoda; class Insecta; order Lepidoptera; family Noctuidae; genus Athetis; species Athetis lepigone. The sequence continues at coordinate 8,110,502 of CM066244.1, forward strand.
AGTAACATTAAAATTGAGATGTGGCCTAAGCCACGTCTCGGAAACAGCAAATAAGGCTGGAGTATACTGGTTTATTAGGTAAGATATTTCATGTTTTTTGGGAAGGATGCTTCTGGTGTTCCACTGCAGGAGATGGAATTTGGTGTGTTTGGATGGATTTAACTAAGTTATTGGCAACGTGGTCTGGTAAAGGATAGGATGAGAGTAAGGTGGTGAGTAGGTGGATAATTGTCTGAATGGTCTGGGTGTTCTGGTTTTCAGTGGGGGGGTTCTCATTTAAAGCACAACCATTAGGAGAAGATGGGAATGTATAGCTATTAATGATTTCCTGGTGTGCCCTTCGGTCATAGCCAGGATGTTGAGTGAAGTGGGATTTTGAACGGGGAGCAATGGTTTTCTTAGAAGCGGAAGAAGTGGAAGGCTGAGAATGAGAAGTATAGTTAGGTGGAGGGGGTCGGGGAGGACGGGGCTCATGGATAAGGGCCTGGTGGACGGACTGAGGAGGAGGGGTCGATGAAACAACGTCAGCAAAGGACCGATAGGAAGGGGCGTACATTTTAGCTGCTTCTGAATAAGATATGTTGTCCTTGGCCATCGAGGCCTTGATGTTCCGCTGTCTTATGTACTCTGGGCATTGTCGGCTATTAGCGGTGTGAGCACCAGTACAGTAGAAGCATTTTGGCTCCTCTACAGAACAACTATCACCAAAGTGGTCTCCACCACAGCGATAACACCGTGGCTTAGACCTGCAGTTGGCTTTAGTGTGTCCATATTTGCAACACCCAAAACACTGGACAGTGGGAAAATTGTATACTTCGACTGGAAGGGAGTTGAAGCAGCAGTAGACTCGTTCGGGGAGGACCTGACCATCAAATGTTAGAACTACGCTGGAGGTAGGGATCCATTCTGTTTTACTATCGTTAGTTATCTTGCGGTTGAGACGCCGTACTTTCAATATCTTGCCAAGCGGGGACTTCAGGTTGTCCATGACCTCTAAATCGGTCCAATCACTAGGGACACCCTTCACAACACCCATCCTGGTGATATTGAAAGTAGGGATGATAGTTGAGTACCCTTTCTCCTTAATAGTTTTGTTATCAATGAAGGCATTTGCATCTTCCGGGCCTTTAAATTCGATTGAGATTTTGTTTCTGCCTAATCTCTTAATACCCCCTTCTTTTATATTTTTTACGTTTAATTTTTGTAGCAATTGACCGAATCTTATTGGATGGAGGGTAGTACCAGAAGTAGTGTCCGATTCAACTAGCGACGTGTATACTAAGAATGGTTCCCTATCCAAATTGGAGTATTTGGATCGTGAAACCAATGATGGGGGTGTTACTCGGTCGCGTTTGGCTGTGGTATCAATTTCCTCTGACATATTCGCGGGGCCATTTGACTGTTCCGGTACCCTACGTTTTCGTTTTTGTGAGGCAACTTCTGTTTCCATTGCTTCAAACTGAGACAACGGTGCTGTCAGGATCGGTGAAAACATATCTTGTGATGGTTGGGGGTCTGAAGGAAGGGGGTCTGGAGGGCGACCCGGAGGCCGCTCTTCATCCCCCATGATCGCTCGGCATAAGCCGCAAAACTAAACTACTAAATAACCACTTACCGACAGATAGATAGACGGCACAAACACAAAAATAAATAATAAACGAACACAATCACGCAATAGACACACAAAAACCACCAAAAAAAGCACTTAAACAGCTATAAATCTATTTTAAAAACAACACCGCATGTGTACACCACCAACACATTCGGCCAAGTCCAAATTTCTAGCTTACTTGGTAAACTATTATGTCAATCATTATATTATACGGTTAGAAGGAAAAAATAACGAAAGGCCTTTGATAACTTGTGTAACGATTCGTTACACATTAAGTAACGAATTACTTAACGTACCTAGGCACAAGCAATTTCAACCTGTAAATTAATTTTATGATGCTGAGTGCGAGGGGTTCGATTCTCGAGTTGGACAAGTGGTATTGTTTCCATTACTTTCTCACTTTTTTCAATAGCACACTAGTAGCTGCCCGAAGTTTCGACATTGTGGTGTACCAAACTTCTTTAGTGACTTACAGTGTTTGATAGTTACAAAATATTAAAAAACTGGGTTTTTTATCTATAGGCAAATCAAATCCCTTTTTTTTTTTTAATAATCTTTAAAAATCAATTCATATCTTATAATCGACTATTGAAAAAAAAAAAAAAAAAAAAAAAATATATACTAAAGCAACTCTAGCTGTTTAGTTTGGTTGGTTTCATTGGGCGCCCGCCTGGCTTGCCCGTCTCTAGTGTGTACCTGCTGGTACGAGTTGTACCTAATGTTGTAAAAGTATTTTTTTCATTTACTGTAAAAAACATCACAAGAATTTAATAATTCAGTTTTATCATTAAATTAGTAGCCGCTTAAATAACCAGTGAGTTAAACAAATGTGTGTCTTCTGATAATAATATTTTTCTAGACAGCTGACGACTGATAGGCTACAGTGCTACAAAAAATCAGGTTAGTGTTTTATATTTACTAAACGGTAATGTAGCAACTATGAAGTATAAAAATCTCCTTTTGTGCTTACTTCTATTAGTTAGGGTTTTTTTAAACAAGCTGTTGATTTCCAATTATTCGTTGGGGTTGTTATACAATCCAAAATGCAGTTGGTTAGTTTCTACCTTGGGTAGTGATAGCCCAAAATAATAAACCTACAAATTAGGGCTAGAGTTTCCTAATGTTCTATCAGTACCTACATATTAAGCAAAAAAGTACGGTAGTAAATAGTAACAGTATTTTGTGTTTGAATCAAATATTTTATACTGGTTTGAACTTTGAGTGGTTTAGAATGGCTTTTTAATTGCACTGGTACCTTAAAGTTTTACCTGCTTATTTTTATTGATAATTATTATAAATTGAGTAAAAGTTCAGGGTAAGTACTATCTTACATTAAAAATATTTGACGAAACACAGTACCTAAATTTATTTGTAATCAATGCTGTTGTACTTAGTTCCACCGAACTACTTACTACATACTTCTTGTTTTTCTATCTATTCAGTTAGCTATGAATCCGATATATACTATAGGTATTGTGATTAATTCTGCTAGGCTTTGGGGTCATACTAAAGCTGAGCTTAATGCCAGAAATTTATTTATAGCCTTGTATTAGAGCTTACAATGTGTTTAAATTATATTAACATTATGTTAAAATTATCTAATCTACAGTAACGGTAACAGATTCTATGTGCCTTCGGGCAAAGGCCTCCCCCAATTTTCTCCATTTTTCTTTGTTATAAACTAATCTTGTCCAGGTCTTTGTTTTACCAGCCATGTCTTCAATTTCACCAGCCCACCTTTAAAATTGCCTGCCTCTGTTTCTTTTTTGGTCTTTGGGAGAAATGCCAGAAATTATCACATTGCTAATTTGTGTTCCCCGAACAATTTCCCACACTTTCACAATTTATGTTGGTTAAATATTTCCTACTGGCTGTAGTTTATGTTTCACCTGCATAATCATAGAGTGATATGGCCTATGTATTATAACTGATGTATAAGCAATATCACTGTAAAGTTTTATCAAAATCCATTCAGTAGTTTTTGAATTAAAGAGTAACAAACATCCATACATACAAACTTTCGCCTTTATAATATTAGTAAGGGTTTATTTACCTTTGAACGACCAACCGACAGCCGGCTATCGGGCTGCTATTGTCTTTCTATTGTGTCTGAAATCATGTGTGTTCAAAGGACAGATTTATATATCAGAAAATCAAAAACCTAACATTGATATGATATTATTGATTGATATATAAATCTATTTAAGAATAATTAAGGACAGTAAGCCTTCAGCTAAGCTGTAGTAGAATTAAGTTAAATAAATTTTACAAGTTTTCAAATTGTTATGATAAAACCAGCACAAATTCAGGCTGTTTGCTTAAATCATGGTCTATCCAAAACTGTACCCACATATCAAAAAGTTTGTAAATTATACAACTTAGCTAGATTTGAATTGTGGATAACAATTCACTCAAATAACTTGTGTATGTAAACATTCATTTGAATTACTTTGTGTAAAAGAACATAATTTCAAACATTATTATGACATCATGAATTGAATAATCGCTACAAGTGTGAGATCAGATAATAATTTTATATCCTTATCTATTCAGTTGAGAAACACAATCCGTTACCTTACAATTAAATTTATCTATAACATTATCATTCAAGCATTGTGAAAGAACTGCAGTTTACTTATACTTAGCATTTGTTATTTTTCATGTTATCTCAATATTCCAGATAAGTAATAGAACTGTATTACAGTACAGTTATATTAATTTGATAATAATATTTCGCTGTGCTTTAAGTATTCCAGTGATTATAGTTAATTGGTCATTAGTCATTGATTGCTTTGGAAACATTAAATGGCAAATTAACCATGATTGGGTTGTGTAATGAAAAACATCTATTTTTATTTTCTTCATTGTTTTTTAAAATAGGTGTTTATGTAAAACAAATATAGGAACTTAATAGTTGCCTTTTTTTTGTTTATTTAACATAACATTAAAACATGTTTAGGATAAAGAAATGTGTTTAATAAAAAGCTTTACCATTTAGCAAGGCAATGTATCAAAATAAAGTATTGTCACTTGAATTAAACAAAAAGTAAAACTGGTTTTACCAATCTAGTACCTAACTAATATAGTAAAACATTAAACTAACTAAAATGGTAAAATTAACATTGGTATAATGTTGCCTGGAAAACAACCACTACCATATTATTATATTTTTGTGACAAGCCAACTTACCGCACCTAGTCTCATTTACACTAATAATATAAAGCAGAATTTAGTTTTTTTTTTCGATGAACGCGCTAATCTCAGGAAGTACTGGTTTGACTTGAAAAATTCTTTTTCTATTGGAAAGGAGGCCATTTTTCGTGGAAGGCTATTTAACATCACGCACCGACGATGTATGGGAGCCAAGTAGCAACCATAAATGCGGGTGGAACCGCGGGGGACAGCTAGTAATCCAATAAGATGTAAAATAAAATAAATAAAAATAGTTTATTTACACAAAATACCTTTGTTTACATTATTAACACTACTAGGTACAATCCAAAAATTTTAGGAAAAACAAATGTAACAAATCGTTCAGCACACAAGCTGTTTTAGATTGGCTGAAATATTATGGTTGTTTTAAATAACAATTTGTCACAATAATAATTTCTTTGATGTCCAAACTAGGAGTTACCAGATCTGCTTTACCTAGCCACTAAAATGAATGGAATATGACAGTTAAAGTTTTAGATATTAATGATACAGTTTTTGCTTGCTAAATTACCATTTTTGCATCTTGAGAATAACACTGTTATCAATGTGTAGCAAAAAATAATCCTAAGTGATTCATACTTGTATACACATGTATGAAGTACTTCTGTACAACATCTTACCTGACGCTCTTGGCATTACTGTGTTAACATTAAGCCACATTTGACGCGCTGCTACAAACAGTAATTAGTCTTATTAGCAAGTTAATTCATATGTAAATACGAACAACCATTCTGCATTCTCCAGCTAGCCATGTACAAGTTGTGGAAATTCATCACTACAAAATGTGCCTTTTTACGTCAATTTAATCATTTTTTCAAGTGTTAATCATGATAATTAGAGAAGTGTTTGTTGCAGGGTCAACAAAGCGCGCGGGCTATGACTTAGGCCATGCGATAAAAATGGAAGTAGTCAATGTAGGCGAAGGTCGGTATGAACAAAGTGAAAATGTGCCAGGGAGCAGTATCGACAGCGATGCCTCCAGCAGCGCCTTCGACAGCGACCACTACAGCGAAGACTTGGACAAAACATCAGAAGATGGTGACTTGAAAGAGGATCTGCAAAAGACAATACCAGAATGTTACAAATCCGACTCAAACTTTTCATCACATACAGCAAGCATCACAAACGACGAAGAGTTTCAAGCGACGGCGTTGTGCCAGTTTATGGATATATTGAATGATTTAGACGAAGTTTTAGATAAATCTTTACTTGCATGTTTGGACGATGGAACTAAGAACTTCGACAGTGATGAAGAAGATCTCATTTGTAAGATTAAGAATTGCATTGGCGAGGTACAAGGAGAATCAGATCGTTCGGAAGCGCAAAGTTCTGTGGATGACAATACTCAAGTAATAACATGCTCTAACGCAAATGTGTCAGCGTCTGTGGAGGTAATGGACATCACACCAAGTATATCTGAAAGGTCAAATCTCACGAGTCTTGGGCGTTCAAAAAGTTTTTCAGAGCTCACTGACAATGATCGGCAGGTTTTAGTTTCGTCATTAGAGAGAGCAAGCACGACGAACGACACATTGCGAAACTCAATGAGGAGATTAGACCCTATTGTTCTGCCGGCGATAACAACGGAGTCGTCTTGCGAGCCTCTAACGTTACCGGTAATACTTTTTCTTGAGCATAACATTAACATGCGGCCGACGAGCGCTCCGATACAGTTGCAAGTGACGGCGGCGAATCTCAGTAGCGATGGTGCTTCGGGACCTTTGATCGTGGGGAGGCGTGCATTGCTCATGAACCGTACGCTTTCGCTACCGTCTCCGGGTGAAAGTGACGTCACAGCTGGGGACTGGACTGGCCGGAATACTGCCAGGAGTACAGCCAGGAGCACTAGTGCGTCCAGTTCATCTTCTGAATCCTTGGACGTTGCTCCTATCATCCAAAATGCTTCAAGTGCCACTGAGGAGAGGTAATTGTTATTGTTTTTACCAAATTGTATTGTGTTATGCTTTGCTGTTTACTCATGTATTGAGCAACCATCGCGATTTCGGTAATACATTACTCATTTCGCTCTCAAAAATGAGGTCATAGGATGTGATTTGATGATTCACGAATTGATTATCATTTTCTTAATAAGTGTTACGGTTTTTTTGCAGAAATGAAGAGACTGAAGAACCTCCTTTTGGAGTCTGGCCACATCGTATGAGTGCCATGCTGGCGTGCCTCAGTTGTACCGTGGGAATATTTAATATATCTAGATATGCCATATTCAGTGTTCATTTTGGAGGTAATGAATGTACTTTTACGTAATTAATTGGATTCACCTAATTTCCTGGTATCTTTATAATGGATCTCTTTTTATTGTTGCAGCGAGCTTCATAATACAGTTTTTTATACTGTCGTTTTTAATTGGAATACCGCTATTTACTTTACATTTGTGTTTGGGCCAAGTGCTGGAGTCGGGCCCGGTGGACATGTGGCGTATATCGCCGATATTCCAAGGCGTAGGAGTCTCTTTGCTCATTACTCAAGCCGTGATTGGCATGTACAGTATAATAGGCTTGTCTTGGATATTTGTTTACTTTAGAGACTCTTTTATAACGTCCAATGACAAATATAAATGGGCATTACCACACGAATTCAATTTTGAAGGTGAGTCAACCATTACTTAATTAAATAGTTCATTGTTTGGACATTGTCAACAAATTTTGTGTTATAAATCAACAAGTGAAGCAGGAAGTCGGAGTGAAGGTCGTTCAATTACACAATTACAGTTTCCGTTAGTGGAACAAGAAAGTAGGGTCACACTGAGAAAGTCTTTTTTTATTTACAGATGCCGTTGCGAAGAATGGCACTTATAAAATACAGGAGACTTTGCCACAGTACTTTCACGGCGAGGTTTTACAAAGGAGTTTAGGGTCCAATAGTTCATATTTCGGCTCGATTAAGTTTCAAGTAGCGTTCAACTTAGCCGTAGTGTGGATGATAGTGTTCGTCGCGTTGAGTAAAGGATTGAGGTCTTACGGCAAGGTAATAAACATTACAGCAAGTCATTGTAATGTAAAGGTAATTTCTCACGAAAGTGTAACACGTAATTGTAATTGCAGGCCGTATACATGCTGATATTTCTGCCGATATGCGGTACATTAGTGTTATGTACCAAATTGCTCACATTGATACCGTACGACACCGTTATCAATATATTCTCCGAGACTGAATGGAGCGAATTCTTCATTAATAGTAATGTATGAGTATTTCTTTTCTCTTTACAATAATAAAACAAAGATCTTATCTTTTTACGTACACTAATTACGCAAAACAATAGAATAACTCAACAATAATTAAACCCCTTTTCAATCCATGGTCACACAATGTTCTTAATTCAAATTCTTTTTTTTTCTCAGAGTTGGGCAGCTGCAGCTCAAGAAACGTTTCTGACTTGGGGCCTCCTTGGAGCGTGTATAATGCAACTAACATCACACAAAAATGCTAAAAACAAGACGAATAAGATTCTTCAGAAGGAGAGTGCGTGTATAGTGGCATTTACATTCGCAGTATTACTACTGGGATCGTTTTTGGCCAACACTTGCGTGCAAATATTGAAGAATTATGGCTATGTTTATATACCGGGCAGTTTCGGTGAGTTTTTTGTGTTTGCATAATATATTTTTGGGTGTGGAATGGATTACGTTTTTTTACGGAAATATTTTTGCTAATTACTAACTTAACCTGATTAGCCTACGATATCCGTATTATCTAGATTGTCTAGAACTCTTGAGTCGTGTCTGTTATCTGATCAAATTGACTTTGGTGTTTGTTGTTTATTTTGTAGTCGAGCTCTTTTCTGGTCATGGGATCTACCAGCCTCTTCAAAACACGACCATATTGCAGTCGTATTTCCGCTAGGTTATCAGTATTAGTTCGACCAATGATTTCATTGCACTTACCACATAATATAATCACTCGTGCGAGTAACTTTTTCAATTCATAAATTATGTTTTATCTTAGACATCACTGGAATCCGTGAATAAAAATTCAGAAAACCGACTTATAATTCACTAGCTTTTGCCCGCGACTTTGTCCGCGTGGAATAGTTCCCGTTCCCGTGGGATTTTCAGGATGAAAACTATCCTATATCCTTTCTCGGGTCCCAGACTCTATCTATACTAAATTTCATTCAAATCGGTTCAGTGGTTTAGGCGTGAAGATGAGACAGGCAGACGAGAGTTACTTTCGCATTTATAATATTAGTACGGATTTAAAATCGCCAATCATCCTTGGTTGGTGTGGTGATAACTGCTCGTGACTTCTTTTATCAATAGATCACTCCAGTTCCTTCATAGTTCTCGCATAATCGCATTTGACCAATACAATATTGTTTGGACTTTAAAAGAAACTTCGACCTCTGAGTTTGCTTCGGTAGTTTCTTCCCAGAGTAGTCAGCTAGGAAATACCAAATCCGTCGTTCGATTAAAACAAGAAAAACAATAATGTCGTGTAACACTGACATTTTTATACAATTTACAAAATATAATTTTATTTTATTATTTGTTCATATAACTAAGAATATTTAAGATGTAACTATCCGAAAGTCTGTTATAATTAATAAATAGCTGTTACTAATTCCGAGCTATTTTAATGATGATAGCTTTAATTGCTCTCGTTACTGGACATCTACAAGGCCGAAGTTGAATCCTCTACTTTACTGATATTAGTATGCCCAAGTAATACGCTTTGCGCAATGTACATTTTAGGCTTAAACCTATCGCGAAATTTAAGTATATTGTATGCAATATCAATTTCGCGGGCAATTGTCTACGCTTCGTCTGTCGTACTAATATTTAATAAAAATGAAAGTTGTTTTCTTGCTTGTTATAAATATTTTAATGAAAAATTACAAATTGTTTATGTTACTACGGTTTAATGAAATTTTTGTCGCATTTTTTGGTTGCTAGCAATAAGAATGAAAATTGTAATACTTGTTTTACACATTTCGCGTAAATAATATCTATGACAATGCTCTACATTACATAGAGTTCAAAGCATCGCGAATTCGCGAACGATGGAGGGAAGGGAAGTCTTTGCCCAGAAGTGGGACAGATCAGGCTAATAAAAAAACCATAGAGTTAACCAGTTTACTACGCAGTTTCACCAGAATATTTAGACATGTTATACCTATTTGTAACTTTTTTGAAATATCGTTTCTGTAATCGTCAAACGCATCTTTTAGTATTAGTTGTCACCTTTTTCTTTTGTTACTGCTCTGTACCTAGGTACATAACATTAATGTAAAAAAATAATTAATTACAGGAATCCTCATTAATCGGACAATATACACAAACATTTATTCAATCCGACTTGCAGTTCCAGAGATTAGCCAGTCATAAAAATCACTGTTCAGCTTTTCATATTAGTTTAAATAAATTTACAGAAGTACTAGGCAGGAGACATAACAATCCGTCCGCCTTATCAGTACAAAAATCAAGGCTCACTAAGAATAAGTAATTATGTACCTATTGTACAAGTGTGAGGTGCATCTAATTGCATTGTTTATTACTATGAAATTAACAACAACTCGCGCTAATCTGCCTGACGATGACGTACGATGCATTGTAGTAAAATGTTTTTATTACCTACAGCCTATTACAGATCACCCTGACTTGTAACTGATACTGAAACTAAACCTACTGAAATAAAACCAACCCAGCCAAGTTGAACTACCCAACAACTGAACTTTTTTTATATTTATTTTGGGTGTTGTTTCGGGAATAAAGACTGGGAATCTCGGACAGTTAGGTACCAGTTATTTTATAGGGGTTTCGTTTTTTATTCAGAAGTACCTAATAACTTCTGCCACAATCACAAATACCATATTATACGTTACCGTATAAGTTGGTCTATTAAACATTCCTCAGCGATTTTGGTACTGTTCTTGAGGTGACTTCTGATTTCTTCCTAAAGTTGAGGCTTGACGGCTCACCTCAATCTGATGTCACCTAACCCAAAATATCTTTGTAGTAAAGTAATGGAGTGCTGCTCATGAGCTCATTTATTATTGCATACATTTCGTTCGACCTTCTCGTCCTTATCACACTCACTCCATGTTTAGGTTATTTTATAAGCTAACTTTAAACTGGGATGACTTGAACCCTGTAACGTATGATTACATAAATTATATTGATTACAGAAACGGTAAAATCCACACAATTCTTATGGCCTCTGTCTGAGCCAATGCCAGGGAACGCAGTGTCCACGCCAGTCCGCTACATGGGCCACTATGGGAGCCTAGTGGGCGTAACGGTATGGAAGACTGGCAACACCGCGCGCACGTTAAGCGGCTGGCAACCCTTGCAGCTGGCAACACAGATCGTGCCGGCTACTCTTGCTGTGTTACCAGCTAATTTGGTAAGTTTGATTAAAAACTTTGATGTCTTAAACAAATACCAATATGGCAATACCAAAGGCATACTGTGTAGTCTATGTTACATAAGGTTTTTAAATAAATACATACTCGTGATATTTTTGGGTTTTTCATCATCGCAAATAGCAACACAATTTTTATCGCTTGAAAAAGTTATCAGTAATTTTCATAATCAAATTAAATAATTGCAGTAATAAGAGTTGGTGTACGTAAAAATAGTTCGTGAGAAAACCTCGCGCTTTATTTATGTTCTAATCTAATATTTCATAAATATTCAACAACAATTACTCAACGACAAAGTAATGCAATATTTTTCATAATTCCATATTGATTCTTCATACTGCATGCCGCATGCCAGTGTGAACCAACAAATAACGAACGTTATCTAACCCCAATTATTTCCTTGTTAACTTTTATAATAGTTTGCGCAGTCCACAGTTTTGTATCTTTTTTATTGCGGAGACTATGAAATATGGATTATGACCTTGGTTCTTTGTGGCCTAGAATTTACTTTACGACTGTACATTTGAAACTAGTTTAAAGAGTAATTGTTTGTTGAAACAGCCTAGATTTGTGATGAGCGTCGAAATTGTTAATTATGTTTAAGACTAGTTCTTCTTTAAGACGATTCAATCGATTTTAGGAGCCTTGAAAACTCACTTGTGTATATATATTTTTAGGAATCAGAAGTTTGGATGCTTAAAAAAAAAAAAAAAACGTGACACACAACAAAAGTATTCTAAGTTTTATTTACTTTTAATTAGGAACAAAATATCAATAACGAACTAAAATAGCCGTATATAACACGATACATAAAATTAGCACATAAATAATCAATGTAATAGAAAATAGGTACACAATAATAGGAAAATATAAGTCTCACGATCCTTGAGCGATGTTACCACCTCGACGACACCCGACAAAATGAGCCCGATAGCGGCGCGTACGCCGCTATTATAGGCTCTTAAAAATGGTTATTCCTTGATTCCTAACAATATTTATAATTCTTGATATTGTTTCGAAAGATTTTCTGAAGTCAGCCATGCATTATTGTCTGACATTGATTTTTTTTCATAAAATAATAGCAATTAAAAATATTTATGAAAAAAATTGTGAAAAGCTAAGATATCAGTATCATGTTTATTCTAATCGAGGCTTTTACTTAAATTAGTTTAATTTTATAGAGAATCATTATTTCGGAGTGAGATAACACGCGTCAATTCTAATAGTTGAAACGGGCAAATAAAATATTTTGGTAGTTGTACTATTCTTACTTTTCGAAGTAACTTCTGACATTCAATATACTGTCTATAATTACATTAGTTACTAATTATTATTTATGATACCTAACTCAACTACTTGAGCGTTTTAGTTTTATTAAAGTTACACAAAATACATACACAAAATGGAATCATGACCCACCATAAACTTATTTTCCTACAGACATTCAAATACAATTAGGTCGACAATCGCGTAAACATGTATTAAAAATGTCACACGTCTAGTCTTATTATTTGACAGCTTCAAACGATTTGTCGTCGAAATGGGTCATGATTCTATTTTGTCGATAGTACAACTTATTAAATAAATGAAAGTCTTTCTGCACTTTACATTGATTACTATGTATCTTCTTCAGTACTAGCTTCTGACCTATCTTCATTTGTTTCCAGCTGTCTCCTGCCTGGGCAGTTATCTTCTACTTCATCATAATAATGTTCGGGATCGCACAGCAGCTGGCGATATGGCACTGCGTTATCACCGGCATCATGGCTATCAACGCTGAAGCTCTTAAAGTATGGGAAACTACTATCACGTTCCTGAGCTGTGTCTTTGGACTTGCTATGGGATTGCTGCTTAGTACTGATGTAAGTATAAAATAAGTACAAAATAAATTACATGACAAATTGTCTGTCAACTTTTCCATATGATACAATCGTTGCTAGGTACTTTGATAAGGAACTGGGGTACATTTTTAACATAACTAACATAAGTATTTTAAAAATCTAAGATAAAACCATCTAGTAAGTAAGCTTATTGGTGTAATAATTTTTTGGCTTTCAAGAAAGGCACGCCACTTTTTTCTAATAAAAATATATCTGCTTCACTCTAGACAAGTGCATATTGTCAAATACATGTGGAATGAACGGTGAGTAGAAAGGAATGTATGCAAAGGTGTGAGTGAGAAGAGTATAGGAGTGAAAGAGACAGAGTGAGAAAGAAAAAGCATGGCGGAGAGTGCATAAGACGACGTACGACGTAAGAAGCGGTTAGAAGTATTTTTTGGGTTTTATCTTGTTATTTTTTACCAAATATAGAAGTTTACGAGTGGCCAACCATTTCTTTTCACCACCCAATCCCACATACATAAACCATAATAATTAAACTGGTTACTCAACATTTAATAGAACTAGTTCATTATACACAGTTAAATTAATCAACTTTATCCTAATGCGTTTTGTATTTAACCTAGATTCTTGAATTAATGAATGAAGAATAATTGTACTTTGGACGACTTGTTGTTGTGACTTTACCCGATACTGTAGTGAGCTGGATTTTCAATAATTTGAATGCATAATACCTACATTTGCCTTGTAAGTATAGTCAGCAACAAAACTTGATTTAAACTCATTACCTAAATAGAGACAAAACTATAATAGATCCGATAATACAATGCGTTGTTGTTCATCATTTCAGGTATTAATCTAGCTTTTACATCCTTTCCGTATTTTGTTTAACCGTCAATACAAAACCTATAATAATAAACGACTTGTTGCTAAACGAACGTACTCACTCTAAATTTATTCTCTCCGTCTCTTTCTCTCTCTAAAATTAAGTACACGTGCCCTCAATATTGTTTTATGTCGTGATTGCGTGCGTACCTAAATACCAGTTAATATGCCATGTTCGAGGTAGAATGAAATAGGTGTCACCTACCTACCAACTAGGTTAAATTAATAATGCCAATAAATTATAATGGCCTGTTTCATCGCCTTTGGTTTTTTAAAGGTAATACTTATCTGTAAGATTATTGTTAACAATGTCTGTACTTACATTTTGTTAGTAATCATACGATTTTTGCATAAAGCCCGAAGCTCTGCAATCCTTATGGCTGGTAGCTTGGACTTTGATCCCCATACTGATGGGCTCTATAAAGTTTTTATATTATTTATAGGAATATTTAAAAATGTCTTGTATGTTTGATATAAATAATTTTTTGACATTATGTTACTTTAGCAGCACTGACAGAAGAAACTGCCCTATTCTAATAAACAACAAAAAAAAAAACGCGTTAACTTAAGAAATCAAACAATAAAAATAACATACACCAATAGTACACAATCAAAAAAATAATAGAAACGTACATGATAACAATTATTGAGAACAATATTAATCTAAACAGCCTTCTAGTAATATAAAAAATGGATTAGTTGACTCTGTCTGACCTCTTATGTTGATAAATGGTAACAATACGCTAGCCTTTGATATTTTAAAAGATATAGCGTCACATGACTTTTCGTAATTATATGGTAGTCGTAAAACTAATTGCCAATATAAGTTATGTTAATATTAGCTACGCTGCAGTATTGGACGATATAAAAGGTACCAACGCGTTTGTAATGGTGTACACTATAATAATAAAAACTCTTTCCATACTTCGACCAGCAAATAATATTAAGATCGAGTAAAAACAATGTAAAAATCCCACAATACATTTAATTGATATAATTTAAAGATAAATTGAGACACAATTGAAAGACAATAGCAGCGCGACAGCCGGCTGTTGCTTGATCGTCGAAAACATATATTCCACCGCTGACAGATGGGCAGATAGTTATAGAGACTCAGTGATGGGGTACTATTGGCACACTAACGGTTTTGAACCACAAATTCATTCAACGAAATATATCTTAATTTCAATACAACGTAACTTAAAAAATATTGAAACAATGATAATAGCCTGTAAACACAGGTAAACATTTTAAGACATATGAGCTAATATTATTAACATTTTATCTTTACGAAATGTATATTTGCGGCAGTTAAATACTTAACTTTATTTGACGAGCTACTGCATTGAGCAATTACTATTTTATTAATATTATTTTTTTCTAATAATATTTAATAATGTAGCCGACCCAAGTAAAATGGTTGTAAAAAGTCATCATCATTTCTCAGCATTTTTCTAACTATGTTGGGGTCGGCTTCCAGCCTAACCGGATACAACTGGATACCAGTGTTTTACGTAAAGCGACTGCCTATCAATCCTAGAAAGACGACCGACATAGCTGAATTCTTTGTTCACAGGGGTCATGAACCCAATTAATTTCCTGATGTCTATGGCCTACCGTCAGTGGCAATAGACATCAGAGTCACCAAATACTTGTACCCTAAATACATAACACTCCTTTTTGTGGAAAGTCGAGTCAATTTGATAATATTTGTATGACCTGCAACAGTGCAACACAAAAATCACCTACCATGATTTCTTCACCTACCTAGATATGTGTCTCAATGTTGAAAGTGTAAATCAATAAACAATTTCACAGGCTGGCATCCGCATAGTCCACTTCATAGACTACGTGTGGGTGGGTTCGTGGTGGCAGTGCGTGATACAAGTGGCGTTGACTTGCGGCGTGTTCGTGGTGCGCGGCCGGCCGTACTCACCTGATGTGGTGGTGGCCGCGCTGTACTCGTCTCGCAGTCGCCTCTCCGCTACAATGGCGGCGCTTCTCAGCTTCACCTGGACTGTGGCGCTGCCTGTGTTGTTGTGTGTAAGTGCTAATGTAACTGTAAGTTGTAGTGAAGTAAAGAGCTCGTATCGGTAACTTTATAGAAAGATGGTCTTATTCTGACGTACTGTCGTTATTATATAATATCTAAAACCATTATCGTTATCTACAAAAAATAATATTGCTATCGTTATGTTCCAGGCAATTTGCGTAATGGATTTCAGAGTGGGGCTGCAGAAGCAGATGTACAGTTGGAGGAAACCTGTCGGGTAAGTTTTTTAACATTGATAAAACGATGAATTATCTTATTATTAAAAGCTCGCGTATATAATCTCTATGTACTACTGATACTTGCGAAAATAGTTAAACTTGGAAGTGATAGTAATTATAACTAATCAAATTGTATTTTATTAAATACTTCTTCACCTGGTAGGTCAGTCTCTTTATACCTAGGCTATTTATATTGTTGATTGTAATATACAATACTTATGTGTCGTGAATACAGCTATATTTTTATTTATAGTACTTCATTTAGATGGTGTGATGGTACCCATAATATTAAAAAATACTAAAAACTTTTTTTTTAATCTGTTGGTCAAATATTTTCTAACAATATAATCTTCTATTTCAGTTACTGGCCAGTATGGACTCGCCAGGTGGCGGTGTTCCTTCAACAAGGCTCGTTACTGCTAGTGCCTATCGCTGCGTTCATACAGACCTGGCGATACATGAATAAAGGACCACCTGATATTCTCGATGTAAGTACTGATATGTTTTTTCAGGGTACGTCGTGCATACAGAGGTTTTTAAGGAAAATATTTGCTCAAGTCACTGCAATACCTATACTTGAGCCAAATTCGATAAAGAATAGAGGTAAACAAACCGTTGCTTGGTTTTTCGAAATAATGAGGTAGTATGCATGTTATTTGAGTGATTCTAGTGAAATATGCTGCAATAGGATTTCTTAATAAATAGCGTGAAAAAGGCGATAATCATGTAAATACTCGTAATAGAAGATTTGTAAAAGTGAGTTGTGATAACCCTATATTGGTTTGTTTACCTGTATTCTTTATCGAATTTGGCACAAGTATAAGAGCTAATTTCAAGTTATAATATTACAGGCAGTTTTTCTATACAAAATCTGAATCTGTCAAAATGACAACTTTATTCCGTGGTTAACCACTTCTATAGGGGGATATATTAGGGGAAATTGATGTCTAAGAGAAGGCCCCCTTTTTTGAGGATGGGAAATCATCAAATGACTTCTCCCATCCTGGGCGGGGCGGGAGGGAGTGTCAGACTTTTACTGACACTAAACCCATATAGTCAGTTAGTCAACAAAATTGAAAGATTTATGACGATCTTTAAAGCGTCAATAGTTTAATTAGCGAAGACTCAACAATTAACAAGTTATTTATATACGGAGCCACTAATTACTAAATAAAGCATATTGTGTCTCGATGTAGAGATGTTATATTATATAATTTTTACTTGTTAATGCCACAAGGATTACGGAACGAACGATTGTATTGAAGAATTGGTAAGACAATATTATGTAAATATTATCGTTTGTGTACTGCCCAATATTTTATTTTTCAATAGATGTTTACATGCTTGTAGTTAAGTGCTAGATAACGTTTTATATGTTTTTTTTGCCGCATCCTAGCATTTGTGCGCTGCACTCAATTTGTAACTCTTAAATTACAGTCCTATGGCAAAAGGCGCAGTATGCATTTCCATAATTGTCAATCTATGAACAATACCAATTGATTGGCGCCCATTATAATTTAGAATATGTCCACTTAGAATGATCTTTGTATTCCGGATTGAATGCAATGCGCAAACGCTCTGCGCCTTGTTTTTAAAATTATACGTACACTGATCATCTGTTTGTTTATACGTATTTTTTTTTATTCTGAAGCGAGACCTAAATGACTAATTTGTTTATCACAAGCAGTGAAGACCCATGTGTTTACTAATTGATGACTCTTCCTGACACAAAACCTTCACACGATGATAATTAGAAAACACAATAGGTACCTACATCTTTTATAAGTATATTAAGTACCTACATACTTGTAAATTCGTGATTTTTTTGTGTTACATTTCACGAGTATGACACCGTATTACGAAATCGTGAACTCATACAAGGTCACGAAATGATACGTGAGTTTAGTGTATAGTATTATTTCGGTGATAACAGAGTATAGTTTTAATAAATAGTAACTGATTAAATAGTACATTGACAGTTGCTCTGTTACTTGGATTCTGTGGTTTATTTAAAAAGTGACCATTTTATATTGTTCGTATTAGATCTATGTGTTGTGTTTTTATTGTGGCAATGGACAATTGGATTGCAACATCTATTTTGGATATTAATATAAATAGTCAATAAAGCGACGATTCATTGTGACGTGGTGCACGATGTCAGTAAAGAAGGTACCGAATTTTCTCCAAAATATGCCCCTAAGTACAATACTTTGGTAAACCCTTACTAAACTCACAAATATTACATAGTTTATTATTTTGTTGAACAAAGCTTCCACTCTAACTTACATAAACTCTCAATCAGTCAGGCCTGGCCCTTAAGTTTTGCTCTTAGCAATACGGTATTTTACACTATCACCAATACGGTATTTGACACTATTAACCGATAAATCTAAGACGTAATTTTTATAAAACCTATCTTTTTAGTCCTAAGCATCGGATTTGTTTTTAATTTACTGTAAAATTGGATTTTTAATTGCTTTGAAATCAATAAATAGTCAATAGGGTTGCTAGCTTGTGACGTCACAAGGTGATATTGCCATTTAAAATCTATAGGAGAATCACGTCTTGACAGTTCATAAAAAGTACGTCAATTGATGATGGTGTCAAATACCGTATTGACGTACTTTTTATAAGCTGTCAAAACGTGATTCTCCCATAGATTTTGTATGTCGATTGCAACTAATGACGTCATTAAGTTAGCAACTCAATTAACAACTATTTATTTATTTCAAATCAACTAAAAATCCAATTTTGCAGTAACTTATAAATAAAATGGATTTTTAGGGCTAAAATTAAGAGAAGTAAAATTAAGAAATTGTGTCTTACATTTATTGAATAATGATGTAAAATACCCAATTGCTTTTGTTTCCATACAGGTTATTTCACGTTGCTTTCCTTTATCAAACACTAGCTCTTCCTCGCGGTTTCACCCGCGTTACGTTAGGTTTTTGGTTGCTGCTTCGCTCCCGTGGGACATGGCGTGATATTATATAGCCTATGTTACTCGTTGACAATGTAGCTTTCGAAAGGTGAAATAATTTTTAAAATCGGTCCAGTAGTTTTTGAGCCTATTCATTACAATCAAACAAACAAAGTTTTCCTCTTTATAATATTAATGTAGATAACACAACCTTGTATGTATCAACTTCACTTCTCAGCGCATCCAGAACCTGTACCGTCCGCGCATGGGCGCGGGGGCGGAGCTCCCCCCCCGCGCGGCCGCCCGCGCCCCCGCGCCCGCGCCCCCCGACCCGCCGCCCAAGTACACACCGCCGCCCTCCTACTCCACCGCTACTGGCGCCAGGCTGCTCAATACTATACGACGGAGCTTTAGGACGCTGCGGAGGTATGGATGGAAGTGTCTTCTATAATCGCGCTTTATTATAGCCTTTATTAACCCGTTTTAAGCTTTAAAATCCGAAATTTTCACACTTTATCCAGATTGGTACATTTTAGAGAAGGTTCGTAAGTTCTTTTTAAGAGACTTATATAGGTGGACCAGTGTCTATAGCAATGAGAACTAAATAAACATTGCTTATAGCCAACTTTGACTGAACTTTGTTTTCGTCTATCCTACACTTGTACTATCCGTGCGAGATAAGATGATAAATGATAATGATAAATAATGCTAGCCAAAACCAAGTATATTTATCTCGATGTTAGTTATTTATTCACATTATTCAAAAGAATGTTTAGGTATCCTAAATTGCGTGCGTAATTGTATAAAATAAATTAAGTATCATTGTATAGCATTTTAAATTTTCCTACAACTCTGGATTTAATTTTTATAATAATAAAACGTTTATTTCGGACAATAATGAATCCATTTTAAGTGTTAGTAACAGATTACTTACAAACTAATGTTAGTAAAATGTTTACATTTTTTTTAATATTTTGTTTTTATACATTCAAGTAAAATCTTTATTTTCTCGACATTACAGAATCACAACCACACGCCCCGAACAATCGCCCGCTGAAGACACAACGCAGCTACCAATAACAGTAAGCGAGACTGTAGAACGAGACGCTCTCGTATCCCTCGAGTCACAACCGCCAGAGTACAGCGGCGTCTTCACAACACCCTCTATAACCATCACCGACGAAACAGACTCCAGGACCACACGACCAAGGTCTTCTACGTCAAGGAACTCCTTATCTTTAACCAGAGACTACCTCCGTCGCTCATTCGTTCGAAAGAGCGATTCAGCAAAAAGTATCCGCTCGAGTCTGCGAAGGAGTTTCAAGTACGGCGGTGCCTTAACCAGTAGTCACGAACATTTGGTTCGCGGTGCTGAGCCCATGTCCAGTACTGTTGCCATGTCGGCTGTCAACACCTCACACGACTCTCATAGCCGCGCCTCTGTCATATGATTCGAGTCCGCCTTAGCGAATGGCGTTTTTATTGTCGCCTCAACCTGTTACAATGTATTTTTAAGGAGTGTTTTACAGTAATAGTACTTATTAGGAACGCCTGCAATGATGGTTTCTCATTATATTACCTTAGTTAAGAGTAACCTATTAATGCAGGTACGTAATAAATTCACATTCCCGAGTAAAATGTATGTGTAATGGACCGTTTTCAAAGTTATTTTTTATTTTATTTTTAGCGACTGTCCGTCGTTTGTTATTAATTCGCATTAGACGTTAGGTTTAGATTCGTAAATGTTAGTACCTAATCGACCCTAACATAATAAGTAGTCATAATGAAGAGGAATCTCAGTTACTCCAATATTTTTTTAAACATTGTTATTCCTTTATTTTGTGTAAGCACAATAAATGAGCCATTTAGCTAGATGTATAAGTGTAGCATAATGTACTTACATTGTATACTTAAATTGATAATAACCTCAGAGCTTAGATAAAATGTGTTTAACATTTGGAAAATATGAAGACAATTGTTGATGATTATTTTAAAGAAAAATGTGAATCTAACAGACTAGAAATGTGTTCTCGTTAAATTATTATGAGCGTGTTTTCTAAATTATGAGCATGAGATGTTGGCAATGAATGCAGTTTAAATTCGTTAGTGTGATAAATTGTGAAGAGCGATGCCTCTCGCCTATTGATAATGTTAAGACGTTTGTGCGGAAACCCCATTTTATTATAGAATAGAATGTCTATTTTAAAAATCGATACATAAATATCGATATAGGTTGCAATATTTTATAATCCATTTTATGGAAGTAATAATCGTTACGTAAAAGATACATTTTGTAAAATCAGCATTCGATGGGTGATAATTTGGCAGCAATCCTTTGGGATATTGAGTCAGCAGCTGAAATGATATCGATACAAACAAATAAATCGAATCAAAGCAATACATAGATCAGTGAATGAGTGTTGAATGTGTCAAGTACAATGAATTTAGTTCAATAGCGAACTGGTTGTTCAATAGTTAAGTGTAGAATAAAATAACGGCTTCTTTAGTTCCTTTCTTGCATTTAAGTTAGACCGGCTACTCACTATTAAAGTTATACTGTTTTATCATTTATCTGATATTAATTAAGGCTAATATTTACGTTATTGAAGTGTTTCAGGCTGAAAACAGGCGACAGATGTTTAATTAATATAATGGCTAATTGTCGGACCTTGTGTGTGTAGATCGTATTTGTATGTAAAATCTACGCTTCACACGATTTTAGTGTAATAAAAACGTTCTTTATGTCCGAGGCATTAAGGACAAAAAATATATTTGCGAAAACGCACACTTCCTCGTAGCACGGTCAACTAGTTTCATTTTCTCAATATAATAACCCATTTAACATTCTGCACAAGTTTGTCGCCCGTTATAAGCCTAATACTAATAAACGTTAAATTTATTTTCGAATAATAAGTAATCTCAAAAAATATATCAAGCCTTTGTGTCATACATAATATATCATCTTCATATCGAAGTTTGATCTCAATGAAGCTAAAGCTGTTTGAATCAGTATTAATTTGGTTGTACTTTGTAATAAAGTAGTGCGTAGCTGGCTCAGTGCATTTGTGTTCTTCAAAATTATTTTTTATAATTTTTTTATTTAGTTCTAGTCACCATGCTTCCACCTAAGTTGTAAACATTTTCGTAAAGCATCACATTAGCATATTTTATTTATTATTATACAGCACGTTTTTATTGCACTCCTTTTATAATTTTACCTTTTCCATTTTATTTTTGCGCGTTCTTCTACATTCCACATTGTTGCAACGTTTATAAATTAGATAATAAAACATTTTTACACTACCATGAGTAATTGTTTTATTTTTCACTTGTCTTAAACTGCCTTCGAAAAAGAGCTCTCTAAACAATTTCTTGTTATGGTGAACTGCTAATAATTTTGTGTCACTGTGTTTGTGACCCTTAGGGCTCCCGCACACGGGCCACCGGCCACAACCACAAAACGCCGCCACTGGCATATTTCCTGTAATTTTCATACATTTTATATGGACTCGCCGCACACGGTTGGCGCCGGTGGCGGCCACACGCTACAAATCGTCGCAGCTTGCTTCTTGTGGCCCGCACCGGCCACTAAACGCCGACACAAAAAGCCGCCACACGCCACTCGCGCGATTCCGCGCCCCCCTCTCCCTTACCTCAGTTCGTCTCCATTATAATACTGCATGCCTGGGTTAAAAAAAGTAGCAACCACCGACCGCAAGTGTCGACCACCGGCCACAAGTGGCTGTCGCGCGCTTCAGCTACTTTTGTGGCCGTTTCTTGCCTCTTGTGGCGGCGTTTGTGGCTGTCGCGTGTGGCCCGTGTGCGGCAACACTAATTTCTCCGGAACGACTTTACTTTTTATTCGTATAATAACGGTACGTTCACACGGCACCGTGTGTTTCTCTACCGAATACCGGATTTTGCAGGATTTGGTTTAGTGGCAACAGAATTTCAATGAATGAATTCACACATGCGTAAGATTTCAAGACATTGCAAAAAAACCTAATTTTGCGGAAGTTGACTTCCGATTTTGCGAATACAAACCGATCCGGCCGTACTGCAAAATGTAAGATTGAATGCAGTGGTACAGCGCATTCAATACATGCGTTCATACGATACGCGCAGGGCATTCGGTTTATTTGCCTGATCTTGAAACCGAACGTCAAACGTTGGACGTCGTGGGGTAGCACTAGCGTCGCGTCGTCGGATTGCTAAAAAAAGCCGGATGATGTGTTCACATTCACATGGTATGGGCGATTGTGCACTGCAAGGAATTTTACTGACCGGCATCGGCAGTCCGATTTTTTACGGTCCGATATGGCACGCCATTTGTATACATTTTACTTTTCCCCATTCCAGAACGGTTTTTATTTTAGAGTAATTTCGCGTGCCCGTGAAAAAATCGGATGTTCGGACAGTAAAATTCGTTGTAGTGCACAATCTCGATACGAGGCCGTCGGATACGGCAATATTAAGATGTGCTGTGTGAATACAACGCTCGGTTTTTCTAGATCCGACGAAAATAAGATTCGGGAAAACGTGGCTCCGTGTGAACGTGCCGTTGTTCATCTTTTCCTTACCTTCACAAGAAACAACGCAATACAGCAAAACTGAAGGTGAGTGGAATGAATCCGAATCATTGCCGGTGGCGAATTTTTATCCCTATTAATTTGCCTCCGGTGGCAACCCGCGCGGGGCTGTGGGAATGAATGGGAAATAAGGGATTTACATAAGCGCGTCAAATTATAATATCTAGGGGAATACCTTGCACCATCTTAAGCTCGAGTCACACCGGAATGCCAGCGGCGCGGCGAGCACCTTCAGTGTGAAATAATTTTAAACTTTAACTACATAAGACTAGTATCGCTTGAAAAGGTCGCGAGGACGCCCGCGGCGCCGCGAGCGGCCGCGCGCCTCGCGCTTCTTCCGTCGCTGGCGGCCGCTGCAATTTCGGTGTGACTCGGCCCTTACGCTTAGAGCGGCTTCACACTAGCGTTTGTCCAGCTTAGGCGTTCGATAAACGTATGCGCAGCGCAGACGCCGCGTTGTTGCGGAGTCAGTGAAAGGGTAAACGAATACGCTGCGTTAACGCCGCAGGTGCGCCGGTTACTGCCGGAGTATAACGCAATTGTAAGACGTCTGCGCCGCGTTCAATTGACTTCAGAGGAAACTCTGCGACAACGCGGCGTCTGCGCTGCGCATACGTTTATCTATCATGATCGAACTCTGTTTGGACGGTCGCCGAAGGCCAACGAACGAACGGTATATAAAACTAGCAATTATAATGATGTCGTCGTCGTCCATGATTAAATTGCAAATGAAAGAGAAAAGAACCGGAATCAAGTGCCAACGAACGTTCGTTCGAGCACTAAATGTATTTGGACGTATTAACGAACTCCAACGAGCGTGCGGAAGCCAACGCTAGCGAACGATAAATATCCATCGTTGGGCGTTCGTTGGGCCGGTCTGTACGCACCATAAGGAAAACTTCAAAAAAAGGCTACAACTGTCGCGCGAACACACGGGTGCTCGTTCGCTCACCATACACCAAATCTTAAAAAATGACGACAGTTAGGGGATTTACTGAAGAATGTTCCGACTGGCGTAGGGGATTTATTGAAGAATGTTCCGACTGGCGAGAGGACACGACGACTGTTATATAATATGAGGAGTCAACCTGCTGCCTATGCTCAGGTATTACTCGGGAGCCCCGTGTGAAGAGCGCTCGACAATGCTCTCCGAGCCGGTCTGTGTGAACGGAACCTTAGGGCCATATTTGATTAGGACACTGGGGTTGCACCACTAGCAAAATGACTATGTAGTATAACCGTTATTTCATAAGTGTATTCTATAGTAGAGGAGACGTGGAAGATCGACCTTCACCGATCTGATAACCAGATGAGACGTATTTTTTATCAAATATAATTTATAAACAAATATGCCTATAATTACTTGCCTATCTCAAAGTGGTCATGGCTATTTTTAATTAAATTAACTTAAATCGTTTTTTGACGTGACAACGTCTTAAATTAGGTTGCGGCTGGGAGTCACTTATGAAAAAGTGTAACGCTCGGTAACGTTACGATGAGTCACCGAACGAGAGAGAGGCCCGCCGAATGCCTTGCGTCTCTCTCCCACTCAACTATGATCGGTAAAAGACGTTGTCACGTAAAATCTTCGCCCGTAAAACCGACTTTACAGGCAACCATTTTTTTTCATCACTTTCA
This sequence comes from Athetis lepigone, assembly GCA_033675125.1. Lineage (NCBI taxonomy): Eukaryota > Metazoa > Arthropoda > Insecta > Lepidoptera > Noctuidae > Athetis > Athetis lepigone. The sequence goes on from CM066244.1 coordinate 8,135,850, forward strand.
TTCTTTTGATAACCAAATGAATTTCATTTCACTGTTAGTTTTTAACACACAGAATATGCCTCAGTCAGTAGGCTTGCCTACTCATTTCTGTGTATAGCTACCTGGCAAGCCGATGTGAACAGGTAACTCAATATAGGTGACTCCATCGTTCTGCTAACTTATCGAAAGTTATATCAAATTTTAGATTATTTTATTACAAAATCAGTTATATAGACTTGCCTGCAAAAAGTCATTCTTAAAGTACTGTTGCCTAGCTAAAAACTTTTTTTTTTGACCACTTTGAGATAGGCAAGTAATTATAGGCATATTTGTTTATAAATTATATTTGATAAAAAATATGTCTCATCTGGTTATCAAATCGGTGAAGGTCGATCTTCACCGGCTCTTAGACTACTAGTGCCGAGGGTATGGCACTACTATACTAGTTTTACCACTGACAGGATTAAATTAAAACGTTGGAAATGTAAATGTCAAACGTGAGAATGTAAATCTTTATTTTTTTACTGTGTAAAAATTACATACATATTAAAAACATCTTAACACATACTTCAAGTCTTAAAAATAGTACATTTAGCTAAACAATAATTAGTTGTACAGTCCTTAAAACAAGGAAGCCGAGGTAATGAAATGGAAAATAAATGACGAGACAAGGAAAATTAGAGTAGAGAGAAGAAAAAATAATGGAAATGAAAATAAAACAGTTTAGTTTAAAAAGTCGCAATCGCATTTTACGACCTCAACTTCTCTTGATTTGTCAAAAACCAAAAACGATTAACAAAGTACGATTTCCAATACCGCGACCGGTCAAGTGTTATTCGTTATAATAACATATTGAGAAAAAGTTCATTATAAAAAATACTTTTTATAAGCATGCAATGCGCAAGTTTAAGTCAAAAAAATCACGAGGTTACGGAATTTATATAAAAAAGTCAACATAGTACAACACAGTTGTAAAATTAAAATAATTGTAAGATCACAATATCAGTCAATTCAATTAAATAGTTTGTTCTCGTAAACTTGTTATCTGATCAATGAGTTTAGATTGAGTAACGATTTAGCTGCTTTCGAATCGGTTGGCTCTTTCTTCTTTGACGGATCCAACATGAAGCATTTCCACAGCCTGAAAAAAAAACAAAATATTGTATAACTAGCTTTCGCTTGCGGCTTCGCCCGCGTGAATTTCGAAACTTCCATCCCCAATTTTATCCCTTTAGGGTTGGAATTTCCAAAAATCCTTTCTTAGCGGATGCCTACGTCATAACATCTACCTGCATGCCAAATTTCAGCCCGATCTGTCCAGTGGTTTGGGCTGTGCGTTGATAGATCACTATGTCATTTAGTCATCTTTGAGTTATATATATTTAGATGTTAGTAAGATAAAGATGGTTGCCTGACTGAACGCATACATCTCTTGTCATAAATGAGCCAAGTGTTTTCACCTGCGATAAGTCTGGAGATAAAGATTTGTAAAAATAAAGCGCGGATTTTTAAATTCAAACTACGAACCCTGACTTCCGTTCAGCCCTTCGTGGTATAGTTAGTTAAGTACCAGCAATTTGCGTAAGTAGTGGTGGAATATTGACGTTTGGTGGTCTTTGTCCTAATCGACAATGAATCATTTTAGAGAGTGAGTTGTCAAGGGTAGATTATTCTACCTTCACCATCGTAGTCGCCTAACAGACCAACTTACCTCAGTGTCTCATCAGCGCCAGCAGATAGCACAGTAGTGCTGTCAGGTGACAGCAGTGGCGTAGCGTGGGGGGGGCCGGGGGGGCCATGGCCCCGGGCGGCACATATTAGGGGGCGGCAATTGGGGAACATGACGAAAATATTGGATTGAATTATTTAAAAAAAAATACTTTTCAAAATTGCCTACCTACTGTTCGCATTATGTTAGTTACCAAAAGCACCCGCGAAAGCTTTACCGCAAGTGTGTGAAAAAGAGGACGATAACCGCGCAGGCTCAGGCAGCCGGCGAGCGCCGGCGACGCGCGTCCGCGCGATTTTTTCCGCTTTTTAACCTTGTCCAGAAAGGGCGTATTCACCGCGAAACGTTTGGCGCGAATTCATTTGCGAAAGCATCGCGCGAATAATAAATTCGTGATTCGCGTACAATTCGCCAGACTCGACTCGCGCCTAATGCGCGCGAGTCGAGATACTAGGGCTGCCTTGTTGCGTCCAGATTTCGCACGAATTTCAGAGCGAGTGCACGTATAATGGATAAAGAGAGAAAAAGAAAATCGCGGCGAATTTGCCATTCCTGGACAAGGCCTTTGAGGCGCGAGTGAAACTAACGCGCCGTCGACACGTGTCGACGGCGCGTTAGTTAGATAGTTATTAGTAGATAAGGACCAGGCCCGTACGGGCCTGGTCCTTATCGGGTGGCGAGCTACCCATCGATCGCCGCCCACAGGCCCGCGCCTACGGTGGCCGGTAGCCGTCTTGCCACTCTCAACGCCTACGCCTGGGTTTTTGTCCGGGGTGTGAGGCCTGACACTGCCTCACGCGTGCAGCAGCCTACTTCTTCAGCATGACTGCTTCGCAGAAGGCGGTGACGGCTTCCCATTCGGTCACTCCCACCGATCGCCTCTGCAAGGACACGGCGGTGGCCCGCTCATGCGAGGCATTCCTCCAGGCGACCGTTGCCGATGACACCCAGGCGTCGCTTCCGCCCGAATCCGACACAGGAATCTCCCGAAATGTCCGTGTCCGGCGAGAACCTGTGTCCGGCGATACGTGAGAGCGCCGTGGTGCCTCGTCAGCCAACTCCTCAAAGAGGCGTGCCCAGCACTGGGTTGCGACAGTCGCATAGTCTCCAAATCCCACGGCCGGATGCCCGCAGGAAGCCACGCCGCCTCGCAGGAGATTTTGCGGTATTCCCCGCACCATCCGAATGGTTATAACTCTCTGGGACGCCCTCAAAAGCCGGGCCGGAGCCAAGGCCAGGTTCGAGCCCCGTAGAGGGCCATGGACCCCACGATCCTCGCGTACCCACGTTATGTTAGGTTTTTGGTTCTGATCGGCTCCCGTGGCTCATGGTGCAATGTTATGTAGCACAATATTATGTGTTATTCTGATGTATAAAGCTACGAATATCCAGCAAAGCCATCGGCCAGCCTTAATGCTGCCCGCACGCAACGGAATCTCTCAAAAGGAATATTTTTTTCCCGTTTTTTCTCCCACTTTTATTTACTGCTCGGCTCCTATGTGTCTTAGCGTTGTGTTATATACTTATGTAGCCTATAGCCGGCCAAGGAGTATGGATTATAATCGTACCAAGTTTGGTTATCCCTTCAGTAGTTTTTAACCCATGCGTGCACACTACGTGCGTGTTTATTAATTGCATTTTTGGCATCAGTATCGATCACATCATTCTGCCAATCATTCTCCAATATTAATTTTGAATAAATATTCAATGTACAGAATTGACCTCTCTATAGTTTTATTATAAGCAAGTATAGATATATAGATTATTGGACGTATTTCTCAACCACCATAAATTTCTCTTGTTACAGACCGAAATTCAAAAAAGTGATTTGAAAATGGTGTTTTTAAACTGTGTATATGTTTTTAAAGTTATATTGCAAGTTCAGAGATTCAAAAATTGCTAAAAACGGTCACTTTTAGCAGGGGTTCAATCCGTATAATTAAGTTTTTTTTTCAATGAACAGTTTGCGCAGAAACCTAAGATGTCCTTAGGGTTGAGAGACATACATATAAGAAATGAGGGTTTCTTGCGGCATTTCTTCTCTTAGATGTATTTTCTACCTGAAGTATGCATTAGCAATGCGTGGTAGTATATTTTGACTTGCAATAAGGTGTACGATGTACGAATTAGGTCAATTCAATATAATATTTAAACTTTAAGCGACTTATAGTTAAAATAAGGGGCGGCGGATTTCCGATCAGCCCCAGGCGGCGAAAAGCCACGCTACGCCACTGGGTGACAGCGCGAGATGCAGCACTCGTGCCATGTGTCCGTTCAGTTCAGCGACTCACGTCATTACCGGGTACTTCTAGATCAACTGAACATCTTACCTCAGTGTCTCATCAGCACCAGCGGACAGCACAGTAGTGCCGTCAGGTGACAGCGCGAGATGTAACACTCGTGCCATGTGTCCGTTGAGCTCAGCAACTCGCGTCATCACCGGGTACTTCCAGATCACCAGTTGGTTGTTAGCGTAGCCGTGGCCAGAGATTAATTCTTTGTAGTGAGTGCTCCAGGCGATTGAGCAGACCTGTTTGGAGAGTGGAGTTAGTAGTTAGTTATGTTTGATTTTAAAGTATACCTAAAATATAGCAACTGTACATTGGTTTGAGTGGTATTCAAGTTGCAAGTGATAATAATATTTTTAACACTGCAATTAAATGTGTTTGTAACTTCCGGATGAATTAAGTTGTAGGACTGATTTAACGCAATGGACAGTGGTGCTGATTCTCTTGTTCACCAACTTAACTAAATTTAAGTTAAATGCATCTTTCTCTTTCCATTTCTTAAAGAAAAGGACAGAAGATACAGCGCCTGAAGTAAATCGACGTATTTTTAGTCGCCATGTTTTTAATCGCTTCTAAATTAAAATAAATAAAAAATTATTCAAATAACAGTATACAAAAGTGTACATAGGGAACAATTACAAAGAGTCTTGAAGTACTATCAACAAATTGGATTCATGACTAGACGTGTGACATTTTCAAACATGTATTAAAAATGTCACACGTCTAGTCTTATTATTTTGACAGCTTCAAACGATTTGTCGTCGAAATGGTCATGATTCAATTTTGTCGATAGTACATAAAGAAATCCTAAGAATAAACTAAAACTGTTAATGATAATTATTATTAACAGTGCAATTAAAAGTAATTCGGAATTGCATTATTTGATAGTGACCTACCTGACCTAGGTTAAAATCAACCTGTGTTTCACTCTAAATTATCTATGAAGTGTCCAAATTTGGCAGGACTCAACTAATATTTTATTTTCTGTCCTTTTATTTATGAAATGGAAAGAGAAAGATGCATTTAGTTAAGTTTGTGAACAAGAGAATCAGCTCCAATTTATTTTATTTAGAATTAAAATTACTAGATTGTTTTGTTGTAAGAAGCATCTTAGCATGACAAACGAGAAAAATACACGTTACTTAGCTCGTACTTTGGCTATTTTATGGCTGAAATAAATAGATGTGCCTAAGCACGTGATTTGGATTATTATTTGTCAATGTCGCACTACTGTTAAACTGAGAGCAGTAAGATAGAGACTTGCTAGGCCAGAGTACGTGCTAAGCAAGATTTATTTGTCTCGTCTTATAGTAAATCATACCTGTGACTTAGTATCAACAGTGTTAAGATTGGCGCCAGTCTTGATGTTCCAGATGCGTATAGTTCTGTCGGCCGTGCCGCCGCCGCTGGCCAGGATGCCGGCGCTCCACGGACACCAGGCCAGGCCTTTCACTGCTGCCAAATGCTGGCTGGAAGTTGAAGAACTTTTGTAAGACATACGTGCCAAAATAATTGGTGTAACAATTTATACAGATTTGTTAGATAGTTTACTTTGGCTTAGTAATGATCTTATTGGTGCCACACAAAAAAGTCGAATCAAACACGACATTGTTTTAATAAAAAAAGTCCAAACGTTAAACATGGTTGCTATTTAAATAATGCTACTAGCTGTCCCCCCGTTTCATTCGCGTGATGTGGCCTTAGGATAGTTTTCATAGCGTGACTTTTAGCCCTAATGTATAAGCTATGTAACTATGTATAAAGTTTCAACAAAAGTAGTTCAGTAATTTTAAATGGTAAGCAACAAACACCATCCGCCATCCTCAGAAACTTTTACACTTATAATAATAGTAGGACTTCGATTGGAGAACAGTGATATCTGGTCTTCTTTTTTTATTACATCATTTGTCGAAAGCTAGGTCGAGCTGATTTTATTTGGGAAGCCTCTACTTACTTGAATGAATACAGGTGCTGTGTTTGCGAGTAATGTTGTCCTTGAGCAATAGGCCAGATATTAAGTAAATTGTCGTTGCCGCCCGAAGCAAGACATTTACCATCAGGGGACCATTTCAACCCGCAAATCTATAAGTAGAAAAAATAAATAATTATGTAATTTATAAAACAGTATTTTTGCCCCATGTTCAACAGGATCAAGTAAAATAGATGCATTAAAAAGTTATAGCTAGTAGTAGTAGTAGTTTATAATGTAGGTATAATATTTAATAGACCAAATTAATTTTATGGCTTTTTAAATAAGTGTCGTTATGCACGTTGCCTGTTTTCATACACTTTGAGCGCAACATGAAGTCGAGATATTTTTTCGAGAACAGGGATTTATTTAATTAAATATTTTAGTCTATTTATGAAGAAATACGCAATTGCCATAGCAAAGCGGCAGTGGGACGTGGGACATAGCTCGTAGAACTGATGGCTGCGATGTTGGGACGAAAGTTCTCGAGTGGCGAACACTTATCAACACCAGCAAGATAGACCGACAACCTGGTAAATGTTGCCGGAGCCCGTTGGATGCAGGATCGGTATTGATATTTGGGTAAATCTTTCGGCGAGGCCTTGTTCCAGCAGTGGACGACTTTTGCCTATATGAAAGCCTAGCATAACTTTACGGTGGCGACAGCTTGGTCTTTCCGGCGAATGTTTCGATGCACGAGGTTGATGCTGTAAAAGTTAGTGTAACTCTAGTACATACCTCCTGTGTATGCGCATGTATGGTGGCGACGGCGTGGTCTCTCTGGCGCACGTCGTGATGCACGATGTTACCGTCGCGAGCGCCGCTGCTCACTATGTACATGTTCCACGCGAGGGACCCTACTCTACCCGTGTGGCCGTCCATTACCTGTGTGAGTTGGAAGGGTAATTTAGTTGTATTAAATTGATATTAAAACTTCTAACACACGTGATTCGAGACACAATAGAAAGACAAAAGCAGCCCGACAGCCGGCTGGCGCTTGTTCGTTGAAAGGTTAATCACGTAAGTCGTTGAAATATAACACTATTATCTGTCTTTCCTAACTACTCAGAGAAGAAACATTAAAAAAAGCTGGAGATCGCATATTTGATTCTATGCGCCAACCCAAAATAAACTTGTGGTGACTGTGTGATGAGCATGATCCTGTGCCTGTGTGTAAGATATCTATAATTTTATGTATACAAAATATACATACTTATAAGAATAAATATGAATTGTCTGGTTACCATAGGAAAGACTGCCTACAGATGGCCATGTGTGAATTGTCTCAAGATGTTTCTAGAGTTCGCAAACATTCGACTAATAATAAAATTATTCATGGCATCCTTATTTGGCATATGAGGAGAAGAAGAATTAAGTACAACTTGGATGCACCGTAGATAGAAAGGTCTGTAGTTAAAAGAGTTATAGGTTTATCGTCGTGTCGGTGATACATTAATTAGCTGAAAAAGGCTGTCGTCGTATCGTAAGTGACGCATATGAAAGGTTCTGTCGGCGAAATGTCCAAAGGTGAAAGAGCCTGCTGGGGAAACAGAAATAAATGAATCATGCTGTCGACGAATAGTCCAATGGCGAATCGGTCTTAGGAGAATGGTTGCTGAATCGGAAATATGTGGCACCCCCAAATTGAGGAGACTTACATTTGATATTATTATAATTTTCTACATACCCTCAACCTCTTAACCTTCTCGCAGTCCCAAAGCTCAACAGTCGCCGCAGAAGTTCCAACAGCGAGGTGTGACCCGCCGCCTTGTACCCATTGCACTGAACATACGGTCTCAGAACCTTCTAGAGTCAATAGCTGTTCTATTTGACCTGAGCCCGCGTTCCAGAGGTACACGGAATTGCCTAGAGCGACTGCGAGGATATTTGAAGCACTCCAGTCGACTAGGTTGAGGTCTGTTAGGAAGGAATGGTAATATTAGCTCTGTTTAAGATCTGGTTAGCATGTCTGGTAGAAATCTACTTATAATTCTAAAGACAGGTAATGACGACGATTTGCGTTTTATTTATAGGAAATATAGATTTTTAAAAATTGCATCAAACATTATCAATTTAGGAACAGTGAAGTTTATTAGAAATAAAGCTATTCATATACCGAAAATAAATAGACAACAATATGTTCTAAAATAAAGCCTATCTAGAACTATCGCAGACAAATTACAAATTCACTGCAGAAAATTGCATAGTCATTGGATAGTCAGTCAAGTTGTTCTGGAGATAAATCAGATCATTGGTATCTTATGGTATATATACCTTGCTTATATAGCATATATACCTTGCTAACATATGGTAACTTTACATTAGTGCACAAGAGATTGTGTAATCTCTCAACCCAAACGCATACACCTTCCATTCCATTGTGAGTCACGTCACAAGTGAATAATTTACCTAACCTCCTAAAATATCTATTAATTTCTTGACTTACAGTAGTCATCTAGGATGTCAGGAGCATCAAGTATTCTGTCAGGAGCCTGAGGAATGTATCTAGTTGTGTTCTTGACTGATGATGGAACTTTAGCCTGAAATATTATTTAAACATTAGTGTGACATTAAAATGTTGATTAAACGTAACGTTTTGCAGTTCTGCAGGGTAGGCCTAGAAGGGTAAGATAATTGCATGTAAAGTTTATGAATTCTCGTTAAAGTAAAAAGAAAGAAACATCAT